>JAIFGZ020000023.1:0-736197 GCA_019925245.2 Oryza australiensis
GCTTACAAACAAGGGGGTGCCTTTTGTTTGGGATACACCACAAGACCTTGCCTTCAACACGTTAAAAGATAAGTTGACACATGCACCTCTCCTCAAACTTCCGATTTTAATAAGACTTTTGAGCTAAGTATAAGCTTGCTGGTGATAAAGGAAGAATGCATTTGACTTTTGAACCTCAAGATTTAGTTTGGTTGTATTTGAGAAAAGACAGATTTCCTACTTTGAGAAAGTATAAGTTGATGCCTAAAGCTGATGGACCTTTCAAAATTTTACAGAAAATTAATGATAATGCATATAAGCTTGATTTGCCTACAGACTTTGGGGTTAGTCTCACATTTAACATTACAGATTTGAAGCCATATTTAGGAGGAGAGGATGAGTTTGAGTGGAGGACGAGTCAAATGCAAGAAGGGAAGGATGATGAGGACATCAACACCGTCGATATATCCACTCCTACCCCAACACCGCTTATACCGCTTGGTCCTATTACTCGCGCTTGTGCCCGTCAACTCAAACATCAAGTAAGTTCCTTTTTAAGCTCCTGTTCATCATATTTAGACAATGGAGATGTGTGCACTCCTGTTTTGCTTAGGAATGATGGAGAGTATCAAAAGAGAGAAGGATTCGCGCAGGCTAAATTCGGACTGCAGGACAACACCAACTTGTGATGGTCACCACGGCTTCGTTCGGGCTCCGATTTGGACATTCAAGTACTTTATGGAAAGCTTATAAAGTCTACTTTCCAACGGATCCGGCCTCACTGCCATATCTATCAAGAATTATCCACAATTGTCAAATTAGTGTACCTAACTCTTTCTGTCTGATGTGTTGCGCCGCCAAATTGGACCGATGGGCCCTGTATCCAGTTGAGTCCATTACGGACGCGTCTTAGGGTTGGAGAACGACCCCAACTCGTCCTCCCACCTATATAAATACCCCGTAGCCATCATATAATAATTCGGGTTTTGTTTATGTGAGTTTAGCTATCGCTACTTTCTGATAGACGCGTGTGTCGGCTAGACCATCCATTTTATTTGTTTCAGAACCCTATCTTTCCCGTGTGATTCAAATATGAAATTCCTATTTGTAATTTGAGTGATGTTCATCTTGTTTTTGTGAGTTCTTCGATTGCTTGCAGGGATAACCCTAGGGGTTCGGTTGATCGGGCTTCCACAAGATCGCGTCAACTAGTGGAGTCGGTGTATCGGTTGCTAAGATGCAATTTCTCCATGGAGTTATGTAGTTTGGTCATGAACGTCGCTCCATCAAATCGAGAGTATCAACTCACCGAAAGATCGGGACACTCTAGTGCACATCATAGCTACTAGTTGCCTGTCACCACCTCCTACCAGCCGCACACTGCCACTAGCCGCCGCCTTTCTAAAATTCGTGAAAACTAAAAATAATTCCTGCCTCTAATTCCTAGGGGAAATGTTATGTGTTCAACATGCTAAAGGGTAAAATAATTATTTTTAACAGCCTCTTTTACAACCTATTAGATTGAATACGACCTTTTTTTTGTTTTTTCAGATACAGATATGTATTACATACTGTATATATCTATCCTTTTTCAAAAAATCTTAGTATATCTTTGAATACCCTTGAATCTAGTTGAGCCCGCCACCTCTCTATACAGGTGGATTAAATAGTTTATGGGAAAAATGATAGGCGTAGATGTGGACCAATTGATAGTTAAGGGTTGATATGTGCAAAATGAATCAGCTAGCTAGCCACCCTGGCCAACAGGTTATACTTTGTTCCATAATTAACTAAGCAATGTGGTGGCTGGGTGGACATATATTAAAATTACTCAATTAAATTGGTGTTATGTAATAACCTTATTTTCAATGGTGCTTTTTATATTTTGATGTTCATACAAGAACATGTAAACATGAACATAGAATGTGTTGAAATCCGTCCAAAACCACATCGACAACTTTTATATATATATATATTAGTACAAACAAAAACTATCATATAATCATTATTATTATAGATGGATGTTTGGAAGTATCAAATTTATGTATAATTGAATATATATTAGTGTGAATGGGAGCAACTAGGTGAGTCCGAGCTGCCACTCTCAATAAAAGATGAGCTGTCAAAGGTCAAGGCAGTAAGGCGAATCGTACTTCGTAGATTTTGGTTCTTATTCTTGTTTTAATTGCAATGACATAAAGTCAACCAGGCGTTCGCACCAACATCTATCGAGTTGTAAATGAGTTCTCACTTTTCCTGATTGACATCCAATTATTAAATGTTTGTTTCGTTCATTATACCACTACATTATTTTTTTTGGTTACGTTAGGTTCAGTAGGATAGTTACTGATGGTTCAAAAGTCCATATTAATCTTTCCAAAGGTCTACATGGTACTTAGAGTCGAGATTTTTTTAAATAAAACAAACGATATTTTTGTGATTGTATTGTCTGTTAGAGATATTATCTCATGTAACAAACTTGGACTAGATGAGGCCTGCTGGTGGTTTAGATAGATAGATTAGATTAAGTTGTTGTGAAAAACAACCTCAGCCGTGCCTCACAAGTCTCGGGCCTTTTATGTATCTCCACCGTGCCGTTTGAGCACTCAATGAAACACGCATCGTCGACCCTAGCGTAAAGGGCGACGTTCCTCCCATTCTCGATTTCCTTCATGGTATCGAGCGCTGAAGTTTAGATCCAATCTATCCATCACCATGGCCAGTTCTTCCTCTTCCACTTCCCAAACCAATCCTCTATTCGGATCCCATGTCTCCGAAAAACTTAACAAGAGAATTATCAGCTTTGGTCGCACAAGTGCTCACGACGATTCGCGGGGCACGTCCGGAGGGACATATCACCGCAAGACCAAAGTTCCTTCCAAGGAGATTGAAGACTCCTCGGATGACAAGAATATCGGCGACAAGATCGTCAAGATTGCGAACCGGGCGTACGCGAATGGTTCGCTGCGGATCAACAGTTCTCGGCTTCATCTTCTCCTCGCTATCTCGAGACATTCTATCTCAAGTAGCCACTGCAGTGCATAAACGGCCGAAGGATGGGCTGTGATTCAAAGTATGTTCACCACGAAGACTCGAGCAAGATCCATGAATGTGCGGTTGTCACTCGCACAACAAAGAAAGGATCATCTACAATCTCTCGAATATCTCGGTAAGATGAAGGCTTATGGAGATGAACTTGCGTGCATCCGGAAAATCAGCAGATGATGAAGAATTAATTGCTTTTATACTGAATGGTTTAGATGATGAATATGATCCCGTTGTTTCGGCTCTAGTTGCTAGGGTTGAACCACTTACTTTGTCGATGCATATGCACAACTATTGAGTTTTGAGAACAGGCTTGAGATGAGGAGAGCGTGGTTGCTGCGAATGCAAGCGGAGACCGCGGATTAGTCGCGTCGGCTTCACGCGCGGTGGCCGCGGAAATCGCGGCGGCGGCGGCGGCGCGAAACTCCAGCGTTGGCGCTAGCCGTGGCAATCGGACCGGCGGCGGTGGCCGCGATGACACCCGGCCTGTATGCCGGTGTGTTTCAAGCGAGGGCATGCAGCACTGATTGCCGGCATAGGTTCGATCAAAATTTCGTGCCGAAGAACGACGCATAGCAGCAGCAGCCTCATATGCCTATGAGCCGACTCAATTGGTATATAGACTCCGGCGCTACGGATCACATCACCGGCGAGCTCGATAAACTCACCATTCGCGACAAGTACAAGGGTAATGATCATGTGCACACCGCCAATGGAGCGGTATGAAAATCAAGCACATAGGTCAATCTTTTTGTTTCTACCCCCATGCGCAATTTACATCTAAGAAATGTTTTACATGTTCCACAAGCCACAAAAATCTTGTTTCTGCATCAAAACTTGCTTCCGATAACTCGCCTTTGTTGAAATTCATGGTAAATATTTCTTGGTTAAGGATCGAGCCACGAGGGCCACAATGCTTGAGGGGAGATGTCGCCGAGGTCTCTACCCTCTGCCCACTTCGTCATCGTCTACTTCATCAACAAAACAAGCCCATGCTGTAGTGCCATCTTTTGCAAGGTGGCATGGTCGTCTAGGACATCCTGCTGGTCCTATAGTGTCTCGAGTCATTAGCAAAAATAAATTACCATGTCAAGGTGTGGAAAATAGAGAGTCGGTTTGTGATGCGTGTCAAATGGCCAAGAGCCATCAGCTTCCTTATCATAAGTCTAATAGGGTCTCTAAATTTCCTTTGGAACTTATTTTCTCTGATGTCTGGGGACCTGCACCCACCTCTATTGGAGGAAAGAAGTATTATGTTAGCTTTGTGGACGATTATAGCAAGTATACATGGGTTTATCTTTTAAAATTCAAGGCTGATGTCTTCAAAATTTTCCATGAGTTCCAAGCTCTTGTTGAGAGACGCTTTGATCGAAAAATTGTCTCCATGCAAACGATTGGGGTGGAGAATATGAAAAGCTCAATAGCTTTTTCGCCAAATTGGGATCTCTCATCGGGTCTCATGTCCTCATACCCATCAACGGAATGGGTCGAGAAAGAAAGCATAGACATATCGTTGAAGTTGGTCTCTCACTTTTAGCCCATGCTTCTATGCCTCTCAAATTTTGGGATGAGGCATTTCTTGCCGCTTCCTACCTTATTAATCGAATCCCTAATAAAGTTATTGATTTTGAGACACCTCTTGATCGATTGTTCCATCAAAGTCCCGAATATTCCTCTCTTCGTACCTTTGGATGTGCATGTTGGCCCCATTTGCGCCCATATAATTCCCATAAATTACAGTTCCGTTCGAAGCAATGTGTTTTTCTTGGCTATAGCATGCAGCACAAGGGTTTCAAATGTCTGGATGTCTCATCTGGGAGAATATATGTTTCCCGAGATGTTATATTTGATGAAAATGTGTTCCCTTTTGCTAGTCTCAAGCCGAATGCAGGTGCACGGCTGCGTGCAGAAATCACCTCTCTTTCACCCTCTCTCATTGCATGTGATCAAGGGGGAGAACAAATAGATGATCTTGTGTTTGATTTTCCTAATACCACTAATGCTGCTCCTAGTGAAAATGCAGAAAATCTGGGTGCAAGAGATGATGTGCAGGAAGCAGAACAAGATGCCATGCACCACAGTGGCGACATCATGCATGGTGACGGTGTGCGGCTTCATGCGAGAGAGGCAACATTAGCGCTGCAAACCATCACACACTCTTGCCGATCAACCGGACGCGCCACATCGACGACAAGGACAGCGAAGCTCCTGGCACGGCTAGCACTCTCGCCCAAATACATGCACCGGTGAGAAACGAACACACTGACACAAATGCTCCTGTTGCAGATACAAGTAACACTCCCGGTGATAGAGATGTGGAATAGATGGTGCCAATGCGAGGCAGGGGAGAACTGCAAGACCAAAAACACGGTTGCAAGGAGGAATTCGCAAGCCTAAGGTATATACGATGGCACCATTCCATATAGATATCTGGGTTTCTTGCTAGAGATGAGCCTCTAAAATTTAGATGAGGCTTTAACTGATGAAAGATGGAAAAATGCAATGGATGCTGAGTATACTGCATTAATAAGAAACAAAACATGGCATCTTGTACCGCCTGAGCAAGGCAAAAATGTCATTGATTGTAAGTGGGTGTACAAGGTAAAGAGAAAAGCCGATGGTAGCTTAGACGGTACAAGGCCAGGTTAGTAGCCAAAGGTTTTAAACAAAGGTATGGAATAGACTACGAGGACACTTTTAGTCCGTGGTCAAAGCACTACTATTAGAATTGTCTTATCCGTAGCAGTGTCCGGGGATGGAGTCTGCGTCAACGGATGTTCGAATGCTTTTCTACATGGTCTTCTTGAAGAAGATGTCTACATGAAACAACCACCAGGGTATGAAAACTCATCTCAACCCAATTTTATCTGCAAATTAGATAAAGCTTTATATGGCTTGAAACAAGCCCCAAGAGCCTGGTATGCAAGACTGAGTGGGAAACTACAACAGCTAGGATTCAAGACTTCTAAAGCAGATACATCTCTGTTTTATTATAGCAAGGGTGACGTCACAATATTTATGTTGATTTATGTAGATGATATAATTGTTGCTAGTTCAACACAGAGTGCAGTATCAGCTTTATTGCAGGATCTCAAAGAGGACTTTGCACTTAAGGATTTGGGTGATTTGAACTATTTCCTTGGAATAGAAGTGAACAAGGTAAGTGATGGGTTGTTACTATCCCAAGGAAAGTACACTGGTGACTTGCTTAAGAGAACTAATATGAGTGATTGTAAGCCTGTTAACACACCTTTATCAACAACGGAAAAACTCTCTCTATATGAGGGAGATTTACTTGGATCTAGTGATGCTACACAGTATAGAAGCATAGTAGGGGCTCTGCAATATTTAACTTTGACTAGACCTGATATTTCATTCTCAGTTAATAAGGTGTGTCAGTTTTTACATGCTCCTACTACAGTTCATTGGGCAGCAGTGAAGAGAATTTTAAGATATTTGAAGTATACAATCGCCTAGGACTTAAGTTTGAAAAATCAAAGTCCAGTCTTGTTAGTGCGTTTAGATGCGGATTGGGCGGGTCTCTTGATGATAGGAGATCTCTGGAGGCTTTGCTGTTTATCTTGGCTCCAATCTTGTGTCCTGGAGTGCAAGAAAACAGGCGACAGTATCTAGGTCAAGCACTGAAGCTGAATACAAGGCGCTTGCTAATGTAACTGCAGAATTGATGTGGATACAGACTCTACTTTAAGAATTGGGTATTGAAACTCCTAAAGCTGCAAAGGTATGGTGTGATAACATGGGAGCCAAACATTTGTCAGCTAATCCTGTTTTTCATGCTCGTACTAAACACATAGAAGTAGATTATCATTTTGTTCGTGAGAGAGTAGCGAACAAACTTCTTGAGATAGAGTATATATCTTCAGAAGATCAAGTAGCAGATGGGTTTACAAAACCCCTTCCTGTGAAGCAGCTAGAGATGTTCAGAAACAATCTTAACATTAGAAGTTTAGATTGAGGGGGAGTGTTAGAGATATTATCTCATGTAACAAACTTGGACTAGATGAGGCTTGGCTGGTGGTTTAGATAGATAGATTAGATTAAGTTGTTGTGAAAAACAACCTCAGCCGTGCCTCAAAAGTCTGGGCCTTTTTATGTATCTCCACTGTGCCGTTTTGAGCACTCAATGAAACACGCATCGTCGACCCTAGCGTAAAGGGCGACGTTCCTCCCAGTTCTCCTGATTTCCTTCATTGTCTGCTAAAAAACTTATTTTTTTTAAAAAAAAGCGGACAAGAGATTTCCGTCTTGTATGTAGCGCACGTACACAGCATAACAAGAGACGAAGCGGAGAAAGGACGACGATTCCACGACCCGCTGCGTCACCCCTGGCCCCACTCCCAAACCAAACAAAAACCCCCCCGTCCCACTCCCAACCACTTCACCAACCCACCCCACCTTGCCCGCCAGCAGGCTAGAGCCAGCCTGACCAACCCCCACTGCTGCCGATCCCTCGCCCGCCCGCATCCGCGTCGCCGGCGAAGGAGGAGGAGGAGAGATATGACGCTCCTTTGCGTGCCGCTGGTGGCGCGCACGGTGGAGGCGATGCAGGCCGACGCAGCGGCGGCCGCGGCCGCCGGCGCCGACCTCGTCGAGATCCGGCTCGACTTCATCGAGGGGTTCCGCCCGCGGGAGCACCTCCCGAGCCTGCTCCGCAGCCGCCCGCTCCCCGCCCTCGTCACCTACCGGTGAGATATCCCCCTCTCCTCTCGCCCTCTCCCCCTATGCTTGCTACCCCACCAGTCGTGGCCCCCCCCTTCAGGCGTGCTCCAGATTCTGCGTCCATTTCCGGTATATCCGCACCGCATGCGTAGATGATTTCGCGTGTTCTCGTGCGCTTGCAATGTTCGATGCTTTTCAGCTTTGACTGATTCCTGCTTTGTTTTGGGTGGCGTCGCTTTTGGTATCGTTTTGGGGTGGATTTTGGGTCAATATCTAGTCATAACCAAATTGCATTTTGTGTTCTCCGTTAGAATCAGCTTGTTTCTGACGCCGCGCCGTTAGGCCGCCGGATCATAACAAATCGAGTATTTGACTGCGTGAGGTGAATACACAGATAAGTCCGTGGAAGATGTGAAAATTGCACAAATACCCCTCGGCAGGTGGTGAATATTTGCAACTTTGCGCCGTTAATCCTTAATATTTGCAAGTATATTCTCGTGGATGTTAATCTCAGTTGATTGCCATCGACCTCTATGTTCATTGAGGTAGTAGGGGAGATATGGTGCATGGAGAGGAAGGGGGAGACTTAGAGGGATAAATCTGTTGATTATTTATTGCTTGATTAAATCTCACCTACAGAGCCTGTCTTGCGCTTTTATAGAGGATGAGCCTTCTATATGGAACTCCATCCCTAACACCTTCTCTAAGATACAAACCTCATCCTCGTATGCTACCAACTATATTTCTCAGCGCAAATGATACACATAACCATTATATTATTGGTCATACATGATCTGTGGACAGTGGTAATGGCCATGATGGAAGCCTAGAAGATGCCTTGACGATAGGTTCTGGTGCTGAGGAGAGACCGAGAGAATAATGTCCTTGGAGACTGTTGCCTCACATGTGATTGTTAGCAATCTTGCAGGCAGCTGCGCAAGCACCTTGATGACAGGCATGATTGCAGCCATGGCAGTCATGTCAATTTTTTCAACTTCAGTTAAAAATTTATCAGAATAAATAGAAATGCCATGTTCTCTGTGAATATGGCTGCTAGGCTGTCATGGCTGCAACCATGCCATTTTCAGTTTTTTTTTGGTCTTAATATACACTCCCTCCGTCTCATAATATAAGGAATCCTAGTTCTTTTTGGAGAGATTAAGGAAGAAGGAAAAAAACTATAATGCCCATCATTAAATGAGGGGTATGTGGGGGAGTAGGAAGGTGGTCAGGGGTTAGATTGGGTGGAAATTAAGTGAGGGGTGGTTGAGTGGAGGAAGTAGATATTTTGGGACGAAGTTTGAATCCTTGGATCCCTTATATTATGGGATGGAAGGGATAATGATTTTGAAGTTGAAATCTGTACATCTATAGAGTGAATTGGCAGCCCCATCTGTTTTTCTAAAAATAATTATTTTCATGTTAATTTAATACACAAACTAATGGCAGTTACATGAGTATATCACAAAAGGAGTGACCGCATAGCATATTTGCCTAGAACATGGAATATTCATGCTCCAAGCGGGGTTCATGTACGCATGCTATTCATAGCATAACCATGGTTTGAAACCTAAAACCATGTCAAGACTATAAACAAGTTGTCTGCAGTGGAGGCATTTATTCTGTCCCAAAGAGAACACTTGATGTAATTAATTTTAACTTGCTATTAAATTCTCAGCACTACATAAAATTAACAGAAACAACTTCAATATTCTAGCAAGCTATCCAATGTTTTGATTAAATGAGTACTTGTTTTGTATCATGTGCCCTCCACAGTTTTTTTATTCAACTCACAAATTGATATATTTTCTTTTGAAAAGGTAATTTAATAGATTCGGATGATTCATTGAGTGATTCTCCCCTGGGAGTATATTGCAAAAGGAGTATGCTAACAGGTTTAACTGGTCCATTTCTTCGGTAATTATGTAGTTAGTGCATGCCAGGTCAGTTAACAACTTGTGGCACAAAAAACTTGCAATGAACTTTTCTCAGGTTTTGATCTGTCTTGCTGATTTCTGATTACACATTCTGATTTAACATGTCATTATGAACTGATGACGTAAACTAGTCCTTTCTTCTACTTGCTGCTTTAGAATTACATGATTGACTCCTATTATTCATGTCGTGACTCCCCTTGTGATCATTCTACCTGGTTGCTTGCGTTTTTGACTACAGATAACTTTTGAAGCCTACCTAAATAGAAAAGATGCAACCATTTTTTTTTGTTCAGATACTATATGAATATCATGTATAAATTCAACAAGGTTGGCTCCTGTATATGCATTGCACGGTGAGGTGAATGAATGAATACTAGCTGCTGAGTTTTAGAACCTTGAAAATGACTGCCTACGTGCCTATCGTGTTATGATAATCCAATTCTTTTTCCCATATTGTTCCTTTGTGTATTATCCTAGTTTCCATACATTGTAAATGCAATACTATAATGCTAAACTAGTGCAATATAATGTGCACCAGCTGAGTTCATTAGTTGTCAACTTTAGATGTCTTTTTGTAGACATATTATTTTATTCATAGTAAGTGGGTTAATTTTGACATGGTTAGGACTTAATTCCCTTCATATCTGTTGACTTGTTACTATATAAAAAAGTTTCTTCCAACCATGTTCATGACCTGCCAATTGAAGTGTTACATCAACTATACAGAAGTATCATTTCGTAGCAAGCTTGATGGTAACATTTGGTCAGACTAGGGGCACAAAGGGGGATGATTAGCCTGTTGAGGTTCCCCACAAAGTAGTGGGTCAAATACAAGCTAACCAAGGCCATAACCTAGCTGAGCAATCCAAAAGCTTGCATTGCATGGGCTAACCATTGTATCACAGACCAACCCACCTACAGGGATTTTGCATAAAACACAACACTATTGTTTGCTCTATAGACTGGACTATTAAGTCCTCCACACTACTGTATCACAGACCATCGTATAATTCATGAAAGTCATTGGCCATTTTGATGGATCCATGAGTCCAATAGTTGTCAATGGCATGGTTGTCATGCAACCATGGCACATGGGGGGCACCAGGATGCCATGATGTCTAGTCTGGTGCCTAGGTGTCATCAAGGTGAGATATGAGCTAAAGGGGTTGACTACAACTCATTGAATGCAAGGACAGCAAATTAAACACATGATCATAGATCAAAGGAGTACATGTATTCCCTCATCTCAATAGATGAGGGAATACATGAATAGCGCATGTTAATTCGCTATGCATGTAAATCTATATACTTTGGAATTCTCTAAAGTGTACAACTGCTAATTCCACAAGTTTTGCCATAATGGCTCATGTAAAGTGTACATGGCATTTTGATCTGCATTAAGCCAACAAATTGATGCAGGATCCATTAGGGAGGAGATAAGAATAAGAGACAAAAGGGAGGGCAAGAATCAAAGAAATGCCTTCTGATTTCAGTTAACTTGTTGACTCATGGCATAATTTGGCTTACTCACATGGCTCACTACCTTGATAACTCGAAAAGTGGGTTTACATAACCGGTTTTATAGCAGAGTCCAATCTGGATATTTATGAATGTAAACTGGGCAAACTGGACATATCCCATAGCAAACATATAATAGTGAAGCACACATATCTGTTAATCTCCCGAGCTAGTCAATGAATTCAATGGATCGCTGCCCACATTTTCAGTTAGCATGTCATTGCTGGAATGCTGCTGGGTTCACACGGCATCAATACCCTGGTGCCTCATGGAAACAACCTGATGAAAAGTTAACTCTATTAAATCTAGACTACTATTTGGATAAAGTTTAGATCTCTGTGTATTTTTTGGGATTATGGGTTATGGAGCTACTGTGAATTTGTGATAACACATCCTAGAATTTTGTGGAAAGTTAAAACTAGCAAAAGTTATAAACTTAAATTCATTCCTGCATATATTGTACCCAGAATTGAGACAGCTTTCACCATATTGTTTGACTCAGTTTGTAGATTTATTAATATGTAAATACTTTATACAAGTATAACCGTAATGTAAGAAAAGAGTCCATCTAAGGCTCAGTTTGAAACATATTATTGAGCAGATTGTTACTGCAGATTATCTACTTGATTATAGGGATACATTAAATATTTTGATAAATTTACATACCAAATAACTTAAAACAAGTGGTCTAAGCAATACATTAGAAGAAAGCTTTTTTGACAAAATGTATTTTTCGAAGTGTTGAGCAAATAATCTGTTTCAACAATCTGGTAAATAATCTGAAAAGAACTAAGCGTAAGAACCTAAAAGCTTCTTTATCTGTTCGTTCATTTATGATTGAGATGTGGCGCATTGATTTTTTTATCTTCGTAAAAGCTGGCGTTTGGTTAAACACTTAAACTGATTGAGAGTATCTGTGGCCATCATTAGCTTTCTACACATTTAGAAATGGATATTTATATTCTAGGATCTGTTAAAAAAATCTACATAAAAGTATGACAATTTGACTTATTTGCTTCTCCTTCCCTTATATTTATCTTTTCAATTTTTGAATTTTAATTGATTTATTTTGCAGCTTTCCCAACTCAAGTACTTCTTTATATTCACAATGTTGCAACCCACTTTGTCGTAGTTGGTCATATTTGTCTAACTTATATACACTAGTATACACCGCTATGCTTTGCATAAATGACATATGTGATTGTTTCTATTGCAGACCTAATTGGGAAGGAGGCCAGTATGATGGTGAGGATGCTACAAGATTTGAAGCACTCCGTTTAGCAATGGAGCTAGGCGTAGACTATGTTGATATTGAATTGAAGGTTTGTTTCCACAGATGTGTTAAAACTGTTACGCTGTTCCCAATTGATTAGTGCATGATACTGTGTAAAAAACTTCTGAAAATACATGTAATGTTTATACACACAAGAAATTTCATTGCTAAACCCTGCCTCTACTTTATTTTTTGTTTGTGTCTTTGTAAATGCATGCGCTGGACATTGTGCAATATACATATGCATTTCCCACAATTTTCTGTTCTCCACAATACGAATGATTTGAGCATGAAATGTGGTGTGTACTGCACATAACTTTGAAAGTCAGTTCTCAGTAAATTTGGAAATGCACATTATAGCTTAACAGGTGGAGGTTCCTATATGGGCACTTGTTCATACATTATTAATGTCACTATGTTAGTATTTCTATTGCTTTTAATATTCAATTTTATTGCTCACCAGTAGATAAATCATACCACGAACTTCTAATGGAATCCATTTGCCAATCATTCTTTTATATATATACTTTAGTATCTAGCTGTCATTTGGCCATCGCATTAAAAGATAACTCCAGATGGAGAAATTTAATTGAAAAATGTCCTATAGACGATAATGAATGCTCAATACATCCTTCTTATGCTCAATTTGTGGTTGGTGTCCTGTGATTTCCTTTAAGCTGCTCTGGAATGAAATTGTAGTTTTTTTATATTTATTAAATAGAGTTAAAGTTACACAGTTCATGTTTTCCAGTTGTATGTTGTTTTAGGTAAATCACAAAAGATTTGTGCATCTGTGTATTAACAAAGGAGCAAACAAACAAATAAAACATCTCACAACAGAAAAAAGGAATATCTGACTGTCTGAGACAGAAAGACTAACCCAGAAAATGAAAATAATACAAGGTAGCTGGCTCTAACTAATAATCTTGCAGAACAGATTTTTTTCAGTTGTTATTCTATCAAGTCTTATCTCATTTGTTCTGGAACACAATACAAGACCTATTTATAACTGGATTAAGACAAAAGCACTTAGCAAAACACTCTAAAATAATTTTCTCTTCCTCAATTGTCAAGCCGTGTACACCCATATGCCTCATTTATTTGAGTTCATGATTGGGAGTACATGCATACGATGTAACCAGCTTTGTTTTCTTGTAGGTAGCTGACAAATTTATCAGCTTTATTTCTGGCAGTAAGCCAGATAAGTGTAAACTTATTGTCTCGTCACACAATTATGAAAGTACTCCGTCCTGCGAGGAGCTTGCAGATCTTATGGTTAGAATACAAGCAGTTGGAGCTGACATAGTGAAAATCGCAACAACAGCTAATGACATTGTTGATGTGTCACGGATGTTCCAAGTGATGGTGCACTGCCAAGTAAGTGTCATTTTATAAAATCCAAGATACACTTTCACTCTTCTACATGGTAACTTGCGTCACCTATCTTGTATAATCATCCTGTACATCTTGATTCCACTACTGCATTCCCTTTAGATTCATGCTGTTTTTGAATTACTGCACACAGCAATCATTCTGTCTTATGATCCCTAGCTTGGGCCTGTAAACATTCCTCAAACTCGGTATGAAATGCTTCCTAGTTCCTATGGTTTGGAAGTCAATTTTTTTAATGAGAACATTAGGACTTGCAATTTAATTTCAGCATATTCGCTTTTAGGAATTTGCATTTCACATACACTTCAATTTTAAGCTATATGAGAACTGCACCAATCTAACCTGTAGTATGAAAAAAAAATCAGTCCCTTCTGTTCTACTGTACTTTCCATATTCAAATCTCCCTATTTCCCAGCGAAAGAAAATAATATCATCAATTTTTAACGAAAAATCATTACTTACCATCGTAATAAAATTTGTTGCGTGCACAGAGGATGTGAATAGTGATAAAATTGGTCGCTTGCAGAGAGGATGCCAATTGAAGCATCAGACCAGTTTAGCCTATTAAACCTTTATTATGTGTTTAGGAGATTTTAGAAGAAAAGTAAAGCTCATGGCAAAGCTGTGTTCGTTTGTTAGCTTATTCATTTTTGTTCTATGTCATCATTTTTGTTGTTATTTATTACTCCATCCGTCTTAAAATATAGCTACTTATAGCTTTCAAATTTGTCTCATCTCAACCTACTTCCCCATCTCAACCAATCACAACCATCCCTCATTTAATTTCTTCAACTACTTTCTCATCTCAACCAATCACAACCATTTCCCACCTCAACCTTAATCCCTCAAAAAAAAAAGGCATAAGTAGCTATTATTTTGAGATGGAGGGAGTAGGAGGTAGACAACAGTATGGATAATGTTGTAGCATGTCTAAATTGTACTTTTATGCTCTCCCCCCCCCTTTATTCGTACCATGTTGTATTAACTTCCATTTGACTGACCAGTAGAAATGACAGGTACCTATGATTGGACTAGTGATGAGTGAAAAAGGTTTAATGTCAAGGGTATTATCCCCCAAGTTTGGAGGGTATCTAACCTTTGGGACTCTTGATGCTACAAAGATGTCAGCACCTGGGCAGCCAACTGTCAAAGAACTGTTGGACATTTATAATATAAGGCGTATAGGACCTGATACAAAGGTTCTCGGTCTTATAGCCAACCCAGTAAAACAGAGCAAGAGCCCAATTTTGCAGAATAAATGTCTTCAATCTGTTGGATACAATGCTGTTTATCTCCCACTTTTGGCAGATGACCTTGCTAGATTTCTCAGCACATATTCATCTCCGGATTTTTCAGGATTCAGGTACTAATTTCAGAAGATAGAAAGATTTACATAGCTATTCTGTTGGATTGCATGGAATTTGAAATATTTGGATGGATTAGATTTTTCTGAGTTAGATAAATCATACACAAGGGATCCTCCCAATCTGGATTCTTCTTTAGATATTTTACCTTATTCATACAAATGTCACCTAATGGTTATTAGTTTTCATGGAAAACCTAGAAATCACAGTGAAAAATCCACACAAACGACCAACCCAGTCCACAGTTAGTAGGATCTGAGCTCCGGTCTTCAGCCAAAGAGACAAAGGTACAACATTGTTGGGATATGCAATATCTGACCCTCTGTATAGGTTTGTTACTGTGTTTTTCCTCACTTCTCTTGATATCCTAACTTTTACAGAGTACTTACTGTGCATAGCTTTGCACATTCTGGGAGAGAGCCCAAAATAGATATTTTAGTTTGGGGGTAAACCAGAGGCCAGTTGTCTGAATGGAACCGACCTTGTTTTTTCTGTGATTCACATGCACCAAATCATTTTCATGGAAAGCCTTTTGTTAGCATACTTTATCCAGGAATGAAAAACATCAATTTGGAATATGCAGTGGTCTTTGAGATGAATAAATATTTAAATTTATATATGGATGTATTTAAGTATATATATCGATACGCAAAGCATTACTCCCTCCATCCCAAAATATAAGGACTTTTAGAGTTGGACACGGGTATTAAGGAGAAAGTTAAAATAAAGCGAGTGATGATTGTGATAGGGGTGAAAATGGTCACGGAAATTCCCGATCGACCGAGCGCCGTTGAGATAAGAAAGTAGGTGAAGAAATTAAATGAGAGATGGTAGTCGTGACTGGTTGAGGTCAGGAAGTAGGTGGAGAAATAGCTATATTTTGGAACAAAATTTGAATGCTAAAGGTAGCTATATTTGGGACAGAGGGGGTAGAGATTTGACTTGATGCATGTGCAAAATAACATGTTTTCCCGAATGGAGGGGGTATTTCACAAGAACAAATCTGAGTTCATGCTATATGACTATGTAATGCAGTTGCTCTCTTCCTTTCAAAGTGGATGCTGTACAGTGTTGCCATGAACATGACCCAGTTGCTAAGGTACCTTGATGTGGTACACTTGATCTAATTGCTTCCTTTAATTACCATTTTCAAATTTCTTTGACCTTTGATATTTTCTTCAATCTGCAGTCAATAGGTGCTATAAACACCATAATTAGGAGACCAGATGGCAAACTAGTGGGCTACAATACTGACTACATTGGAGCAATTTCAGCTATTGAGGATGGCATAGGAGGTTTTTATAATCTTAATTCTGGAACAATTTTTTGGAAGTCATGAAAAAACAGCTGACAATTTATGTTTCACAGGCCCAGGATCAAAGGATGCTGCCGTCTCACCTTTGGCTGGCAGGCTTGTTGTTGTTGTAGGTGCTGGTGGAGCTGGTAAGGCAATTGCTTATGGGGCAAAGGAGAAGGGTGCAAGAGTTGTAGTAGCAAATCGTACCTACGGTAAGATTTTGTGTTTCTGAGCCAAATATTTTGTCTGTAATTATGCGATTTCTGTGTCTCATAGGTAATTCCATCATCATGTGCAAATCTAAAGAATTCATTTTGTGATAATAAAGTTCTGAACTATGCTCCACACTCCCTCAGGCAATGATTAATGCATGCAATCTGGGAAGATATATCATCTCATTTTATTATCCATGTTTTTGTCAGTCATGTGGAGCCCACTAGGGCCAGATAGAAACACTGGTCAATGTCTCTAGGCCAGCAGCATTGCTCACATGAACAGTACCCACGCGAAGGGTGAATGTGTCATGTGCAGCCCATTAAGGTCCAAAGCAGCATAGGCCTCCCTAAGGTCTGCGGTACTACAGGTCAACAGTAACTGCAGTATTGCTGTTCACGATGGCTGTTTAGTTGAGATTGGATTAGATTGACTAGTTAGCTATTTCCTATCTCTATCTAAACAGAGTGGTTGCTCACGATGCCTTTGCATTTCTTTCTTTTTAGAACTTGTGTCCTGGTAGTAGCTTATACAACTATGCTATTTTCACATCAACTCCCTCTTTGTTGAACCTTAAGTTGACATCCTGTATATAAGCCTCAGGATATATTCTTGTCAACTCTTTTTCATGTTAAGATCAAATTTGTAAATTCAATCCATAACAGAAAAAAAACACAAGAAAAATTCGTCTGATCAGGCATTCTTGGCATAAGACTTAGGACATAAACTTTCTCTAAGGTAGAAGTAGAACTCACTGGAATTTGGTCATTTGTTTCTTATTGTACATCGAATTTTGAGTGGAATGATTAATCGGCACTGGTTGAATAAGCATATTTACTACTGGATTCGCAGAGGCGTGTAGCACTACTGTCTCCGACATAGTGGGTCCTTCAATTATGGCCATAAGCATTCATGTTTTATTACTCTGGCAAGTGTATGTGTGTGTGTGTGTGTATATATATATATATATACATATATACATATAACAAGACTATTCTACACCCCTCCCCTCAAGAGCCCAACCCCCCCCCTCTCTTTTTTGTTCAAAACCCACCTCCCACCTTAGTCAAAACGTGGTCAAAGGACGGTCAATGCGCTCCCCACGTCGGTGAAACCCGCCTGCTAACTTCCCCCACATCCACCTATTTGATGTCCTCGTCTTGTACGAATAATGCAATAACATGACGACAACCATGTTACAGCTTATGTACAGTAACTGTGATCAAATATAGTTAAAATATAGTCATGATGAATTTAGTTTTGTACAACTCTTTTTTAAAGCATTATGATGCAAACGGTTTGAAAATATAATATGTGATGTGAGAGATATCATCGTTAAAAGATGATAAATCTAAAAATACCACTTGCACTTAGCTTTGTTAGTGCAAGATAGGTGGTAGGTCTTATATCTGTATTCGGTTGTTACCACCTGTTATTATAGTAATACTATCTCAATAAATTGCAGTAACACGCTATGTTGCTGCAAAACTTATAATCGTTACTGCACTCTTGTAGTAACGTCACAAAGAAATTATAGTAACACATAACAGAAAATAAAAATGATGCTATAGTATTACTACTTATGGAGAGGTGAAAAAAGTGTTTATCAAAAATAGATCTATCATGACTATATTTCAACTATATTTTAGTGTTGTTACTACACGTAAGATAAAGTGTTACTGCACGATGATCGTCACGTTACTACGCCGTTCCTGCGAGACGAGAGCTGAGAGACCGAGGTCTGGCTGGCATGGGGCACTTTGACTAGCCTTTGACCAAGGTGGGAGGTGGGTTGGGCCTATGAGAGGGAAGGGGGTTTAAAATAACTATTGTATACTAGGTGTAGAATAGTTTTGCTATATATATATATATATGTATGTATGTATGTATATGTATATATGTGGGGATGCAGAATATTGTCTTACTTTTGTGATCATGTATTACTAACGCATGTATTTATTATTTTCCAAGATGGTAATTACTCCATCCTTTTGAAAATATAGTGCCTTTATTTTTCACAAAATTTCTTTCGAAATATAAAGCCTGCATGTGGTTTTACTGATGATATATCTTCTGTGCTCCTATTTAGCACATCTTCTCTCCCTAACTCTTGCTAAGTACTCTCTTATTTTGAATAATTTTTTTCTTGAATATGTATTTCGAATCAATTTAAGTATGGGTAGTATGCTCATTTTATCTTCTCTCTGTATTTCATACATTTCTTAATATTCTCGTCCTAAATAAGCCCTGTATGTTGAAAACAGTAGGGTACCTTGTTTACTGAATATATTACACTTGCATTATCATTCTACTGCTAAATGCCAACTATGCTCGAATAGACTGCCACTGCCCATGGAACAGTCATGTCAAAGCGCATTGCATAAGCCACCCCCAAAATACTATTCTTTTGTGCAGTTATTTGGACAACTCTTTTTGCACTTTGACAGTAGCAGTCTATGTTGATCATTCACATCAACTATTCTTAAGTTAGTAAATAAAATATGTATATCTTTTTTGTAATTTTTGTTGTTCCATTAATTTTTTTTGTTTCAAACTGGATATAAAGCGTGTTGTTATAAAGCTCAAAATTGATCGTGTTTGAGTACATCATGTAATTGATAATTTTCTCGAGTTCTTCAGAAAAAGCAGTAAGTCTTGCTGCTGCAGTTGGTGGTCATGCCCTGAGATTAGCCGAGCTTGAAACTTTCAGGCCTGAAGAAGGGATGATCCTTGCTAATGCGACATCATTGGGAATGTACCCCAATGTGGACGGCACCCCTATCCCAAAGGTATCTCTCTCATGCATGCACCATGTTATATTCCAGAAACAGCATACTTGGAACCTTCTCTCCTGCTCTGTTACCACCTTTAGAATTAACCTCGGCATACTCTCTTATTATATTTGAGATTATCTTGATATGCCTGTCTGCTCAGTGTTGCCTCAATATTTGTTATAAATTTTCCATTTTTATTTGCAGAAAGCTTTAAGCTTCTATAACGTTGTATTTGATGCGGTATATGCCCCGAAAGTTACCCGGCTTCTACGAGAAGCAGAAGAATGTGGGATTAAAGTTGTCAGTGGTGTAGAGATGTTTGTCAGACAAGCCATGGGTCAGTTTGAGCATTTCACAGGTGGTATTGAAGGTATTGTGCTCTTTTAACTTATATATCATATACCTTGTTATGCCAAATGTTTTTTGCGGACCTACTTAGCTAATACAGCTTCGTCTTTCTGATAATCTACTTTTCTGCAGCTCCTGAAAGCCTGATGCGTGAGATAGCAGCAAAATACACATAACAGGTTCATTCTTCATCTTTTACCTTTTCATCTATGCTTCTAGTCAAGTAGTCATGATGGCTTAGCATTATTAGATTCTGTTGTATCATTTACCATTGAAAACATGCTCTAACACCATGCCAAATCCACAAGGGCAAGATGTATATGTAATATAATTTAGGCCCCAAACTACATATAATGCCAATAATTGATTGGCTACTAGTTATAGAGAATTTGGTTCATCGATGCGGTTTTTGATTTGAGAACCACCTCCTAGTAGGACTGGTTGGTCTATCATGGGATTATCTCATGAACTTTGGTGGGATGGCCCCATCCCATAAATCCATAATTTGTATTGCCTATGCTTACGTGCTTATGAGGGGTGGAGGGATTTAGGTGGTGATGGACCAACAAGATTCCATTTCATAAACCAAACAATCTTTTTTTTGGTTCCAACATACATTCGTTTAGTGTGGTTTGATAAGCTTTCCCGCCTAGTTGAGCTGTGGACACTATAAATCAGCAGTTTGTTTATGTTGGCCACGTGGAAATGACTTGAGTTGTAAACAAATGCCATGGAAACCATTCGTTTTGATTTACTAAGATGAACTGATCATTACCGTAGCTTACTAATGCTCATTGGATGCAACTTTCTTTGATATAACCATGTTTCTGTAGGGGAATGGCGAAGTGACGGTTGTGAGTAATTAGCCCAAGTATTCCTCTGGGTTAAGTTAATAAAAGTTTTGGATGCCAGCCCAGTTTTGTGCTAGGTGGAGATTCGTTGTTGTAATGTTCGATTTCGCCGACTTATCACCTGTCAGAGATGTAAACAGAAAATGCTAGAGTGTTCAATCTCATCGTACTTGCAATAAAGAATTTGCATGCATAACTGTGCAGTTCGCTTGATGATCATGATGGATTTTAAGGAAACAATACGCATCAAGCTATGATCAGGTGGTTCCATGTTCATCATTGGTAATGGAACCAATGTGTGATTGGTAATGAATAATGATACCTCATTGCAATATTCAGCTGCTTATGTTCTACTCCATTCCATTGTACTTCATGTCTATCTTGACTTGAGAAGAAAGATGTACGTGATTGCTGGATTTTTGACCTATGAATGTTCAAGTCCAATCAGAGAATTATTATATAAAGCTTTGGTTTATGCCTAAGTTTGCAGCTTAAATGGTTTCATGAACTTTTTCAGGCAAGGATGATCTGTCTCAGGAGCTGTACTCTATGAACTTGTGATAACGTGGGCCGTTTGCATCACTCTTGATGTTTTTTTTTTCGGGTTGGATAAGGATGCAACCTAAGATTCCCAGTTGACTAGCGGTTGTTTATCGGTTCACTAAGCTTCACTTATAGGTTCTAGCTGGGATGAAAGCTGTATTGGCCAGTTGATGCCAAAGGATTAGACTACCTCCATCAACCCTCTGGTCGGTCTATGAAAACTGTATTGAGAAGTTGATGCAACAAATCACGTGGTATTTGAGCTTTATAGCCCCGTTTGAAGTTCATTAAGATGAAGATTTTATCTTTTGTTTCATTAGTACGCATTTTAAATTATTAAACGGTAACTTTATATATAAATTTGTTTTAAAATATCAAATAAATTTAATTTTTAAATTTAAAATAATTAAAACTCAATTAATTATATGCTAAAGATTTTTTTGTTGTAGTTAATCTTTTATCTTTCACTGTAGGAATAGTTAAATGTGTTTCGGACAAAATGAATAGTTAAATGCTAAAGGTACAATTAAATTTGCATCTCGTTTGAAGATAGATAAAATCATTGAAACAATCAATGATTACTATAGTATTGTATACTGATATACTCACGTGTATATATATTTTACACGAACCGTCGTGTAACGTACTCAAATTTTGAAATTCGAAATTTGTCTTTAACAAAGCATCACAACACTTTTTGAATATAAAACTTTGCAACATTTTTTGTAAAAAGTTAAAACGAGGTTTAGATAAGCAGTAAATACTCAAAAGAGTGAGGTAAATTAAAACGATTTTTCGTTTTCGTACGGGCCGAAAGCCATCTTTCCGTGGGAAGGCCCGCACTTAAGTTACCCGTACGGGAAGCTCGATTATCCGTGCGGGTCACTTAACACGACCGCACGGGATAATCGATCTTCCCGTGCAGTTCGTTAAGTTGACCGCATGGGAAGATTGCATTTCGTGCGTATTATTTTATGTGCGCTAGCTGCATGTGTTTAGCTTGTCTCCTCTCTCCTTTCCTCTCTCAGTAATATTACCGGTCGATCGAGACGATGCATGTATATATATATATATTCGCACTAGAATAAAAGATGTTTAATTATTATTTCCTCACAAAAAAGATATAAATTATGTACACATCATGCATGTTCATATATTTCGTCTCACAATTTACAATAGTTCGAAAGCATATAAAAAATAGACATAATTACAAAAGATTACTTATGATCTTTTTTCACTCTCTAAGTCGTTTGAATTTATCGTCCATCGCAAGCTCGCTCTCCGAATCGTAGAAATCACCCAAATGGTTGCAGACATCACGGCGGATGAAGCGGTAAATGTCTGCAACCAAGTTGAGCATGGTTTGATTGTCGAACCGGTTCGCTACAATTGGAACGGACCCGATCTGTTTAAGAAGAAATACACATAGATACGATTAGGAAAATTATACAAGATCGATCTTAACGTGTAGATAGATATTTTCTCTCAACTTATTTGTTCAAACTTTATAGTGTATCTCCCATAGATTCTTAGCATCTCGCACACGTAGTAGCCGCATAGGTTAGTGCCTGAAGGTTGCTTATAACACTGTGTTGAATAAATTGTATACATACATCAATATTTGAAAGTAAAACAATAGAAAATATCAACATATAGTGGGTATGTATATAATTACCGGCCATTGTGTCTTCACAAGAAGCTTCTTCTTTTGTGGATCCTTGACCGGTCCACCGTGTCTTACGTAAAATGCGTGTGCTCTATGTAGACAAAAATAATTGTTTCAGTCAATTGTTTCTTCGAGAGTAAGAACAGACAAAACTTATTAAATGATGCATGATAGTACTTACAAATTTAACAAGATGAGGAACTATTTGAATGTATCCTCCTTGTAGTGTGCAGGATCAAGCACTACAGCCAAGTGGTCCCGCGGATATACCAGAAAAAGTATATAGTGATCACTGCGATAGAAGAGATATGTTAATTGCAGGTGATATCGTAGGAAACTATCGGTCATACGGAAGAATATTACGTACTGCAGCGCATAAGGGACCATTAAGACATTTTTGTCTTTGTGCTCGATCATAGCTTGGCCCAAGTACAGTGCTACCACGACCATCTTCGCCTTGTGCATTTTTTTTGATGGTCATGTCTCTTTGGGACTTCGTTTTGCCTTTGAGCTCATCGCAATTTGCACGAACATGAACCTCGTGTTCCGTCCAGCATATCCTTGTTGGTTTAATGTATCCAACTAGATAGTAGGTCTTTGACGCGTCGTGGAATTGCATCCTAAGTAATGCAGCGGGTAATTATTCAGAAGTTAGTTTGCAAATGAATTCATTAATGACATTAACTGTGATTGATACTAACAGGCAAAACACAGCAACGAGATTTATATCCATTTTTTCCATCTTGAATAATGTGTGAAGGTCGTTCAAATCGATTACCAACGTCCCATTTGGTCCACTGGTGAAAGCGTTATTCGGGACCTTCACAGTAATCATGTTGAGCCCCATTTTGGACGCCTTTAGGTACCAGTCGTGCATAAACCTAATTTCCCAGGGCATGTCTTCCATGACGTGCCACGGCAGGAACGGCTTGCCGTACTCGTACTTTGTTAGCACTTCGTCCGAAGTCCATTTTGCAGGTCCTCCGCTTAGTTTTTCACCGATTGTTGTGAATCCGACAACTTTGGAGGTTGATCCTGCTTCTTGTCAGTCGGCGATCTCCCCCTGAAAGCCTGGAACACTAAGTTCTGCTCGTATATGGCCATTTGTTTCTTATCATAGGTTGATTTAACCATTTTTGGGATAAGCCGACGAGGTTCAAGATTGCTCGGACTTGGAACACTTGTTGTTTTCAGAAGAGGCCTTTCAGGTACCGCCAAAGCTGAATGTGGTGTCGGAGGAGATTGATGAATATCTTGGACATCGGTTGGAGGTTGTTCTGCGGCGACTTCAGGGGCTGACAGCTTTGGCGAATCAGGACCTTTATCTTTAGGGGGGAGGGAGGTGGGCAAGTAGGCCAATTAGGTGGCGAATCTGGCCCTGGTGGAGAAGGCGGTGCAGGCGCAGCAACAATCTGAGGAACCGGCTCGATTGGGGATACTGACTGTAGATCGACCAGCAGGATATCTCGTCAATGCCATAGAATAAACTGATTCACCGCATCCCCAAGCAATTCTATCCCTTCAGGTCCTGGAATATCTAGCTCTAAGCTGTTATGCTCTGCATGCACCTTGGCCACTTGCACCCTTGCATATTCCTCAGGGATTGGCGTGTTGTGAAATTATCGCCCTCGTATAGCAAGTCCTAAACCCACCTCCTTTCTCTTCTCGGCCCTTCCTATTGGCATGAGGAGGCTGCATGGCGTCGGGGCAGTTATGGTATCTACTGGATAAGGTGTGGTGTCAAGCGACCCGAGCTTGGGCATCGTCTTGTGAGTTCTTCGGATTCTGAAACACGTTAGGGAAGGCTTGGCGATTACATTGCAACAAGAGAGTAGAAATGTTCTTCAACTTGTTTTGCTATCTTCTCTTCAAGTTTGTGTTTGTACCTGTCCCGTTTCTTATAACTTGCAACTTCCTTAGGAAACCCTTCTTTCCAACTTGTCCGTGACGATACTGTTAGTGATATGCCCTAGAGGCAACATGAAGATGTTGGATATCATGGTCAATGTTTATGTATTTATGAATAAAGTGTTATTCGGTTCCATGAAATAGACATCTTGTATTGATCAATAAGTACGTGACTTATTATGAGACTCTATATGTATGAATCTATTTCTAAATGATCCCTGATCATATATCATATTATTGGAACTAATATAATTCTAAGATCGGCATATTTATTGATTGATGATCATGTCTCATAGATCATGGGTATGGAGATACCAAATCAATAAAGATGGACATATGTGTTAGAGAACACATTGTTGGATAGACCCACCATGAGACACTACAGAAATTAATGTGCCATTAGTTGGTCTCAGGTAGTGTTGGTACAAAGTCCTTAGACCTGAGATTACCATGGATTCCAACATATGTAGTAGCCTACTTTGGGACTACCAAACGTTATTCCGTAACTGGGTAGTTATGAAGCTAGTTTTCGAGTTTGATATGAAACATGGAGTGAGATGTGAGTGATCAAGATGGAATTTGCCCCTCCTTTGGAGAGATATCTCTAGGCCCCTCGAGGTAATGGATTATGGAAATGCATGGCCATGCCGAGTTGATTGAGGAGTCAATCAACAGACAGATAATCCAATACGGTTCGAGTGAATGGTTAAGCTATTGAAGGGATGACACACATCTTGCCTATAGCTTCATTGGTATCGTGAGGCACAGGAATTTGTGTACACATTATAGGTTCAGAGCCGATATTATATTCTTGTATGCTATGGTGTCAATATGTGCTGCTAGGCACCGCTGTTGACATGTCGACTGAGTTAGACTCGAGCCGAAACCAAGTATACCTGAACCTACAGGGTTGCACGCTTAAGAGGATAGAATAGATATTCGAGTTGGACTCGAATACGGCTCGATCGGATAGGGATCCGATTGGATAGAGTCCTATAGTCTTACGATGTATGGGCAGCCAACTCTATGAGATTCGGGTGGGATCCGATTCAAAGTAGAGTCCTGATCGGCCACTAGTCCCAGTCGGCCAACTCTATATAAAGGGGCGAGGGGTGGAGAGTTGCTGAATCGATTTGCGCCGAAATCAATCGATCACACGTGGCTTTAGAAGTTGGCGAGATCAATCTCCATGGAAACCCTCCCCACTTTCGAGCCAAACCCTAGCCTTGCATCACGTGCTAGCACACGGGTGTTCGGCGTTACGTCCTCGGACGTGTGGATACGGTAGAGGCCGCTACGTTGCGGCGCTATTGATCGGCTACGAATCGGCGCAATCGGAGTGAGACGACTACGGCAGATCGGTGACGAGAACGTGACCGGACGACTCGACGAATCGGCCGCTTGGCGAGTCGGTGATTGGTGAATCGGTGTACCGGGAATCGGGCATCGGGAATCGGTTGTCATCGGCCAGCCACAGTTCCGGATCGGATAGCCCCGATTGGCTTTTTCCGCGCATACTCCAATCGGTAACGATATATCGGCCCTTACTTGCAAGTGTTCCTGGTTTGCGCGGTAAAAAGTTTTTGTTTTCGGCTAGCGTAGCCTCCGCGTAACCCTTCAGATACACCCCTTACTCGTCCAGAATGTTCGGGGTTGCCTAGTGCAGCTGTCAACTGATCGTGTTCCCTCTTGGCAATAAACTCCCTAGTCTTCTCTTTTTTCGCAATGTCCTTTAGACTAGTGGTCACACGCTCGATATCTGGATCCTCAAAAAGGATCTCTCCCTCGTCAGTGACCTGGCCCGTGCTCCGTGCCCAAACCCAGTTTTTGTTTCTTTCCTTTACTGCATCTACAAGCAGGGGCTTTCCTTGGACGGCAAACTTTTCTTCGGTTGCTCGCCACTTCTTTACGTGGCCATCGTAGCCGCTAGAGCCCAATCGGTGCGGGTACTTGTTCTTTTTTGCAAGGTCGGACATCTTTTTCCTCTGTGCTAAGGCTTCAGGGCTTGTGATCTTCGCCACGAACCTATCCCATTCGGTGGGCGTAATACCACCGTAGTCTTCGAATGGAGACTTGTTCTTTTGCACATAGTGAGTGTGCATGTCCGATTTCCACTGCCTCCATCAATGTGCCATCGTTTTTAAGGCAAACACTTTTCTCAGAGCCTCTAAACCAGGTGGATATACAAGCCACTTCTGTAACTCGTTCCACATGAAGTTCTTCAGGTTGTCATCCACCTGCTCCCAGGAATCTACATTTAAAGGGCCATGGGTTCTGGCCAGTACCTTGTAAGTGTTGCTGAATTTTATCATTGCTACCTTGGGCTCTACTGGCTTCCCATCCTGGTTCAGAGAGGTGATATAGTATGTCTCCTTGGGGGGTTGGTTCTTACTTCTCTGACCACGTCTTCTCTTTTGACCTCCTCCAGTGCTCGCGGACGTGTCAGTTTCTGCTGGACCGGACGTTGATGTGTCCGTCTCGACTTCGACAATGACGACGAGACTTGGCGGCCTTTCTTTTTGAGCAGCACCGGGTTTCCATGTGTACGTACAACGAAACGTAAACGGGATCCTACGAGGTACACCGTTCAGTTCATAACAATAAGGCTCGACTTACTGCTTGCTCGATAGGGATGTAGTCGGGGTCTTCTTCAACCGGTGGTGCTGGCGTAACTTCGACTAAAGGCTCGAAGACTCTTGCGTTGGTTCAACGTTGGGTGCCTCCAAGGGAGCTTTCTTGTTTGACATTTGATCTACAGTCGTTCATAACACACAATTTGTGAAATACTATTTTTTTCCTTCTTCTTCTCTTTAGATTTTTCTATATTGACTATATTTTAACTTCTAAGATATTATATTTTTTTGCTCTCAGAACAACAAGACTATATTTGTAATAGCATGAGGCGTTGTGGTAGGTAGGGTGGCTACTAGAAGATCTCTGTTGTTACCTTTGACACAAGGTTTGATACGGAGATCTTCGGTAGCCACTCGGCCTTCAACACGCCTAAATAATTCGAACCATGTTTGGATGTTGCAATTTGCAACATGCCTGAATGATTCCAGTTCATCATCGAGCAAAATAATTTATTTACAATAATTTTATCATTAGTCTAAAATCTAAAGAAAAAACCTAGACAAAAAACCTCCATCACAGGCAATTCCACTATCGGAGACCCCTAGACCAAATTGTCAAATGTAAGTTATACATACGCATACATTTGATGCTTTCGTGTAGGGGTCTCTGATAATGGACGCCAATATTAAGGACGCTGGTGAGATAGGGGAAGGGAAAGAGATGAGAGATGAGAGACCGAGAGGGAGAGGAGAGAGGGAGATTGGATTTGTAGGTCGTTCGGTAGGGAAATCCTAAAATCTAAAATATAACCTAAAATCTAAAATCCATAAAAAATATTCACATGAACTATTTCACATCAACTAATTCACATAAAAAATTCACAACAACTATTTCACATCAAAATTAATTATAGCTAAATCATCAAACATCTTATCCATCACTTTTACTTACTACTACTCTGTTGCTAGTAGTACTTAAGTTTACAAATTTTTACAACCCTAGACAATTCTAACCCTTGTGGGCATTTTGTTGAACACTTGGCGTGCAACCAAACATAAACTCGTAAATTTGCCATCCAACAATTTGCTACACAAATAATTCATCAAACAATATAGCCATCACTTTTATTCACAACAATATTCACAAAAATTAACAAAAATCATTCATTCATTCATCAATTCAACCATCCATCCATTCATTCATCGAGCAAAATATTCACAAAAATAACTTTCTTCCATTCATCAACCATCCAGTCATCGGCAAATATTCAAGGCGGGCGGGCATGGTACCTTAGGGGCGGTGAAGGGGCGGGCGCGCGGTGAAGGGCGGTGAAGGGCGCGGCCGTGAGCGGTTGAGGGCGGTGGTGAGGCCGGTTGAGGACGGCGGCGCCAAGGTGTCGGTGAGGCCGGTGAGAGTGGCGGTGAGGCGGCGGTGAGAGCAACGTGCGGTGAGGAGGTGAGGCGTCGGTGAGGCCGGTGAGGCGTCGGCAGGCGGCGGTGAGGGCGGTGTTGAGGGAGCCGGTGCCGGTGAGGGCGTCGGTTGAGGGTGGCGGCCTCGGCGAGGGTGCGTCGGTGAGGATGGCAGCGTCGGCGGCGAGAGCGGCAAGAGAGAGAGAGAGAGCGGGGTGAGGGCGGCGGATCTCGACGGTGGATCGGGCAGCCTAACGGCGCTTTGAGTTTGAAATTTTCACCTTGGACTTAGAAACTTTTCGGGAGGCCGCGCGCGGGTATATATAGGGGTCGATTTTCCCGTGCGAGCGTCTTAAGAGCCCGCACGGAACAAACATCTTTTCATGCGGGCCGCTTAAGCGCCCGCATGGGAAAATCATCTTCCTGTGCGGGCGACTTAAGCGGCCCGCACGGAAAGATGTTTATTCCGTGCGGGCTCTTAAGATGCCCGCACGGGAAAATCGGCCCCTAATAATAATTATCACATGTAAAACTAAAAAACTAATAAAATATATATTATCATTGCACATATTACTTTTATTAATTAATGTAAATACTATTTCTTTGACTAACATATTAATTATCCCATGTAAAACTAAAAACTAATAAATATATCAATGCACATATAAATTATTAATTCTTGTATATATTAATTTTATCATTGCACATATTACTTTGATACACATTCACTCGTAACACTATAAGTTTGATACATTCGCTCGCAAAAAACATATTATACACAAAAAACAAACTAGCGTTTCATAATTTTTGGATTAACATCCTTTCGCACTGATGCAAACTTTGATTCGTCGAGGACACTCTCAATGTGTTTCATCCGAGTAGGAAGATCTGTGAATAACGAAATGGCGTCGTATTGATTATAATCGGACACGTCTTCAATGTTATCAATACCAATGATGTGTTGCTTGCCTGATACAATAATGTTCATCTTTTCATCGGAATGATCCTTCACATAAAAAACCTGTGCAACACGCTCGACAAGGACCCATGGATCATCCTTGTGTCCAATTTTACTCCATTCAGCAAACGTAAATCCAAATTTATCTACCATGCTGTCTTTCACCCATTGGCATCTGAGAACAGGGATCTGAATGTTTAAACCGTAGTCAAGTTCCCATATTTCTTGTATGATCCCGTAGTAAGATATCTTTTGCCCTGTTGTGTCCAACGCTTCGACACGAACCCCACTATTCTGCGCTGAGCTTTTCCTGTCTTTGCTATTTGTGTAAAAAGAATATACGCCGATGTCATACCCTTGCCATGAGGTAACGAGGCTTGTTGGGCCAGCTGCAAGTCTTTCTATCGTTTTTTCCTCGAGTGATTCACCAGACGGTAGCTTTTGATCCTTCAGCCATTGGGGAAAAGTGCGCTTCTATTCTTTCGAAACCCAATCGTCGGATCGCCCAGGATTGCATGCTTTGATCTCAAAAATCTATTGCTCAATGTAGGGCACAACAATGGCGAGTTGTTGAAGAACACTGCTGTGTGCATCTGATACCGCTTTGTAATTGTTGTCGTAGAAGCATTTTCTTCCCATAGTACCCTTCCCAGATAACCTTCCATCATGTCGAGGCATCATGTCGAGACATCTTTCATATAATCTAGGCAACACTCGACAACCTCCTCAATTGTGTAGCCCTCTATCATCGAGCCCTCCGGATGAGCACGATTACGGACATACCCTTTCGAACAACCATGTATCGCTCGTACGCCCACATTGGATGTAGGTATAGAGGACCAAGTTCAATAATTTGAGGGACAATGTGAACAATGAGATGTTCCATCATGTCGAAGTACGATGGAGGAAAAAACATCTATAGCTGGCAAGCTGTCTCGACTGTGAATTTCTGAAGGGGTCCTAATTCTTCTGGATCAAAAACTTTCTATGAAACTCGATTAAAAAAATAGCACAGCTTTGTTATCACTACCTTGGTGTGCACTGGCTTCATCGCCCTTATAGCGATAGGGAAGAATACCGTAAGCATCTTATGACAGTCGTGAGCGTTGTATCCAGAAATCGACAAATCTTTCATTGATACTAGTTTTCGGATATTCGATGAGAATCTAGTCGGTGCTTTCAAACCACGAAGACATTTACAGAAAGCTTTTTTCTCTTCTAGTGTCATTGAGTAGCATACCAGTGGAATCTCAATCTTACCATTCGGTAGCTCTATCGGGTGGAGATCTTTCCTTATGCCCAAATTGACTAGGTCGTTACGTGACTTCAACCCATCCTTTGTTTTAGTAGGGATGTCAAGTAAAGTCCCGATGGTGCTGTCGAACACGTTTTTCTCAAGGTGCATGACATCGATGGCATGACGAATCTCCAGGTCTTTCTAGTACGTCAGGTACTTGAAAAAGATTGAATGTTTCTTGAAGGGCAGCGTGTTTTCTACCACTTCTTTCTTCCTCTTGCCTGAAGCTGTCTTTTCCTTGCCGAACACGACCTTTACGTTTTTTGTCAGCTTGAACACCGTGGAACTATCCTTTGCTTTGGGGCAGTACCTTCCTCAACAGTTTTGTCAAAAAAGGTAGCCATCGCACGATATCTATGCTTTTGTGGTAAGAAACAACGATGACGCATGTAAACTAACTATTTTGACGAGGTCAAGTATATGTACGATGTGTTGTCCAGATATATCAGACATCCAGTCTTTCCTTTAATCTGTCCGGAGAGGGAAAAAATGGCTGGTAGATCGTTTATAGTAACAAATATGATAGCACGCAGAGTAAAATACTCCTGGCGGTACGCATCAAACAATCGTAGACCCTCTTGCTACATTTCTTGCATATCCTTTATCAAAGATTCAAGAAACACATCTAAGTCGATGCCAGGCTGTTTTGGCCCTTGTATAAGGATAGTCAACAAAATATACTTTCGCTTCTGACATAACCATGTCGAAAGGTTATACATGGTGAGCAGAACAGGGCAAGTGTTATGCGAGCTGCTAGGTCACCAAATGGATTCATTCCATCCGTGCTCAACCCAAACTTGACATTTCTCAGATCATTTGCAAATTCTGGGTGCTTCGAATCAAAGTTTCTCAATTGTCGAGCATCGACGAGATGTCGAATCATATCATCCGTCTTTCGACCCTCTTGATGCCATCTCATCAACTCGGCTTCTGTGGGGTTCAAGAACAATCGCTTCATGCGATCTTTCACTGGCAAGTACCACATCACCATGGCCGGAATCTTTTTTCCTGGCTCGACCAATGCATTTGGTTCGGCAACATCACTATCGGCGGCATTGTTATCCTTTTTGTACCTACTCGCCCCACAAGTTTGGACACTTGTCCAAGTCAGCGTATTCCTTGCGATAAAGTACACAATGATTAATACATGCATGGATCTTTTTCACACCAAGTGATAATGGACATATCAGTTTCTTGGCTTGATAGGTGTTAGATGGCAACAAGTTAGGCTTAGGAAGCATAGCTCTCAGGAGACCCATCAAGTCATTGAAACTAGTATCAGACCATCCGTGCCTGCCCTTTAATCTAAGAAGTTCTAGCACTAACCGCAACACTGTATAATTCATGTCACATCCCTTTGATTGATCGTACAAAAGATCTTTCGCTGATTTTTGCAACGCCTCCCAATTGTTTAAATCTCTTGCTTTCTCGTTAGGACCTCGGTTCAGCGTGCCGCAACATATCCTCAAGATCAAGATCAATATCAACCTCGCATCGTCAAAACCGAGTCGACAAAATCACCCGTCATTTCACGGGATATGTTCTCAATTATAAAATTCTCTGCCTCATCGAACCAAATATCAGGAACCTCTTCAGGAGGGGCGACATCCCCATGTGGAGTCCAAACTGTGTATTTATCCACAAATCCACGCTGAATTATGTACCTCAGAATTACATTTGGATCTTTCCATATCTTTCTATTCTTGCAATCCATGCAAGGACAAAAAATATCCTTCCTATTCTTCCTCAAAGCGTGTGCCTTAGCCTTATCAATAAATGTTGATGCTTCTCTCATAAACACCGGATGAGTTCTCCGTGTCTCTTACATCCATGTCTGATCCATCTAAAAAAATTCACAGCATTAATTAATATTATATAGCCGATGTTTTATAAATAAACAAATTAAACTTAAAATCCTACTTTATAACTAAAACCTCATTCACAAGCAAATAATAATACTGAGACAATATTAATTACAAAAAAATGGTTCAATCAAAAAACAAAATATTTGACCAACGAATTACAAAAATAGCTCAAAATGATAATTCAAACAAGTTTAAATATCTTAGCATTCAACCAATAAAATTTTACAAAAACGAAAGCAAATGAAAGAGATGATCAAGCACATTACCTTCTATATTGATTTCAATCGAAAATTTCATGTCTAAAACCTCCCACAAAAAGAAATTGCCTACTTTTGGAGAAAGAAACCGAGTTTAAACAGTTCAAATATCATTGCATTGAACCAATAAAAAATTTTAAAAATGGAAGCAAATGGAAGAGAAGATCAAGCATGTTACCTTTTGTATTGATTCCAATTGAAGAATTCAAGTTGAAAACCTTCCCCCTATAATTGCCTTTTTTTGGAGAGAGAAACACCATGTTAAATGTGTCACTGTCGGGTTGGGCAGCTATTTTATGGTGCATCATCGCGTGCGGCACACTTAACGGCCCGCATAGGAAAATGCATTATCATGTGTGGCCCTTAAGTGGGCCACACAGGATAATGCGCAATTATCCCGTGCGGGCGCTCAAGTGGGCCGCACAGAATAATGGCATTATCCCGTGCGATTGGCTTAAGGAACCGCACGGGATAATACCCCGTGCAGTTCCTTAAGTGGACAACATGGGATAATATATTTTCCGTGCGGTCCAACAACCGGCCCTCGGGACCGGTTTTTCGAGCGGCCACCTATGGCTGCACAGGAAACTATTGGGGGCCTCGTCCAGAAAAATCAAAACTGCAGTAGTGATTATGCTTTATAAAATAAAATTTTCTAAACCCTTTTATCAACCACTTGATAATTTCCCCTACATCAAACTTGCTATCCTAAAATGCAGTGGCTAAATCGACTCTAATGACAACTTGAACATCCTCTCTGGAAGTCTCTTGCGACTATATGTCATTAGAGCACTAATGTTGATGCTACAAGAAATTGTCTAAGCCTATATCTGTTAGTGATATTCCCTAGAGGCAACATGGAGATGTTGGATATCATGGTCAATGTTTATGTATAAATGAATAAAGTGTCATTCAATTCAATGAAATAGACAACTTGTTTTGATCAATAAGTACATGACTTATTTATGAGACTCTTTATGTATGAATCTATTTCTAAACGATCCCTGATCACATGTCATATTATTGAACAAATATGATTCTAAGATCAACATGTTTATTGATTGATGATCATGTCTCATAGATCATGGTATGAAGATACCAAATCAATATACGTGGACATGTGTTAGATAACACATTGTTGGATAGACCCACCATGAGACGCTACAGGAATTAATGTGCCATTAGTTGGTCTCAAGTAGTGTTGGTGCAAAGTCCTTAGACCTGAGATCATCACGGATTCTTACATGTGTAGTAGCCTACTTTGGGACTACCAAACGCTATACCGTAACTGGGTTGTTATAAAAATAGTCTTCGAATTTGCTATGAAACATGAAGTGGGAAGTGAGTGATCAAGATGAAATTTGCCCCTCCTTAGGAGAGATATCTCTGGGCCCCTCGAGGTAATGGATTATAGAAGTGCATGGCCATGCCGAGTTGATTGAGGAGTCAATCAACAGACAGATAATCCAATACGGTTCGAATGAATGATTAAGCTATTGATAGGATGACACACATCTTGCTTATAGCTTAGTTGGTATCGTGAGGCAATGGGATTTGTGTATACATTACAGGTTCAGAGCGAATATTATATTCTGTATACTATGGTGTCAATATATGCTGCTAGGCGCCGCTATTGACGGTCGGCTGAGTTGGACTTGGGTCGAAACCGAGTATACCTGAACCTACAGGGTCGCACGCTTAAGGAGATAAGAATAGGCATTCGAGTTGGACTCGGATACGGCTCGATCGGATAGGGGGCGATCGGATAGAGTCCCGATAGGCCTATAGGCCCAGTCGGCAACTCTATCTAAAGGGGCGAGTGGTGGAGAGCTGCGTAGATTTCACATTGAACCGAATCAATCTAATTGCGAGCAACAGATTTGAACACGCGCGGCTTTAGAAGTCGACGAGTTTGTGATCTCCACGGAAACCCTCCCCACTCCAAGCCAAACCCTAGCCTTGCATCTTGTGCTAGCACACAGGTGTTAGGCATTCTATCCCTGGACGTGTGGATACCGGTAGAGGCATTGCTACATTGCGGTGCTAATCGGCGGCTGTCAATCGGCTACGGTTGGGCGCATCGGAGCAAGCCAGGCACAGTGTGGTCGAATCGGCTGCGGCATCGGTGAATCGGGCGTGTGGTCGGATCGAGGCTGCGCGGCATCGGCGGTCAGGCATAGTCGGATCAGCTGCGATCGGGCGACTCGGCCAGATCGGCGTGGTCGGGAATCATTTGTAATTCAAACCAAATCGTGTGATCGCCATCTTGTTCGGATCGGATAGCTCCGATTGGCTATATCCGCTGCACTCTACTCCAATCGGTAATAATCTATCGATCCTTACTTGCAAGGTTCCTGGTTTGCACGGTAAAAATTTTTGTTATTAGCTATCATAGCCTCCGCGTAACCCTTCAGTGGTATCAGAGCTAAACTTGCTTAGTTCGAGTTTTAGATTGGATCTAAAACAAGTTTTGCACACAGGTTGATTAGATCAATCGGTTTTATGGGATCTGTTGAGGAGAGTAGATGGTAATTGCATTCCTTGATAGTGTATCAGAATGGCGTAATGTGATTACGTCGAAGAAATATCCATATAACTCGGTTTGAGTCGGTTTTGGGATAGCGTTCCTTGATAGTGTATCGGAACGGTATAATTTGATTATGCCGAAGCTATCTCGTAGTTCGACAATGATTGTCGCCTCGCGCCTACGCAAACCATCTCCCTTGACAGTGTATCGGGACAGCATAATATGATTATGCCGTTATGGTTTTCGTGAGCGATTTCATAAATTGGACCTATTAATTTCACATGGTGCTCCGGACGCTGCCCGGAACCTCGCCATGTGCGTACCCCCTTATATGTAATCTTCAATTATAGCTTCTATAGTAGTACCTTAGTTTGAAGAAATCAAGCATTAAGCATTATGGAAGAAGGTGCCGAAGATGGAGATCCTCTGCGTCGGCATGGAGATGGAGATCCCCATGAGAAGGGGGCCATAGTATTTCATTAATTACTATTCTACCTGCTTTCATATATAGATATGTTTGTTTGATAGGATAGTATCCCTCACAAAATTAAGTGGTAATGATGCCCTTCCAAATGTTGCACCCGTCACCATTATGCTCGTCAATGGTGGGTCTGCTAAAGCAGAGTGCCATTCTCTATCATAACACGAGGGGGTATATGTCGGACATATACAGCAGGAGCATTTGGTTTACTTAACAATGCTATCAAAACAGTTTTGGGCCTTGGGGCACAGGTTGGCGCCGGGGCATGGAGATGCCACTCCAACAATAAGAGTCACATAGAGATGTGATTAGCAAGATGTTGCTTACCGATGTTATTAATTTTCTAGCAGCGATGTCAAAGCTCACTAGAAATTAACATGTGAACCTTGACCCAATACGTAACCTAGAGGGAAGGTATAGAATACGTAATGGGAGTCTTTTGTTAAATTATTTAACAATAGACATAGCATAAACATTGTGCTAAACTTTGCATTTTCTATTGTAGAATTATGGCAGCTAATACTGCACCCAGTACCTTTAATTTGCGATCTATTCTCGAGAAATAAAAATTGAATGGAACAAAATTTATGGATTGGTATCGCAACTTGAGAATTGTACTCAAGCAAGAGCGCAAGGAGTACGTTATTGAAGTACCCTATCCTGATGATTTGCCTAATAATGCTACTGCTGCTGCACGGAGGGCTTATGAGAAGCACACTAATGATTTCCTAGACATAAGATGTCTCATGGTTGCTACAATGTCCTCTAAGCTTCAGAAGCAATACGAGAGCAGTGATGCTCATACTATTATTCGGGACTGCGTGACATGTTTGAGAACCAAGCTAGGGCCGAGAGGTTCAACACCTCAAAGTCCCTGCTTGCGTGCAGGCCTGTTGATGGGAGTCCCGTCAGTCCGCATGTGATAAAAATGATTGGCTACATTGAGAGTCTAGAAAAACTAGGTTTTCCCCTTTGCCAAGAGTTGACTACTGATGTGATTCTCCAGTCGCTCCCTCCGAGCTTTGAGCCATTCGTACTAAATTATCACATGAACAGTATGGATAAGACCTTGGCCGAATTGCATGGGATGCTAAAGACGGCTAAGGAGAGTATCCAGAAAAACGGTCATCATGTGATGATGATGCAGAAAGCTAAGCGCAAACCACCTGTCAAGAAACTTTGCACCAAGAGAAAACTAACTCCCGATGAGATCGCGAGTGCCTCCAACGCAAAGAAGGGAAAGAAAGGGTCGGCGACATTAGATGTCGTTTGCTTCTATTGCAATGAGACATGTCACTGGAAAAGGAATTGCAAGAAGTACATGGAGGATCTCAAAAAGAAACAAAGTGCGACTTCTGCTTCAGGTATTAATGTTATAGACATTAATCTTGCTACTTCACCTACTGACTCTTGGGTATTTGATATCGGATCAGTAGCTCATATTTGCAAATTGTTGCAGGGAATGAGAAGAAGTAGAAGCTTGAGAAAGGGCGAGGTGAACCTGCGCGTCGGCAATGGAGCAAGTATTGCTACAATTGCTGTCGGCACTATATCACTTCATTTACCTTCAGGATTAGTTTTGGAATTAAATAATTGTTATTGTGTTCCAACTCTATGTCAAAACGTTATTTTCGCTTCATGTTTGCAAGCGAAAGGATATGATTTTAGATCAATGGACAATGGTTGTTCAGTTTATCTCAGAGATATGTTCTATTTTCTTACACCATTGGTAAATGGATTATACGTTTTGAATCTTAAAGCATATCCCATCTATAACATTAATACAGAGAGGCAACTCTCAAATGATACAAACCCCACATTTATCTGGCATTGTCGCTTAGGCCATATAAATCAGAAACGCATGGAGAAGCTCCATAAGGATGGATTGCTTCACTCTTTTGATTTTGAATCATTTGAGACATGTGAGTCTTGTTTACTTGGTAAGATGACAAATGCACCTTTCACGGGACACAGTGAGAGAGCAAATGACTTGTTGGCACTCGTACATACTGATGTATGTGGACCAATGAGCTCAATGGCCAGAGATAGTTATCAATACTTTATTACCTTCACCGATGACTTTAGTAGCTATGGTTATATCTACTTAATGAGGCATAAGTCCGAATCATTTGAAAGGTTCAAAGAATTTCATAATGAAGTACAAAATCATTTAGGGAAAACAATCAAGTTTCTATGATCAGATCGTGAAGGGGAATACTTGAGCCAAGAGTTTGGTAATCATCTGAAAGATTGTGGAATTGTTCCACAGTTGACTCCGCCAGGAACTCCACAATGGAATGGGGTGTCCGAACGGAGAAATCGCTCCTTGTTGGATATGGCGCGGTCCATGATGAGCCAAAGTGATCTTCCATTATCCTTCTGGGGATATGCTCTTGAAACAGCTGCATTCATACTAAAAAGAGTTCCATCTAAGTCAGTTGAAAAGACACCATATGTGATATGGACAGGGCAACCCCCTAGTTTGTCTTTTCTCAAAATTTGGGGATGTGAGGCTTATGTAAAACGTTTACAATCCGACAAGCTCACACCCAAATCTGACAAGTGCTTCTTTGTGGGATATCCTAAGGTAACTAAGGGATATTACTTTTATAATCGGGAATAAGGCAAAGTGTTTGTCGCCCCACATGGTGTCTTCTTGGAGAAAGAGTTTCTTTTAATAAGGGTTAGTGGGAGCAGAATGCATCTTGAAGAAGTTAAAGAAACACCGAGAAAATGTTTCGGCTACCACGGAACCACAACGGGAGGAACAAGATGTTGCGCCACTGTTGTAGATACACCAGCCCCACGGAGTGCGGAAGATCACGTCGTGCGCCTGACAGGTACACAGGTGTGGAACAACGTGATATATTGTTGTTAGACAACGATGATCCTAAGACCTACGAGGAAGCGATGGTGGGATCCGATTCCAACAAGTGGCTTGGAGTCATGAAATCCGAAATAGAATCCATGTATGATAATCAATTTTGGAACTTGGTTGATCCACCTGATGGTGTCAAAACCATTGAGTGCAAATGGGTTTTTGAAGAAAAAGGCCGACATGGATGAAAATGTTCACATCTATAAGGCGTGATTGGCGACGAAAGGTTTTAAACAGATTCAAGGTGTTGATTATGATGAAACCTTCTCGCCCGTCACAATGCTTAAGTCTATTCGGATTGTTCTAGTGATTACTGCATATTTCGATTATGAGATATGGAAGATGGATGTCAAAATGGCTTTCCTAAATGGAAACCTAAGCGAGGATGTATACATGATACAACCTGAATGTTTTGTCGATCCACAGTCGCCTGGAGAGATATGCAAGCTACAGAAATCCATTTATGGATTGAAGCAAGCATCTCAAAGTTGGAATATTCATTTTGATGAAGTAATCAAAGGGTTTGGTTTCATCAAAAATGAAGAGGAGGCCTGTGTTTACAAAAATGTCAGTGGGAGCGCCATTATATTTCTAATCTTATATGTGGATGACATATTACTGATTGGAAATGATATCCCTATGCTAGAATCCGTCAAGTCTTTATTGAAAATAGTTTTTCCTTGAAAGACTTAGGGGAGGCAGCATACATATTGGGCATTCGGATCTATAGGGATAAATCCAAGAGGCTAATTAGATTAAGCCAAAGTACATATATTGACAAGGTGTTGAAAAGGTTCAACATGCACAATTCTAACAAAGGTTTCTTGCCCATGTCACATGGCATTAATCTTAGAAAGAATCAGTATCCTTGGACACATGATGAGTGGAATAAGATGAGTATGGTTCCATATGCTTCAGCAATTTGATCCATCATGTATGCCATGCTTTGTACACGTCCAGATGTCTCGTATGCTTTGAGTGCTAGGAGCAGATACCAGTGAGATCCAGGTGAAGGTCACCGGACTGTCGTAAAGAGTATCCTTAAGTACTTGAGAAGAACTAAGGATATGTTCCTAGTCTATGGAGGTGAAGAAGAGCTCATTGTAAGTGGTTACACCGATGCTAGCTTCCAAACGGACAAGGATGATTATAGATCGCAATGCGGGTTCGTGTTCGCTAAACGGAGGCGCGATCACTGGAAGAGTTCCAAGCGGGATACTGTTGCGATTCTACAACGGAGCCGAGTATATCGCTGCTTCAGAAGCTGCAAAGGAGGGTGTTTGGATCAAGAAATTTGTTTCTCAGCTGGGTGTGATGACCAGTGCAACTGGTCCAATGTCTCTCTATTGTGATAATAGTGGAGCCATTGCGCAAGTCAAGGAGCCGAGGTCACATTAGAAGTCCAAACACATACTTCGGCGATATCATCTCATCCGCGAGATTGTGGACAGAGGTGATGTCAAGATATGCAAAGTGCACACGAATCTCAACATTGCCGATCTGTTGACAAGACCTCTCCCTCAGCTAAAACATAAGGCACACACAAGAGCAAAGGGTATTAGATACCTACATGATTGATTCTAGTGCAAGTGGGAGATTGTTAGTGATATGCCCTAGAGGCAACATGGAGATGTTGATATCATGGTCAATGTTTATGTATAAATAAATAAAGTGTTATTCAGTTACATAAAATAGACAACTTGTATTGATCAATAAGTATGTGACTTATTTATGAGACCCTTTATGTATGAATCTATTTCTAAACGATCCCTGATCACATGTCATATTATTGGAACAAATATGATTCTAAGATCAGCATGTTTATTGATTGATAATCATGTCTCATAGATCATGGTATGGAGATACCAAATCAATATTTGTGGACATGTGTTAGAGAACACATTGGTGGATAGACCCACCATGAGATGCTACATGAATTAATATGCCATTAGTTGGTCTCAAGTAGTGTTGATGCAAAGTCCTTAGACCTGAGATCATCATGAATTCTGACATGTGTAGTAGCCTACTTTGGGACTACCAAATGCTATACCGTAACTGGGTAGTTATAATAGTAGTCTTCGGGTTTGCTATGAAACATGGAGTGAGATGTGAGTGATCAAGATGAAATTTGCCCCTCCTTTGGAGAGATATCTCTGGGCCCCTCGAGGTAATGGATTATAGAAGTGCATGGCCATGTGTAGACCCCCGTTTTTGAGGACGGGAATCATTCGTGTTCATAGTACCTTATCCCTGGATCGAGTAGTTTGGTACCCACGAATACAGTTCTGAATTACCAGGTGCAGAGTGCACGAATAGTCTTACAACGAAATTATTACAATAATAGGCCCGAAGGCAATATCCAATACATATAGGACCTACCGGTCCGGATACAACCAGCAGAAATTAGATAAGATAGCGAGATGGAAGGCGGCGGCATGCCGATTGCCACAGGCAACGACTGGGGACTAAGACCTGTTGCGCTCCATTGCCTTCATTCCTCCTAGTAGTATGTGTACGGGTCTTCCTCATTTCCTTCATCTGGAGGTTTGTGCATATAGCAATGGTGAGTACCCAACGTACTCAGCAAGCCAACACGGAATGATGCACATGATAAGGTCATTCAAAGGATGGCTATGGTTTATTTGCGCAAAGCCAATTTTCACAAATCATTTCACAAACCTAACATCTAGCCGGGTCAAGTTTTAGGTCCATAGTATATTAACTCGGCGACGGTTACGTCGACCATCCATTGTGATCCCAAGGATAGCTTCCCGCCTCCGATCCGTCATGGTTTTCGGGTGTCTTCCCCTTCTCCCGGATAGAGAAGTTTGTTTCCCAACACATAAAGTCATTATGCAATCCCACCCATCATTTTAAGATTTATGAGTCTAGCCACGGGAAACACTTGTCACGTCGCTCATTAACCGCGAGCACGGCTATTCGAATAGATTGATTGACTCACACTGCGGTGGATGTACACTTTACCCGTACTCCGTGACAGCCCAACGAATGAGCCTACGTCTCAACACATGAGACGGTCACGGCAAAGCCTTTCGATAACCTCACTTTGCGCGTACCGCTCCATGAACTTAAGCCCTCATGCACTCTAGCCGTCATTTCCTAGCGGTGAGAGGAGTTACGGCGTTCCGGGTAAGAGAAAGAATTGCTCGATCCTTGAGCTTTCCATCTTCATGTCCTTTTCTTGGTCTTCATTTCTTCATGTTGATCGCATGCCCGATCTCGCCAGTACCAACCAGCGGTACACCCCTGCCGGAAGGCCCTTAACTATCGTCCGAGGCACCCACCAGTGGTGCACCCCCACCGGCAAGCCCTTACCTCAACGCCAACACCGAACCTACTATGCAAGGATACGCCTCCGCTCGGCTATTTAATCGGCTAGGTCTATACCCATTCGAGAAGTACGGTTGTACTGGCTCGTTCTAAGTTGTAGTCTCATGGCTCGGTCCTTAATTGACCGGGACGGTACTAGCCTTTCCGGAATCCACCCAAATCCATCCATCCCCCAGTCTAAAACATTGCTTTGTATTTTCATTTTTCATCAAAGCCATTTCCAACATGATCAAGGCAACGTGGCGCTCATGTCTCCACTTGCCGTGTCTCAACCATCTTCCCAAGATAGTTGCCCAAGCACGAGGCTTATTTGTAAAATCATGAGTATGCAAGAATCTAGTATAAGCGTGGCTAAGCATTTTAGAAGATAACCTCCGGTTGTATCACATCGAAGGTTACAAAGAATATTTCTAAGGGTATTCAATATCAAGGCGGATATATCAAGAATAGGTACTCATTTGTGTATAGTATGCAATTTGTAATTGAAAACAACATCATTTCACAAGTAGGATCAATATGTTCAAAGAGTGTGATGACTTGCCTTGCTCGCACACTTGTTGGTTGGGGTCTTCGCGTATTCAACGCCTTCCTCGGACGCTAATCGTACGTGCGAGAAATCAAATTTGAATTCGATTAGAATTCAAACAGAATCCAGATAAGATCAAAAGAAAACCAAGTAAATCGCAATAGCGGCTCCTAACACTAGGCTATGACTCGTGCGAACCTAGGCTCGAGTTTCGACGAACTCCGGGTTAGAGCGAAAGGGGTTATAAGGATTTGAGGTTTTGTAATGCATCCGATTTTGTTAAGAAGGGTGCGATATTTATTTTAATATGCTTAAAGTTTGAGAAATACTAGAGTTGATGATTCAATTAACAAAAAAAGAAGTGATTACCGTTCAATTTCATCAAGTTATTTCTCGGTCGAGAAGTCCTAGGGTTTATAATAATTGAATCCGAAAATAACTAGTTAACCCTAAAGCTTGACACTGTATTAAATAATTTTAGATTTTAATTTCAGAAAATCCATATGATAAAATTAGTGTTTAATACCAATTTTAGGTGACAATTATATTCCCAATGTTTGGAACCATATTGGTTACTTTAGATTTTTGGGAAGCCTATGATAATGTTAAATAACAGGTCATGATAACATCTTAATTATAGTTATGTTAAATAATATTGATGAATTTTCCTAATAATCCGAGTTTAGATAAAAGTTGTACTTAGGTCATAAATTAATCTCATAATTATCCCTAAATAATTGAATTAAAAATCATACTTTATCATCATGGTTATAAAAATACTTTAGGTTGATTAATTATATTTTGTTGTGGTAAACTAATTTGAGCAAATAAATTCGGGGTTTTTGGAAAAGATTGTGAAATAATAGATTTTAATTTTCTAAGCAACCTTTGTAAAAATTATTCCAAAATAAATTTATATTTATACCTACTCTACTCTTTCAAATCTTGTTCCCCTATATTTTTATTATTTTCCTAATTTTTCCAAAAATTTTCCCAAAATTTTTCCCAATTTTTCCCCTTTTTTCTTTCCTTTCCTTTCCTATTTTCCTTTTTCTTTTTTTTAATCCTCTCGGTCTCTCTCTTTTCTCTCTCCTTTCTCTGTTTGCGCCGCGCGACGGGGAAGAGGACGCGGCGGTGAGGATGGCCGGTCCTAGGGGGCAATGGGTCCTACCTCCATCTACGAGCTACGAGGGTTCCGATTCAAGGCTTGGGCGGGTTGGAGAGGTGGCGAAATGAGCGGCGACGGCGAGCTCCTAGCTCGGCGGCGGCGCTCGTCGCGGCGGTGCTCCGGCAATGGCATGGCCAAGGTAGCGGGTGTGGGAGCATCTATGAGGTGTGGAGAAGCTAACTAAAGCATCGGTTTGCACTGAGAAGCTCGTCGTGGCCTAGCGACGTGCACGGCGGCCGAAACAGAGGGCTCGGCGCCGCTCGTCGCGCGCGAGTTCCGGCGCGCATTAGCTCGGGAATCATAGGGGAAACAAAACCTAGAGCACGGAGATCATGGAAGTACCTTCAATTTGGGAAGAACTCGACCGAGGGCGATGAATTTTGATTCTTTGCTCGGGCGGCCGAATTAGGGTTTCTCCGACCAGGGCTTTGATCTTTTGCGAAATTCTCGCGCACGGGCTATGGCGGCTAGGGATATTTGAGGGGTTTTACGGGAGGGATAAGAGGCGGTCAAGTTTCATGTTTGGAGCTCAAGCTATCGAGGTCTTTTTATAGGCGATCGACGAGGGAAAGGGACGACGCGACGCGGCGGCATGGCGGCGGCGCGGCATGGCGCGCATGCGCGCGGCGCGAGCGAGCGGGCGAGGCGCGGGTGCGCAGCGGCCGGGCCGTGCGCAGCACGGGCGCGGCGCGTGGCGCGTGGCGGCGCGCGCGGGCTCGGTACGGCAGCTAGCGCGTGGTTGCGGCGGCGCATGGCGCGGCGGGGCGGGCGCGCGCGACGTATGCGACTCTGTGCGCGTAGGAGGGTGACGCCGGCGAGAACGTGCGTGCACGGGCCCTACGGCGAGTGACGCGCGGCGCGCGGTGGCGAGGCGGTCCGGGGTCGGGGTACGGCGTCGAACAGTGGCGCACAATAAATAGTGACTTTTCCGATTTTCCCGAATTAAATTTCCTATTTACCCAATTTTATTTCCTTCCACCCCCAAAATTCAAAATAAAATATAAAACATCTAGAACTAAGTTGTAAAATATATGTCCAACCTTTTTACCCACTTTTATTATTTTAAAAATATAGTTTACATAATTAATTTAATCCTTTTCCTCAATTCCACAAAATGTGATTTTGATTCAAATAAATTTCTAGATTTCATATACATACCCTAAAATATTTTATTACTCATTTTTCTCACTAATTAATATTACTCAATCACCTAAATAATATTTTGCTCCCAATTATATATTTTTATAAATCCATAACCCTTTCCCTATTTTATATTAAAATTCCCAATTCTAAACTCCGAAAATTTTCTCCCGGCGAAATTCGAATCGTTTGGTTTTTCAAAAACACCGAGATGAATCGCTTGCGTATAAATTTATGCAACCAAGCGGCAAATAAGAAGCGAAAACTCGCTCAAGAAGCAACAATCAAAAGCTTTTTGTAAGTTCGATTTTTGATTCCGGTTTTAAATTCCTCGATTTTCGGGATGTTACAAACCTACCCCCTAACAATAAATCTCGTCCCGAGATTTGGGTCGAGTCGTGATTGGGGGTCGTCGGTACAAACATATAGGATGGATCCATGGGACTCCTTCTTAACGGGACGACGAATAGATTGGCTGCTCCGGGTGACGCAGAATCTAACACCGAGTTTCTAAGGGTGGTCCACGCAATTCCTTGTTTCGAGATAACATGATGTTGTCGCTCTTAATCCTTGGGAATCCTTCAAGCATGCAGGATTCGGTAGGTCTCTAATTTTCCTTAAGTTGTATAATAGACTTGCTTTGTTCTAAAGCTGTTGGAACCTTTAGGTGTAGACGGGTGGTGATCTGGTAGGATTGCGGTCGTGTGATTTTGATGGGCGACAAGAGGTTATCTAGGGAAGGTTCGGTTCTACCTAGCTTTAACATAGTGTCCAATCGAGGGTCCGGGGTTATGTCACTCTACCCCCTAACAATAAGTTCAAGCTTGGCTTTTTAGAGTAAGGCCTATATTGGTGTCGGTATGGGGTACGGCTATATCTCTCCTGGGTGAATGTACTATTATGGGTCTCTTAAGGTCTACCAGACGTAGATTATGTTCCGGTGCTTGTCCTCGAGGTTATGAAAGAATGCGAATTTTTGAAACCAAACAAAACTTTAACTTAGTGCGAATGGATGGAGAACATACCCATTAGCACGATCCGGTCCTCTGGGCCTCTTCAAGCATGCACATGGTTCACTTGGCCATGGCGGATTCTAGTGGTGGCCTCCTTGGTACGGGTGTCCCGAATAGTCTGCGTCCAGTACGGGAAGGGGTCCCTCTTACAGCAATGGCGTTGGCTCCAGTACGGACGGGGGTGTTATGTGGCTTACGGCAGTGATTGGCGAAATGTCCATATTCCCCACAGTTGAAGCAGTTCACGTTCTTAAGTCTTGGGGTCGCCAAGGTAGGTGCCGGGGAGCGGAAAGGGGTGGCGGGTGGCCTGTTGGCGTTGCCGGGTGTAACGGGCGATTGGTCATTGTGACGGGCGGCTTCCAACTTTGTTGATGTTGCTCCTTTGGGTCGTTGGGCGTTCCTTGAATCGGGCAGGCTAGAGCAAGTTTTCTCTTCCGGTTGTTTTCAACCGTCCTTTGATCATGCTCCAGCCTTATGACCTTGTTGATGAGGCTCTGAAAGCTAGCGTGATCCTGACCAATCATCGGTCCTCTTAACTTGTCGTTCAGTCCTTCAATAAACTTGTCCATCTTTTCCTCTTCATCTGCCAGATCGCTTGTGGCGTAATGGGCAAGCTGCGTGAACTTGTTAAGGTACTTTTGTACCGTGGTGTTTCCTTGGCGCAGCCTACGGAACACATTTTTCTTCATCCTCATAACCGCGGCTGGTACAAAATTTTCACGGAAAGCAGCCGTGAATTCTTCCCATGTCGGTTCTCTGGCATCTTCTGCCCGTGTCTCTTTGTAGGTGTCCCACCAGTCACTTGCGGGACCTTCCAGCTGATTAGTGGCGAAGATGACTGTCAGCTTCCCGTACTCGGATGAGAGTCAACTTCTTCTCTATTACCCTCAACCAATCTTCAGCATCCATTGGTTCCTCTGCCATGGAGAACGTTGGCGGCTTGGCTCGCATAAACTCACCTAGGCTTGACCCTCCGTGTTGTCCTTGGTTGTTGGCAATGGCTTGAAGAAGTTGGGTTTGCGAAGCCATGACTTCCGCTAGGGTAGAGGGGTTAGGCTCCGACGGGTTCTCTGTAGCTGCTGAGGCTCTACGACGGTGCACCATCTGAGGAATATAGATGAGGTAAATGATTGGATCGACTAATGTCATGGTTCTAATTGATTTTTGAGTGATCTCCAAGTTGTTCTTAAGTGATCTTTTGCACACAACAAGCATGGTGGAATAAACTCGTTTAAAATATAACATAGAACTTCATATTAGTTCGTAGATGTTACATCAGGGGGATACATTGGACATGTGTAGTCCATACAACACAATACAACCACACTAATATCGATCTAGGGCCTTCATCCATAAGGGGAAGGGGCACGGTCATTGCTGTCTTAATTCCATCCAAAGCAAGACCGAGTTGATGCGGACTTCTTGTCTAGTTGTTTGGGTGCCGCTGATGCGGGTTGCCACCTATTCTTGTTGCATTGGCACCGGTAAGAGGAGGGTGCTGTGTGGCTTGGGGCATTGGTTGGCATAGTGTCCAAATTCTTCACAGTTAAAGCAATTCACATTCTTTTTCGTTGGTGTTGCCAGGATGGGTGTTGGAGTGCGAAACGGTGCGGCAGTTGTCCTAGGGCAGTCATTGGCATAGTGCCCTAACTCTCCACAGTTGAAGCAGTGCACATTCCTCGTTAGACATCGGGGAATCTCCCCAGCATCTTCAGGGGTACACACTGTGCTCGTGATGATCATCCTACCAGTACCACCTGTGGTCCATTTTGGTGACTTCCTCTTCCTGGAGTTGGATGGCGAAATGAGCCCTTGGCCGGTCATTGGATTGAATTCCTTGTCCTTCCTTCCGCACTGTATCTCTCCCTCGATCGGGGTTCCGGTGTGTTTTTCCCCTGCACTGTTCCTTATTCCATATCCTTGTTCCATGAAGCCGTAGCGAGGGCCAAGTGTTTCCTTCCCTCCTAATGGTGGATTTGGCGTTTCTGCTCTCTGTGGGCTTGACAGTATATTCGCAGGAGTCATCAAGGCTTGAGTCGGAACGTGCCGATGTTGCTCTGGACGCGAACCCAAAACTTGAAGGTGTCGTTGCATTTGCTGCACCATCATGATCATCAATTGTGTCTGGCTAGCCATTATCTGGGCTAAGGTCGGATTCATAGGGAAAGAGGGTGGAATGTCCATAGGGTCGCTCTGTGTTGATCCATGAGATTGCTGAGATCTTGATTTCCTGCCCTTGTTCTTTCCCATCTATTGTCAGAGAGAGAAAGAAGTCAGAAGAAAGGTTAAGCTTTGGTTGGGACCTTATTCCTGTGTACTCTCATTGCTTTAGCGGGTGGAATAAACAATCTCCTAAGCTTTAACAGGGTCACAGTCCTATATCTATTTTTGAAGATAGTTTAGGTTTAGAGAAAGTAAAATCAAATGTTTGTAGAGAAATTGGGGTGAGAGAGAGAAATATGTTTGTTTTGTGAAAATAGTTTGTATTTCCAAAATAATCCTATATAGGGATAATTCCCTTTAACCAGCTATAAAGGGGTAGGGCGCCAGTTGGTCTTATCCTACAGTCGCACTGCTCTGATACCAGCTCTGTAGACCCCCGTTTTTGAGGACGGGAATCATTCGTGTTCATAGTACCTTATCCCTGGATCGAGTAGTTTGGTACCCATGAATACAGTTCTGAATTACCAGGTGCAGAGTGCACGAATAGTCTTACAACGAAATTATTACAATAATAGGCCCGAAGGCAATATCCAATACATATAGGACCTACCGGTCCGGATACAACCGAAAACAGAAATTAGATAAGATAGCAGACGGAAGGCAGCAGCATGCCGATTGCCACAGGCAACGACTGGGGACTAAGACCTGTTGCGCTCCATTGCCTTCATTCCTCCTAGTAGTATGTGTACGGGTCTTCCTCATTTTCTTCATCTGGAGGTTTGTGCGTATAGCAAGGGTTTGTACCCAACGTACTCAGCAAGCCAACACGGAATGATTCACATGATAGGGTCATTCAAAGGATGGCTATGGTTTATTTGCGCAAAGCCAATTTTCACAAATCAGCTAGGTCTATACCCATTCGAGAAGTACGGTTGTACTGGCTCGTTCTAAGTTGTAGTCTCATGGCTCGGTCCTTAATTGACCAGGGACGGTACTAGCCTTTCCCGGAATCCACCCAAATCCATCCATCCGCCCCAGTCTAAAACATTGCTTTGTATTTTCATTTTTCATCAAAGCCATTTCCAACATGATCAAGGCAACGTGGCGCTCAAGTCTCCACTTGCCGTGTCTCAACCATCTTCCCAAGATAGTTGCCCAAGCACGAGGCTTATTTGTAAAATCATGAGTATGCAAGAATCTAGTATAAGCATGGCTAAGCATTTTACCGAAGATAACCTCCGGTTGTATCACATCGAAGGTTACAAAGAATATTTCTAAGGGTATTCAATATCAAGGCAGGATATATCAAGAATAGGTACTCATTTGTGTATAGTATGCAATTTGTAATTGAAAACAACATCATTTCACAAGTAGGATCAATATGTTCAAAGAGTGTGATGACTTGCCTTGCTCGCACACTTGTTGGTTGGGGTCTTCGCTTATTCAACGCCTTCCTCGGACGCTAATCGTATGTGCGAGAAATCAAATTTGAATTCGATTAGAATTCAAACAGAATCCAATAAGATCCAAAAGAAAACCAAGTAAATCGCAATAGCGGCTCCTAACACTAGGCTATGACTCGTGCGAACCTAGGCTCGAGTTTCGACGAACTCCGGGTTAGAGCGAAAGGGGTTATAAGGATTTGAGGTTTTGTAATGCATCCGATTTTGTTAAGAAGGGTGCGATATTTATTTTAATATGCTTAAAGTTTGAGAAATACTAGAGTTGATGATTCAATTAACAAAAAAGAAGTGATTACCGTTCAATTTCATCAAGTTATTTCTCGGTCGAGAAGTCCTAGGGTTTATAATAATTGAATCCGAAAATAACTAGTTAACCCTAAAGCTTGACTGTATTAAATAATTTTAGATTTTAATTTCAGAAAATCCATATGATAAAATTAGTGTTTAATACCAATTTTAGGTGACAATTATATTCCCAATGTTTGGAACCATATTGGTTACTTTAGATTTTTGGGAAGCCTATGATAATGTTAAATAACAGTCATGATAACATCTTAATTATAGTTATGTTAAATAATATTGATGAATTTTTCTAATAATCCGAGTTTAGATAAAAGTTGTACTTAGGTCATAAATTAATCTCATAATTATCCCCTAAATAATTGAATTAAAAATCATACTTTATCATCATGGTTATAAAAATACTTTAGGTTGATTAATTATATTTTGTTGTGGTAAACTAATTTGAGCAAATAAATTCAGGGTTTTTGGAAAAGATTGTGAAATAATAGATTTTAATTTTCTAAGCAACCTTTGTAAAAATTATTCCAAAATAAATTTATATTTATACCTACTCTACTCTTTCAAATCTTGTTCCCCTATATTTTTATTATTTTCCTAATTTTTCCAAAAATTTTCCCAAAATTTTTCCCAATTTTTCCCCCTTTTTTTCTTTCCCTTCCTTTCCCTATTTTCCTTTTTCTTTTTTTTAATCCTCTCTGGTCTCTCTCTTTTCTCTCTCCTTTCTCTGTTTGCGCCGGCAGCCGACGGGGAAGAGGACGCCGGCGGTGAGGGATGGCCGGTCCTAGGGGGCAATGGGTCCTACCTCCATCTACGAGCTACGAGGGTTCCGATTCAAGGCTTGGGCGGGTTGGAGAGGTGGCGAAATGAGCCGGCGACGGCGAGCTCCTAGCTGCGGCGGCGGCGCTCGTCGCGGCGGTGCTCCGGCAATGGCATGGCCAAGGTAGCGGGTGTGGGAGCATCTATGAGGTGTGGAGAAGCTAACTAAAGCATCGGTTTGCCTGGAGAAGCTCCGTCGTGGCCTAGCGACGTGCACGGCGGCGGCCGAAACAGAGGGGCTCGGCGCCGCTCGTCGCCGGCGAGTTCCGGCGGCGCATTAGCTCGGGAATCATAGGGGAAACAAAACCTAGAGCACGGAGATCATGGAAGTACCTTCAATTTGGGAAGAACTCGACCGAGGGCGATGAATTTTGATTCTTTGCTCGGGCGGCCGAATTAGGGTTCCTCCGACCGGGCTTTGATCTTTTGCGAAATTCTCTGCGCACGGGCTATGGCGGCTAGGGATATTTGAGGGGTTTTACGAGAGGGATAAGAGGCGGTCAAGTTTCGTGTTTGGAGCTCAAGCTATCGAGGTCTTTTTATAGGCAATCGACGGAAAGGGACGACGCGACGCAAACGGCATGGGCGAGCTGGCGCGGCATGGCGCGCATGCGCGCGCGAGTGAGCGGGGCCGAGGCGGGGTGCGCAGCGGCCGGGCCGGTGCGCAGCACGGGCGCGGGTGCGTGGCGCGTGGCGCGCGCGGGCTCGGTACGGCAGCTAGCGCGTGGTTGCGACGGCGCATGGCGCGGGCGGGGCGGCGACGCGCGGCGTACGGCGACTCTGTGCGCGTAGGAGGGTGACGCCGGCGAGAACGTGCGTGCACGGGGCCCCGTACGGCGAGTGACGCGCGGCGCGTGGTGGCGAGGCGGTCCGGGGTCCGGGTACGGCGTCGAACAGGTGGCGCACAATGAATAGTGACTTTTCCGATTTTCCCGAATTAAATTTCCTATTTTCCCAATTTTATTTCCTTCCACCCCCAAAATTCAAAATAAAATATAAAACATCTAGAACTAAGTTGTAAAATATATGTCCAACCTTTTTACCTACTTTTATTATTTTATAAATATAGTTTACATAATTAATTTAATCCTTTTCCTCAATTCCACAAAATGTGATTTTGATTCAAATAAATTTCTAGATTTCATATACATACCCTAAAATATTTTATTACTCATTTTTCTCACTAATTAATATTACTCAATCACCTAAATAATATTTTGCTCCCAATTATATATTTTTATAAATCCATAACCCTTTCCCTATTTTATATTAAAATTCCCAATTCTAAACTCCGAAAATTTTCTCCCAGCAGAAATTCGAATCGTTTGGTTTTTCAAAAACACCGAGATGAATCACTTGCGTATAAATTTATGCAACCAAGCTGGCAAATAAGAAGCGAAAACTCGCTCAAGAAGCAACAATCAAAAGGTTTTTGTAAGTTCGATTTTTGATTCCCGGTTTTAAATTCCTCGATTTTCGGGATGTTACACCATGTCGAGTTGATTGAGGAGTCAATCAACATACAAATAATTCAATACGGTTCGAATGAATGATTAAGCTATTGATAGGATGGCACACATCTTGCCTATAGCTTAATTGGTATCGTGAGGCAAAGGGATTTGTGAACACATTACAGGTTCAGAGCGGATATTATATTCTGTATACTATGGTGTCAATATATGTTGCTAGGCGTTGCTATTGATGGTCGGTCGAGTTGGACTTGGGTCGAAACCGAGTATACCTGAACCTACAGGGTCGCACGCTTAAGGAGATAAGAATAGGCATTTGAGTTGGACTCGGATACGGCTCGATCGGATGGGGGGGCGATCGGATAGAGTCCCGATGGGCCTATTGGCCCAGTCGGCAACTCTATATAAAGGGGCGAGGGGTGGAGAGCTGTGTAGATTTCGCATTGAACCGAATCAATCTAATCGCGAGCAACAGATTAGAACACGCACAACTTCAGAAGTCAGCGAGTTTGAGATCTCCATGGAAACCCTTCCCACTCCGAGCCAAAACCTAGCCTTGCATCTTGCTACACACGGGTGTTAGGCGTTCTATCCCTGGACGTGTGGATACCGGTAGAGGCATTGCTACATTACGGTGCTATTCGGCGGTTGTGAATCGGCAGCGGTCAGGCGCATCGGAGCGAGGCAGACACAGTGTGGTCGAATCGGCTGTGGCATCAGCGAATCAGCTGTGGTCGGATCGGCTGCGGCATCGGCAGATCGGCTGTGATCAGGCGACTCGACGAATCGGCTGTGGTCGGGAATCGGCTATGGTCATCAAATCAGCTGTGATCGGCCAGTACTATTCCGGATCGGATAGCTCTTGATTGGCTATATCCGCTGCACTGTACTCCAATCGGTAACGATCTATCGGCCCTTACTTGCAAGGTTCCTGGTTTGCACGGTAGAAATTTTTGTTATTAGCTATCGTAGCCTCCGCGTAAACCTTCAGTGGTATCAGAGCTAAACTTGTTTAGTTTGGGTTTTAGATTGGATCTAAAACAAGTTTTGCACTTTTTGTTATTAGCTATCGTATCCTCCGCGTAACCCTTCAATATCAAGGCCATTTAGTTCTAAGTATAACACTTTTGGTCACACATGACAAATTAATAGCTCACAAGTAAAATTCACTTTTACTCTAAGCAAAATATACATAGTTCAGCTTAAAATTAATTTTCACTATATTAAATAAACAACAAGATCAAACTAAAATAAACATGGTATGTGTTGTAATGCATGCTCACCCTTGTGTGCCTTGAGTCATTTTGAAGTGTTCTTTAATTTTCCATGCATTTCATGATATGTTCCATGTGCATTAAGATGACTAATAGAAAATCATAAAAATAAATGATGCAATATTAAATCTTGGTAATTGCCTCAAATATATTACACCACATAACTTAGACTACAAGAACTTTGTTTTAAATTTATCACTTAAATTAGTATCGTAATAATATCCCCTAAAACAACAAGTTATAGAGGTTAATTGTAACATATGATCAGTTGTATTGCCAAAATTTAACAAATACTTATAATACAAATCTAGCTCAACCAAAATATGAATGAATAATTCATTTACTCTCTATAGTGATATACACTAGGGTGTCCCAATCTTTTGGTGTAGATAATAACTTTGATTTAATGGAGCGATGTTTACGGCCCGACTGCAATACTCCTCGGAGTATTTGTGCCTTAGCGACCGATACACCAACTCTACTAGTTGACACGATCTTATGGAGCTTGATCAACCAAACCACTAGGGTTATTCCTGCAAGCAACCGAAAACTTAGCAAGGACAAGATGATTAGCAACTTAAATTGCAAATATTGATTTCAGATCTGAGTTCTCAAGAAAAGTGGGGTTCTGAATCAAATAGAAAGAATGGTCTAGCCGATACACGTGTCTATCAGGAAGTAGCAATAGCTAAACTTACATAAACAAAACCCAAATTGTTCTATGGCAGCTACGGGGTATTTATACAAGTGGGAGGACAAGTTGGGGTCATTCTCTAACCCTAGGACACGTTCGTAATGGACTCAACTCGATACAAGGCCCATCAACCTAATTTGGTGGCGCAACATCTCGGACAGAAAAAGATAGTTGTACTAATTTGAATTCTGGATTGATATGGCAGTGAGGCCGGATTTGTTGGAAAGTAGACTTTATAAGCTTTCCATGAAGTACTTGAGCGTCCAAATCGGAGTCCGAATGAAGCCGTGGCCACCGTTACAAGTTGGCGCTGTACTGCAGTCTGAATCATCATTTCTAAGTAAAACAAGAGTGCACGTATCTTCATTATCTAAAAATATGATGAACAGGAGCTTAAGAATAAACTTACTTGATGATTGAGTTGACGAGCACGAGCGCGAGTAATAAGACCAAGCAGACCAAGCGAGGTTGGGGTAGAAGTGGATATATCGATGTGTTGATGTCCTCATCACATAGGATTAATTAAAGCAATTTTATAATTTAACACCACCATGACATGTATGTAAGAGCGCTAAGTGAAAACAATTTTAGATTTAGTCTATACAAGTTGAGATTAAGCCTAACATTTAGCCATTTTCATTACTTCACCAAAATATATCCTTAACCTGTATCTATAATGTGCTTTAGCTGAATGGTAGAACAAAGTCCCCTCTACCAACCCTGATCTCAGCTCAGTTTAGATAATTATCTAACTTAACCATGTGGGACCCCCAAAACCCCAACTCAGCCACTAACTAGAGTTCTACAGTATGGACTAGCCTACTATTATAAAACCATAGCTATTTAAATCATGCAACCTGATTCACCTCTGAAACCACATATTTTTCTACACTTTTCAGTTTGACCTCACCTGTAAGTCTCAAATCATGTTAACAAAATCTATATTGCAAAACAGCTTATTGTTCTTTTAGATAATCAAAGCTTGTATTAGACTCAGTTAATTACATCAAGGTGATATAATTCATTGAGTCACCTTTGGCCTCGGGAAAGACTACACACAGCCAAAAAAGAAAAAAAATAAAGACACACTCAGCACGACTTTCTACCACAAAAGAAGACCATAAACATAATCTTAGTGGCTAGCAATCCGTAGACTAGACCGTCACCCATGCTCCTGGGTAAAAAACTCGTGCGCCACCCGGTCCAGCTAACGTGATACCATCAAAATAATATTCCATTGTTCCATTGTTCAGGTTGGTAGAGGATGGCTCAAAAACAGAGCCATCGGGTAGCTAGAAAGATAACCTGCAAAGAAGAACATACCATCTTGTTATTAAAAATTATTTCATTCTTGCTTAGCCAAATGGACCAACATAGAGCAGTTGCATCCATCAAGAGCGTTCCTCATGTCCAGGGGACACATGATAGCCAACTTTCAAACATATGACAAACAATTGCGAGGAGGTTTTAATTTAAAGGTCAAGTAAATGGCAGACCAAACCAAACGAGATACACGACAGTGAAAGAATAAACGTTGAATGGTTTCATCGTGAGGACAAAAACAACACTTATTGCTTCCATTCCAGTCTTCCATTCCAGTTCCTCTTAGCAAGGTTGTATTTAGTTAGAATCACGCCCCGACGTAAATACCAAAGGAAGATTTTTACTTTTAAAGAAACTTTCAACTTCCAAATACATTTATTGATATTTGGAACCCATGTATGTGTTAAAGGTATATAATAAGATTTTACCGAGAAGATCCCATTCGGAGTGAGATTCTAGTGGAACTCATCTTGCTCCTGTATTAGGACCAGGTCCGCTAATCGAGGCAATAAGTTATGCCAAGCTGCCAGTTTTGACCCAATTAAATCCCTTCGCTAAGAAAAGCACAGAGTATTGTTTTGGAAGATCTGAGCTATGGTCGATTGTTTATTCCTAACTACGTTATAGAGACACAGATACTGTTCTCTTAACGAGGCATTACCCAACCATTTGTCTTCCCAAAATCTAACTTGAGAACCGTCTTTAATCTTGAAGGATCCAAACCGAAAAAAATCATGTTTGACCTTCATTAGACTAGCCCAAAAATGAGAGTCCCCCACTTTCCAATAGAATTGAGATAAAGGTTGTGATCCCAAATATTAATTGCGTAACAGTTGTGACCACATTCCGTCAGAAGTAAGAAGTTTGTGTAGCCATTTACTAAGCAATGCTTTATTCTTTAACTCAAAGTCATGAATTTCTAGCCCCCCTTGTTCTCTGGGACGACAAATAATGTCCCATTTAGCAAACCGATATTTCTTCTTATGACCATCCCTTGCCAATAAAATCTAGATCGAAAGTAATCAAGTTTTCGAAGTACTCCGCTAGGTATTGCAAGGAAGGACATCATGTACATTGGTAGACTACTAAGGACTGAGTTAACCAAAGTAAGTCGTCCACCCAACGAAAGAAGTTTACCTTTCCAACTACTCAGTTTCTTTTCAAATCACTCGACAACTTCTTTCCATTCCACATTTCTCAACTTCCTATAATGGATCGACATGCCAAGATACCAGAATGGGAAGTTGCCAATCTGACAGCCAAAGAGTTGGTTGTAATGATCACTGAACTCAAGAGCTTCCCCAAAACAACATAGTTCACTTTTATGAAAATTAATCTTTAGACCCGACAATTGCTCAAAAGCTATAAGCACCGTCTTCAAGTTTTGAACATTTTGAAGATCATGACTCATAAAAGAATCGTGTCGTCGATATATTGAAGTATAGACAGAACCCCCATCAATCAAATGAGGTATTACTCCCTCAATTTGCCCTTGTGTTTTGGCCCTATTTAGCAGGGTGGCAAGCATATCAGCGATGAGGTTAAAAAGGATTGGAGAAAGAGGATATCCTTGCCAAAGGCCCTTTTAGTCTGAAAGAAAGGCCCGACATCATCATTAACTTTAACTGCCACACTACGCCCGGAGATAAAAGGACTCAATCCAAGAAATCCAATTGGGCGAAAAGCCTTTCATCCGAAGAGTTTGAAACAGAAAATGCCATTTAACCTTATCATATGCCTTTTCAAAGTCAATTTTGAAAATCACCCCACTCAACTTCCTCCTGTGTAGCTCATGAACCATTTCATGTATGATGACGACTTCATCTAAAATGTTTTGTCCACGCATGAAGGCCGTTTGGGTTGGATTCACTAAATGGTCACCCACAGAGTTAATCCGATTTGTCACCACCTTAGTGAATAATTTAAAACTGACATTTAATAAACAAATGGGTCGATATTGTTGGATTTGATTTGCTTCTCTGACTTTCGGAACTAAAGTAATTACTCCAAAATTTAGTCCAAAAATTGGGAGGCTGCCAGTATGGGACTCTTTAAAAAGGTTCATCAATTCATACTTAATAACCTCCCAGAATTTTTGGTAAAACTCAGCTGGGAAACCATATGGTCCAGGAGCTTTATTATGCTTCATCGTAAATATGGCTTCTTTCACTTCTTCTTCCGAAAAAGGGGCAGTCAGAAATTCATTTTTAGCTTGTGAGACTTGGGCCAAATCCTCAAACAACGTCTCATCAAGCGAAAAGGAATTAATCTCTGCGGGTTCAAACAGATTCTTATAAAAACTCGTAATATACGTTTTTAGCACATCCACCCCCTCAATGTTCCCTTCCTCCTGATCTAGGAAAAAGATCCTCTTCTTCTTTTTTTTACCGTTGGTTATCAGGTGAAAGTATTTTGTGATCTCCTAATAACACATTCGAAACTTTTGACCGCTGGTACCATTTGATTTCCTCTTCGTGAAGCAGACTCGCCAAAGAATCTCTTGATTGATCAAGAAGAGATCTTTTTTGATCCGAAAGTAGTCGTACTTCTGCTGCGGTGTCTAGGTGATCAATGTTGGTTTGTAATTCTACCTTTCTCTTCTTATAGACACCACTGGTATGAGCAGCCCATCCTCTAAGATGGCGACGTAGAGTGCTCATCTTGTTATTCCAACGTTGGACCGTATTCCGCCCCTTGACTGGTTTGTTCCATATCTCGAGGACGCGATCATGGAAATCATGACGCAGAAACCAACCAAGTTCCAACTTGAACTGTTTGATGTTTCTGATGAAAGCCGCTTCCCCTAAGTCAAGAAGAAAAGGCGTGTGGTCAGACACCCCTCTATCAAGAGTACGTACCAAAACCAGAGGGTACTTGGATTCCCAGTCCGTTGAAGTGAAAACCCTATCCAGTTTCTCATAAGTCGGAATCGGAAGGGAATTTGCCTAAGTAAATTATCTACCCGTCAGAGCAATTTCTCTTAAATCAAAGCTATCAATCACAACATTAAAAAGAAAAGGCCACCGAAAAGTGAAACGGTTATTTTTTTTCAACATTACTGCTCAAAATGTTGAAGTCTCCCCCTATTAAAGTGAGAAGATAGTTTTGTTGGTATTTACAAACTAATTCCGCCAATAAATTAGATTTAAAATCATCTTGGGTCGGACCATACACCACCATCAAAATTCATTTAAAATCATTTTTCTTGTTGTTGAGATGGAATTTAACAAAAAAAAATTTCCCCTCAACTATTAGAGATAAATCCAACATCACCACATTAACTCTCAGAAGACTTAGTCAGCTTATTGTAACTCCTCTCAGACTTAGTCAAATCCTTGATTTATCCTTCATCCTCATTTCCACATGGGCCGCATTGTTTCCTGGCCCCACTTGGAAGTAACACCGCCTAACATGCACTAGTTATCCCATGGGACACGTGCACGCCCAGGAACGCAGCCAGCAAGCCAGGACTTGGCCACCTCCACCTTAACCTGCAAATATCGATGATATCCTCAATCCTAGGGGCGGATCAGGCCCCGGTAGGGGCTACAGCTCGAGGCACAGCTTAAATTTTCTAGAAGCATATTTTTTTAGCCTATAAAAATATTTAACGTTCAGTTAACATAATTTTTTATAGTCAGTTTAAACTTCAAGATTTGCCCCTGCTCGATCCCTCCCTCCAAACTGTATCCATCCTCATTAATCGCGTTCTCGTCATTTCCAGTTAAAGAGAGACCTCTTAGCCTCCCTTCCCGCCTCGACTTCTCCTTTGACCGTCAAGAAGACGACGGTCTACAGTGCATATGAGTCCCCTTCTTCTCTATATATTTCGTGATCCTCTTATCCGTACCATGCCTAATGACTTTCATTTTAACCTCTATTAGTTTTGGCCAGTAAATAAACGAGAAACCGTGCCAATCGGCGTTCCAGCGCGAACGCAGAGCTTGACCGCCGGCATCAACTCCCCGCTGCGGCCACCTCGGACCTCCTCTGGCCGAAACCGCCGCGCCATCATCATCAACCGGCCCTATACTACAATTACTCAAAGAATCTCCCTTTATTGTGCTGCGAGAAAGGAGAACGGACATCGTCTTCCTCAACTCCGGCCGAACGAACCCGCCGTCGATTCCTCGTTATCCGGTGACCTGCAGTTCAATTCCGTCACAGCCGCCTCCCTAGGACCTCACTGACCACCTTCACGTGTTGTTTTTCCAGCTTGTTGTTCGAAATACGCAGTCGCCGTTCGCCCGGGCTCGCAACCGCCGCCGAGCTGTTCCAGCCAGACGCTGCCGTCCAAGCCTTTTCGATCCCAGATTACAGCTTGGTGATCACCCAGGAACCTCGTACACGCACATGCAAGCCCCGCCATATCCTGATCCGAGCCGTAGCTCAACATGCATGGGCATGCCGAAATCCCCACCGCTCGGACTCGCCTCCGGCGATGATCCGGCCACCTCGTTGAACAAAATCTCTACCTACGAATGCGTAAGAGTATGTACATTTTACCTTTTGGCTGCGTCCCCATCCGATCCACCATTTGCCGCCGGCGAGGCCAAATATGGCCGTCGGCCACGCTGCCCTGCTCTGGGCATATCACATGACCTCTTCCGTAAATTAGAACAAGTCTAGGGCTCTATTTGAAGAAATCCCTCTCACATAGAACAGCCGCAGGACTACAGGTTGGTTTTCAGAAAAAAATAGGATTCTTATTGAAAAATATCCAGTTTTAAAGCTGTTATATAAAAAGGGAATGATTATAGTGCTTTTCTATTGAACTGAAAAGTGTGCTAACTTGTAAATTCCATAGTAAAATCATTTGAACTACTTTTGGAACGAACCAAATTTCAATAGACTAAATAATTTATAGTCTTTACTATTGTAAACAAAAATATGGCACTTTCAGTACAAAGAAATACCAGTAAATTTTGTGTAGTGAAATATTTACCTTAGGGTATTTCATAACTTCTAAAATTCATAGAAAATATATCCCAATTTCAAATGAGTTGAACTAAACTTTTAACTTTATTTCTGCAACCTAGGAGCTGGAAGAACTAGCACATAAAATATCTCTAACTTATTTAATATGTAAATGTTTGTTGGCACCTTTTTTTGACAAAGACACGAACACGATCGACACACCTAAACGTCTTGCGGTGATATTGGAGTCGCCAACCACCTCAATCTAGCAAAGAACTAAATCAAGATAGGTTTTATAGATTAAACCGGCTAGCTAAGCCGATTTAGACAAAACGACAGATAAACACTCGTCTCGTGGGCGAACGAAAAGTTTTCAAGACAAACTTACAAAGAGGTGTCGCACTCTCGCGCGGCGGACGATTTATAATGCAAATCGACAAAGATGTACGAACTAATATAGAAAAAAATAAAAGAACGATTCAATTGGCTAAAAACTAGAAACTAGATTGATCTTGTGTTGTGTATGAGTTGTTGCCAATTGAACCGGCCTTGGCCCTTAAATAGGGGTTGGTCTTGCCTTCCACAGGTCCTCCTCTACATCCAATTTGGGATAGACATCTTTGAAACCCGAGACATATCGTATGGAGCAAGGAAACCTGAGTACCGACGAATTCAACTTGGTTTCGAACTCTGCCGGTCGGACCGCCACATGCCGCTGCTCGACTGCTTCTAAGGTCTTGGCCTCGACCGGCCTATACATGGCGGTCGACCGGCCTTCCCAAAGGAAACCGACAGACTTTTCAAACATTGGCAATCTTCCTATCTCGATTCTTAGGTGCCAATTTTGGATGTAAACACATGCCCCTGCCTTTTATGATGACCATCGTGAATCTAAAAGCATAGAACATATTTATCTTAGGGCGATAATCTAATTACCGGCCATAGGACTTCCTAAGCATCTTGCCAAACACTCGGGAAATATTTCTTTAGGTATTCACCGTTAATAGCTCGCTGAAACCGTTCTCCTTCAAGTGTTTTCAGAAAATATGCATTCCCACGAACGATTCCGCATATCCGATAAGATCCCTCCCAACTTGGCGACCACTTACCGAATTCTTAGATCGAGAACCCAAAGGCAAAATTATGTTCCATACAAAATCTCCCACTTGGAGTGTCTTCGCCTTCACCCTTCTATTGTACGGTTTGGCCACCCTCTTCTTCTCTTTTTCTATTTCTTCCAAAGCCTTCAAACGTTTGTCAACCACTTCATCAAAATTATCTCCCATCATTAACTTGTAGTCTTTAGTCGACAAATCATCTTGCTTTATATACCGAAGAGAGCCAAGATTTACCTCAACTGGTAAAACGACTTCTTGTCCGTAGACTAGCTCAAAAAGGGTTACCTTGGTAGCACCATGTTTAGATATTCTATGTGCCCATAATGCCTCAGAAAGCACCTCATGCCACCTTTTGGGATGTTCTTCGATCTTCTTTTTAACTAACTTTAGAAAAGTTTTATTACTAGACTCGGCTTGTCCATTAGCCTGATCGTAGTAAGGAGAAGAACTCAACAACTTGATACCATAAGATTCGGCAAAACTTTTCACCTCTTTAGACATGAAAGAAGCCCTTTGGTCTGTAGTTAATGTTTGAGGAATGCTGAATCTATGTATAATATGCTTCAAAATAAAGTCAATTACCTCCGTATGAGTCATATTCTTCAGCGGCACGGCTTCGGCCCACTTGGTGAAGTAATCCGTCGCAACTAGCACGAACCGATGCCCATTCGATGACGAAGAGATAAATTTGACAAATAAAATCCAAATCCCAACCCCCGAACGACCACGGTTTAATAATAGGGTTCAACACCGCAGCCGGTGCCAATTGAATATTGTTGAACCATTGACAGGCTTCGCATCCTCTATAATATCTGAAACAATCATCAATCAGTTTTGGCCAATAGAACCCCACTCTCCTAAGCAACCAATTCATTTTATGGGCCGATTGATGTGTTCCATAAATACCCTCATGTACCTCTCCCATAGCCACACTTTAGATTGATCACTATCTAGGCACTTCAATAATACCCCATCTATATTTCGGTGATACAAATCTCCATCGAGCAAAGTATACTTAAACGTCTGCCGCTGAATTTTTCAATCAACCTTAAGGCTAGGATTTTTTAAATATTGAATCAAAGGTATTCTCCAATCCTCTGTTGTTTCTAGAGAACAAATGTTCGAATTTAAACTTAACTCGGCCTTTGTATCAGTGAAATCGTGCCCCCCAGCATCTTCTGTGAGCCCGGTCTGACCGTCCAAGCAACGCCGGTCAAACCGACTGCCATTCGCAGTCAAACCGGCAGCAGTGCGCCGGTCAGACCACCTACGGTATGTGTTCCTACCAATTTTGCTCAAAGAACCATAATCAAGCACCGGTTTTTCTAATATGAAAAATATCCCTCTCTTGACACTATAACCAGATGCTTGTTGAGCCAAGTCATTCGCTCTAGAATTTTCACTCCTAGCAATATGCTTAATAGCAAAATCATCAAAATTGGCAATAATATCCAAGCATTGATCAAGATACCTGTTTAGCGACCCATCGAAGCACTTGTAAACCTCGGCAACTTGTTGCACCACCAATTTTGAGTCACCAAACACTTCTACGTGTGTAGCTCCAACTATCTCCATCACTTGTAAACCGAATAGCAAGGCATTGTATTCAGCTTGATTATTTGTACAATAATACTCCAAACGAACCGATGCCTCAAAACATTGACCATTGGGCGAAATCAAAACTACACCTATACCTTGACCCTCCTTACATGAAGAGCCATCAAAATAAATCTTCCAAGGTGTAACACTAAGCAAGCAAACCTCATCTTCATAAGCAACATCTACATGATGGTCTACTATAAAATCTACTACAAGTTGGCCTTTCATAGATTTCAACGGTTCATAAGCCAAATCATACTCAATCATGTATACGCCCACTTGTCAATTCTCCCACTTAGAATTGGCCTTTGCAACATATGCTTAACGACATCGGTCTGACAAGCAACTATGCATGTACTAGATAACAAGTAATGACACAACTTGGTACAAGCATAGTATAAACAAAGACAAAGTCTCTCTACAAAAACATATCTCGTTTTGGCATCTAAAAGACGGCGACTCAAATATGTGATTACATATTCTTTGTCATCTTCCTCCTGCATCAAAACGGCTCCAATAACTTTGTCTTCAGCAGCAATATATAACCGAAACAGAATTTCGGCTTTAGACGCTCGCACCACGGGCGGAGTAGACAAATACTTCTTCAATCCCTCAAATGCCTCTTGTTGTGCTGCCCCCCAAGTAAAATCAGCTTCCTTTTTCAAATGTAAGATAGGAACAAAAGCATCGATTTTACCTATTAGGTTAGATATAAATCTTCTCAGGTAATTCACCTTACCTAGCAACTTTTGAACTTCCTTTTTGCATGTCGGCGCTTTAAAATCTGGAATCTTCTCAACCTTCTTAGGATCAATCTCAATCCCTCTCTCATTTACCATGAATCCTAAGAACTTCCCCGCTGACACACCAAAAGCACACTTGAGTGGATTCATCTTCAAACCATACTGACGCATCCTCTCAAAAGCTAACCTCAAATCGGCTATATGACCATCCATGCCATCCGATTTGACAACAATATCATCAATATAGATTTCTAGGATAAAACCAAGTTATGAAAAATCAAGCTCATCGCTATTTGATATGTTGCGCCGGCATTCTTCAATCCGAATGTCATAACAACCCACTCAAACAATCCAACAAACCCTGGACACCTAAAAGATCTGATTGTAGCCGGCATTGCCATCTAAAAAGCTAATCACTCTGTGACCCGAAGCATCATTTATTAACATGTCGGCTATAGGCATAGGATATTCATCTTTAGGAGTGGCTTTATTTAAATCTCTAAAATCTATGCATACTCTAATCTTACCACTCCCCTTCTTTTCCATCGGAACGATGTTGGACACCCACTCCGCATACAGGCATGGCCTAATAAACCCCGCCTTCAATAATCGGTCTATCTCTTCTTTGACACGATCATATATGAGAGCATTAAAGCGACGAGGGGTTGTTTATAAGGCGTAAACCCTGATTTTATCAAAAACCGATGCTCAACAAGATCACGGCTAAGTCCCGGCATCTCATGGTACTCTCACGCAAAGCAATCGACATATTCTCTAAGCAGCTCGATTATTTTAAATTTATTATCGGCTTTCATGTTTTTGTTTACAAAAGTCGGCCTTGGAACACTTCCATCCCCTATATCCACTTCTTCTAATGGATCGGCTGATGTAAACCCTTGATCAAGTTTCTCTACTTCGTCGAAATCTTCAATAGTTTCTCCAATATCGTTCTTCGTAGACCGATATTATTGTACCCTCTTTTGTAACCATTCTAAATTGGTTGCTTTATTCATCATATAAAGTAATATCACCTAGCTGTGCTAAACTAGCCGGCTTTACAGAAATAGGTACAAAACCATCCTTGGAAACACTAATAAAATCAAAGCTAGAAAGATCTAACCCCGATAAGCACTGCATATCCCCATGCTTCCATCCTACTAAAACATCGGCCATTGCAATCTCATCCGACGTGTCCGCTTGAACAATTTCAACCTCGTCACCGTCCCACTGAATTACGCATTGATGCAAGGTAGAGGGAACACAACAATTGGCATGAATCCAACAACGCCTCAAAATAACACTGTAGTTACCTTGCACGTCGATGATGAAGAAGCGGTAGGCAACGTCTTGTTACCCACTGTAAGCTCCACAGCCAGGATCCCCTTAGCCTCCATTGACTCATAATTGAAGCCGTTAAGCAGCATGTTGGTCTTCTTCAACTCAGCTTCTTCACGCCCCAACTTCTTGAACAGGGAATACGGCATCAGGTTCACAGCAGCGCCTTCATCCACTAGCATCCTAGAGACCGACTGGAGGGTTACGCGGAAGCTACGATAGCTAATAAAAAAAATTTCTACCGCGCAAACCAGAAACACTTGCAAGTAAGGGTCGATAGATCGTTACTGATTGGAGTACGCAGCGGAAATAGCCAATCAGGAGCTATCCGATCTGGAACTATACTGGCTGATCACAGCCGATTCAGTGACAGCCGATTCCCAACAGTCGATCTGACGTAGCCGATCCGACGTAGCCGATTCCCGATGCCGGAGCCGATCCCTTCTCAGCCGACTCGCCGATTCGCCCGACCGCGCTTGCCTCACTCAGATGCACCTGACCAGAGCCGATTTGTAGCCAACGAATAGCACCGCAGTGTAGCAGCGCCTCTACCGGTATCCACACGTCCGGGAACAGAACGCCTAACACCCGTGTGCTAGCACAAGATGCAAGGCTAGGGTTTTGGCTCGAAGGTGGGGATGATTTCCGTGGAGATTGATCTCGCCGACTTCTGCTGTGCCAAATCAGATTGATTTGGTTCAGTGCAATGCTGCAACTCTCCACCCCTCGCCCCTTTATATAGAGTTGGTCGACTAGGTCTAGCGACCGATCGTGACTCTATTTTGAATCGGACACTATCTGAATTCATAGACTTGGCCACTCTTACGTCGTAAGCCCATAGGACTCTATCTGATCGGATCCCTATCTGATCGAGCCGTATCCGAGTCCAACTCGAATGCTTGTTCTATCCCCTTAAGTGTGCGAGGTATACTCGATTTCGGCCCGAGGCGAACTCAGCCGACCGTCGGCTCGAGTCCAACTCAGCCGATCGTCGGCTCGGGTCCAACTCAGCCGATCTGTCAACAGCGGCGCCTAGTAGCACATATTGACACCATAGTATACAAGAATATAATATCAACTCTGAACCTGTAATGTGTACACAAATCCCTTTGCCTCACAATACCAATTAAGCTATAGGCAAGATGTGTGCCATCCCTTCAATAGCTTAACCATTCACTCGAACTGTATTAGATTATCTGTCTGTTGATTGACTCCTCAATCAACACGGCATGGCCATGCACTTCCATAATCCATTACCTCGAGGGGCCCAAAGATATCTCTCCCATAGGAAGGGCAAATTCCATCTTGATAACTCACATCCCACTCCATGTTCCATAGCAAACCTGAAGACTACTTTTATAACTATCCAGTAACGGAATAGCGTTTGGTAGTCCCAAAGAAGGCTACTACAATGGAATCCATGATGATCTCAGGTCTAAGGACTTTGTACCAACACTACCTAAGACCAACTAATGGCACATTAATCCCTGTAGTGTCTCATGGTGGGTCTATCCAACAATATGTTCTCTAACACATGTCACGTATATTGATTTGGTATCTCCATACCATGATCAATGAGACATGATCATCAATCAATAAACATGCCGATCTTAGAATCATATTTGTTCCAATAATATGACATGTGATCAGGGATCGTTTAGAAATAGATTCATACATATAGAGTCTCATAAATAAGTCACATACTTATTGATCAATACGAGGTGTCTATTTCATGAAACTGAATAACACTTTATTCATTTATACATAAACATTGACCATGATATCCAACATCTCCATGTTGCCTCTAGGGCATATCACTAACACCGACTTCCCATCAATATGGCCCTTAAGATAAAGAGGCTTCATATAACGGTTGGACTCGTCGGGTTTCTCAAAAACTGCGTCTCTTGGACCTAATGAGAGTTGAGCTACTTCATCCTCCTCCATGGCACAAAACTCCATGGGCAACATGCACACCATACTGATGTCCATGCTTTCATTCGATGACGACACCTCAGTCGATTGTTCATTTTCTTCCTTCTCCTCCTCTTCTTCCTGGACAACCACCGGCTCTTCACCCTTCGCTGATTTGGATCTCCATTCCTTCATTGGTGGTGGTCGCAGCTCATCAAATCTCCTGTCTCTCCATTCTTCAGCGTCCTTTTCCCTCAACTCACTGGCCCGAAGACGATGCAACCTCCTCCTTTGTGTAGCCATCAAATCCAAATCCTTAGGCATCCACCTTGGCTTTGGCTCTGTTCCAGGCGGTATATAATGTCCTCCGTATTTTTTCCACGAAGAAGAAGCAAAATCAGAATCACCTCTGGCAAACTGTCGGTCAAACCAGCTATGGTAACCGGTTGGACCGGCCTTGTGCGTGCAGTCGGACTGATCAGAAGACACGGTCAGACCGGCTCTAGGCCGTCGGTCAGGCCGGCCAACAAGCCCAGTCGGACCAGAACGGGGACCACAGTCAGACCGGCCAGAAGGCTCGATCAGACCGGCAGAGAGTCCAGTCTGACTGCTCTCCTGTGCAGAACTCTTCCCGGCTTTGGCTCGATTGCCAAAAACCATCTTAACCTCTTCTCTAGATGGTATTGGCATATCATGAGATCCTATCTTGACGGTAATCACATCCGAAGCCCTCTCCTCAGCCTTAGCACGCTTATGCGCCCTCTTTCTTCCCCAAACCGATTTTTTTGGTGAAAACCGACTTCCATTTGACGAGGACGCACCTCCATAAGATGATCTCCTCTCCCTTCACATCCTTGATGAAATTGCATTGGAGGCATATGATCATACATTGGTGGTGGTGCCCCCCAAGGCATGAAGTAAGGAAAAGGATAACCTGATGGCGGCATTGGGCAAGGTCCCCATGGCATGACTTGAGGACAATGCAGGAACGGCGGCTCCAATGCCCTTGATGAATGACCAAACCGCTCCTTAGGAGGTGATATTGGCCTCTTGCCCTTGTTACGCTCTTTCTCCATGCTCCTCATCTCATACTTGTCCAAGAGCATATCAAAAGTCACCTTTGGCTTCCAAGGTCTTCTTGATGTTGAAGCTTTACCCTCATTTTCCTTCCGAACACCGACCTCCGGGTTCTTTGGCACAAGCATTTTGGGCCTGACCTCTCCAATGACAACCTCCTTCGCCTTAGTAGATTCGGCTTGCTCCGGCCGAATCAACACCTTCTTGCCATTGAGATCAATGACATTAATAGGGAAAGGGTCACTGTCAAGCTTCATCTTGGAGCCCTTAGTGAATTTCAACCGTCCTTCCTCTATGGCCGATTGAACCTGTCGATGAAAAACATTACACTCATTAGTAGAATGGAATGAGAACAAGAATCATGCCACTTACAGTAACAGCGAAGCTTCAACTCTTCTGCTGAAGGTATGACATGGCCTTTAGGCAATTTGATTTTGCTTCTCTTGCAAGAGATAATCAAAAATTTTATCACACTTGGCCACATCAAAACTATATTTAATCTCACTTTGCCAATCCTTGCGTGGAGTCGGCATCAAGCTAGATCAAACAAAAGGCTTATTTTTGTTAGTACAAGACCACTCAGCAATGTACATATCATGATCACCCTCATCAACATCAGAATCGCTATCAGCGCAATCAATCACGCTAACATGAGGTTTCTTATCATTGGGTCTAACAAATCTTTTGCTATCTCTGACCCGGCTTTCCTGAGCCAGAGCCTTTTGCATAACCTGACTAACATCCAAAAATTGTTGGCCATCTAACCTTTCTTTAATGGGGGCAAGTAAGCCACTAAAAGCAAGCTCATCTAAATCTCTTTCAGTTATATTTAAACTAAAACACCGGTTTCTAGCATCTCTAAATCTTTTAATGTAATCAGTGACAGATTCATTATATTCTTGTCTAACCGATGTTAAATCACAAAGCCTAAGCTTAGTTTCACTAGTACAAAAATAATCATGAAATTTTTGTTCTAACTGAGCCCAAGTATGAATAGAATTAGCCGGTAATGAGGTAAACCATGTAAAAGCAGTACCGGAGAATGATAAAGAGAATAAACGCAATTTAAAAGCATCGGATGTGCGCCTCCCCATATTGCGCTAAGAATTGGCCTATGTGCTCCCATGTGGTCCTATTATCCTCACCACTGAATTTAGTGAATTCAGGAACTCTATAGCCACGAGGATATGGGATATTATCGAAGTAATTAGGATACGGCTTTTGGTAAACCCTAGCATGATTCCTGGGCTCAATTCCAAATGATTCTCTAATGATGTTTCTAATTTGTTCCTCCATATTTTCAGGCCTTGGCGGATTGGGTAAAATCGACGGCCTAAAAAGCGGTTGTTGCGGCGCAATATTGCCATATTGGCCATACCCAGTGTCATGCGGGTATCCTCTATTAGGATTATTGTACTGATTGGAAACATGTGGAGGGACTTGCGCATGAACAGTAGCTACAAGAATCATGTCACTTACAGTAAGAGCGCTTCTGCTAAAGGTATGACAAGGCCTTTAGGCAATTTGATTTGCTTCTCTTGCAAGAGATAATCAAAAATTTTATCACACTTGGCCACATCAAAACTATATTTAATCTCACTTTGCCAATCCTTGCTTGGAGTTGGCATCAAGCTAGATCAAACAAAAGGCTTATTTTTGTTAGTCCAAGACCACTCAGCAATGTACATATCATGATCACCCTCATCAACATCAGAATCGCTATCAGGGCAATCAATCACGCTAACATGAGGTTTCTTATCGTTGGGTCTAACAAATCTTTTGCTATCTCTGACCGGCTTTCTTGAGCCAAAGCCTTCTCCATAACCTGACTAACATCCAGAAATTGTTGGCCATCTAACCTTTCTTTAATGGGGGCAAGTAAGCCACTAAAAGCAAGCTCAATTAAATCTCTTTCAGTTATATTTAAACTAAAACACCGGTTTCTAGCATCTCTAAATCTCTTAATGTAATCAGTGACAGATTCATTATATTTTTGTCTAACCGATGTTAAATCACAAAGCCTAAGCTCAGTTTCACCAATATAAAAATAATCATGAAATTTTTGTTCTAACTGAGCCCAAGTATGAAGAGAATTAGCCTGTAATGAGGTAAACCATGTAAAAGCAGTACCGGACAATGATAAAGAGAATAAACGTAATTTAAAAGCATCGGAAGTATGCCTCCCCACATTGCGCTAAGAATTGGCCTATGTGCTCCCATGTGGTCCTATTATCCTCACCATTGAATTTATTGAATTCAGGAATTCTATAGCCAGGAGGATATGGGATATTATCAAAGTAATCAGGATACGGCTTTTGGTAAACCCTAGCACGATTCCTGAGCTCAATTCCAAAAAATTCTCTAATGATGTTTCTAATTTGTTCCTCCATATTTTCAGGCCTTGGCAGATTGGGTAAAATCGGTGGCCTAAAAAGCGGTTGTTGCGGCGCAATATTGCCATATTGGCCATACCCAGTGTCATGCGAGTATCCTCTATTAGGATCATTGTACTGATTGGGAACGTGTGGAGGGACTTGCGCATGAACAGTAGCTACAGAGGGGTCGTGCACAGGAACATGGTATAAAAACAAATTACCCATGATTGGATCTATTTCCTGTACCGGCACTAGAGCTCCGGTCTGACCGGCCGTGGGCCCGATCTGACCGGCCATGTAGGGTGCGGTCTGACTGGCCATGTATCCACTGGTCAGACCGTTGAAGGGAGCGGTCAAACCTGCCTGTAAGCCGGTTTGAGCGACGTGGGGAAAGGTCAGGCCGGCCTATCGGCCGGTCTGACCGATGTAGGGTAAGCCGGTCAAACCGACCGTAGGACCGGTCAGAACGACAGAAGCGGCAGAACTCACCCACTCGGGGTGTTGCACGATTGCCCCGTCGATTTTGCTAAAAATTTGATGCATAGGGGCTTGGCTAGTGCTTGCAACAGAGGTAAATGGCAAATCGGCCTTGGGAGGGCCGGATTTAGCACCCATATGAGCATTAAACATCCTATTAAGCAAGTCTCCATAGCGGATTCAATTCTATTATTGACGGCGGTGGTGACGGACTCATCCACCATACTTGCTACGAGCCTTTGAATAGGAAGAGCTAGGTCATCAGTACTCACCTCATCTTGGATGACCTTGAGCGGACTCCCGGGCATGAGGACCACACCTTGGCGGGTTTTGGTGCATGATTTATCCAAAACCTCCTGTGTGATCGCTTTGATTCGCTCCTCCATAATCTTGTGTGCTTCCCCATCTAGATCATCCAACGATATGTGGACGACGTTAGATGGACTTACCTCTTGTGCGACTTGCTTCGTCATGGCGGCATCAAAATTGAGATGGCGTTGAGCGGACTTCCCCAGTGGAGTTGCCAAAAATTGTGTTGGCACCTTTTTTTGGCAAAGGCACGAACATGATCGACACACCTAAACGCCTTGCGGTGATTTTGGAGTCGCCAACCACCTCGATCTAGCAAAGAACTAAAGCAAGATGGGTTTTATAGATTAAACCGGCTAGCAAAGCCGATTTAGACAAAACGACAGATAAACGAAAAGTTTTCAAGACAAACTTACAAAGAGGTGTCGCACTCTCGCAGCGGCGACGGACGATTTACAGCGCAAATCGACAAAGATGTATGAACTAATGTAGAAAAAAGTAAAAGAATGATTCAGTTGGCTAAAAACTAGAAACTAGATTGATCTTGTGTTGTGTATGTGTTGTTGCCAATTGAACCGGCCTTGGCCCTTAAATAGGGGTTGGTCTTGCCTTCCACAGGCCCTCCTTCATGTCCAATTCAGGCTAGACATCTTTGGAAACCCGAGACATACCGTATGGAGCTAGGAAACCTAAGTACCGACGAATTCTACTTGGTTTCGGACTCGCGGTCGAGCCGGCCACATGCGCCGGCCGGCCGGCCCTAAGGCCGTCGACCGGCCTTCCCGAGAGGAAACAAGCAAACTTTCCAAACATTGGCAATCTTCCTATCTCGATTCCTAGGTGCCAATTTTGGGTGTAAACAATGTTCATATTTGGTAGAATAATATCTAAAATTTATAGAAGGTTAGTTCTAGGCCCTAATGAGATGAGATGATTCCGGTTTTCTTGGACTCATATTTTCATCTTCTTTATTATCGTAAAATCAAACCTATTATATGTTGTTGGAGAAACGAGAACCAAGTCCCCCATTTCTCTAGGGCCTTAGGACATCATGGGCCCACAAGTGCACTCTCTTACTCATATAGAATTCATTGCTAGGATAGAAACCACTGAAAGTGAAAGATGACGGTTGGCACGGAACGGAGACCGGGGCCTCGGGACACCGGCGTCTTGCAAGGTTTACATCTTTAATGTCTCAAGAAGAGCATAGAAACCTATAAGATTTACATCTTCAAGGTCTCAAGAGCGTGGAGACCTACTAGATTTATATCTAAAAGAAAAGTGTGGAAACGTATAAGATCTACATATTCAAGGTATTGAAGTTGACATCTACACATCGACATAACCTTCGAGGCTATGTCTATCATGAACTCCTTCATCAATGACATTTTCGAGAAGCTTGATAAAGTCAACAAGACTCTCATCATGCAACTAGGGAGCAGCCGCGCCCAGAAGTACCTGCAGGCCCCGGGTGTGGAGAGTGCCCTAGGAGTGCAGTTGGCCCGGGGGTACAGAAGCTCAGCACCCTAATACGACCTCAGAACAGGACTTAGGCACATCATCATTATCTTGAACGGCGGGCTTGTTGACGAAAAATCCGCACATGGCCTATGATGCCAAATCCGTGTTGACACGAATTATGTCGATAAACACAATGGCCTAGGAGATATGTTTAGATCTAGTGTAGGTCTTGAACTTTGTAAGATGTGAGCGTGCTAGTCAGTTTGATCCTACAACTAACAAGATGTAAAGTTGATTGGCTAACAGGCCGATGTCAGCCGATATATATGACAAGATTCAAAATATATGTGTCAGCCAATAGTGCGATGTAGAATCGACCGATAGTGTAATAGCCAATATCCAATAATTGTTTATGCTAGCCGATAGCCGATGTAGTGATACTATCCAATGTTGATAGGGTTTAAACAATTGGCTATATGTCCAAGGTAGATTCTGACACAGATAAATAATGATATAAAGACAATCGGTTGATAATAATGTAGTAAGATAATGAACCAATCGGCTGGTACGAATATAATGAAGCAAATATCCAACAAACCAATCGACCGATAATAATATGATATAATAAGTGTTGATCCGATGGATAAAGCATACCCCGGCTAGTAATCCGATGTCATTAAATCCAAATGATTAAGTAATCAATGAAACTTTTGCTGCAATCGGCTAAAACAAACTTGTATATAATCCTTATAAGTCGATGCAACGTAAAGATAACTCATCGGGTGAAACCCCGTAAAACAATGATTGATGCCTACTGACTTAAATAAATCTAACTTACAACCACAATCTCGTAGGTCGGACCTAACCGATGCAACATAATGTTGATAATTGCCTGATAGACCTAAACCAACCGATATGACACCGATCAAAATGGTCATGTATTAAATTTAACTAAGACAGTAAAACCATCAAAGAGAAATTTAACACATCAGATAAGATCGACTAACCCTTCAATGAAACATTAGCATAAAACTATTGTCTTAACAAGACTTATATTATTAATAACAATTTAGTAGGTCTGAACTAACCGATGCAGAAAGAGATTGTATATGATAATCTAATACTCAATGAGCTGATAAATCTGTCTAACATGATGGATATAACAAATCTATCTAAAGTGACATTTTGTTTAAAGAGACATCAACTTGATCAGAATATCGGACCTAACCGAGGAAATCCTAACTAAGTCGATGTGACTAAAAACAATAATGGAACTAAAGATAAAGATGATATACCAGATAGACAACACTTGCGTCGGCCTGATTAGAATATTGGACTCAACCGAGGAAGTCCTAGCCATGGCAGCGCAAACGAAGATTATGGAACTCATTTCTTATCGGAGATCGAACTCAATCGATGCAGCCCATGCTCGAAAATAAGAACTCGTCAAAATAAAACCTCATAAGAGGGTGGTGATGCGCCAAAAGTAATTGTATTAATGTGTGGATATGATTTACAAAGATCCTGGGTGCACATATTTATAACCATAGGCTGATATGAGTCCTAATTGGATATGACACAAACTTTTCTAAAGATAAAAAAGAAAAGCATAAAGTCCTCATCGGACACTAAACACACTTTCCTAAAGATAAAAAGAAAAATTACAAAACCATGCCTAATTAATAGATAAATTAAGCTATCATGCTGTGGTTTTCACGTTTTTCTTCTTGAACTCGGTCTCTTCTTCTGGATAAATTTCTATCAGATGGTTGATCTCTTCCCTTAACCAAATATGTCAAGGAATCTTACCAAAGTTTGGCATTAACAAGGCTTGGTGGCATATACTACCTGAGCTCGGCCTAGGAACTCCGTCGGTGACACCCACTGCCCCGAGCTTGGCCTAGGAACTCCGCTCGAGAGTCTACGCAGGGTGGTAAGCCTGACGATGGGACGACGAGCGGTGACATTAAGTCAAAGTAGAGCGATGCCAGGAGAATTACGGACCAAGATTATAGCTTGATTACATGCAAAAAGGAGATGGCAAGGCGTGAAGCTATCAGCGAGCCACATCACCCCGAGGGAACAGTGGCAGAGTGACATGTCATGTGTCAGCGAGCGGTACTTGACTTTGTCATGAAGTAATAAGGTGGATGGCCAATCCGCCGCGCCCTCATTTAGGCCCACTTGGCCTAGTTTCGGAACCATCTACAGATGTCTCAGGCCCCCTGCTTAGCTCCTTCGGGGCACAAGTGTGGGCCCGATCAGCGGTAATCATCAAGTTCAGACTGATGTGACAGAGGGAACAATGACAAGACGGAGCATACTTACTTCCCCATGCAAGAGTGTATTGTCAGCTCCCCTTCGGGTATAAAAGGAGAAGTTAGGATACTAGTTGAAGGGTTGGATGTTTGAAAAAGAAAAACTAGGATATTGTTGGTATTGTTGTAAAATAACTATGTAACACGTACAATACATATAGTCTCAAACACAGGAGTAGGGTTTTACGTTTCCTAGCGGCCCAAACCTATATACTTGATCGTGTGTTTCTCTTTCTGTTTCCCGCATAAATGAGCCCAATCTCTACTCGCCCCCTGGCCAAGTCTTAGAAAGGGGGAGTGTTCACTCTCCTGTTGCCGGGGTAGAATACTCTGACACATGTAGTCCAAGAATCACCTCTATAAGTTTATGTAGAAAACAATTACCATAATGTACAACGCAACTTGTGAAATCCATTGTAAATTCGTATTTGATTTAAAATTGAGGAAACCAGTTTTTATGAACTTAGGGAATTATACTCTTCATTGACATAATCTAAAATTTTAACTTGGATAAAAAAGCATCTAAATGTAAATAGAACCTAAATACCATATTTCTAGTATAGAACTTGTAAAATTCATATCTCACAAATGCAAAGTAATAAAATAGAAATCCTTTCACCTAAATTCCTCTTAGGTCAGTACCTATCCACTGTATGAAACTCATGCATATTAGAGCATTTTGGATTTTTCGTATTAGTTGGATGTTTATTCGATTTGCATGTTATAATTGTATAGATTGCAAATCCATAAGGTGAAGGAGTGGAATTGGTTTGTTAATCAGATTTGGGGATTTCTACAAGTGAGGAAAGTTCCCTTTCCTTTCAACACATCATATCCTATGATTTTGGGCAAAATGTTTTCTTTATAACCTTACATGCGTTTATTTATCTAAAACTTTATATAAATATGGTATAATGGTAGGTATGACCTAATTGTTGCATCCTCCATTGTTACCTGTATTCATCCCTGGTTGTAACCTTAGGATGGATTAGAGTACTTGTCATGTGCTCAAATAGGTTTATATTTGCTTATTATGCTTCATATGCTTTGCCATGCTTAGTGATAATCCAAATACCATTGTGACCACTTTATATATGTTGAAATGGGAATTTTACAACTTCTGGACAGAGGTAATTTTCTGTATATTTGTGAACTAAAATGTAGTAAAACATGAATTTTAGACTTGGGTGACAATCGGTGCACATGATGGTAGTTGTGTACCGATAGGGGGAGTGTTCGCCTAAGTCGGTAAAGGACTAAACTCTATGCCACCTACTATTGTTTACCATACATCCACATGTAATAGTATGGGACGTCCTTGGCTTATTGAGTTGTTTATTCATCTAACCTTGCATTCAGGAGGCCATCGTAGTATGAGCTAGTCTGCCTGATAGTTTATAGGAGCTACCCATGTTTCTAGCAAAGGAACTGGTGTTTGCTTTGTGGCATGGGTGTCTGAGCGTGTCTAATACAACGATGTAGTGCCTCGTGGGTAGGGAATGCTATGCCATGGTGTCAAGGTCGGTCAGCCAGACATCCTGACGACACTAAGCTTCTGGACTTAGTGGAGTCACACTCATCGTGCTCATGCAAGGCTAGACGGTAGGCAATGTAACGGCCTCATTGTGTTAACGCCAGAATTTGGTAAGCCCCGGTGTCCCCATCGGCTAAGTGTTCATATCGCCTCAAAACTAGTATTGGCTTAGAGTTCTGCATGGGCCGATAGGGATCCTCATCGGCTCAAGGTTCATATCGGCTCAAAGCTAGTATCGGCTTAGAGTTCTGCAAGCAGCTGATGGAGATTTTCTCTTATCAACATCTCCAGCAGTCGGATTCTTGTTAGATTTGGTTTGAGATCAGGTCTTATCCAGAGGAAACCGAGTCCAGGAAGGATGCGGCTTGTATCTATTAATTAGGAAGAGTTTGTTAACTTCCTATTTTACTTTTAGGAAAGTGTGTTAGTGTCCAATAAGGACTCGGTTTGTTTCCTTTTATCTTTAGGAAAGTTTGGATTGTAATCTATTAAGATCTTTGTTAGCCTACGGGTATAAATATGTAAGCCCTAGATTCATGTAAATCATCTCACGATCAATACAATTCGGTGCATCGCCACCCTAGTCTTCTAGGTTTTTTATTTCGACAAGTTCTGTCATCTTCACTTGCGTTGGCGTGGCTAGGACTTCCTCGGTTGAGTCTGATATTCTAATTGGGCCGACGCAAGTGTTGCCTATCTGGTATATCATCTCTATCTTTAGCTCCATTACTGTTTATAGTCACATCGGCTTAATTAGGACTTTTTGGTTAGGTCCGATATTCTGATCAAGTTGATGTTTCTTTAAACATAATGTCGCTTTAGATAGATTTGTTATATCCATCACAATAGACAGATCTATCGGCTCATTGAGTATTAGATTATTATATACAATCTCGTGCTGCGTCGGTTAGGACCAACCTACTAGATTGCTATTGATAATCTAAGTCTTGTTAAGCTGATAGGTTCATGCTAATGTTTTATGGAAGGGTTAGCCGGTCTTATCTGATGTGTTAAATTTCCCTTTGATAGCTTTCTGTCTTTGTTAAATTTAACACATGACCACTTTGATCGATGTAACACCCTAAAATTCGAAAGCTTAAAAATCAAATTTTAAAATTCAGAACTTATAAAAATCTTTTGAATGATTGCATCGTGTCCTATTTATTGCCTCTTATTCGCAAGTCTTCGTTGCCGAGTTATAAATAAAATAATATTTATTTAAAAAGGAAAAGTCAATAGGGTTTAAAAACCCTAAAAATAAAAAGAAAATTTGCAAAATGAATATCAGGAATAAAATTATAAAAATATAAATTTGAGGAAAACTAATATTTAATAAAAATTTATTTGTGGACCAAAATGATATTTAGATTCATGAGTAAAATACAAAAATGGCTAAATATATATCAAAAGCGAAGTTATACAAATAAAGTTGGGCAAAATTTAAAATTTAATTAGATTTACATTTGGGCAAAAATTATATTTAAATTTATAGGATAAATGCAAAAGGAATGAATGATAACAATTAAAAAAAGAAAAATGGAAAATGCATTGTTCGTTTTGCGCCAGTGTTCGGACCGGACCACGAGCCCCGTGCGCGCCGCGCGCCGCGCCTCTCACGCCCGCGCCCCACGCCATGCGTCCCATCGCTGCTGGTCGTCCTCACGCCCCGCACCGCCTCTGCCCGCGTCGTGCCGCGTCCTGTCCCCGCGCCGCGCCGTCGCCATCGCCGCTCCATCGTCGCATCGCCACTGCCGCTGTTGCGCCCTCGCACCACACGTCGACCGTCGCCATCGCCGCTGCCGCGTCCTCGCGACGCATGCCAGCCATTGCCATCGTCGCGCGCCGCGTCTCTCTCTCCCCGTGCACCTATAAATTCCATCCCACCCTTCTTCCTTCCTCCCCACATCTTTCCCTCATTCCTCCTCCATCTTCCCTTCTCCCCACGTCGCCGCCGCACCACCGCGTCGCGCGCCGCAAGCCCGTCGCCTTTGTCGCCGCCCTCACCGCCACGCCGCCGGTAAGCCCCCCTTCCCTCTTCGTCCCATGGCACCGTGCCCCGTGCACGCATTCCTGGCCTCGGCTCGGTCGGGCAGAGCCGAGGGTGAAAGAAGGGAGAAAGCGGGAAGGGAAGAGAGAGGAAAGAAAGAAACAAAGGAAGCAAAGAAAGAGGAAGAAAGGAAGAGGAGGGAAAAGAAAAGAGAAAAAGAAAGAAAAGAAAGAGAAAAAGAAAGAAAAGAAGAAAAGAAAATAAATAAAAAGGATAAAGAAGAAGAAAAAGAAAAGGAAGAATAGGAAAATATTTTAGGAAAGATTTAAAGTAATTTTTTTCCTAAAATAAAAATTGATTAGGAGATAATTATAAGATAGATATAAATTTTAATGTTAGGAATTTAATATAATGTGGAATTGTTATTACGAATATAATTGTGAATTAATTTGTTAGTGAACCCTAATTTTATCATATGGATTTTCTAAAATTTAAATTCTAAATTATTAATTATAGTTTTATGCTTTAGGGTAAAATTATTTTCGGATTAAAATTGGAGGTTTACAATATCTTTGCTGATATAATATTTTCGAATCATCGATCACAATATTTTTTAAAATTTAAAGTGTATTAACTTGAATTAGTGCCACCACATAATTAATTAAATCAGTTTAACGTTGTCGAAACTTGGTTTCGGCAATATGATTTCTGGGGTCGCAGTCGAGATTGCCAAGCACAATGGGTTGGAAGAAGAAGAAGGTTTAGACAAGTTCAGGCCCTCTCGTGAGGTAATACCCTACTCCTGTTTCGGTGGATTCGATCCGCCGAGTATCTTTATTGATCTCGTGATCTAAAGCTGAAGGCTAAAAACTCATAAAGCATATGATTTCTCGATCTAATCTCGGATATCCCTCAAGGGACGCCCTACCCCCTTATATAGTCTTGGGAGGAGGGCTTACAGATCGGAAACCCTATCTTACTCTAAGTTGGTTTTCTCAATCTTACCAAACCGTGACCATAGGCCGATTGCCTTATCTCTATTGGCAATCGTAACACCCAAGTCATGTTCGGTTTACAGATATGGCAGGCGCAATCTATCCCTACCTCCAGTCGGATAAACTTGCCATGTAGATACCCGATTGCCATAATCTCCACAGTAGCCCCCGAGTCCTTTTCAGTCGATGAGACAGCTCAGCTTCAAACAAAAGCCTCTTTGACCGAGTGCTTTTGGCGCCGAGTGATTCCATCATCTCTGCCTGAATCTTCCCAAGTGGCTCCAAAGACTGTGAAGGGCTGGAAAATATCTAAAAAATTCTCAAAAATAAATATCTAGGTGCATCTCCTGATGCACCTAATTAGGTGTAGCCCCCGACTATGTGGTTAGTCAAAAACAGACTAAGCATATAGTCAAGAACTATAAAAAATCATTCTTATGTAGATGCTTAGCTCATGCTAAAGCAACTTTATCACTCGGCAAGTTTACGCTTATCCGAGTGAATTTGCCCGAGTCATCTCAGAACAAATAACTCAATCAACCCTCATGGGTGAAAAGCACTTGGCAAGCTCATGCTTATCCGAGTGGATCTGCCCGAGTCATTTCGGAACAAATATTTTAATCGTCCCTCATGGGAAAATGATTTCTTTCAATCGTATGAAAAATATGACCAAGTTATTAAATAGCTTCTGCCATAATACTGGTCTCAATCTATAAAGATCTTCACCAAGGTGAAAAAATAGCATTGACATAATCACTCAGTCAAATGCTAAAAAACCAAACAGCCCTTATCATCAAGGCAGCTATAAAAACTTAGCTGTTGGTCACCTTCCAAGTTGCATCGTGCCAGCTTCTCATGAAGTCAAGCAAACCGCGGTATGGAAGGATTTTCAAAGGTACAGGGCATTCGGACACGTGCATATTGCCAGGGCAAATCTGCTTAAGCTCATCCACTTAAGTCCTTAAGGACACGCGTCGGGCCACACCTTAACTGGGCCGCAGATTCTCTCATGGGCTCGGCCCAATCACAAGAAAACCTAGCGCAACCCTCAAATCGTTCTATAAAGGCTCGAGGTCGTCCCCGCCTCTTCATCTTCCAAAAGTTTCCCCTTTTCACAGTACTGTTCACCAGTTCATTGCGGAGAACCCTAGACTCGCGCGCTCCATCTAGGAACTCGCTCTTTGCAACATCTAGCTTCCGCAGCCAAATCTCCCAAGTTCCCTTGTCAAAATCCCCACTTTTTCCGACCAGATCCACTTCCCATCAACACCACTCTCATGGCGGAGGAAAAAAGGATCCCGTTTGACCAATGGGCCGCATCGGATGTGAGGGAATCCACCCTCAAAGAGATGGTGAAGCATGGTGTGCTTCCGCCAAAGGAGATAGTGGGATGGCACCCGGCGGCGGGGGAGGACTTCCCAACCCCGAACACCGGTGAGCTTGTTGTTTTTACTTCTTTCTTCTATTGCGGGTTCAGCCTTCCTACCTCCGAGTTCTTCCGTGGACTCTTAGATTACTATGGTCTTCAACTCTACCATCTGAACCCCAACTCGATGCTTCACATTGCCCTCTTCATTCATGTATGTGAAGCCTTCCTTGGCATCCTCCCCCACTTCCAACTCTTCCGCCGTATGTTCTATCTCAAGCCGCATCCAAACAAGGACCACCCATGCGTTGTTGGCGGGGCAGGTTTCCAACTCCGCGGATCTCTCCGCAAGGAGTTCTTCTCTCTTCCCTTAAAGTCCTCCAATAAGGGATGGCACGCGGGCTGGTTCTACATTAGCAACCCTGAACCCAGCCTGCCAGCCTTCGTCGGTCTTCCCCCTGTCCCCAGGCCAACTTGGAGCACTGTTCCAGTAGCCCAAGATTGGGACGAGGCCAACAAGCTGCTTGCGAAGATCCTGGCGATGAAACAAAAGGGTCTTCGCGGCGAACAGATCACTCGGAACTTCATCAGGTGCCGATTGGCGCCGATCAAGGACCGGTCGAAGCCGGCCTTCGAGTACGAGGGCGGGAAGGACCCCAATCGGGAAGATCCAGATCCACTCAGCTATGAAATCCTGAAGATCCGGATGTACAAGATCTTCTCGTCTGGAATTGCGGTTGAGCGCGCCCTCATTCGCGGTTCTTCCCTTCGGCATCCACCGACCTCCTCCTCAGAGCCGATGGTTGCTTCATAGTGTCTTTCAATCTTGATATCTTGTCTCTTAGTGTTGTGCATTCTTTCTTCTGCAGGAAAATACTTCTGTCACCTCCAAGCCGTACAAGGTGTCCCACGATGACGCGCCGCGTCGCCCCGCCAAGAAGCCGGCTGGCGGGATCAAGATCCAAAGCGATCCAGTCGGGAAGCAAGCGGCGCCGAGTGAAGACTCAAACAAGCGGGCGAGCAAAAGGAAGCGATCATCGAGGATTCGGATGACGACGTCCCGGCTCCTCCGGTCGAGACCCCACCTCTAAGGCGATCGCCGCGGACGGCGCCGAAGATCCGCCGGTCGTCCGGTATGCTCTGTACAAGTCCAAAATTTTCCGTTGAAAGCTTTCTTTATTTTTACCCCAAGCTGTATTCATTTTCGCAGAGGCCCCGGACATAGATCCCGCGGGAGGTGAAGGGCCGACCCGCCGCGGCTCCCGAGGTGCCAAAGCCGCGAGCCGAAGCCCGGAGCCCACAACCGAGCGTGAGCGCTCGGCAAACAACCTTCGCCTCCAAAGAAGGATGCCCCGAGGAAGGAGCCCCGTCCGCCGGCCGGATGTCCCGACTGGAAGCGGTCAACGGCCGGAAACCTCAGCCGCGGCTCGAGCGCCCCCGACGAAGGCCACTCGGCACGAGTCAAAGGAAGGAGGCCAGCCGGGCCGCTCCACCTAAGCACGCAGCCGCGGGAAGCCGGTGAGATTTGCATCAAAGTATTCTTTTGCTCTTTCAGTTTGAACCTTTCATGTCTTCATTTGTCCTTCTTATTCGCACCACGGTGGAGGAAATCCCAGGTTGCAGTCCTCTGAAACCTGGGTTCCCCCAATTAGGATTGAGTGGCGGGACTCAAAGGGTGAAAGGCAGGGCATCATCCTGGAAAGGCAAGCCGAGAGAGATGAAAGGGATGCCCTTGTCGAAAGCTTGAACGAGGCGACCCGACTGCTCAACGTAAGCCTTTGTCTTTCTCTTTTATTGTATTATCATTATCTTTCAGTCGGTCACTCTTCTGTTTTCACGCGCAGAAGGAGTATTGCCGCTCCATGGCAAAGTCCGAGGTGCTGGAGAAGCTGGTTCCTCACCTGAACTCCTTAGAGGACATTCAGCGAAAGCTGAAGGCCACTCAGGAGGAGGCCGCGTCGAGGGAGGCAACTTTAAGGAGGGAGATCGCAGAGCTTCGGGAGGCGAACCTCGACCTCCGAGGATCAATCGAGAGTAAGCCCGTCTCTCCAAGTTTCTTCATGATTCTCATGTTAATCTTTGTTGTTGACGATCTTCTTTTGTAGAAAATTCTTCGGAGGTCCATTCGCTTCAAGTCCAGCTGGAGGCAGTCAGCTTCGATAAAGCCGAGATGGAGGCCGAGTTTGAAGGTAAGCCTCTTTGGAGTAACACTTCGTGCGCTGCTTTATTTCCGAGTGCTTTGCATGATCCGGAGCTTTTGGCGGCTTATAAGGTTAAGACCCGAGCTCAATATGACGTCTTGCTTGAGCGGGTCAAACAAACCGGAGAGATCCGGAAGAGGTCGCCAATGCTGCCATGCCGATCTTGCTATCCTTATTCCATCATGGGGTCGGGACCAGCTCACTGGACCCGGCGAAATCTTTGACAAGCTACGGCTGGCTCCCGACCGATCGGCCAACATCACTGAAGCCGCCAACATGGGGGCTGGTGGCTCTTGCGCGGACCAAGTCCCTTACCCCAGTGGATATCCACTCGGTCGGGAGGGTTTTGCCGATGGGACCACGGATGAGCAGGCCTTGGATATGCGAGCGAGGCGCAGGAGGGGCGAAGAAAATATCCATTGATGTAGTGAACAATTTCAAGATTTGATTCATCTTTCAAACTTTGTCTTGTAAATGTCGTGTAATCGTGGTGCTCTGATGTAGAACTTGTGATATATCTAGTTTATTTATGCTAATGCCTTGATTTGAGTTTTTGTGTGAAATTTCTTAAGTAGTTTTCGTCTGACTGTCACCAAGCCTAGGCTCGATTAGGTCATCGGAAAACTCTCAGTCCTTAGACACTGAACTCGAATCGAAGACCATTAAACAATGATAAACCAAATCATGCACAGAAGTTGATGAGGAAATCTTAAGCTTTATTGACATATGTACAGCCCCCGACTGCTAACTCAATAAGTCATCTTGCTTGGGGTTGGCAGTCGAGGAAAACATGAAGCCTTAGCCAAATTAGGCATAAAATCGTCGAAGATGCTCAATGTTCCAGGAGTTCTCCACCATAGACCCGTCTTCACGTTTTAGCCGGTACGCACCGGGCCGAGTCACCTCAGCGATTATGTACGGTCCCTCCCATAAGGGAGATAACTTGTGACGGTCTTTAGTGGTCTGGATCTTGCGTAGGACCAGGTCGCCAACGATGAAAGCTCGTGCTCAAACGTTGCGACTGTGGTATCTTCTGAGCCCTTGAAGGTATTTGGCCGACTGGATGAGGGCTGCCTCACGGGCCTCTTCCAATCGGGTGAGGTCATCCACTCGGTCGGGGTCGTAGCGTTCATCGTTGAAGCTGCGGACCCGGAGAGATTCATACTCCATCTCGTTTGGCAACATGGCTTCTGCGCCATAGACCAAAAAGAAGGGAGTTTGGCCGGTAGCCCTACTGGGTGTGGTCCGCAGCGACCATAAGACCGAGGGAAGTTTTTGGACCCACTTGCCCGCGTAGGGATTTAGGCGATCGAAAATGCGTGCCTTGATAGCTTGGAGGACCATGCCGTTGGCTCGTTCGACTTGTCCGTTGCTTTTGGGATGGGCAACTGATGCATAGCAGATCTTGATTCCGGTGTCCTCGCAGAATTCCTTGAAGATGCCTCCTGTGAATTGAGTCCCGTTGTCAGTTATGATTCTGTTTGGGATGCCAAAGCGGTGCACGATGTTGAGGAAAAAGTCCCGTGCTTTGTCAGCAGTAATTGTGGCAACCGGCTTGGCTTCAATCCACTTGGAGAACTTGTCGATTGCGACGAAGAGGTGTGTAAATCCTCCTGGGGCTTTCTTGAAAGGGCCGACCATGTCCAAGCCCCATACCACGAACGGCCAGGATAGTGGGATTGTTTGAAGCTCCTGGGCCGGGACATGGCTTTGTCGGGCGAAGCGCAGCCTTCGCAGGTTCGTACGACTTTGTCCGCGTCGGAGACCACGGTAAGCCAAAAGAAACCTTGCCTGTAAGCTTTGCCGACTAGGGTGCATACTGCCGCGTGGCTTCCGCATATGCCCGAGTGGATGTCTTGGAGTAGTTGTTTCCCTTCCTCGGGTGTGATGCATCTCATTAGGATTCCGGAGGGGCTTCTCTTGTATAGATCGGATTCAACCATGACATATGCTTGCAACGACGCCGGACGCGTTACGCTTCATCCCGGTCATCCGGCGGCTCTTCTTGGGTTAGGAATTTGATGAGCGGCGTCCTCCGGTCGGCATCGGTCATGGCGACTTCGTTTGCAACTTCTTGATTGGTAGTTGTCTTTGCCGTGATGGTTGGCTCATAGAGGTGCTCGACAAAGACGTCTGTTGGGGCGGCTTCGCGCTTGGATCCGAACTATGCCAGCTCATCGGCAGCTTCGTTGTTATGTCTCAGGACATGTGAGAGTTCGAGCCCGTCAAACTTGTCCTCAAGCTTGCGGACCTCTTGCCGGTAGGCCTCCATAGTGTCGTTTAGGCAGGACCAGTCCTTCATTATTTGATTGACGACCAGCTGGGAGTCGCCTTTCACGATAAGCCAACGTATCCCGAGTGAAACTGCGAGGCGCAGTCCATGTAGGAGAGCTTCGTACTCGGCAACGTTGTGTGAGGCGGAGAAGTGAAGGTGAAGAACGTGTCTTAGCCATTCCCCGGTTGGGGAGATCAGCACAACTCCTGCTCCCAAGCCGGTGATCCTCTTGGATCCGTCGAAGTGCATGGTCCAGTGTTGGAGGTCTTCCCGAGTACGTTCTCTTGTTGCTCATCCACTCGGCCGGAAATCGCCAAGGCTTGCGACTTTATGGACGTCCTCGCCTTAAAGTCAAGTCCAATGGCATCAGCTCTAGAGCCCACTTGGCGATGTGTCCGGTTGCCTCACGGTTGTGGATGACATCGCCGAGTGGGAAAGAAGTGACGACGGTGACCGAGTGACCCTGAAAATAGTGTGCCAATTTCCTTGCGGTTATTAGGACACCATAGAGCAGTTTTTGTACCTGAGGGTAGCGAATTTTGGCTCCTGCCAACACTTCGCTAACAAAGTAGATTGGCCTCTGAATCTTCTGAGCCCGTCCTTCTTCCTTGCGTTCGACGACAAGGACCGTACTAACCACTTGGTGAGTGGCTGAAACGTATAGCAGCAGAGGTTCCTGGGGTTGAGGCGAGGCCAGGACGGGCGGCGTTGTAAGGAACTCTTTGAAATCTTCAAAGGCCTTGTTGGCTTCCGTGGTCCACTGGAAGTCGTCTGTCTTCTTTAGCAATCTGAAGAAGGGCATGCCTCGTTCGCCGAGTCGGGATATGAAACGACTTAGTGCCGCCATGCAGCAGTGAGCTTACGGACGTCTTTCGGTTACTCGGGGTTTCATGCTTAAGATGGCGTTGATCTTCTCTCGGATTTGCTTCAATGCCACGATGTGACACCATGAAGCCGAGCGGTTGCCGATGGAACGCCGAAAGTGCACTTCTCCGGATTTAACTTCATTCGAAGGCCGGATGTTTGCAAAGGTTTCTTCTAGGTCGGCGATCAGGTCTTCTTTCGCTTGGTCTTGATGACAACGTCGTCGACGTAAGCTTCAATGTTCTTGCCGATCTGCGTCTGGAAGCATCTTTGGATCATGCGTTGGTATGTGGCGCCGGCGTTATTCAGGCCGAAAGGCATAGTGATGTAGCAGTAGGCCCCAAACGACGTGATGAACGATGTCTTCGGCGGTCGGATTCTTTTAAGCGATCGGTGATAGCCCGAGTAATGATCCAGAAACTCGGGAGTTGGCAGCATGTTGAGTCAACGACTTGGTCGATGCGAGGCAGCCCGAACGGATCTTTGGGGCAGGCTTTGTTGAGGTCGGTATAATCAACGCACATGCGTCATTGCCCGTCTTCTTGCGGACCGGGACGGGTTGGCTAACCGGTCGGGATGAAGGACTTCTTAATGAAGCCGGCAGCCAAGAGCTTTGCGAGTTCTTCCTTGATGGCGTCTTTTCGATCCTGCGCGAATCTGCGTAATCGTTGCTTTATCGGTTTGGCGTCATCTTTGACGTGCAAAGAGTGCTCGATCACCTCCCTAGGAATTCCAGGCATATCAGATGGTTTCCAAGCAAAAACATCTTTATTATTTTGGAGGAAGGTGATTAGCGCGCTTTCCTATTTGTGATCTAGGTCGGCGCCGATTACAGCAGTTTTCGAGGGATCCGACGGATCAAGGGGGATCTTCTTGGTCTTGGCATCGCCGGCTCCCGATTTGGCTATCTTCTTCGCGGGGACTTCGCCCTCCGCCAAAGTTGATGCAGCCAATCGGACTTCTTGTTGGCCACGTAATCTCTCACGAGATTGGGCCATGTCGCAGCTCTCCTTATCGCAGATGAAGGCTTGCTTCACATCGCTGCGAAGAGTGATGACGCCGTTGGGACCCGACATCTTCATGCAGAGGTAGGTGTAGTGAGGGATCGCCATGAACTTGGCAAGCGCGAGCCTTCCGATGATGGCGTGATATGCTGTTTCGAAGTCGGCCACCTCAAAAGTGACGTTCTCCGTTCGGAAGTTCTCTCGGGCCCCCGAAGGTGACTGGGAGGGAGATGTGCCCGAGTGGTGTAGACGATAGCCCCGGGATGACTCCATGGAAGGGGGCCGAACTTGCCTTTAATTCTGCCCTCGGGATCTGCATCTCATCCATGGTATTGGCAAACGGGATGTTGAGGCGCTGCCCCCATCGATGAGGACGCGCTTAAGCGATGTTGCGGACCACGGGATCCGGGGCGAGTGGATAGCGCCCGGGTGAACCACTCGGTCGGGGTGATCCGGCGGTCAAAAGTGATGGCCACTTCCGACCATCGCAGATATTGAGGACTTCGGGTTGAGCCGCGTTGACCTCTCGGTCGGTTAGCTTTTGTTTCCTCTTGGATTCATAGGCTAGCGGCCCCCCGAAGATGTGGTTGAGCTCCCCCACTGGGTCTTGAAAAGGTTCGGCATTTTCAGCCGCGTTGTTCTTTTTGGTGCCTGACGGACCAGCCTCGTCAGTCGGCTTCTTGTTGAGCTGCGCCGTGTACTGTTCGGCGAACTGCTTGTAGATAAAACAGTCCTTCGCCGTGTGCTTATGATTCAGATGATGGGTGCACTGGGCGTTCATGATGGCGTCGTAGGCGGCGACTCGAGGACGGCGTTGAGTGTTGGAGGTTGCGGCCACTAGATCTTCAGATCGGCGCTTGCGATCTTTCTGGCCTTGGTTGTTACCGTTGTCGTTATCCTTTTTAGGATTCCGGCTTCCTCCTGCCTGTTTGTCTTCCCTCCTGTCGGGCCGATCTTGACGGGCAGCCTTAATGGCGTCGTTGGACTTCGCGTATGAGTTCGCCGTCTCGAACATCTGTTTCACCGTCTTCGGTGGTTTGCGCCCCAAACTTTCCGATTAGCAGCTCATCACGGACTCCCTTCTGGAAGGTAGCGATGATGATGTCATCGGTGATGTTCGGGATCTTGTTGCGCTTCTCGGAGAAACGACGGATGTAATCCTTCAGGGGCTCGTCCGGCTTTTGGATGATGTTGTATAGGTTGAAGTGTGTGCCGGGCCTCTCGAAGGTACCTTGGAAGTTGGCGATGAAGTGGTCCCTCGGCTCGCTCCACGAGCCGATTGAGCCTCTTGGCGAGGCTCGTGAGCCGGTTTCGGCGAGTTAGCGAGGGCCACGGGCGGGTAATTGGCCATAGCTTTGTTGTCGCCACTGCAGCACGGATGGTGAGGGTGTATACGGTTAGCCAAGATTCAGGGTTGGTCTTGTCGTCGTACCTTTCAATCCCTGTGGGCTTGAACCCACTCGGCCAGTGCACTCCGCGGAGCTCCCGAGTGAAGGCCGGCACTCCGTCGTCGCCTCTATCGGGTGATCCCCTCCGATCTTCCCGAGTGCGTCGGTCCCGCTCTTGGTAGCGGCGATCGAGGACTTCCCGCAGATCACTCGGCGGGGTCTTCGGTTGGCTGGTTGGGTAGCTGGTGCTGTTGCGACGGACGCGGTGGTGGACGGGTGGACGTCCATGTCGTTTGTCACAGGAGTCGGCCGTTTGTTCCTGGTACCTCAGCGTGGACTCGCGGGGTGGGCCTCTTGGCCTGGTCGTCGACCGATCTGGCTCGGGCCTCTTATAGTCTCCTGACCTTAGAGGCGGAAGCCGGCTCTTGTCTGGCGTTTCAGCCACGGACTCAGTCGGCCTCCGTGCCGAGGTGGTAGGATGGCCGTTGGTTGTGGCTGCGACGATGGTCTTTATCTTGTCGAGTATTGGGGTCACGTTGGTAGGTGCCGTCTCCATGACGGTGTCCAAGAGGGTGAGCGCGGCAACAGCGTTCTGCTGTGTCGTTCGGAAGATGTTGGTGTTGCGGACCCGTGTTTGGAGGATGGCCTCCTGGGCAGATCGTCCGGCTGCACGTAGGTCCTGCTTCCTCTTGTCAGCCTCGTCCTTGCGTTGTTTCTCCTCTTCGACCGTCTTGCGCTCGTGCTCCATCTTGGCTCGCTCTTCTTCAGCAAGCCTTCTGGCCATGGCTGAGTCGGACTTATCCGGCTCGGCCATGAGGACATCAAAGCACTTCGGCTCATAGTCCATGCGGCAATCGGAGTTGTCGGCTTCGTCAGAAGGGATGCCATAGAGGTTGTCGAAGCCGGCGGAGCTGAGGTACCCATTGAGCTCCGAAGATGAGCGGGAGCCGAGTGATGGGAGGATGACGGCGACCTCCTTGATCTGGGTAGCCGGGTCCGGATCGTTCGGTCCGAGTCGAGCTTGGGGATGTGGGCTCCTCCGAGCGGGTCGCTGCCAACTCGGGGGAGAGAAGTTTGCTGTAGATCTCGGCGGCGTTTGGTAACCCAAACGGCACCGAGAGGTCTTCGTCCGAATAGATCGCCTCCGTCGGGAGGTGAGAAGATTGGCGCAGACTTCGGCGGTATTCGGTGATCCGAATGGTGCCGAGTGAAGTCCGTCGTCGGAGAAGGTAGATTGCATCTTGGTCTTGAAGATGTCGTCGAAGATCTCGGCGCTATTGGGGAGCCCGAACAGCGCCGAGTGGGTCTTTCCATCCGACTGGTTTGAATCCGAGTCGAAGGAGGAGTCGTCGAAGAAGTTGGCGGCGAAGTCGCTGAATCCTGAAGGAGATCCCATCACGCTTGTCGGCGAGATTGTTGAAGAAGTCTCGACGCGCGGCCCCCTACCTGGCGTGCCAACTGTCGAAACTTGGTTTCGGCAATATGATTTCTGGGGTCGCAGTCGAGATCGCCAAGCATAATGGGTTGGAAGAAGAAGAAGGTTTAGACAGGTTCAGGCCCTCTCGTGAGGTAATACCCTACTCCTGTTTCGGTGGATTCGATCCGCCGAGTATCTTTATTGATCTCGTGATCTAAAGCTGAAGGCTAAAAACTCATAAAGCATATGATTCTCTGATCTAATCTCAGATATCCCTCAAGAGACGCCCCCTACCCCCCTTATATAGTCTTGGGAGGAGGGCTTACAGATCGGAAACCCTATCTTACTCTAAGTTGGTTTCCTCAATCTTACCAAACCGTGACCATAGGCCTTATCTCTATCGGCAATCGTAACACCCAAGTCATGTTTGGTTTACAGATATGGCAGGCGCAATCTATCCCTACCTCCAGTCGGATAAGCTTGCCATGTAGATACCCGATTGCCATAATCTCCACAAACGTGAAACTTCAAATCATTGTAACTCACTCATTTTAACCCGTTTTTGGCGAAACTTGAACCTAAATTCACCTAAAATCGTAATCTAGTTTTAGGAGCCTCTTTTGCAATTTATTAGGCATCTTGGTGATTTTATTTGAATTCTAATCGAATTCAATCGGATCTCTTACACGTATTTATAGAGTCCGAGGGAGCCATTGAGTGTGCCAAACGTAGGTCAACAAGGTTGCGAGCAAGGCAAGTCATCACTACCTTTGAGCATGTTGAACCCTTTTGCAAACTTATGTTGTTTTTAAAATCAGATATGCATGCTATACATATGAGAACTCCCATACTTGTTATATGTCATGCCATGATGTTGAATACTTGTATATTCTTTGTACCCTATAGTATCGTGTGCTCGGAGTCAATCTTCAACAATGCTTAGCCATACAAATTTAGATTCATGAATGTTCATATTTGTCAAATGCTATACTTGTGTAACTACCCCGAAAAAGGTGGTTGACATACGGCATGTGGAGACATGAGCGCCACATTGCCATGTCCATGATGAAATGATTTATGGATGAAAACCAAACACCAAACAAATGTTTTAGACTGGGGCAGCTGGATGATTTGGGTGGAATCTGGTTAAGGCAAGTGTCGTCCCTGGTCAATTAAGGACCAAGCCATATGATAAACATGAAACGAGCTAGTACAGCCATATTTAATGGGTATAGAACTAGCGGAGTAAATAGCCGAACAGAGGCGGCACCCCTGCATAGAGGATCACTTGGGTGTGTGAATAGGCAGAAAGCCTACAGATGGGGTAACCATCGGTGGGTAACCGAACTGGAACTGGACTTAATCACAACTTAAGAATGTGTGAGTTTTTCCCTTCTCAGGAGCGCCAGAACTCCTCTCACTGCTAGAAACCGTGTACGGCTAGAGTGCATGAGGGCTCAAGTTCATGGAGCGGGTACTGCCAAAGTAAGGTTATTGAAAGGCTTTGCAGTGACGTGTCTCATTCGTTGGGACTTCGGCTCATGTGTTGGCCAAGTCACGGAGTACGGGCAAAATGTACATCCACTGCAGTGTGAGTAAAACAATCTATTCGAATAGCCATGCTCATGGATATGGAGCATCAGGACAAGTTTTTCGCTTGACTAGACTCAAAATTTAAAATGATGGGATGGGCATGCATAATGATTTTATGTGTTGGTGGCTCAATTTCTCGAGAAGCGAGAAGGGGTAGACCCCAGAAAATTATGACGACCCAGTGGCGGGAAGCTATCCTTGGAATCACAATGGATGGTAGACAGAACCGTTGCTGATTAAACAAACTATGAAAATAAAACTTGACCAGTCTTAGGTCATAGGTTTGTGAAAAGAATTGCAAAACTAGCTTTATGCAAAAGAACCACAGTCGTTCCTTGATTATCCCCTATCATATGCATCGTTATTGTGGTGACTTGCTGAGTATGGTTGGTACTCACCCTTGCTTTACGTAAAACATTCAGAGATGGGCGCTGAAGACCCGTACGAGTACTACCAGGAGGGTATGAAAGACGATGGCGCTCAGTAGGTCTTATACTTCGGTCGATGCATGTGGCAATGGCGTGTGGCTTCCTTATCTATATTCTACTTTTTCTTGTATTCCAGACTGTTTGGTCCTATGTTCTAGGCAATGCCTTCGGGCGTTATATTGTAATATTTCGCGTAAGATGATTGATGTATTTGCACGCTTGATGGTTCAGTAATGTAATCATGGGTACCAGACTACTCAATCCAGGGAAATGGTACTACGAACACGAATGATTCCTGTTACAAAAACATGGTCCACAATCGGTGTCATATCGGCTGGTGTAAATCTATCACGCAATCATCAACATGATGATGCATCGGTTAGGTCCGACCTATGAGGTTGTGGTTGTAAGTTAGATTGATTTAAGTTAGTAGGCATCAATCATCATTTCATCAGGGTTTCAGCCGATGAGTTATCTGGACGTTACATTGGCTTACAAGGGTTACATACAAGTTGAATTAGCCGATTGTAGCAAAGGTTTCATTGATTACTTAATCATTTGGATTTTACACCGTCGGATCTCCTGCCGATGTATGCTTCAATGTTCAGATCAATGTTTATTTTATCATCGTGTTATCGTCGACCGATCGCCTTTATATAGATATTTACTCAGCACACTGCCGATGGATTAAAACCCTAACTGTATCAGCTGATACTGGCATCGGCTGGAATTGTGCTATTAGCCGATCGGCTATTTTGACATCAGCATCGACTGGAATCAACAGATCGGCTGTTTTGGTTGTCGGCCTATCAGCTGATATGCTTTATGTTTTGCTGCTTTATGCATCTTGTCAGTGGCAGGATCAAACTGACTGACACGCCCCACTTAATCAATTTTAGGACCTGCACTGGAGGTAAGCAGATCTCCTAGGCTAGCATGTGATTTGACGTCAACACATCTTTTGACACATTCGAAGATCCACATCGGCGGTACGGATTTGGCGTCAACACATTGTGACCTCTAAACCGTATTCATTGTGTAGAGTGTGGTGGTACTAATGGGTATTGGACAAACTAGAGAGATACACATCATGTGGTTTTGTACAAACTCTGTAGAGTCTAAAACTAATCGATTAGCCATGCTCATGGTCGTGAGCGACATAGTGTGTGTGCCATTAGTATTGTGTTTTCAAATGTGTTTGAAAATGGGCTATGGGATTGAGAGTTCATGATACTTATGATGATTATGATGTTGACTAGGATGATTTGCTAACATGGATGGTCCAAGTATGAAAATGATGAGTTTGTTTATGAAATCTACTTACATGATCACATATTTTATATTGTGCACATGCTTTAACTTGTTTCGCAAATTACCGTTGGAAAATGTTTATGAAATTATGCTGAAAATGAGATCACAAATAACCCTCCTTTAATTTAGAGCTTGCATATATTTAGGTTTGATCATGGCCTTGCCAGTACATTATAAATAATGTATTGACTCTTGCTTGTTGAATATTATGTTGTTTAGGTTGAGTGTTGTGGGAATCGTCGATCTTCAGGACGGTTCTAACTAGGGGCCTACGCTTAGTCGGTTTGCATGTGTGGTAAGGGTATATAGGCTTTCCACTGAACTTCTACTATTGGCCAGTCGGACTTATATTTATGATTAGTTCTATGTCTTTAGTTGTTCCTAAGTTATAACTTATGCCTTTGTGTTTTGGTATCCTGGCTAAGATGGAAGTATGAAGCTAGCAACTTCATGGGGCTAGCTTATCACGAGTAAGAGTTCTGAGCAAATTGAGATGATCATGGAATCTAGCACTTTGAGTCAAGTCCTTTTAGATGTGTAACACATCTGTTCGTCATCTTCATGTGGTTTGGTGGACACATCTTAAGTTGAAGTAGACTGGCTCGCTATTCCATCAAAAATCCCCTTTGTCCATTACCCAATGCTTTGGGTTTTATGTTATGTATGTTATTTGGCATGCTAGGGCAGCGACGAGGTTGAATGGTTACAATTATTATTTGGATTTAATTTGAGACCCTATCATATTTTGTGTTGCATGCTGAGTAACATACATAATATTTAGCCTAGGTGTCCCTACAAAAAAATAAGTTGTTTTATCTTGTTTAATGAATTTTAAGGGGCTCACATTTTTTTAAAAATCCAAAGAACTATTATTGTTAATAAATATATTTTATTTGTACCATCATGTTAGTCCTCCTTCTAATTGGTTTACATTGATGCAATTTATTACATACTTACATATAAATTAATAAATTAATAAAGATAGACCTTATCAATGTCAAGGATAAGGCATACCTCCTATACATGGGTTCATGATATATGAAAATGACATATATCTAATAGTATATGAAAATGTATTCTTTGGTTAAGGAAATATGACGGATAAAGAAGAAAATTATCTTTCCAGAATAGAAGGTGTTTCGGATAAGGAAGGAGAAGCGGAGTCCTACTCGGACACTACAAGAACTACTTGGATCATATTCATACTTGTCTTTCTAGTTTTACTTGGATAAGAGGACATTCAAGGGTATAAATACAAGACCCCAGGAGAAGAGGAGAGAGAAAAGAATAGATCTAGACAAACTCAATACTCAGCCACAAAGCTAACATGAGAGATCTAGATCTACCTTCGATCTCAACGAGTTCATATTCAAGGAAGAAGACTACGCTAGCCGTCGACTACATGCGAAAGCTCCATGCCGCCAAGCCGAGTCGACTAGATTAGATCATCCGAAATATTGTACTTCTGTAATACTGATATATAAAAGCATCATCGGCTTCGGTCAATAGGAGTATGGCTATTACCTGTTAGTTAAGGGGCCCGAACTTGTATAAAAATCTATGTCTCTCATTTTTTACTTTAATCTCGCATATAACCTAGTTTTAACGATCCCCATACTCTACTAATACCGTCTTCGGATATAGCCCGTCGAGAGACATCACTTCCCTTTTATATGTGTGATCTATAGTATATATATTTTCTAAAAAAATACCTAGTAAATATGAGTCCTAAAATTTAAATTTCATAATAACAAATATAACTTTTTAACCTACTATATACTGCTAACCTTAGTGTGGTTTATATACGTAATTATATATGGAGAAATTCACAAGGCCATGGTATATGATAGATGGCAAGCATTAATATCTAAGCACTTAAAAAATATTATGGCAATGGAACATGTAATGCTTGTTCCAAATATAGTGAAAAGTAAGAACACATTTTCTTTTATGAATTTATTAGATTTTCTCCACATGGTTCAATTTAATCGCTTTTTACATTTCTTATTTCCTATTTTATTTATACCACTCTTATTTTAAGTTCAAAAATATATGTGCTATGGATCTTTAAATTGTTGGTTTAATTATGAATAGATCAATAGTTCGATTCGAAATAAGATGTGTAGCTTAAAAAGTATGCATGTTTTGTACTACTGATTTCCTTTTTTAGTTTGATAGCTATAAAACATATGGAGGGGTGAAGGGGAGAGTTGAGAGCTTGAACCAAGAGCGGACGGGACAGATAGCGCTGTGTTGTGCGAATTTCAGGGGGAGTGCGAGGTGGAGGGATGTTTCTTTTTCTATTTTTTACATGATTTAAGTGAAAACCAATGGTCCAATGTTTTGTTTTTTTTCAAAATTTCTAATTTTTCCCTAATGTTTATGTCGATGTCGTAGATCGACACGCAGGGATCCGGAGGACCCCCTTTTTGTTGGTTTGGCGCGGGGAGCGGTGTATCCTGGTTTAAACTCGCGATGAGAATGAGATAATGCAGATGAGGCAGGAAGAAGGAAGCAGGAAGAAGGAACCAGAATTGCAGAGACGCGGGGGTTTATACAGGTTCGGGCCACCGGCGTGGTGTAATACCCTACTCCTGTTTGTATGTAGTATATGGGGTGAATTGCCAAGAGCAAGAGGAATGTTCTTCTCCTTTCGGGGTCAGTGGTGGACGAGAGATTGCTACAGGCTAGCTGCTGCCCAGGAAGCTGATCTACTGGCCAAACAAAAACCTTGAGTGGGTCATCCTCTCAGCGGCCAACTTGTTCTATGATGGACTTGGGTCTCCTTTTATTGTACAAGGGAACACCACAGCGGTCCCAACTTTTCTCTACTCTACTCCACGTGAGGGAGTGGTTTTTATCTTGTCTTGTCGAAGAAGCCATTCCATTCCTACTTCTTCCTGTTTGCTGCGTCATGGTAAGCGGAAAAAGAGGTGGTCGTCGTGGTAGCCATGCCGCTGACGCGATGATGGCTTGCCTACCTACTCCGACGGGACCCACTAGTCAGCGACCCATTCCATGGGTAGGCACTGGCACCGCGCCTCCCACGCGGCCACCCAACGCATTAAATGCGACTGGACAGGGCGTGTGGGAGGCGTCCGCGGAGTGGCCATGCCACGGTCTTAGTCAGAGACTTTTTGCCTCCTTTGCCTCGTGATAGGCAAAAAGGGGTGATGATGGAAGCAACTGATAGCCGTGCCTCACATCGCATTGAATGCGGCGAGGCAGGCGCTCAGCTCCCCTCCTTTTGAGCATTAAATGGATTGGTTGGTAGTTGGACTCGCCCCTCTCTCAGAGAGGTGCAGGGTGAAGGATGGGGGGTCCGGGTGATCCCGGACCCTGCCGTTTTGGGAGGACGGTGGCCTCCGGGCAGCCTCTAGGCCAGCCCCTTCTGGGGCGGCCACGTGGCCGCCCATGGCCGAGACTCGCCTTAAGCTTTTCAGGGTATAACTTTGACGCTCTTTGACGGGCAAGGGCGCCTTCCTTTTTCTCAGATGTCATGCCCCTGACATACCCCCAGGCCCATATCACCGACAGTAGCCCTCGGCATTGACCGGGGTCGAGTCGGGCTTGGACGCGATTGATGCCATTTCCTTGAGTGTGTGGGCCCGGGCATTGGACGCTTTTTGATATGGCAGGTGGCCGGTACGCGACAGCTGATGCCGCATCAGGCCAAATTTTCCTTAGGACGGGGCGAGTTTGTTTGGGCCACACGCACGGGGCCCATTCAAACCGCTGGCACTCTCCGTCCCACGTAGTGCACCGTGGGCGCGGAACCCCGGGCGGCACGAAATCGAACGGCGCGGGAACCCAAGGGGATGCGAAAATCGAAAGGGCGTGGAGCCGAGAGGGCGCTTCGCGTGGTAGTGGGGCAAATTTAATGCCGTGGAATCCGAGGGGGCGGCGGTTGCTTATAAAACCAGACCCGTATGAAGGGGGATCGGTTTCTACGCTTTCCACTGCCATCACCTCTCACAGCCATTCGCCCTTCGTCTACCGAGCGCCTTCTGCCCCTTCTGTTCCCTTTCTCTCGCCCCCGTTTCCCTTTTCGTGCTTCGCCTCCACCCTCGCGATGGGCCGTGATTCGCCTCTCGGAGCCGGGAGTGTGCTTCCCAAATCTTTAGTTCGCACTGCGGAGGCTCGCAGCCTCTTCAACAAGTTCTTGCCGCGCGGCACGCGCAGCGGCGGTGATGTCCCGGAGGAGCAACCCCCTACGAGAATGGTGTTCTTCGCCTCCTTCGCCATGGTTGGGCTGGTGCCGCCCTTCTCCCGCTTTTTCCTCGACGTCCTGGAGTTCTATGATCTTCGGCTGCACCACCTCACCCCCAACACCGTCTTCTACCTTGCCGTGTTCGCCCACACCTACGAGATGTTCGTGGGGGTGAGGCCCTCTCTCCACCTCTTCCAGCAGTTCTTCCGGGAGTGCCGGGCTGGCTCCCCCGGCGCGGTCGGGTACGTGGCGATCCGATGCGGAACGACGGGCGGTCGGCACCCCTTCATCGACATCCACCCTCACTCCGGTGGGAGGCGGAGGGCGTTCGGTTCTACACCGGCCCTAGGTGACCACCCTCGCCTCTCTCTGCCGACGGGGATTCCGGTGAACCACAGGAGCTGGGGGGCATGTCCGCGAGCTGGAAGGGAGCTGGACGGGGTGTTGGACCGGATCAGCTACCTTCGGCGGGGGGCTGTCCAGCCACGCGGTCTTCCGCGACTTCCGGATGAGGTGCATTGACCGCATTGCAGGAAAAGCCGCGCCCGCCTACATGTACATGGGTCCCAATGACGACATGCGAACCCACGTGGGCACGGCCTTCGGCGGGACGAGAGGGATCTCGGGACCCTGGTTCGTCGCACCCTCGGCGTTACGGAGATGGACCGAGACGCGCAGCTCCCGCCGGTGGTGCCTCGTGCCGGGACTCGGCGCGCCGGAGATCCACTGCTACGGTGGTGGGCGACAGCGTGGGCTCGTCGTCGGCCGCACGGAGGCTATACGGAGGCTGCTCCGAGGGCGGGGCGGTGATGACAACAAAGACGCCGATGACCACATCCCGTCGGGCGGTTGAACCGCGGGGTCCGGGCCGAAGCGACCGGGGTCCGGACCCTAAGGGGAAGAGGAAGAGGCGAGAGGAGGACCCCTCTCTTCCCCCATCTCCACCACGTGGCGGCGGAGCGGAGCGCGCCGCTCCCCCCCCCCCCCCGCGGATCGGGGCTCGCGGCGGCGGACCCATCCCGGGGTCACTACGCCGAGGGCCGGCCGGCCACAACGGCGGCGACGGCGACGGCGGAGGAGGGCCGTGGCGCATCCCGGCGAGCACGCCGGCGGCGGGGTCCGCCGCGGGGCTCCGGCATCAAGGGCGCGGCGAGCACGGGACCGGCGAGTCCTCCATGTGGCCCTGCGAAGAAGAAGCGGGCCATCTCGAGGATCTCCGGGACTTCAATCCTGCCCGAGTACGCCTTGTCGATACGTGGATTCTCCTTGGGGCCTTACATTTTTCTCTTTGTCTTTTGATTCCTTGTTGTGTTCATGTTTTGCTTCCGGCGCGAGCACGAGCATTTTCGCCCAAGGGTTGTACCCAAGGCGGTTACGCCTCGGGCTCGGGGAGAGAGCACGAGAGGAGGCTCGGGGTTCTGAGCCCTCCAGTCCGGGTCGCCCCGAGGCTCGGTCCCGGATCGGTGCGATCCGAGGAGGCGCACCAGAGAATGGAGCGCCGCCGCCCACGAAGGGCGGGCCGTGGGCGGCGCCGGTGCGGAGGGGGCAGCGGAGGACGGCGGAGAACAACCCCAGGGGTCCCCTCCGCGGCAACCATCGCCGCCGCCACAGCAGTCTCCGCCCACGTCGCACCGAGCGGCGCCGTCGCCCGCCGGCTACCGTTAGCCTGCCGGCGCGGCTGCCGCGAGCCCCCAAGATAAGGGCGGGCGGCGCGGCCATGGGGGCCTTCGGCGGCTCGGCCTTCGCGGTGGCCGGCCCCGAGCCGAGCTCCGACTCCGAGTCCAGGGGCGCCCGGTCCGGGTTCATGGCCGCTACGGACACCGAGCCTCTCGTCCGGTCGCGGGAGCGGGCGAGGAGGTCGTCTCCGGGGCACCGGAGGAGGCCAACACTATCTCCCCGGGAGGGCTCCGGGCCCAGGTGCAGGCCTTGGCCTCCAGGGAGGTTGAGGTGGCACAGCGGGACGCCGAGGTTGAGGAGGGTCGTCAGGAGCTGGCGGCCACGAAGAGGGCGGAGGGCCTCATCCGCAGGCGGGAGCTGGCAGAGATCGAGCGGCACCAGGAGGAGCTCAGCCAAGTGTTTGAAGACACCGTCGCTGAGCGGCACGCCGCCAACCTCTCCCGAGCAGTCGTTGCCGCCGAAGAAGAGGGTGCGCACCACCGCCGGGCGGTTCCTCCGCGACCTCGGGAGCGTGCCCGAGGCCTCGATGAGCGCGGCGCACCACGTGCGATGAGCCGCCGCCGCCGGCTGCACCGACCCGACCTCCCGAGCCCGCGAGGCCGGCAGCGGAGCGGGAGAGGGCCCTTGAGGCGGCGTGGCGGGCGGTCGAGAGCCGGGAGACCGCCGTCGCCAGGGCCGAGGAAGACTCCGCCGCACGGGAGGCCAACGTGTTGGCCCAGGAGAAGGTTATCACCGAGCGCGAAGCCACCGTGGGGGGCAAGAGGTGGCGGTCTTTGGAAGCACGGGAGGAGGCCTCTCGATGCACGAAGGTAGTGTGGGAGCGCGGCGGTGCTCGCCGCCGCCTCGGGCCATTGGCAAGGCGAGTGGAGAGGTGGGAGCGGGAGCGGCCACTCGGGAGCGAGTGGTCATGGACGCGCGGGCGCAGATGCGGGGGCCGGGACCGGAACTGGAGGAGGCGCGTCGCCGGATCGTGGATCTGGAGCGCACCTTGCGCCTAGGAGTCCGGGTCCTGGCCTCATCCGTCGAGCACCTTCGGGACGCGGCCTGCGGGGTGGGGGTCAACCGTACCCCCCAGCGTCCCTACCTTGGGAGAATTGGCCACGCACATCGATGATCTGGCCGAGGGGATAAAGAGGGTGCCGGAGGAGGTCGACGAGGTGGCGAAGGAGTCGTCATACGACTTATCCCGCCAGGTCGTGTCGCTTATCTTGGCGAGCTACCAAGCCCGCGACCCCGACTTCGACCCCTACTTCCCCACCGAGGACTTCCCCGAAGGCACCGAGGAGGCCGCTCGCCGCCGCGTCCAAGACGCCGTCGACTCCATCATGATGGGCTTTGATGGCACCCCGGCGGCCTTCCAGCTCGCTCTCCGCGAGGACTCGCCGGATGAAGACTCCCCGGCGGTTGCCCCCAGCGACCCACCGGCCACTTAGGGCTCTCTTGCTCCTTCTCGGCTTGTATCTGTATTTGTGTAAAAAGATATTTGTAGTATTGTTTATAAAGTTAGCGAACTTGCCTTAACTATGTTGATCTTGCGCTGTAACAGCTCATCGTGGCTGCTTTTGATAACTCATGTATGTGTATGTTGGGAGCCCCCGGCCAACTTAGCGCACACGTAGTGGCGGTTGGTTGGCCTGAGCCTCTGCCTATTTGCTTTCTTGCAACGATAGTTCAACTCTCAGTTATTGCAAGAATGCGATAGTGTGGTCCTCCGCCATGATTTGTCCCATGTAGTTGGGGGGCTGTTCCGGGTTCGGGCAACATGCACTGGCCGTTGGCTGGTGCCTTTGTCGGGGTTCCGGGTAGGAGCGAAGGCATAAAAGGCCAGCGAGGGCAGCGGCAACGGGGGGCCGGGACAGGCGTGTTAGTTCGCACCCGAACCCCCAGGCGTTGACTGCCCCCAGGCGTGGTAGTATGCAGCATCGCTGTGCCCTCGACACCCTTAGGGCTCTCAGGCTAAGACGGGCAAGGCCGGGGAACCATTGGAAAGCCGCATCCGCAGTACACGCTCCAGCACATGGGGGAAAGCACACTACAACAGGTATTTTGCAAGGAAAATCATATAAATGTAATAACAAACGTATTGTTCATGCCACCGGAGGCAGTGGATGAACTTCCATGCATGTCTCAGCGCACCATGCGGCTTATGGGTAGAACCTGCGCAGGTGGGAAATATTCCACGGGTTCGGCAACGGAGTGCCATCCTCTGTGGCTAGGCGAACTACTCCGGGACGCGGGGTGCCGATAACCTTGTATGGCCCCTCCCACATCGGAGATAACTTGCTTAGCCCCGCGCGCGTTTGCACGGCGCAGGACCAGATCATTGATTTGCAGCGCTCGGGGGCTGACTTTGCTTTGATGGTAGCGGCGGAGGCTCTGCTGGTAGCGGGCGGCGCGAAGCGCTGCCCGGCGCCGTCTTTCCTCCAGGTAATCCAGATCGTCACGATGCATTTCCTCTTGATCTGCTTTGGTGTATAACGTGGCTCGGGGCGATCCCAGGGTGAGCTCGGAGGGCAGGACCGCTTCGGCTCCATACACCAAGAAGAAAGGTGTTTCCCCGGTGGCGCGGCTCGGGGTTGTTCGATTGGCCCAAAGGACCGTGGACAGCTCATCAGTCCACGAGTCCCCATGCTTTTTGAGCACATTGTAGGTCTTAGTCTTGAGGCCTTTGAGTATTTCTGCGTTTGCACGCTCGGCCAGACCGTTACTTTGGGGGTGGGCGGGCGAGGCGAAATAGAGCTTGATGCCCATGTCATCGCAATACTCGCCGAACAGCTCACTCGTGAACTGGGCGCCGTTGTCGGTGATGAGTCTGTTGGGGACCCCGAACCTGCCGTGATGCCTCTCATGAACCGCACAGCCGAATGTTTGTCGATGACGCTGACAGGATAGGCCTCTGGCCACTTGGTGAATTTGTTGATGGAGACATATAGAAACTTGCATCCGCCCCGCGCCTGCTTGAATGGGCCCAGGATGTCCAGCCCCCAGACCGCAAATGGCCATGAGAGCGGGATGGTCTGAAGGGCCTGGGCCGACAGGTGCGTCTGCTTGGCGTGGAATTGGCATGCTCAGCACCGCCGCACGAGGTCCGTTGCGTCCTCCAGCGCAGTGGGCCAATAGAATCCCTGGCGGAATGCTTTTCCCACCAAGGTTCGGGAGGCTGAGTGTGCCCCGCATTCACCTTCATGGATCTCGGCTAAGAGCTCGAGACCCGTTCCCGAGCAATGCATTTCATGAGCACTCGTTAGCGCCGCGTCGGTAGAGTGTCCCTTCTACCAACACGTACCTCTTGGAGGTCAGGGCAATGCTTTTGCTTTCTTCGCGTTGCTCGGGCAATGACGCGTCTTGCAGGTACGCTCGGATTTCCGAAATCCAAGCCACCTGGCGCGTGATGTTGGTCCGGCCGGGGCTAGTGCGTGCTGGCCCCCAGTCTGGGGCGTCGGGACCGGCGATTCCTGCCTGCTGGCGGTTCGGGATGCGTCGACGGCTCTGTGAGACTTTCCTCAAATGCACCTGGCGGGGCTGGGGCTCGCGCGGACGTGATCCTAGATAGCTCGTCCGCTAGGGAGTTGTCTCTTCTGGGAATATGGCGTAGCTCGAGGCCATCGAAATGGCGCTCCATACGCCGTACTTCCTTGACATAAGCTTCCATTTGGGGGTCGGTGCATTGGTATTCCTTGGAAACCTGGTTTACAACTAGTTGGGAATCCCCGAGGACTAGCAGACGGCGGATGCCCATGCCTGCTGCCGCTCGCAACCCCGCTAGAAGCCCCTCATACTCGGCCATGTTGTTGGTTGCCTGGAAGTCGATCCGGACGACGTACTGAAGTACGTCGCCCGCTGGGGAAGTTAGCAACACGCCCGCTCCGGCTCCGTGCAAGGTGAGTGAACCGTCAAAGTTCATCACCCAGTGCGCGGCACCTTGGTCACGACACTCCGCACTCTCGGGTTCCCCCGGGGGTGGGTCGCTACCGGCCGTTGGCGTCCACTCCGCCATGAAATCAACCAAGGCTTGGCTCTTGATTGCGTGCGGGGCTTCGAAGTGCAGATCAAATTCCGACAACTCGATGGCCCATTTGGCTACCCGTCCCGTGCCCTCTCGGTTATGTAGGATTTGCCCGAGAGGGTAGGACGTGATCACCATTACCCGGTGCGCCTGGAAATAATGACGCAGCTTCCTGGAGGGCATGAGCACGGCGTAGAGCATTTTTTGGGCCTACGGGTAACGTGTTTTCGCGTCCCGTAGCGCCTCGCTGACAAAGTAGATCGACCGCTGCACCTTGGTGCGGGCCTTGACCACTTTGTTAGGGGCGACTGGTTCGGGTACACCGGGGCGGGTCATCTCAGTGTCCGGGGCTTCCGAGCCGTCGCCTCCACCGGGGCCCTCAGGGCCGCTCTGGGTGGAGGGGGCTTTGGGAGCCCCCGGACTAGGGGGTCGGGCGGCTCCCTGAAGCTCGGGGGGCCAAAGGCCACCTCCGAGTTCGGGCGCTTCCTCGGCCGACTCCGTCCCGGGATTTCCTGCCACGGGTGCTTCGGAGCGGGTCGTCTCGGTGTCCGGGGCTTCCGAGCCGTCGCCTCCACTGGGACCCTCAGGGCCGCTCTGGGTGGAGGGGGCCTCGGGAGCATCCGGACTAGGGGGTCGGGCGGCTCCCTGAAGCTCGAGGGGCAAAGGGCCACCTCCGGGTTCGGGCGCCTCCTCGGCCGACTCCGTTCCAAGGTCTCCTGCCTCCGGTTTTGACGGGGTTGGGGGCGACTGAGACACCAGCTCATCATCGCGCTCCACAATCAAGGCCACACTAATCACTTGGGGAGTCGCCGCCAAATATAAAAGGAGGGGCTCCCCTTCCCGGAGGGCCACCAACACGGGCGGCGAGGAGAGGTAGCGCTTGAGCTCGCCCAAGGCTTTCTCTGCTTCGTCCATCAAAGTGAAGAGGCCGGTTCGTTTTAACAACTTAAATAAAGGAAGCGCCCGCTCTCCTAATCTGGATATGAAACGACTCAGGGCAGCTACACAACCAGTGAGCCTCTGCACGCCTTGAGTTCCCTAGGGGGGCGCATCTCCTCTATTGCCTTTATTTTAGTGGGGTTGGCCTCAATGACTCGGGCAGAGACCAAGAACCCTAACAGCTTGCCTGCCGGTACCCCGAACACGCATTTCTCTGGGTTCAGCTTCATGCGGGAGGACCGGAGGTTATTGAATGTCTCGGCCAAATCCGGGAGCAAGGTTCTTTGATCCCGAGATTTGACTACGAGATCATCGACGTATGCCTCAACATTGCGCCCTATTTGGTCCTTTAACATGATGCGGACACCACGTTGAAAAGTGGACATGGCATTTTTTAAACCAAAGGGCATAGACATGTAGCAAAATGTACCCACAGGGGTGATAAACGAAGTTTTCTCCTCATCCTCTGCAGCCATGCAAAATTGATGATAGCCAAAATATGCATCTAGGAAGCATAAAGGTCGCACCCCGCGGTGGAGTCGACTATCTGGTCTATTCGAGGTAGAGGGTAGGGGTCTTTGGGACATGCCTTGTTGAGGTCGGTGTAGTCGATGCACATGCGCAGCTTGTGGTTGGCCTTCGGGACGACCACCGGGTTCTCCAACCATTCCGGATGCAGCACCTCCCGGATGAAGCCGGCCTCCTGGAGCCGTGCCACCTCCTCGCGGATGAACGCCTGCCGCTCCGGGGCCTGCCGCCTCACCTTCTGTTGGACCGAGCGTGCGTCCGGCCACACTGCAAGTCGATGCTCGATCACCTCCCTGGGGACCCCGGGCATATCCGATGGCTTCCAAGCAAACACGTCGGCATTCGCCCGCAGGAAGGAGACGAGTGCGTCTTCCTATTTGTGGTCCAAGTTGCCGCCAATGTTGGCGGTCTTGGAAGGGTCGTCACCCAAACGGATAGACTTAATCACCACCTCATCGGCAGAGGTGATGCATTGCTTCAGGGCCCGGGAACCCGACGTCTCCCCTTGGGGGGGCTCGGGTTCAACGCGGTCGGCCGCCGCAATGTCGTCCACGCGCGTTTCCGCGCAGTCCAGCGTGGTTTTAACGTCGGCGTGGATGGTGATGGGGCCTCCGAGGCCCGGCACGCTGGCGATAGGCATAGTGGGTAGCCGCCATGAACTTCACCAACGCTGGCCTCCCGAGCACGGCGTTGTAGGGCAGATTGAGATCCGCCACATCGAAGTCAATCCGCTCGGTGCAGAAATTAGTGGGGGCCCCAAAAGTGACCGGCAGAGCGATCTGCCCAAGGGGCCACACCTTCCCAGGCGTCACCCCAATGATGGGGTGAGAGGGCCCGAGTACCATTCCCGGCGCCTTGATGACATCAAAGGTCTTCGGGGACAGTACGTTGAGGGCCGCACCTCCGTCAATTAAAACTCGAGCGACCTTGACGTTGCAGATGGTGGGGGAGGTCACGAGGGCCAAGTGGCCGCTACCTGCAATGCTCCCTGGGTGGTCGGTTTGGTCAAAGGTGATGGGCACCTCTGCCCAGCGCGACCTTCGGGCCGCCTCGTGAGACGGCACGGCTGCAAGGAGCTCGCGCCTCATGGACTTGAGGCTCTGGCGGGATACCTGGGCGCCCGCACCACCGTCGATGGTGGCAACGACGTGCTGGGGGTCTTGGTAGCCCAGGTTGTCATCGTCGTCCCCGGCGGGGGCCGCATTCTTGGCCTCCTCTCGCCGGTTTTCCGGACGCTCCGCCGGTGCCTTGCCCTTGCGGCGGATTTCCCTCTCGTTCTCCCTCCGCTCCTACTCGTACTTTTGCACTCGCTCGGCCAGATTCTTGACCGAACGGCACTCGGTGAGGTCGTGGTGGGAGGTTTGGTGCACCATGCACCATTTGTCTCCGACCGGCCCTGGGGGCGACGGTCCGGGGATCGCCTGCGGTTACCCGCGGGCTTGCCCTTCCGCGAGGGCTTCTCGGCTCCGTCGGTGGCGAGGACGTGACCTTCCTCGCCACAGCGTGATGGCCTGCGCTTCCGTTGTCGTTCGCGTCGCTCTTCACGGGACGCGGAGGGGGCAGCGCTGGTGGAGGCCGGGGTAGGATTCCTAGGATTCCAAACCCGAGCCTCCTCCTTGCGGGCCACCCGGTCTGCGAGCTCGAAGAGCTCCGTGGTAGTCCGGGGGGCCTTGGATTCGATCTTCTCCAACATAACGTTGTGGCATACGCCACTCCGGAAGGCGAAGATCACTGCATGGTCAGCGATGGAGGGTATGGTGTTGCGTACCTGGCAAAAATGCTGAATGTATTTGCGAAGGGACTCGTCCTCCCCTCGTCGGACCATGTGAAGGTCTGCCTCCACCCCCGGGCGCGGGTATGTGCCACTGGAAGTGGAGGTGAGCGGCGGCACGGTCGTCCCAAGTGGCCGGCCGGCGGCGGATTCATTAGCCGAGGAGCGGGCACGGCCTTTGAGCGCCATGGAAAGAAGTTAGCCATGACGTGCTCGTCACCTCCAGCAGCCTCAATGGCCGTGGTGTAAATCTGGAGGAACTCGGTAGGATTAACCGAGCCGTCGTATTTCTCCATAAGGGCCGGCCTAAACTTGTTAGGCCAGCGCACGTTACGGAGGTTGACAACAAAGGCCTGGCAGCCGTTGCCGGCCGAAGGGGGCGACAACGGCTGCGGGGTCTCATTGGGCGCCGCGGAGCCTCCTGCTTGCGGCTGGGCCATTATGGCCGCTCGCCATCCGCCGAGGGGCACCATTTACGGGAGGGCCGCTGCGGCCGCTCGCCGAGTGGTGGCGCCTCCCGACGAGGAGGCGCAATCCGGTGCCCGCCCCAAGCGGCGCTCGTCTCGGTGCTGCTCGATGCGGAGGCGGGCGTCCCGCCCTGCGTACAGCAGATCCCGGGGCGCTTCTGGTTGGGCTGCCGCTGAGAGGCTCTCCTCCGTCCTTGCGGCAGCCGCCGTCCTTCGAGCCCGTCGCCGGAAGGAGGAGCTTACCGCGGCGTGCGAACCGCGCGGTTGGTGGCTGGAGGAAGCGAGGTCAGCGGCCAGCTGGCGCTGGGCCGTGCCTACGAGCTTCGCCACGTCGTCGAACCACCTCTGGCGTTGGATCCCTCGCCGGGGTGGCCGAGGGTGGCGCAAAGAGCCTGGCACTGCGGGGCACCCTCGGGAGCGCCGGACTCCGGGCGACGGTGGACGTCACCTCGGCAAGGCTCGCCGGTATGCCCGCTAGGGCGTGGCACAGATCTGAGGGCGTTGCCGGCCCTGCGGGATGTGCAGGCTCCTCGCCCAGCTGCCGCTTCAACGGGGGCGAGGAGGTGGCGCGGCGCTGCGGCCGCCGTCACCATCGGCGGTGGTGAGGATACGAAGATCAACGTCCTGTCGAGCGGAGGTGGCGGAAGTTGGGGCTGTGCCTGCCCGTGTCAACCTCTTCCGCCACCTCGTCGGCCAAGTCACGCTCGCGCGTAGCGAGTGAGCCTGATGCGGAGCGTAGGATGCGGCCGTGGACCATGGCGGAGACGAGAAGAGAGGATTCCCGCCAGAAAATGGGTGGAAAACAGGAGTTTAAATCAAAACACAGTGCGCTCCCCCTACCTGGCGTGCCAGCTGTCGATGTCGTAGATCGACACGCAGGGATCCGGAGGACCCCCTTTTTGTTGGTTCGGCACGGGGAGCGGTGTATCCTGGTTTAAACTCGCGATGAGAATGAGATAATGCAGATGAGGCGGGAAGAAGAAACCAGAATTGCAGAGACGCGGGGGTTTATACATGTTTGGGCCACCGGCGTGGTATAATACCCTACTCCTGTTTGTATGTAGTATATGGGGCAAATTGCCAAGAGCAAGAGGAATGTTCTTCTCCTTTCGGGGTCAGTGGTGGACGAGAGATTGCTACATGCTAGCTGCTGCCCAGGAAGCTAATCTACTGGCCAAACAACAACCTTGAGTGGGTCATCCTCTCAGCGGCCAACATGTTCTATAATGGACTTGGGTCTCCTTTTATAGTACAAGGGAACACCACAGCGGTCCCAACTTTTCTCTACTCTACTCCACGTGAGGGAGTGGTGTTTATCTTGTCTTGTCGAAGAAGCCATTTCATTCCTACTTCTTCTTGTTTACTGCGTCATGGTAAGCGAAAAAAGAGGTGGTCGTCATGGTAGCCATGCCACTGACGCGATGATGGCTTGCCTACCTACTCCGACGGGACCCACTAGTCAGCGACCCATTCCATGGGTAGGCACTGGCACCGCGCCTCCCACGCGCACACTATCTCTCCCACACGGCCGCCCAACGCATTAAATGTGACTGGACAGGGCGTGTGGGAGGCGTCCGCGGAGTGGCCACGCCGCGGTCTTAGTCAGAGACTTCTTGCCTCCTTTGCCTCGTGATAGGCAAAAGGGGTGATGATGGAAGCAACTGACAGCCGCGCCTCACATCGCATTGAATGCGACGAGGCAGGCGCTCAGCTCCCCTCCTTTTGAGCATTAAATGGGTTGGTTGGTAGTTGGACTCGCCCCTCTCTCAGAGAGGTGCGGGGTGAAGGATGGGGGGTCCGGGTGATCCCGGACCCTACCGACCGGGGGTCCGGGTGATCCCGGACCCTGCCGTTTTGGGAGGACGGTGGCCTCCGGGCAGCCTCCAGGCAGCCTTCGGGCCAGCCCCTTCTGCGGCGGCCACGTGGCCGCCCGTGGCCGAGACTCGCCTTAAGCTTTTCAGGGTATAACTTTGACGCTCTTTGACGGGCAAAGGCGCCTTCCTTTTTCTCAGATGTCATGCCCGTGACATACCCAGGGCCCATATCACCGACGTTTAAGACATAAAATGTGACGGCTTAAAATTTTTATAAAAGGAGATATACTGGTTAAAAGTAATGGATCCACTAATTTAGTCAAAACCGATGGTCACACGTTTTTTATTTTTCTATGTTTAACTGACATTTTTTTATTTTTTATGCTGTGAGATAGATCTTGAATTATTTATTAACACAACAGTTCAAACAGTATAACTTAAAAATTATAATCATTTAACTTTTTAGTTAGTGAATGAGAGAGTAGAGGAGGGGAGAGTTGAAGGGGGAGCTAGTACTTGTGCATATAATTATAATATTTTTTTACAAATTTTATATTTTTAGTTACTATTAATTTATTAACTAAAAATGGAATAGAAGCTTTATTGATTGATTAAGATATATCATTTTTACCCATCTTTTTCTACAATATATTCATAGTAGATAAAAATATGAACACTACGAATTTACTAATATAATTTTGATTTATTGTAATGTCAAAATGGGTTGGTGGGGGAGTTAATTTTTGGAACACTAGTACTCTGAGTTAAGTCCATTCTAATTTTTCCATTTTCCATTGTATATCTAATTTAATTATTTTGAATTCACATATTTCTTTTCAAAGTTAAATTAAAGTGTGTATGGGTCTTTAAATATAAAATAATCCAAAGACATAAGCGGCTAAATATTTGTGGTATGATTTAGATGTCATAGTTTCTTAATTTGTTTAGCACAAATTTTGCTTTCTAACTAATATATGTTTGGTAGTACATTTTTACTTTTATGATTGAAGATCTAATTTTGTTATTGCGTAGTTATGTACAATTATAAAATATATTTTATTATTTTATCATACTTTTATAATTATTTGAAACGCACCAAAAAGTCAGAAAATATGTCATAAAAGTGACATATTTTTTAAAGTTGCGTATTATAGTGAAATTTGGTTTTTGACTGTAAATTTAGTCATAAAGACATAAGAAGATGAAAGTAAATTATATAATTTAGATGTTATAATTGTTTAATTTTTTAACACAAAATTTTCCTTCTAACGAATAATGTATGAAAATAGGAGAAGAATATGTGGAAATGAGGAGGGAATTGAGGGAAGCATGTAACGTACGTACTTACCTGAAGGCTCAGTGGGGCTGGGTTTGGGAAATGATTTTTTATTTAAGACTAATGGTGGTAAATAGTAGGTCCACTAAATTTAATGAAAATTAATGATGGATGTTTTATTTTTTCAGTATTTTTAGAATTTTTTAATTTATCAGAGTATCACGTGATGACTTAGAAACGTTTATACGATATTTATAGGATGTCACGTGATGATTTAAACAATATTTATATGATGTCAAGTGGTGATTTAAGAGTGTTTGTAGAAAATTTAATGAATTTTTAAGTATACTAGCAATTGTGCCCGTGCGTTGCAACGGGTAAAGTCGAGCGTGACACGGATGGGGACGGCACAGAGGGGCGCGGGAGCTCCGAGCAGCGATGGGAGGAAGGAGCGCGATCGCGATCTTTGGGCGCGGCGTAGATGGGGACGAGAGGGAGGGGCGAGGGAGGGAGGAGCGAAGGGGTCTTTTTTCATCCAAGCCCTCCTTTTCTTTTTAGCATTGGGATTGCGGGTAGGGCTGACGAAATACTCATGGCTCGCTAGCTCGTTCGGCTCGTGGATGGCTCGGCTCGGCTCGTTGAGAAATGCTAACGAGCTACGCCAAGGGTTTAGCTCGTTAGCTATAATGAGCCAGCTCGCAAGCTGCTCGTGAGCTCAACGAGCCAGATGCAATGTACAAAGTAGGGCCTAATATTTTGCTTGTTTTGCTATTCTTTTGCTTGTTTTATTGTTGATGTGACAATAAATCAATAATTTTTATAATTTTGTGATGGTCAATATGGATCTAATGCTTTAGATTATAATAGTAATAATATCTAATCTAGTTGCATCATTACATTTGTATGGATAATTGTCGATGGACAAGTGTTATTACGTTAATAATGGACTTAATGTATCACTTTTTTTCCAATTGTATATTTGCATGTTTAATAGACTAAAAAAATAAAATGTAATTTGTACATAAATTGCAATGTATTAAAGTGGCTCGCGAGCTAAACGAGCCGGCTCACGCGGCTCTCTACCGAGCCGGTCGGACCGAGCCAAGCCGAGAGCCGAGCCGGTATCCACCCCTAACTGCGGGTTAATTTTAGAAAAAATCAAGGGGTTTTTTGCAAAATAGCTAGACAGAATAAAATTTTGGATAGAAACACTACTTGCTTTATAGATAGCTAGCAAAATGTCCGTGCGTTGCAACGGGACGACGATGCAGGGAGGGAAGCAGGTGGAGGACGAAGGTACAGGCGACGATGCGGGAGCTCTGAGTGGCGACGGGAGGGGGGGCGCAAGCGCAGCGCGGATGGGAGCAGAAGAGAGGGACGTAAGAGGTCTTTTTTCATCCAAACCCTCTCTTTCTTTTCAACATTGGGACTGCAGGTTAATTTTATAAACAGTCAAGGGGTTTTCTGTAAAATAACACTTTTTCTTTTTTAATTGGATTTTTTAAAAATAGCCAGACGGACTACGGGTTAATTTTGAAAAAACTCAAGGAGTTTTCTATGAAATAGCCAGACAAAACAAAATTTGAGTGGAAATACTATTTGTTTTATATATAGGTATAGATAATAGATAGATAGCAATGAGTACAGGCAGCAGCTCTCACTTTCAAGTCTTCCACGCAGCGGGAGTGTGAAGTGCATGCGCAGAGCGCCCTCGGTGGCACAAATAACACTATCCTGTCCCTCTTGCATAGTTGCACCAATATATATATCATGATTAAAAAAAGAATGGCATGGGTTTTGTTAACATATTATTTAACGCTTTAGTGTAAATTATTGTTATGCATTAGAGAGTACTACTGGAGAAAGCCACAACTGTCCCGGTTCGTAACCCCCAGTAGTCCCGGTTGTCAAACCGGAACTACGAATCCGGGACTAGAGATGGACGATCTCTAGTCCCGGTTAAATAACCGGGACTAAATGTGCACCTTTAGTCCGGTTGAAGCCACTAACCGGGACTAAAGACGACGGAGCCACGTGGTGGCTGCGCCATCTTTAGTCCCGGTTGGTGGCTTCAACCGGACTAAAGAATTTTTATATTTTTTAATTTTATTCTTTCACCAACGAGTGCTACATACTACATATTACACACATATTATTATTTTACAGACATATATTTATAAATATATATTATATAATATATATTTATAAATATATAAGTTACACACATATAAATGAACTTAAGAAAAAATATATACATATAATATATTACCAAAACATATACACATATATACAATATCCACATATATTTCGTATGTTATAAAACATTGTCTATTTTGTGGATCCGGTGGTTAAGTTACTTAAATTAAAATAGAACTCCCCCGTGGGATCAATGATCTGCTCGTTTATAAATCCCATCAATTCTTCCTGAGCGGCTTGTATGAAAGTCTCGTGGGGGAGGTTGTCTCTTACTTGCATAAGCTGTCATTAATTCGATCAAACGAGAAATAAATATATGAAGTTAATAAAAAATCGGTACGTAATGTATGAATAGCTGTTATACGTACATCTATATCGTCGATAGTTGTGACATCGGTCACAAAGCGGTGAATGTAGTCACAGACGTAGTATCCGCATAAGTTGGTGTCCTGCGACTGTTTTGCACACTAAAGAACAAACGACGACAAGTTTAATATACATTTCATATTTTAGAACAAAGTAATAATTCAAAACAACTTTGGAGCATGTTACTCTTGGAAAGTTCATCCTCACGGAGAGCTTATCTTTTCAATTTCCGCGAACATTAGTCCGAAGCCGTTCCCATGCCCTACGTGCGGTTAAAAGTTAGCTAGTAATTATCGAGAATCGCATATATGCAATAGCTAGCAAGTAAGATGGCATTACCTATTTAGTAGTTCAAATATCTTTGTGTATGTGGACTCTGGTTTATCCATTGAGTCAAAGACATGGATCCGCGAGTTATCCATGTCAATTACTAATAGAACCCAGTGGAATCTGCAAAGTGGTTTAGATGACACATATGAAAAATTTATGTATGCAACGGAATTGAAATCGGTACGGAAGGAATAAAATACTTACGTGGTGTTGTAGGGAAGAAGGATAAATGACCGATAGTGGTTTATCACCAGCGACTTGTAAATGTTGTCCAGTGTTGGATCAGGAAAATGATCAACCAATACGACGTTGATTTTGCGTGGATCCATGAATCCATGTTTGCTACAGTCATGCATGTTACAGTATTGCATCGCCATTCTACAACGGTTAAAAGGAATTTTAGTCAGCTAAATACAAGAAGGTAAGAAACGAAATAACAGAACGAAACTTACAGAGCCCGCGTAGCTAGCAGTGAGACGTCGAGGGCATCAAACTGGTAGAGGTCGAATATGTCTTCGAATCGGATATAGAAGTCGTCACCTCCATCGACGAAATAGTACTGTGAATATTTGCCCGTTACCATCTATCCACCCTTGCTGGATTCTTGCATGTACCACTTGTGAAAGCGGTACATCTGTGTTGGTAGCTTTTTCACTTGATCCGGCTTTACAAGAGGCTTTCCAAGTTTGAACTTGTATTTCAGCGGCGCCTTCGCCAGTGGAGCACGACCGTGTAATTGATCCATTGAAATTCCAGCAGATTCCATAAATTTTCTTAAGTCTGATCTGACATTTGGAACATTGAACTAGGGTACATCTTTGCCCATCCTCTTCGCCTTGGCAGCAGCCTTCCGAATAGTCCGGTCATAGTCGGACAGCGGTTGAGGTTGCGGTTTAGGCTGTGGCGTTAGGTACGTCTTCTTGAAGAAGTCCTTGGTCTCCTGGGGGATTTCAAGAGGCTTCTCAGGAGACTTCTTTCTGAAGTGGGCCTTGACTTCAGCTTGGACAGCCTCGTGCAGCTCCTCTGGAGTCATGTCGTACGCCGTTTTCTTTGGGGCTGGTGGGAGCGGGTCAAGTTTAGGCCTCTTGCTTCTTGGTCCACTGCTGGTTGACCTTAACCGCGTGGCTCGAGATGTTGTCCGTTTAGGAGTCGGTGCTCGTTGTGGCGACGGAGGAGTCTGAGAAGGTGGTGGAGTTGGAGACGACCGTTTAGGAGTCGGTGCTCGTGGAGGCGACGCAGGAGGTGGAGGAGGCGGAGGCGGTGAAGGAGGCGGAGGAGACGGCCCACGTGGAGACGGAGGAGACGGCCCATGTGGAGACGGAGGAGACGGCCCACGTGGAGACGAAGGAGACGACCCACGTCCGGGGAATATTATGAAGATCTTCCTCCAATGAAATATTCAGTTAGTTGTTTCTCCTAGTGTCAGCTCCCCGTCTCCTCCGGCAATATCCAGCTCGAGATCTTCATAGCCTCGTTCCACCTGTTCAATTTCAACTTTCGAGTACGCAGGTGGAACGGGTCGGGAGTGGTAGGTGCCATCTCGTTCTACTAGAATGGCCATGCCCGACGCGACCTGTTCGAGAAGATTGTTTATTAGTTAGTAATAAACATTGATTGACAAGTTATTCAACGAAATATACGTACAACATAAAAGTACGAACATACCTTTATTGTTATGTTCTTTAGCGGAATGTGCAGCTCACATGGTGGTCGTTGTGTGATGTCATCAACGGGGCATGGCGGACCCGGTTCAGCTTGTGGGGCTAAATCGCCTTCATTTCCGGTTGAAGCGCAGGTTCTTCGCTCTTGTAGTTGAGCGGTATTCTTGGAGCCAGTGTTGGCTAACCCAATGGCTCCGCTCCTCTGCCAACCTTATGGCCAGCCTTTCGTCCACAATCGATCAATCTGCGAGAGCCTCATTTCCATCTCGGCGAACCTCGCATCGTTATCTCGCTTTGACCTCATTCGGCTCTTATATGTGTCGATGTCGGCTTGGAACCCGTATTTCCGGGGACGATGCATTTTCCTCGCGTTCGCCCGGTGCTCTGGGTTTTGGAGGGCGAGCGTTAGCTCGTCCTTCTCTCTGTCGGGCTGAACGCGCCCGAGGAAGTGGCTGCGGCGCTTCCTCTAACCTCCGTCCGGCTTCTTGAATTTCATCACCAAAGATAAGCTGTGCCATTGACGGGATTAAGTGAGCCGCCGTGAGCATAAAACCCGGTGCTTTGCTCGTTCCGCGAGGTGGTTGTGCACGAACGATACCTCGCGCTTCAAGGTCGGCTTCCATTTTCTCCCATTTCTCCATTGCTTTCTTATAGCGCTGACCCAAGCTTGTGATGGTATTTCTTTTTAGCTGCATTGGCCTTGTTCTTTTCTATGATAGCTTGTGCTTCTTCCCAGTCTTATGTTCAACAAAAGCATCCCAATGATCTCTAAGCGGGAACTTGTCAAAGTCGGTCCGGCCCTTCGGGATATATTTCTTGTGTAACTCTTTCTTGTAGTTCTGAAGAGCTACGCCATTTTCTTTAACGTCCATTCCTTGACCCTTGCTTGTTGTGAGTGCAGGATGGTGAACGTTTGCAGCATTGTAGTCCACGGCATTTCTTTCTCGAGTGCGGGAGATAGCTCGCTCATCTCCTCTGTCCTTGATCGCCTCCGGTTGGCAACGCTTACGGGCACGTGATCCCTCACCACCCATCCGCTGTGCGCCACAAACTTCCTTGTGGCGTCCTCTGGGGCAATAAGGCGACCGTCAGATTCTTCCTCCGTTATGACATGTCGACCCTCTATGCGCTTGTTGAGACCGCGTTGCCCGCGTGCCCTCTTCTGTCCAGCGGAGGCGGAGGCGGAGGCGAAGCCCTCATTCTCCTCATCGTTCACCTGCACGTCCCACTCCTTGTTGAGGTATTGATTTGTATCTTCATTCCCCTCCTCGTTGTAAACCTCTGTTCCTCGTGCAATCTCATCATGGAGAAGCTATTCCTCGTTACAATCCGCCATTTAATTGTTGTGGGTTGAGATCTTAATCAAAGAGTTCTGAAAAAAAATTATTCGGTTATATCATTGGAGAGGAAATGAAAAATTGAGGAAAGGAGATGTCCATTCGTCCACGTTCGTTCGTCCGTTCGCGAACGTCCGTCCGTCCATGACCGAACGAACGAACGAACACTCGTTCGTTCGTTCGTTCGTCCGTTCGTTCGTTCACGACCATTTGTTGATTTTAGCGTTCTCGTTCGTTCAAAAATACAAAATTCACAATTCCCATAAACATTCAAATTTCATATGTAAATACATATTCAATATTCAAAATTCTCAAGAACTCTAATAACATTCCATTTACATATAATAGTCCATTTACATACAAAAATCATATATTCAAAATACCCATACATACAAAATTCATATATTCAAAATACACATATACTCAAAATTCATTAACATTCACGAGTGCGGCGGCGGCGGTGCGGGTGGAGGGCGTGGCGCGTGGCCGTTTAGGGTTTAGGGGCCGGCCGGCTCGGGGGCCGTGGGGAGGGGGTGCAAGGGGCGGGTGGCGTGGGGAGGGGCGGCGACGACGGCGACCGCGACGATGGCCGCGATGGCGATGGCGTCGACGGCGGCCAAACCCTAGCGCATAATGTCGAGAAAATCTTAGGGCGCGGCGGCGCACTGACGGCGACGAAGACGGCGGGAGCGGAGGTCCTCCGGCGACGAAGACGGCGGAGACGGCGTGCTGCGGCGTCGACCTAGGGCTCGGCGACGGCAACGAAGACGATGCGGTTCCGAAGTGCGAAAATGGCCAAGTGTTGGATCCCCGTAAGGCCCTTGCTATATATAGTCACGGCGTCATTTGTCTGGTTGAATCCAACAACCGTACGAGAAGATCCTTTACTCTCGGTTGGTGGCTCCAACCGGGACAACAGATACAAACATTAGTCCCGGTTGAAGCCACCAACCGGGAGCAAAGATGTTTGCCCCGGTTGGTGGCTTCAACCGGGAGTAAAGATCATATCTGTTGTCCCGGTTGAATCCACCAACCGGACAAAAGATTGCGGGGCAGCCACGTGGCGCAGGTCGGTCGACATCAATAGTCCCGGTTGATGGCTCAAACAGGGACTAAAGATGTTTTTCCGCCCAATGAAATTCACCTCTAGTCCCGGTTTTTGTAACAAACCGGGACTATTATTATAATGCCCTATTCTATTGTATTTTATATTCATGTATAATTATAATGTTCATATGTTAATATATTTTATATTCATATATAATTAACATATGTTTATATATAATTAACATGGTGTTTCAGTAAAAGATCAGGTATTTATATATAATGGTCTATTCTATGGATAGTACGTACCAAGGTTATTGATGTAATTATAGATCTTGAATAAGGTCAAGTGAAAGATAGGGATAATATTCAATGATTCAATTTAATTTACATCGTCCATACATAAATTTAGCTATGCAACATTTGTCCTCACGTACTTTCTCCGCACAATTATTCCTTCGTTATGATCGTTGCGTGAATAAGGGGTGTCATCAATTGATAGGAGGATACTCGGGTCAACCGCCACCGTGAACGGAGGTTGCCCGTCAAACTGATCGTAATCTTCGTCAGTTCTATCCTCGACTCCCACGATTTTCCTTTTGCCTGGGAGAACCACGTGGCGCTTTGGCTCGTCGGACCCTTTCCCCTTCTTTGATTTGCTAGCCATGTCCTTGACATAGAAAACTTGCCGTACATCATTGGCAAGTACGAAAGGTTCGTCTGAGTATCCAACCTTGCTCAGGTCGACCGTTGTCATCCCACTTGCATCAATGGTTACGCCTCCACCACCAAGCCTAACCCACTAGCACCGAAACAGAGGGACCTTCAAAGGTCCATAGTCCAGCTCCCATATGTCATCGTTGTTGCCGTAATATGTGCTAGCCGTACCGTCGTATCCCACGGCATCGATGCGGACAGCGCTGTTCTGATTCGTGCTCTTTAAGTCTTGGGCCCGTGTGTAAAATGTGTACCCATTGATTTCATATGCCTCGAATGTGGTGATCGAGCAAGATGGACCCCTCGCCGAGAAGGCTAGTTGTTGCTCAATGCTCGCGTTGCCCATGAGACGATGTCGCAGCCAAGTAGGGAATGCATCGATGTGATGGCGTGTAATCTAGGCATCCGTCTTACCGATGTTTTCCGAGCGAACAATCGCCAAGTGCTCCTCGATGTAAGGAGCCACCAATGAAGATTGTTGCAGCACGGTCCAATGTGCTTTCTTGTACAAGTCATTGTCTATGTTCATTATTGCCTTCCTTTCAAGAGTTTCCTTCCCCCGTAGTCTACCTTCATGGCTTGATTCAGGCACCCCAATGGGACGGAGGTCTTCAATAAAGTCGACGCAAAACTCAATCACCTCCTCTGTTCCATATCCATTGGCGATGCTGGCATCCAGACGCGAACGGTTACGAACGTACTTCTTTAGAATGCCCATATACCTCTCGAAGGGGAACATGTTGTGTAGGAATACCGGACCGAGGATACGGATCTCTTTGACAAGGTGGCATAGGAGATGTGTCATGATATTGAAGAAGGAAGGTGGAAAGATCATCTCAAAGCTGACAAGACAGTGGACCACATCATTTTGAAAGTCTTCTAGTCTGTCTGGATCGATGATCTTCTGTGAAATTGTGTTCAGGAAAGCACATAGCTTTGTTATTGTTGCCCGGACATTATCGGGAAGGATACCTCGAATTATAACGGGAAGCAGCTGTGTCATCAGCACGTTGCAGTCATGGGACTTTAGATTTGTGAACTTCTTATCCTTCGTGCTTATTATTCCCTTTATATTCGAGGAGTATCCAGACGGTACCTTGATGCTCTCCAGGCATTCAAACATTATTTCTTTCTCTGCTCTGCTCAGAGTGTAGCTGGCTGGACTTAGGTATTGGGCTCCTTTATCCTTTAGTTGCAGTGAAGGCCGTCGCGTTGTGCCATATGTTTCAGATCGTTACGTGCCTCAAGTGTATCTTTTGATTTTACGTATACACCTAGGAAGCCAAGCAAGTTTACGCAAAGGTTCTTGGTGAGGTGCATCACGTCGATTGTGTGGCGGACGTCCAAGACTTCCCAGTAGGGCAACTCCCAAAAAATTGACTTCTTCTTCCACATCGCTGCGTGACCACCTTCACTTGCTATAGATTGGTTGCCGGGTCCCTTTCCAAATACTACTTTGAGGTCTTTCACCATGGCAAACATGGCCTTTCCGTTGCGATGCTTTGGTTTAGAACGATGGTCTGCCTTTTGATCAAAGTGTTTCTCTTTTCTCCGGACAGGGTGGCTTGCAGCAAGAAAGCGACGATGGCCCATGTACACTACCTTCTTACAATGTTTCAGGTACGTACACTCAGTCTCATTCATACAGTGGGTGCAAACGTTGTACCCCTTGTTTGACTGTCCGGATAGGTTGCCAAGTGCAGGCCAATCATTGATGGTAACAAACAGCAACCCTCGTAGTTTAAATTGTTCCTGTTTATCTTCATCCCACACGGGAACACCTTTATTCCACACAGTTTTAGATCTTCGATCGGCGGTGTCAGTACACATCGATGTCGTTACCGAGTTGCTTCGGGCCTTGAATAATAACCGGCATCGAATGTATTTTCGCTTCATGCATAGCCAAGGCGGGAGGTTGTAGATACACATCGTCACAGGCCAAGTGCTATGCCCGCTGCTCATCTCTCCAAAAGGATTCATGCCGTCCGTGCTTAAGTCGAACCTTAGGTTTCGTGCATCCTCGCCGAAGTCTTCAAATGTTACATCGATGTTTCGCCACCGTGACCCATCGGCGGGATGTCTCGGCATGCCGTCTTGTAGACGTTCTTCCGCGTGCCAACGCATCATTCTTGCATGCTCCTTGTTCTGAATAGACGCTTCGTAGTGGTATTATAGGAAAATACCACATCACCTTAGCAGAATCCTTTTCTTCGAGGGTCGTCCGTCAACTTCACTGGATCATCTCGTCTGATCTTGTATCGAAGTGCTTTACAAACCGGACATGCTTCTAGGTTCTCGTACTCCTCACCGCGGTAGAGGATACAATCGTTAGGGCATATGTGTATCTTTTGTACCTCCAGTCCTAGAGGGCAGACTAACTTCTTAGCCTCGTACATTGATTCCGGCAATTCGTTTCCCTCTGTAAGAATGTTCTTCACGAGTTTTAGTAACTCGCCAAATGCCTTGTCACTAACACCATTTTTGGCCTTCCATTGTAAGAATTCCAGCGTGGTACCTAACTTTTTATGCCCCTGTTCACGCCGAGGTACAAGGACCTTTTGTGGTCCGCCAACATACGCTCAATTTCGCACTTCCTTTACGCCTTCGCAGCCCCCAGTACATCGCGCAACATCGACCAAGGTCATCGCACCGTCATTTTCTTCAGGATCCCCGCCCGCCTCGCCCTTGTATTCTCTTCAAACCCACCGTATTGACCACGATCAGGAATGTTGTCGTTGTCTTCTTCATCTTCTTCCATTGCAACCCCCACCTCTCGTGCGATGTCCAAGAATTGTAGTGAGCCATGAATCCCGACTGAAACAAGTGGGCATGAATAATTCTTAATGTAGAATACTCCTTCTCGTTTTTACACTTTTTACATGGACAACGTATAAAACCCTTATGCTTGTTGGCATCGGCCACACTCAAAAAATAATGGACGCCTTGAATAAACTCTCTCGACCGTCGATCCGCGTTGTACATCCATTGCCGATCCATCTACATGGAATGCACAAAAATCGTAAGAAAATTCCACGAAATTCAAATCATTTCAATATAACATCAATACTTATATGTATATAATCGGACAATTATTATATACTAATCCAATATACGTAATGTGTTGTTCTAAAAAATAGAATTATTTTTAAAAGGTCTTTTAAAGTGATAAGCATAAAATTAATTAATTATTTTGCATCTATTTTAAAAGGTCCTTTGTCATCTATTTTATAACTTTTTCTCCAAAAGATTCTCTCTCATTATTTTCCATAAATATTTTTTGAGATAAAATTGTACGGACTAAATTCCTATAAGCGTGACGTGCTAAGCTTACTTTTCTTCCTTTTTATTTTCCCCAACTTTTTCTTAACACAATATAATGTGCTTAGCAAAATAATTAGTCCAAACAAATTTTTCTCTCCTCATGTTTAAAAAAATCTAGAGATGATTAATGTATAGAAAACAACCGTAAAATACAAAGTGCTAAGCATAGATCATAAGAGGAAGAAGTTGCTAACCTTGTAGATAGCAAAGATTTGTGTATTATCACCAAAACAAAATCACAAAAATTTTGACAGCACCTCCCTCTAGGTAGAGAAAAACTTTGAAGACAAGTGTAGGGCTCGGGCTAGAGGAGGAAGAAGGAGTATAAAAAGCAAGCCATCTTTAGTCCTGGTTGGTTTTACCAACCGGCACTAAAGATCAAAATTATCTTTTAGCGCCGGTTAGTAAACTCAAAGGGAGAGAAAATATCATCTTTAGTCGGTTGGTGTTACCAAGGGACTAAAGATGGTGTCGAAGGTGTCGAACTGTTAGAGCGCTAGGCATATTTAGTCTCGGTTGGTAGCACCAACCGAGACTATAGGTAGCATCGCTAGTCCTGGTTGGTGTTACCAACCGGCTACCTATAGTCTCGGTTGGTGCTACCAACCGGGACTAAAGGTGCCCAACGCTCTGACAGGCTCTGACAACATTTGAACCGGGACTAGAGGTGATCTTTAGTCCCGGTTTGTGACACGAACCGGGACTAATGTTCCTAGAAATCCGTAGACTTTTTAAACCGGAACTAAAGATCATCTCTAGTCCCGGGTGCAACTCAAACCGGGACTACTGTGGTTTTTGTCAGTTCAACCAATGATGATTTCTCCAGCGTCATGTTGTCTCGGGGCTTTAATCAGGTTGCCCAATGCTCAGGCTCGCGAGGGGCTTACGCAAACTGCGCGTGGCTTATGCGGGTGATCACGCGATTGCCTCAGTACTTCATGTTTTCGTACGCATATGTACAATTTTTTTACTTCCAAAATGCGTACGCGTATATATAAATATAAAATATAAAGTTTATATGTAAAATTTATACGTATATTTTTATAATACTTATGTATATATATATATATGTAAATAAAAAACTTGTACGTATGTACATATAGATATGTCATATACATAAATATAAAATATTGTACCTATATATAAATATAAAGTTTATATACGTATATATAAACTTTGTATTTGTGGTTGATATACGTAAGGAGCGGATACCGACGCGTATTAGGGCTGCCCCACGACCCGTGAGATCCTCGTTATCTCGCGGAACGGCATAAAAATATATATAGTACTATCATTATTTAAAAGGCAAACCTAATTTAGCAATTTGAGCTCCGACACAATGCCAAATTGTTCCTGCTCGGCTGCTTCCATAGTCCCACCTTACCAACTCACACCAAGGGCAGATAGCACTGAGACGGCTAGATCTCGATTGAGCGTGCGAGGACCATGGAAGATTCCACGAAGCTTTCATTGAATATTTTTATAATATGTAGCTAAAAAAACACTATAATTTTAGGGTGTATTTAGATTCAGGAAAAATTTTTGACAAAATGTCACATCAATACTTTGGACACACATTTGAAGTATTAAATATAGACTAATAAAAAACAAATTACAGAATCCATCTGTAAACGCCGAGACGAATTTATTAAACTTAATTAATTCGTCATTAGCACAAGTTTACTGTAGCACTTTATTGTCAAATCATAGTCTAATTAAGCTTAAAAGATCCGTCTCGTAAATTACATGTAAACTGTGCAATTAGTTATTTTTTAGTTCATATTAAATACTTCATTTATGTGTCCAAACTTTCGATATGACATGGTATAAAAATTTGACGATGGATCTAAACAGGCCCTTAGTTTGTTTAGACCATCCTTGCTATTTTTTGTTGAATTCGTCACTGACCCACGCCACCCTATTATGCCCACCTCCAGTCGTCATGGGCCCACAGCCAAACCCAACACCTGCTGCCTCGTCTCCGTCGGTCACCTCAGTACTTCACCATCAGTCTGTCACTGCCGATCGCCCGCGCTAGCACTCACGTCGCCAGCGAGAAAGGAGATGACACTCCTGTGTGTGCCACTGGTGGCGTGCACGGTGGAGGGGATGCAGGCCAACATGGTGGTCGCCGGCGCCGACCTCGTCGAGATCCGGCTCGACTTCATCTAGGGGTTTCGCCCGCGGGAGCACCTCCCGAGCCTGCTCCGCGGTCGCCCACTCCCCACCCTCGTCACCTACCGGTGAGTAGAGGTGAAAACGGATCGAAACAGTCGGAAACTACCTATATCATATTTTTGTTTTCATATTTTTTCGGATTTGGATTCGAAATCGGAAACCCCGGATATAGAAACGGAATCGAATACTATCGAAAACAAATACGGAGCGAATACGAATCAGAACGAATACGGCAACGGAAATTGATCGGAATATAGAAAACCCTCAAACTAAACAACAATATACATGCAACAAATTTCATACATCCATATCAACCGACTAATTTTATAAAATATACAATAATATCACAAAATATTAGTTGATTAGCTTTCTTTATTAAGCTGTTAATCTTTCCAGTATGGTTGACTATAAGCTTGAGGAAAATTATTTCAAATAAAGCGAAAGCATACTTCCACGCATATTATTTATATGTTAAATATGCATACTTGTGCATCCCTCTCACACATAGGACCATATTTTACAATAAATATAGTTTTACAAAAGCATCACATTATTGATTACTGACATAAAATATTGGTAACAGATTCAAAAGCTGTAAGCAAATTATAGACAAGCATTCATACCTGTGACTGTGAGTCTTCCACATTGAGAAGCTTGGCCTTTTGATCTGGACGGCTCCGGTTATGGCATTCTCTTAATTGGGCCTCTCAATTGGGCTTGTAAATCATTATGGGCTAGTACTGTGCCATCGGATATCCGATAGTTTTTCTGGATAATTTTTGATCGATTTCGAAATTCGACGGATAATTAATCTATCGTATTTATTTTCGTCTTCGAAAAAATTATCTGTTTTTTTCCATATCCAAAATTATCAAAAATTATCCGACCAACGTAGTCCATATTTAAATTTTCGAATGAAAACCGAAAAATATTCGATCCATTTTCATCCGCAGTGAGATATCCCCCTCTCCCGCTATGCTTGCTACCCCACCCGTCGTGCTCCCCCTCTCAGGCGTGCTGCAGATTCTGCGTCCATTTCCGGTACATCCGCAGCGCATGCGCAGATGATTTCGCGTGTTCTCGTGCGCTTGCAATGTTCGTGTTCGATGCTTTTCAGCTTTTATTGATTCCTGCTTTGTTTTGGGTGGCGTCGCTGTTGGTATCGTTTTGGGGTGGATTTTGGGTCAACATCTAGTCATAACCAATTGCATTTTGTGTTCTCCGTTAGAATCAGCTTGTTTTTGACGCCGCGCCGTTAGGCCGCCGGATCATAACAAATCGAGTATTTGACTGCGTGGAGGTGAATACACACAGATAAGTCCGTGGAAGATGTGAAAATTGCACAAATACCCCTCGGCAAGTAATGGATATTTGCAACTTTACGCCGTTAATCCTTAATATTTGCAAGTATATTCTTATGGATGTTAATCTCAGTTGATTGCCATCGACCTCTATGTTTATGGAGGTAGTAGAGGGGATATGGTGCATAGAGAGGAAGGGAAGACTTAGAATGATAAATCTGTTGATTATTCATTGCTTGATTAAATCTCATCTCCACAGCCCGCCTTCCGATTTTATAAAGGATGAGCCTTAACTCCATCCCTGACACCATCTCTAACATACAAACCTCATCCTCACATGCTACCAACTATATTTCTCAGCACAAATGATACACATCACCATTATATTATTGGTCGCACATGATGAGGAGAGAGACCGAGAGAATAATGTCCTTGGAGACTGTTGCCTCACATGCGATTGTAGCAATCTTGCAGGCAGCTGCGCAAGCACCATGACAGGCATGATTGCAGCCATGGGAGTGATGTCAATTTTTTCAACTTCAGTTAAAAAAAAAATGAATAGAAATGCCATGTTCTCTGTGAATATGGCTACCTGCAATCATGCCATTTTCGACAAGTTCCGCCCCCGCTGCTCCGCGGCTGCCCGCTCCCCGCCATCGTCACCGACCGGTCAGAAGTAGAACCCCAGCCCTCTCCCCCATATGCTCTTGCTACCGTCGTGCTCTCTCACTCTCAGGCAGGCTACCGCGCGCTGGACTGGTTTGATACAGGATTCTGCGTCCATTTAGCGCGTGTGCATATGTTTGTGTGTGATCGGCCCACTATTAGATAAGCCACATTCCGGTTGATAACCCTCAGTAGTTCCGGTTATCAAAACAGAACTACGAATTTGAGATTAGAGATGAGCGACCTCTAGTCCCGGTTAAATAACCGGGATTAGAAATGCATCTTTAGTCTCACTTAAAGTCACCAACCAAGACTAAAGATGGCGGAGCCATGTAGCCGGCTCCGTCATCTTTAATCCCGGTTGGTTGCTCCAACCGGAACTAAAATTTTTTTTATTTTTTTAATTTGACCTTTCTCCAACAGTACATATACATATACATATATATACTTATATACATATATAGAGATGGGCTCTTGTGTGGCGCGCACTGACGCATCCCGTGTGGCGTGGCCGAATCTCTAATTTGAAAACTCAAATTGAAAATCCGAACCGTTAAAATTGTTCTATATATTAATATTGCCTTGTATACCAAATTTTATATTTTTTAAATTTTTTACTATTTTATCAGATAGGTCAAAAATGCAATAAAATAGATACTCGAAATCGTTGGATTATTGCATTTTTGACCTATCTGATAAAATAGTAAAAAATTCAAAAATATAAAATTTGGTATACAAGGCAATATTAATATGTAGAACAATTTGAACGGTTCGGATTTTCAATTTGAGTTTTCAAATTACAGATTCGGTCACACCACACGGATGGGCGTGCGCGCGCCACACAGGCACCCATCTCTATATATATACGTATACATACATATATATATATACATATACATATACATAGACATATATACATATACATATACACATATATATATACATATACATATATATATACATATACATATATATATATACATCCTTTGCCTTTTATTTTGTCTGAGGTGGAGACACCTTTGTACCTTTGCCATTCCTTTTATGCCAGATGTTATATTCTCTACAGTGAAATGTCATTTCAACCGAAAGATTATATTCTCTTACGGTGACCGAAAGCATTTTTGGATTGATTCAGAATTATTTTTATTACGGTTGGGGTTGGGCTTACCCCCTTTGGAAAATTGATAATTATTATCAAATTTAAATTTAGCATTTTAGCTATATTTCTTCATTGGTCTAGCTGCCCATGACCACCCATATCCATGGTATCAATATCAGAGAAAGAAACATCAAATTTTTTATCATATGCCTTTTTTATTTCTTCAAATTTGTTATTCATTTCCTGTTTTAATTCCTTAAGTATTTCTTCTTTTAATTCCTTTTTTAATTGAGGTGATGCTTCTTCAAATTTTTCAATTATTTTCCAATCGATATATTCTCCAAGGGATCAACTCCCTACATATATATATATACATATATACATATATATACATATATATACGTATACATATATATATATACATACATATACATATACATATATATAAACATATACATATACACCATACCCCACCAGAAAATTGATAATTATTATCAAATTTAAATTTAGCATTTTAGCTATATTGCTTCATTGGTCTAGTCTGCCCATGACCACCCATATCCATGGTATCAATATCGAGAGAAAGAAACATCAAATTTTTTATCATATGCCTTTTTTATTTCTTCAAATTTGTTATTCATTTCTGTTTTAATTCCTTAAGTATTTCTCCTTTTAATTTCTTTTTTAATTGAGGTGATGCTTCTTCAAATTTTTCAATTATTTTCCAATCGATATATTCTCCAAGGGATCAACTCCCTACATATATATATACATATATACATATATATATATACATATATACATATATATACATATATATACGTATACACATATATATATATACATACATATACATATACATATATATAAACATATACATATACATATACACATATATATATATATACATATATATATACATATACATACATATATATACATATATATATATACTAGAAAAATGTCTGTGCATTGCAACGTGACGATGATGCGGGGAGGGAAGCAGGCGGAGGACGAAGGTCCATACGACGCGGGAGCTTCGAGCGGCGACGGGAGTGATGGACGCAGGCGCGACGTGAATAGAGGCACAAAAGAGAACGCATGAGGTCTTTTTCATCCAAATCCTTTATTTCTTTCAACATTAGAATGCGAGGTTAATTTTATAAACAGTCAAGGGGTTTTACGTAAAATAACCCCTTTTTTTATTTAACTGGGTTTTTTTGAAAAATAGCCAGACGGACTGCGGGTTAATTCTGAAAAAACTTAAGAGGTTTTTTACAAAATAGCCAGACAAAACAAAATTTGGGTGAAAACACTACTTGCTTTATAGATAGTTACAGATTATATATGCATATATATATATATACATATACATATATATATATATATGTATATATATATACATGTATATATATGTATATATACATGTATATATATGTATACATATATGTACATATATACATATACATACATATATACATATATATACATATATACATATACATACACACACATATATATATATATACACACAGTGGCGTAGCTAGGATTTTAGATTTGGGTGGTCCAACACGGGTTTACCGATTTCATGTACGTGTACCGTGCCTCCACGTAGCGCGGTTTTCGTAAAAACCGTGACGAGTAAACAGTTGTTTTTGTGACGTTTTGTCGTAATGTAGTTTTCTTCTAAACCACACGAAAACCGCGCCAAAACCGCGAAAACCACAAACCGTAATTTAAATTTGAATCAAATTTAAATCCATGTTGTCGTGGTTTTGCTCAAACCGCGTCACATACCGCAGTTTTTCGAAAACGCGAAATTTATGTTTTGTGATAAAATGAATTTTTTTCAAATTTTTTGAATTCGCACAAAATTATTCAAACGAAACCGCGAAAATATCATGTCGCACCACCACGGTAAAAAAACATAACGGTTTTCACGATTTTCAAAATCCTGGTCCAACATACATATTTTTAAAAATATCGTAAATATAACAAAATAATAAAATTATATACACATATATATAATATATATATATATAATATAATATATATATATATAATATAGGTATATATATGTATATATATAGGGTAGTTTTTTTAGTGGTCCCGGAACCACCGGGACCACCCCCAGCTCCGCCACTGTATATATATATGTATATAACGGGCGCCCGTTCTTAAGTTGTTGTGTGCAGCTTGCAACGTTCGAGTCTTTCCGCTTGCCATGCATGATTCCTGCTTCGCTCGCTTGGGATGGATTTTGGGTTTCCTGTTTTTTCCTTTATTTTCGGATTTTTAGCACGGATTATTTGCTTCATGCTTTTCAAAATGTGATCTTTGTACTGTATTGTTTTACTTATGAGCTAGGCTGCTGCGTTCATTTGGATCTTTTTTTCTCACACATAAAACGAAACGAGTTATTAACATATAATTAATTAAAATATTAATTTTAAAATTTAAAAAAATAAATTAATATAACTTTTCAACGTACGGTTTATCCGTTTAGCAGTTTGGTTTGGAAAAAAAAGAAATGTACGCACCCTAGGAGGATCCAAGCTTTTTCTAGCCATTTCTTTAGGGCGGTCTACAGTCCAGAGAGGATATGCCAAGACAAAAAAAAACGCCAACTTGACTGACAAGTGAACAATTTTCTTTTTCTTAATACTGGTCACTTACATATATGTAAAGAGCTCACTAGTTCCCTCGGGAATCAAACACTAGTATCTCCTATACTCACTAATTAGTACACTATATGTCGAAACTCGATTTCAACAATATAATTTCTGGGGTCGCAGTCAAGATCGTCAAGCACAATGGGTTAGAAGGAAAAAACGATTTAGACAGGTTCAGGTCCTCTCGTGAGGTAATACCCTACTCCTGTTTCGGCGGATTCGATCAGCCGAATGTCTTTATTGATCTCGTGATTTAAGACTGAAAGCTAAAAGCTCATAAAGCATACAATATTTGATCTCCTATCAGAATATCCCTCAAGGGACGCCCCTTACCCCCCTTATATAGTCTTGGGAGGCGGGCTTACAGATCGGGAACCCTATCTTACTCTAAGTCGGTTTCCTCAATCTTACCAAACCGTGACTATGGGCCGTTGCCTTATCTCAATCGGCAATGTAACACCCAAGTCATATTTAGTTTATAGATATGGCAGGCGCAATCTATCCCTACCTCCAGTCGGATAAGCTTGTCATGTAGATACCCGATTGCCGTAATCTCCACAGTAGCCCCCGAGTCCTTTTCAGTCGACGAGACAACTCAGCTTCAAACCAAAACGTCACTCAACCAAAAATCTTTTTGGCCGAGTGCTTCTGGCGCCGAGTGACTCCATCATCTCTGCCTGAATCTTCCCGAGTGGCTCCAAAGACTGTGAAGGGCTGGAAAATATCTAGGTGCATCTCCTGGCAAGTTCATACTCATCCGAGTGAATTTGCCCGAGTCATCTCAGAACAAATAATTCAATCAGCCCTCATGGGTGGAAAGCACTCGGTAAGCTCATGCTTATCCGAGTGGATCTGCCCGAGTTATTTCGGAACAAGTATTTCAATCGTCCCTCATGGAAAAACGAGTTCTTCAATCATATAAAAAACACGACCAAGTTATTAAATAGCTCTTGCCATAATACTGGTCTCAATCATTAAAAATCTTCACCAAGGTGGAAAATAGCATTGATATAATCTCTTAACCAAATGCTAAAAAACCAAACAGCCCCTCTCATCAAGGCAGCTATAAAAGCTTAGCTATTGGTCACCTCCCAAATTGCATTGTGCCAGCTTCTCATGAAGTCAGGCAAACCGCGGCATGAAAGGATTTCCAAAGGTACAGGGCATTCGGACACGTGCATATTGCCAAGGCAAATCTACTTAAGCTCATCCGCTTAAGTCCCTAAGGACACACGTCGGGCCACACCTTAGCTGGGCCGCAGGTCTCTCATGGGCTCGGCCTAATCACGAGAAAACCTAACGCAACCCTCAAATCTTTCTATAAAACCTCGAGGTCGTCCCCGCCTCTTCGTCTTTCGAAAAATTTCTCTTTTCACTGCTCACCGGCTCCCTACGAAAAACCCTAAACTCGCGCGCACCCGAATCCATCCACCCGGGAGCACGCTCCTTGCCACAAACTAGCTTCCGCAACCAACTCCCAAGATCCCTTGCTCAAACCCCATCCTTTCTGACCAGATTCACTTCCCACCCAAACCACACTCATGGCGGATGAAAAGAGAGTCCCCTTCGACCAATGGGCCACATCAGATGTGAGGGAATCTACCCTCAAGAAAATGGTGAAGCACGGCGTGCTTCCCCCAAGGACATCGTGGTGGCGCCCGCGGCGGGTGAAGATTTTCCAACCCCAAACACCGGTGAGCTTGTCGTGTTCTCCTCTTTCTTTTATTGCGGGTTCAGCCTCCCCACTTCTGAGTTCTTTCGGGGGCTTTTGGATTACTATGGTCTCCAGCTCTATCATCTGAATCCCAACTCAATGCTCCACATCGCTCTTTTCATCCATGCATGCGAAGCTTTCCTTGGCATCCTCCCCCACTTTCATCTCTTCCGCCGCATGTTTTACCTCAAACCTCATCCGAATAAGGACCGCCCATGCGTTGTTGGTGGAGTGGGTTTTCAACTCTGTGGATCTCTCCGCAAGGAGTACTTGTCTCTCCCCTTGAAATCTTTCAACAAGGGATGGCACGCGGGCTGGTTCTACATTAGCAATCTCGAACCCAGCCTGCCGGCCTTTGTCGGCCTTCCTCCGGTACCCAAGCATACTTGGAGCACCGTACCAGTGGCTCAAGATTGGGATGAGGCCAACAACCTGCTAGCGAAGATCTTGGCAATGAAGAAAAGAGGTCTTCGCGGCGAGCAGATCACTCGGCACTTCATCAGGTGCCGACTGGCTCCAATCAAAGAGCGGTCGAAGCCAGCCTTCGAGTACGAAGGCGGGAAGGACCCCAATCGGGAAGATGAAGATCCACTTAGTTACAAGATCCTGAAGATCCGGATGTACAGGATCTTCTCGACCGGAATTGCAGTCGAGCGTGCCCTCATACTGCCAGTTCTCCCCTTCAGCATCCATCGGCCTCCTCCTCCGGTAAGCCGACTGACTTCTTTGCATTGTCTTGCAACCTTGATGCCATGCCTCTTAGTATTGTAAAAATTTCTCTTGCAGGAAAATGCTTTTGTTATCTCAAAACCGTATAAGGTGCTTCACGATGACGTGCCGCTTCGTCCTGCCAAGAAACCGACTGTCGGGATAAAGATTCAAAGCGATCCAGTCGGGAAACGGGCGGCCCCGAGTGAGGACGCCAACAAGCGGGCGAGCAAGAGGAGGCTCGTCATTGACGACTCGGACGACGACGTCCTGGCTCCTCCAGTCGAGACTCCTCCTCCAAGGCCATCGCCGAAGGCGGCGCCGAAGATCCACCGATCGTCCAGGTATGCTTCATGACTGAAGTCCGATTTTTTTGTTGAAAATTTTCTTTGTTTTCATTCTGACTGCATCCGTTGTTGCAGGAGACCCCAGGACATAGATCCTGCTGGGAAGGGTGAGGGGCCTACTCCAGCTGCAGCTCCCGAGGCATCCAAGCTTGCGGAGCCAAGACCCCGGAGCCCGCTCCCGAGCGAGGGTGCTCCGGGCAAAAAACCCTCGCCTCCCTAGAAGGATGTCCCGAGGAAAGAGCCCCCGACTGCCAGCCGGGACGTCCCGACTGGGAACCAGTCGGCTGCGAAGAAGCCCCAGGCGGCGGCTCAGGGAACCCCGACTGAGGACCAGTCGGCGAAAAGCCGGAAGAAGGAGGCCAGTCGGGCTGCTCCACCCAAGAGTGCAGCCACTGAAGTCGGTAAGTCTTGAATCAAAGTCTTATCTTTACTCTTTAGTTTAAATTGGTCGTGTCTTCATCTGTTCTTCCCAATCTGCCAGCTGTAGTGGAGGAAATCCCCAGGTTACAGTCTTCTGAAACCTGGGTTCCCTCGATCAAAATCGAATGGCGAGACTCGAAAGGAGAAAGGGAGGGCATCATCCTTGATAAACAAGCCGAAAGAGACGAACGGGATGCCCTTGTCAACAGCCTGAACGAGGCGACTCGGCTACTCAACGTAAGCCTTGATCATTCTTTTGTTGTTGTATCATTGCTTCTCTTCAGTCGGTCAACCTTGGATCTTGCGTGCAGAAGGAGTATTGCCGTTCCATGGCAAAGTCCGAGGTGCTGGAGAAGCTGGTTCCTCATCTGAACTCCTTGGAGGACGTCCAGCGAAAGCTGAAGACGACTCACGAGGAGGCCGTGTCGAGGGAGGCGGCTCTGAGGAAGGAAATAGCCGAACTCCGGGAGGAGAACCTTGACCTCCGCGGTTCAGTCGGGAGTAAGTCCACTCTTCCCAATTTCTTTGTGAGTTTTGTACGATCTCGGCCGCTAATAATCTTCGTGTTTGCGAAAATTCGTCGGAAGTCCACTCGCTCCGGCTCTAGGCGGAGGCGGTCGCCTCGACAAGACCGAGTTGGAGGCCGAGTTTGAAGGTAAGCTTCTTCAAAGTAACATTCTTTATGCCGCGTTATTTCCGAGTGCTCTGCGTGATCGAATTCTTTTGGGCAGCTTACAAAGTCAAGACCCGAGCTCAATACGACGTCTTGCTTGAGCGGGTTAAACGAGCCGGGGAGGTCCGGGAAGAGGTTGCCAACTCGGCAACGCCCATATTGCTATCCTTGTTTCACAATGGAGTCGGGGCCAGCTCATTGGACCCGGTCGAAATCTTTGACAAGCTGTGAAGAGCCCCCGACCAATACTTGGCCAACATCACCGAGTCTGCAACCATGGGGGCTGGTCTGGCTCTTGCGCAGACCAGGTCTCTCTACCCCCGAGTGGATATCAACTCAGTCGGGGAAGGCTTTGCCGACGGAACCTCGGACGAGCAAGCGCTGGACATGCTTAGTGAAGCGCAGGAGTCGGCGAAGAAGATTGCTATAGATGTAGTGAACAACTTTCGGCTTTAATCTGTCTCGTGAACATTGTCTTGTAAATATTGTATGATTGTGATGCTCTGATGTAGACTTGTGAATATTTAGTTTATTTATGTTAATGCCCTGATCCGAGTTTTTGTGTGAAATTTCTTAAGTAATTTTCGTCCGACTATCACCGAGCCTAGGCTCGATTAGGCCATCAGAAAACTCTCAGTCTTTAGACATTGAACTTGAATCGAGAAACATTAAACAATGATAAACCAAATCATGCACAAAAGTTGATGAGGAAAACTATGCTTTTAAATTGACATATGTACTGCCCATTGCTAACTCAAGAAGTCATCTTACTTGAGGTTGGCAGTCAAGAGAAACATGAAACTTTAGTCAATTTAAGCATAAAATCGTCGGAGATGCTCGATGTTCCAGGAGTTCTCCACCATAGATCCGTCTTCACGCTTTAGTCGGTACGCACCGGGCCGAGTCACCTCGGCGATTATGTATGGTCCTTCCCATAAGGGGGATACCTTGTGATGGTCTTTGGTGGCTTGAATCTTGCGCAGAACCAAGTCGCCAACGATGAAAGCTCGTGCTCGAACGTTGCGACTGTGGTATCGTCTGAGCCCTTGAAGATATTTTGCCGACTGGATGAGGGCTGCCTCTCGGGCCTCTTCCAGTCGGGTGAGGTCGTCTACTTGGTCGGGTCATAGCGTTCGTCGTTGAAGCTGTGGACTCGAAGGGATTCATACTCCATCTCATTTGGCAACATGGCTTCTGCGTCGTAGACCAAAAAGAAAGGAGTTTGGCCGGTAGCCCGACTGGGTGTGGTCCACAGAGACCATATAACCGAGGGAAGCTCTTGAACCTACTTGCCTGCATAAGGGCTTAGACGATCGAATACGCGGGCCTTGATGCCTTGAAGGACCACGCCGTTGGCCCGTTCGACTTGTCCGTTGCTTTTGGGATGTGCGACTGATGCATAACAGATCTTGATTCCGATGTCTTCGCAGAATTCCTTGAAGACGCCTCCTGTGAATTGAGTCCCGTTATCGGTTATGATCCTGTTTGGGACGCCGAAGCGGTGCACGATGTTGAGGAAGAAATCCTGTGCCTTGTCAGCAGTGATTGTGGCGACCGGCTTGGCTTCAATCCACTTGGAGAACTTGTCGATGGCGACGAATAGGTGTGTAAATCCTCCTGGAGCTTTCTTAAAGGGGCCGACCATGTCTAAACCCCATACCGCGAACGGCCAGGATAGTGGGATTGTTTGTAGCTCCTGGGCTGGGACATGGCTTTGTCGGGCGAAAAATTGGCAGCCTTCACAGGTTCGTACCACTTTGTCCGCGTCGGAGACTGTAGTAAGCCAGAAAAAACCATGTCTGTAGGCTTTGCCTACCAAGGTGCGTGCTGCCGCGTGGCTTCTGCATATGCCCAAATGGATGTCTTGGAGCAGCTGTCTCCCTTCCTCGGGTGTAATACATCTCATTAGGATTCCGGAGGGGCTTCTCTTGTATAAGTCGGAATCTACCATGACATATGCTTGGCAACGACGTCGGACGCGCTCTGCCTCATCCCGGTCTTCCGGCAGCTCTTGCTGAGTTAAGAATTTGATGAGTGGCGTCCTCCAGTCGGCATCAGTCATGGCAACTTCGTTTGCAGCTTGTTCGTTGGAAGTTGTCTTTGCTGTGATGGTTGGCTCATAGAGGTGCTCGACAAAAACGTCTGTTGGGGCGGCTTCACGCTTGGACCCGAATTGTGCCAACTCATTAGCACCACTCCTGCTCCCAAGCCGGTGATCCTCTTGGATCCGTCGAAGTGCATGGTCCAGTGTTGGAGGTCTTCCCGAGGTACGTTTTCTTGTTGCTCAGTCCACTCGGCCAGGAAATCCGCCAGGGCTTGTGACTTTATGGACGTCCTCGCCTTAAAAGTCAAGTCCAGTGGCATCAGCTCCAGACCCCACTTAGCGATGCGCCCAGTTGTCTCCCGGTTGTGGATGACATCGCCGAGTGGGAACGAGGTGACGACGGTGACCGAGTGACCCTGAAAATAGTGTGCCAATTTCCTCGCGGTTATCAGGACACCATAAAGCAATTTTTGTACTTGAGGGTAACGAATTTTGGCTCCTGCCAATACTTCGCTAACAAAGTAGATCGGCCACTTGATCTTCTGGGCCCGTCCTTCTTCTTCGCGTTCGACCACAAGTACCGTACTAACCACTTGGTGAGTGGCTGAAACGTACAGCAGCAAGGGCTCCTGGGGCTGAGGCAAGGCCAGGACGGGCGGCGTTGTAAGGAATTCCTTGAAATCTTCAAAGGCCTTGTGGGCTTCCGCTGTCCACTGGAAGTCGTCCGTTTTCTTTAGTAATCTGAAGAAGGGCATGCCTCGTTCGCCGAGTCGAGAGATGAAGCGGCTTAACGCCGCCATGCAGCCAGTGAGCTTCTGGACGTCCTTCTGGTTACTCGGGGGCTTCATGCTCAAGATAGCATTGATCTTTTCTAGATTGGCTTCAATGCCGCGATGTGACACCATGAAGCCGAGCGGTTTGCACGATGGGACGTCGAAAGTGCACTTCTCGGGTTCAACTTCATTCGGAAGGCCGGATGTTTGCGAAGGTTTCTTCTAAGTCAGCGATCAGGTCTTCTTTCTGCTTGGTCTTGATGACGACATCGTCGACATAAGCTTCTACGTTCTTGCCGATCTGCGTCTGAAAACATCTCTGGATCATGCGTTGGTATGTGGCACCGGCGTTCTTCAGGCTGAAAGGCATGGTAATGTAGCAGTAGGCCCCAAACGGCGTGATGAACGATGTCTTCAAGCAGTCGGATTCTTTCAAACTGATCTGATGGTATCCCGAATAACAATCCAAGAAGCTCAGGAGTTGGCAGCCGGCTGTTGAGTCTACGACTTGGTCGATGCGAGGCAGCCCGAATGGATCTTTCGGACAGGCTTTGTTGAGGTCGGTATAGTCAACGCACATGCGCCATTGTCCCGTCTTCTTGCGGACCAGAACTGGGTTGGCTAACCAGTCGGGATGTAGGACTTCTTTGATAAAGCCGGCAGCCAAGAGCTTTGTGAGCTCTTCCTTGATGGCATCTTTTCGATCCTGCGCGAATCTGCGTAATCGTTGTTTTATCGGTTTGGCGTCATCTTTGACGTTCAAAGAGTGCTCAATCACCTCCGTAGGAATTCCAGGCATATCAGATGGTTTCCAAGCAAAAACATCTTTATTATTTTGGAGGAAGATGACGAGCGTGCTTTCCTATTTGGGATCTAGTTCAGCGTCGATTACAGCAGTTTTCGAGGGATCCGATGGATCAAGGGAGATTTTCTTGGTCTTGGCATCGCCAGATCCCGATTTAGCTATCTTCTTCGCGAGGACTTCGCCCTCTGCCGAAGTCGATGCAGCCAATCGGATTTCTTGTTGGCCACGCAATCTCTCGCGAGATTGGGCCATGTCGCAGCTCTCCTTGTCGCAGGTGAAGGCTTGCTTCACATCGCTGCGAAGAGTGATGACGCCGTTGGGACCCGGCATCTTCATGCAGAGGTAGGTGTAATGTGGGATCGCCATGAATTTGGCAAGCGCAGGCCTTCCGATGATGGTGTGGTAAGCTGTTTCGAAGTCGGCCACCTCGAAAGTGACGTTCTCCGTTCGGAAGTTCTCTCGAGCCTGGAAGGTGACCGGGAGGGCGATGTGCCCGAGTGGTGTAGATGATAGCCCCGGGATCACTCCATGGAAGGGGGCTGAGCTTGCCTTCAATTCGGCCCTCGGAATCTGCATCTCGTCCATGGTCTTGGCGAACAGAATATTGAGGGCGCTGCCCCCATCGATGAGGACGCGCTTGAGCGTGATGTTGCGGACCACAGGGTCTAGGACGAGTGGATAGCGCCCCGGGTGAACCACTCGGTCGGGATGGTCCGAGCGGTCAAAAGTGATGGCCACTTTCGACCATCGCAGGTACTGAGGGACTTCGGGTTGAGCCGCGTTGACCTCTCGGTCGGTTAGCTTCTGTTTCCTCTTGGATTCATAGGCTAGCGGCCCCCCGAAGATGTGATTGAGCTCTCCCACAGGGTCTTGGAAAGGTTTGGCATTCTCAGCCGCGTTGTTTTTCTTGGCGCCCGATGGACCAGCCTCATCAGTCGGCTTCTTGTTGAGTTGCGCCCCGTACTGCTCGGCGAACTGTTTGTAGATGAAGCAGTCCTTAGCCGCGTGCTTGTGATTGGGATGATGAGTGCATTGAGCGATCATGATGGCGTCGTAAGTGGCAACTCGGGGGCGGCGTTGAGAGTTGGAGGTTGCGGCCACCAGATCCTCGGACCGGTGCTTGCGGTCTTTTTGGCCCTGGTTGTTGTTGTTGCCGTTATCCTTCTTAGGATTCCGGCTTCCTCCCGCCTGCTTGTCTTCCCTCCTGTCGGGCCGGTCTTGACAGGCTGCCTTGATGGCGTCATTGGATTTGGTGTAGGAGTTCGCCGTTTCAAACATTTGTTTCACCGTCTTCGGCGGCTTGCGCCCGAACTTGCCGATTAACAGCTCATCACGGACTCCCTTCTGAAAGGCGGCGATGATGATGTCATCGGTGATGTTGGGGATCTTATTGCGCTTCTCGGAGAAGTGCCGGATGTAGTCCTTCAGAGGCTCGTCCGGCTTCTGGATGACGTTGTATAAGTCGAAGTGGGTGTCGGGCCTCTCGAAGGTGCCTTAGAAGTTGGCGATGAAGTGATCCCTCAGCTCGCTCCACGAGCCGATTGAGCCTCTTGGCAGGCTCGTGAGCCAGTTCCTGGTTGAGTTGGCGCGGGCCACGGGCAGATAGTTGGCCATAGCTTTGTTGTCACCGCCTGCTGCACGTATGGCGAGAGTATACACGGTAAGCCACGACTCGGGGTCGGTCTTGCCGTCGTATCTCTCTATTCCTGTTGGCTTAAAACCATTCGGCCAGTGCACTCGGCGAAGCTCCCGAGTGAAAGCTGGCACTCCGTCGTCGCCGCTATCGGGTGATCCCCTCCGATCTTCCGGGTGCATCGGTCTCGCTCCCGGTAGCGGCAATCGAGGACTTCCGCGAGATCACTCGGTGGGGTCTTTGGTTGGTGGTTGGGTAGCTGGAGCGTTGTCGCGACGGACGCGGCGGTGGACGGGTGGATGTCCATGTCGTTTGTCGCGGGACTCGGCCGTTTGCTCCTGGTACTTCTGTGTGGACTCGTGACGTGGGCCTCTTGGCCTAGTCGTGGACCGGTCGGTCTCGGGCCTCTTGTAGTCTCCTGACCTTAGAGGCGGGAGTCGGCTTTTGTCGGGCGTTTCAGCCACGGACTCAGTCGGCCTTCGTGCCGAGGTGGAGGGATGACCGTTGGCAGTGGCTGCGACGATGGTCTTGATTTTGTCAAGTATTGGAGTCACGTCGGCGGGTGCCGTCTCCATGACGGTGTCCAAGAGTGTGAATGCGGCAACAGCGTTCTGCTGTGGCGTCTGGAAGATGTTGGAATTTGCGGACCCGCATTTGAAGGATGGCCTCCTGAGCGGATCGTCCGGCTGCGCGTAGATCTTGCTTTCTCTTGTCAGCCTCTTCCCTACATTTCTTCTCCTCTTCAGCCAGCTTGCGCTCCTGCTCGATCTTGGCTCGCTCTTCCTCAGCAAGCCTGCGAGCCATAGCTGAGTCGGACTCGTCCGGCTTAGCAATGAGGACATCGAAGCACTTCGGCCCGTAGTCCTTGTGGCAGTCGGAGTCGTCAGCTTCATCTGACGGGATGCCATAGAGGTCATCAAAGCCGGCGGAGCTGAGATATTCGTTGAGCTCCGAAGATGAGCAAGAGTCGAACGGCTGGAGGATGACAGCGATCTCCCTCGATCCTGGGTAGCCCGGGTCTGGATCGTTCCAGTCCTAGTCAGAGCTTGGTGACGCGGGCTCCTCCGAGTGGGTCGACCTCGACTCGGGGGAGAGGAGTTTGCCGTAGATCTCGGCGGCGTTTGGTAGTCCGAACGGCATCGAGAGGTCTTCTTCTGAGTAGATCGTCTCCGTTGGGGAGACGAGAAGATCAGTGTAGATTTCGGCGGTGTTCGGCAATCCGAACGGTGCCGAGTGAATTCCTTCGTTGGGGAGGGTGGATCGCATCTTGGACTTGAAGATGTCGTCGAAGATCTCGGTGCTATCCGGGAGCCCGAACGGCGCCGAGTGGGTCTCTCCTTCCGACTGGTTCGAATCCGAGTCGAAGGAGGAGTGCTTGTTGAAGTTGTCGGCAGCGAAGTCGCCGAATCCTGAAGAAGATCCCATCACGCTTGTCGGCGAGATTGTTGAAGAAGTCTTTGACGCGCGGCCCCTACCTGGCGCGCCAACTGTCGAAACTCGGTTTCGGCAATGTAAATTCTGGGGTCGCAGTCAAGATCGCCAAGCACAATGGGTTAGAAGGAAAAGAAGATTTAGACAGGTTCAGGCCCTCTCGTGTGGTAATACCCTACTCCTGTTTCGGCAGATTCGATCTGCCGAGTGTCTTTATTGATTTCGTGATCTAAGGCTGGAAGCTAAAAGCTCATAAAGCATACAATATTTGATCTCCTATCGGAATATCCCTCGAGGGACGCCCCTTACCCCCCTTATATAGTCTTGGGAGGCGGGCTTACAGATCGGGAACCCTATCTTACTCTAAGTCGGTTACCTCAATCTTACCAAACCGTGACTATGGACCGTTGCCTTATCTCAATCGGCAACGTAACACCCAAGTCATATTTGGTTTACAGATATGGCATGTGCAATCTATCCCTACCTCCAGTCGGATAAGCTTGCCATGTAGATACCCGATTGCCATAATCTTCACACTATAGGTTAATTCTTCACGAGACTTGATATAGTTTCTGTACGGCGCGATGTTTCAAGTAGATTAGTTTACGCGATATTACACGGCACGATGTTTCAAGTAGATTAGTTTACGCGATATTACATACATATAAAGATTTCGCCTGCTTTTCTACCACATCCAGAAGTTGAATTTAGAAGAATTGATTTTGAAGTCATTTTATAGAACACAGATTTTTTTATATAGGTTTTCAAACCGTTAATAACTCACTACGGGAAAGCCCATGTTTGCCGAGTGTAAAATTGTTTGCCAAGAGCTTTATATCGGGCACTCGGCGAACAATCTATTTGCCGAGTAGGCTCTCGGCAAAAAAAACACTTGGCAAAAAGTAAACTTGCCGAGTGTAAACTCTCGACGAACAAAAACACTCGGCAAAAAAACCATTTTGCCGAGTGCCAATAAGGGACACTCGGCAAAATAGTAACCACCGTCAACGAACAACCATTTGTCAACATCTTTGCCGAGTGCCAGGGATAGGCACTCGGCATAATGCCTTCTTTGCCAAGTGCCGGGCTAGGCACTCGGCAAAATATCTTCTTTGCCGAGGGCCAGGTCAAGGCTCTTGGCGAAATACCTTCTTTGCCGAATGCCGGGGCAAGGCACTCGGCAAAATACCTTCTTTGCCGAGTGTCTTGCCCCGGCACTCGGCAAACATGTGAAAATGTTTTCTCACCTATCCTCCAAACTTTCTCTACTATGTAAATACAACATGTAATCCCTAATTATCAAATTTGGTAATTTTTCGATTGGTTTTGCTATATTTTTTTGATTTATTGTATTTTCGTGAATTTTTTGACAAGTCTCAAATTAGAACTGCAAGTGGTTAAAAAAATAAAAAAATTAGTGCAAATATTATATTCATGTTATTTAGACCCTCTTTTGAGTCATTATGTGGTAAATGAATAGAAATTTCAAAATTTTAACGTGTTGACCGAATGATTTCAAAATTATAAAAATAGCAAACGAAGTCAGATAATCATAAAATTTGTTAGGATGTTATGATATCATACGTCGAGGTTGGGGTAAAAAAATCAAGAAGGTTTCGAATATTTTATCAGGTACGACGCTCATAAAACCGAAGATTCTCTGAAGACGATTATAAGTGTTGAGAAGGATTGGTTAGATTTAGAGAGAAAGTGACGGCCGAATTATCGTTTCATTTTAAATCTTTTTCCCTAGGCAATAAATATCATATATTGGTTCATGCAAAATTTTGGTAATTTTTTGAATCCGTTTGATAATTTTTAAATTATTAGAAGCATAAAAACTAAAGTTCTTTTTACCGAGTGTAGCTCTCGGCAAAGTATCACACACGGTAAAAATTGTACAAAACCCTAGTGAGCAAAACTTTGCCGAGTGCCTAGAGCATGGCACTCGGCGAAATAAGTCTTTGCCGAGTGCCACGATCGGCTCTCGGCAAAGCTGGTTTTTGCGGAGTGCCCGAATCGGGGCACTCGGCAAAGCTGCGACACACGACAAATTTTTTTAATATGCCCGCCTCCTCCCCGTGCCACGCTCAGTTTCGGACTTAGAAAAATTTTGAGACACCGCTGCCACCGCCTCCCGCGCCCACTTGCCACCGCCGCACCGCGCGCCGCTCGCCCCTCGGCATCGCCCCACCGCCGACCGCCGCCACGACCGACCGCCACCCCCGCCGGCCGCCACCTCCCGTGCCGGCCTGCCGCCTCTGCCGGCCGATCGTCCTCCGGCCGATGCCCTCCCCGTGCCGGTTGCCTCCCCACCGGCCGACGGTCTCCTCCTCCAGCCGACGCCCTCCCCCGGCCGACGAACTCCCCCGGCCGATGCCCCCCACCTCACCCACTCGGGCCGACGCCGCCCCTGCTCCCCCGGCCGACGCTCATCTTCCCCATAATTTTTAAATTTTTTTTCTCAATTCATTAATATTTACTGATTGTTTGCTTCACTTTGTAAAATTGAAATGGAATATTGTAGGACGAGTTGGAAGAGGAGAAAAGGAAACCGGGAGATTGAGATGAGGATGACGAGATGTACGGCTACGTGCAAAGAATCGGTCAAAACATGGGTATTCTGTCGTACCGCCACCACGGCTGTGGTATTCAGCGCTCCACATCCTATTGTTTGCACTCCGGTGAGTCACTTAACCTCGCATTTAATTTTCTTATTTGCGATTGTTACTATCTTGACAACCTATACTATTCTATTTTCCTTTTGTGCATCCTCAGTCGGCGGCATCAAATAACCCCAGTAATGACCACGTAGGTTGGGCGCTGTGGCCACCCTCGGTAATTTTCTTTGAACAATTGTAATTGTGGACTATCTACTGTGAACTACTATGTTTTCTTCGAATTTCGTTTGCGAATTGTGGACTACGTACTGTGAACTACTATGTTTATGTTTTGTGGATTGTGACTGTGACTACGATTGTGGATTATATTTATGTCTTATGGATTGTGAATTATGGCTAAGCTGTTGTGATTGTGGTTGTCGATGTGGTTATGCTGATTGGGGATGTGGAATGATGCTTATGGGGTTGTGGAATGATTGGGGTTGTGAATGTGATGTATATTTTGAAAATTTGTGAAATATGCGACTAGACAAAATTGTCACTTTGCCGAGTGTAACACTCGGCAAAGAGGTCCTTTGCCGAGTGCAATGGCCAAAACACTCGGCAAAGAGGGCAAACTGGGGATTCTGGGAACCCTCTTTGCCGAGTGCCCAAACTTCGCCGAGAGCGTGACAAAAGCACTTGGCGAAAATTCCCTTCGCCGAGCGTTTTTGCCAAAGCACTCGGCGAACTTTTCAATTCGCCGAGAGCATTTGCAAAACACTCGGCGAAGTTCCCTTCGCCGAGTGTTTTTGATGGCACTCGGCAAAATTGAAAAGTTAGACGAGTGTTTTTTGCCGGCACTCGGCAAAATTTTCCGTCACCGTATACCCAACCTAACGTGTACTTTTTTGCTGAGTGTCGAAGGGACACTCGGCGAAGATTTCGTCGAGAGCGCGATGGAAAACACTTGGCAAAGAGCTCTTTGCCGATCCAAAGTTCACCGTGTGAGCTATGCCGAGTGCAACACTCGGCGAAGTGTTCGCCGAGTGTTTAACAGCCTTCGCCGAGTGTCCCAGGCACTCGGCAAAAAGGGGATTTCCCATAGTGACTGTTAGATATATATGTTTTGTAGCATGTGATAATAGCGCGCGTGATGGAGTCGCCAGTGCTACATGCGATAATGAAGTTCGGCTGTTTCAGTCCGGGTTGGTTACATGCAATATTAGCTGTAGCTAGTTTGTTCTGTTTAGAGATAAAGTCTGTTCGGTTTAGTTAGATTCGATTCTATCTTTTGTAAGCCACGTTGGGGGCTATTCCCAACTGAATCAATATATGTGTGTGGCCTTCGTGAGAGGTGATAACGCTTTCTGAAAGTTAACATGGTATCAGAGCCACTGCAGCCATGACTAGATTGAATCTAGCAATGGCATTGTCCTCCACCTCCACTGCGAATCCACTCTCCGGCCAATCCACCCCAGACAAACTCACGCGCACCAACTTTCTGCTATGGAAGGCGCAGGTGCTTGCCATGATCGGGGGGTGCACATGGAGGGTACATCACCGGCACAACCAAGTGCCCTGCCGCAACAATTGAGGTCGCACCGGAGAAGGAAGGTGGTCGACCAACTGAAGCAATGAACCCTGCATACGAAGCATGGCTCACCGCGGACCAGCAGGTCCTCGGTTATCTCTTCTCCTCCTTATCAAAGGAGATCCTGACGCAAGTTGTCACTATGGAGACGGCAGCGCAGGCATGAAGGGCAATCACAGAGATGGTGTCCTCCCGATCACGGTCGCAGTGTCTTAACACGTGGCTTGCGCTCTCCACGACGCGCAAAGGAGATCTCAGTGTGTCAGATTATATCAAATAGATGAAGATGCTGGCAGATGAGTTAACCTCTGCCGGCAAACCAATTGATGACGAGGAAATGATGGGTTACGTTCTCGCCGGCCTCGACGATGACTACGAACCCGTGGTCTCCAATTTGGTAGGCAAAAGCGAGCCGGTTTCAATTTCGAGGTTTACTCACAACTCCCGAGCTTTGAATCTAGGGGAAACTTCGTCGATGGCATCAAATCACATGTATTCTTCTTCCGCAAATGTCGCCAAGCGCGGCAGGGGCGGCAGCCACTTCAACAGTGGCGGCTTCAACCGCAACGGTGGCAGCAGTGGTCGCAGTGGCTCTAGCGGCCACACTGGCCGTGGTGACCGTGGCGGATTCCGAGGGCGTGGATGGAACAACAACTCCAATGGTGGGCGCACAAACAGATCTCGTGCAATCTGCCAATTGTGTGGCAAGCCAGGGCACGTTGTTGTCAATTGTTGGCACAGATATGACGATTCCTTTGTCCTTGACACAAAAATGGCGGTCGCTTCTTATCATGTGGATCCAAACTGGTACATTGATACCGGTGCAACGGATCACATCATGAGCGAGTTGGAAAAATTAACAACTCGTGAAAAATACAATGGCAAAGATCAGATCTATACGGCAAGTGGTGAAGGTATGGAAATTAAACATGTAGGTCATTCTATAATTCGCACACCCACACGCATTTTACATCTCAATAATATTCTCATGTTCCACATGCACGAAAAAAATCTTATCTCCGCGCACCGTCTTGCCCTTGATAATCATGCATTCGTTGAAGTTCATTCTCGTTTCTTTGCCATTAAGGATCAGGACACGAAGAATCTCCTTCTTAGAGGACCTCGTCGCAATGGGTTATACTTGCTGCCACAGTCATCGTCCCCTTCATCCAAACAAGTTCTTGGAGTCATCAAGCCTAGTCTCAAACAATGGCATAGCAGATTAGGTCATCCCTCGTTTTCAATAGTTCAAAAAATTATTAGTAATAATAATCTCCCTTGTCTAGGAGATGCTCATGAATCAGGAGTCTGTGATACTTGCCAGAAAGCTAAGAGTCACCAACTCCCCTATACTAAGTCCACTAGTGTGTCAAGTGTTCCTCTTGCATTAGTGTTTTCGGATGTGTGGGGACCTGCTCCTAATTATGTGGGAGGCAGGCAATACTATGTGAGTTTCATTGATGATTTCAGCAAATTTACTTGGGTTTACTTGCTTAATAAAAAGTCTAAAGTGTTCCAGAAATTCCTTGATTTCCAACAACTTGTTGAAAGGCTCTTTGGTTGCAAAATAATTGCTATGCAAACTGATTGGGGGTGGAAAGTATGAGAAATTACACTCTTTCTTTACCAAAATTGGTATCAGTCATCATGTTTCATGTCCTCATGCACACCAACAGAATGGATCTGCTGAACGTACACATAGGCATATTGTTGAAGTTGGCTTAGCTCTTCTTGCCCATGCTTTTATGCCTTTAAAATTTTGGGATGAAGCTTTTCAAGCTGCTACTTATCTTATTAATCGCACCCCATCCAAAGTCTCAGTTTACCACTCCATTAGAAACCTGATTACTCATCCTTGAGAACTTTTGGGTGTGCATGTTGGCCTAATCTTTGACCTTTCAATACTCGCAAGCTTCAGTTCCGTTCAAAACAATGTGTCTTCCTTGGCTATAGCAATATTCATAAAGGATTTAAGTGTCTAGATGTGTCTATTGGCAGGATCTATATTTCGCGAGATGTTGTGTTTAATGAACAAGTTTTCCCGTTCTCTCAATTACATCCTAATGCCGGTGCTCGCCTACGGGCTAAAATTAATCTCCTACCACACACTCTCTTGAATCCAGATTTTATTAGTGGGGGTGAGCGTATGAATGATCATATATTTAATTCTCCTAACCATACTAACACCACTGTTGAGATTGCAGCACAACCACTTGGAAAATAATGCACAAGATTTGGAACATAATGGTGCAGGTTCAGCTCAAAATAGTGATGCAGATCAATCTCCTGAAATTTCCACAGAATATCCAGCCAGCAGGGAAATTGATAGCAGCAGTGTTGCTGTCTCTTCGGCAACCGCAGATCCTGGTGGCGCAGACTCTGAACCTGTCAGTCCAAGGAACAGCGTTGGCGCACATGCGCACCCAGTCGGCAGCAGAAGCAGCGCAAACGGCAGCAGCAATAGCAGCACAAGCGGCAGCCCTGTGCACAACACAAGCAGTAGCCACTACTGAAGAAAGCCACAATTGTCTCAGTTCATGACTAGTCTCGGTTGTCAAATCGGGACTACGAATCCAGGACTAGAGATGGACGATCTCTAGTCCCGGTTAAATAACCGGGACTAAAAATGCATTTTAGTCCGGTTGAAGCCACCAACCGAGACTAAAGATGACGGAGCCGGCCACGTGGCTCCGTCATCTTTAGTCCCGGTGGTGCTTCAACCGGACTAAAGATTTTTTAAAAAAATTTTAATTTGCCCTTTCTTCACCACCTGCCCTCGATTCTTTTGTTTTTTTCTTGTCAAAATCCTAAAATCATCACGATATCGAAATCAAATATCACAGATTCACAAATAGCACATATCCCAAATGTTTTTTTATTTTTCTTCACATATCAAATACATCTTCAAAATCAAAAAAATCACAGATCAAATACTATCACAAATTTATGCACACATATATACAACAAAATCCACTGTATACAATAAAATACAACAACATTAATTTTTCGCCGCCGTTGGCCGCTTCCCGCTCGCCGTCGCCGCCGACTCCCGCCGCCGCCTCCCGCTTCCGCTCGCCGCCGGTGAGAATATGACGCCCGCTGCCGCCACCTCCTCCCCCGCTGCCACCATTTCCTCCCCTCCCCTTGCTTGCCGTGGGGAGAGGGAGAGGGAGAGGGAGAGGGAGAGAGCTAGAGAGAGGGAAAGAGATCTGAAAATGTGCTAAGTGTTGGATCTGTGGAGAAGACGATGCGACCGGGGATATATATAGCCAATTTATCTTTAGTCCCGGTTGGTGGCACCAACCGGGACTAAAGATAATTTCCCGCTATTTCCAGTTCATCTTTAGTCCCGGTTGGTGGCATCAACCGGGACTAAAGATAATTTTTCGCTATTTTCAATTCATCTTTAGTCCCGGTTGGTGTCACCAACCGGACTAAAGATAATTTCTCGCTATTTCTAATTCATTTTAGTCTCGGTTGGTGCCACCAACCTAACAAAAGATAATTTTTCGCTATTTTTCTAATTTATTTGGTCCTGGCTAGGGTTAACAATTAAATAATTCATTAAACAGGGTCAAATTAAATTCATTAAATATATGTTTAAAATAATAATATTAAAATTTAATCAAACATAGATAATCCTAGACATTAATGTGCTCCTCTAGATATTGTTCCTCTTTTGCCCTCGCTTTTCTTCATTTTCATCTCTTGTTGAGCAAGAGAGGAAAAATTTGACTTTTTTTTATTTTTTATATTTTTATGGACTTAGAAGCACATGAACGCGGCGAAGCTGCGAACGAACGCATCCGAAATTTTTTTCTGATCAGTTTTCATATATAGAACGTCTCGATCGGAGTCCGTATGTGAAAGTTATGGCCGTTTTAAAAACCGAATCCGAGTTAGAGGGCGAAACGGGAACAATACGCGTAAAACTTGTTAAAGGCGCATAAACTAGACGTGACGGCCAGGGTTTAAATATTCTTATCAATATTGTACATCCCTCCGATTCATATATTATCACCAAAATTATTTTACAAAAGATTTTGTATATTGAGAATCATTAGTTAATAACAATATGATGATATGTAATAACAAAATTAAAGCTTCCTTCTATTTTCAATCACTCACCTCCACACAACACCACATTCTTTGAAATTACAGATACTCTTAAATTAATTTTTGGCCATTTGAATCATGTAGCAAAATTTATATATTTTTATTAGGTTTAGTTAAAAATAAGCACATTCATTTTTATCCGGTTGTAACACCAACCAGACAAAAATAGCATCTCTAGTCCCGGTTGGTGTTACCAACCGGACTAAAGATGGTGTCGAGGTTGTCGAACTCGTCGAGTGCGACATCTTTAGTCCCGGTTTGTAGCACCAACCGGGACTAAAGATAGCATCTCTAGTCTCGGTTGGTGTTACCAACCGGACTAAAGGTGTCCGCGCTCCGACAGCTCGACAACATTTGAACCGAGACTAGAGGTGATCTTTAGTCCCGGTTCGTGACACGAACCGGACTAATGTTCCTAGAAATCCGTAGACTTTTTAAACCGGGACTAAAGATCATCTTTAGTCCCGGATGCAACTCAAACCGGGACTACTGTGATTTTTGCCACTTCAACCAATGATGGTTTCTCCAGTAGTGAGCAGAAACAATACAGAACAAGTAATCAGCAACAAGTGTCTCGTCCTGTCACACGTGCGCAAAGAGTCATTCGCAAAGAAAAGATCTACACTGATGGTACAGTCAGGTATAATCTTTTTACCACTAGTGGAGAACCACAAAGTTTAGATGAAGCTGTCTCTAATCATGATTGGAAAAATGCTATGGATCTGGAATATGATGCCTTAATGAAGAATAAAACCTGGCACCTAGTACCACCTAATAAAGGTCATAATATAATAGGTTGCAAGTGGGTGTATAAGATAAAGCGTAAGTCGGATGGAACTTTGGATCGCTTTAAAGCTTGATTAGTAGCAAAAAGTTTTAAGCAGAGATATGGTATAGATTATGAAAATACTTTTAGCCCTGTTGTTAAGCCATCTACCATTAGAACTATTCTGTCTCTTGCTGTATCTAGAGAATGGTCTCTTCGTCATCTTGATGTTCAGAATGCCTTCCTTCATGGTTTGTTTGAGGAAGAAGTGTATATGGCACAACCTCCAGGTTATGAGGATAAAGGTAAACCCAGTTATGTTTGTAAACTTGATAACGCATTGAATGGTTTGAAACAGGCTCCAAAGGCCTGGTATTCCAGACTCAGTAGTAAACTGTGTGATCTTGGTTTTAAGTCCTCTAAGGCAGATACTTCATTATTTTTCTATAGTAAAAGAGGAGTTACTATATTTGTTTTGATATATGTTGATGATATTATTGTGGCTAGTTCTACACAAAAGGGTACTAATGCTTTAATAAGTGATCTGAAGCAAGATTTTGCTCTCAAGGATTTGGAAGACCTACACTATTTTCTTGGTATAGAAGTGAATAAGGTACAGAATAGTATAATACTGACACAAGAAAAATATGCTTCAGATCTACTAAAGAGAGCTGGAATGGAAAATTGTAAGCCTACAACTACTCCCTTGTCCACAGTAGAAAAAATGTCTGCTTATGGTGGTTTTGTGTTAGGAGAAAATGATGTGACAAGGTATAGAAGTATAGTAGAAGCTCTTCAGTATTTAACTCTGACCAGGCCTGACATATCTTTTGCTGTGAATAAGGTCTGCCAGTTTTTGCATAGTCCAACAGATCAGCATTGAATGGTAGTCAAGAGGATTCTAAGATATGTTAAATCTTCTATAGATCTTGGATTAAAAATTAATAAATCTTCCTCTACTCTTGTAAGTGTCTTTTCAGATGCAGATTGGGTCGGGCCTATGGATGACAGAAGATCAACAGGAGGATTTGCTATGTTTTTAGGCTCAAATCTGGTGTCTTGGAATGCTAGGAAACAAGCTACAGTCTCCAGGTCCAGTATAGAAGCAGAATATAAAGCTGTCGCTAATGCAACGGCTGAGGTCATGTGGATTCAAACTCTGTTAAAGGAAATTGGAATTGATTTGCCTCAAGCAGCCTGTCCGTGGTGTGATAATTTAAGGGCTATATATCTGTCGATAAATCCTATCTTTCTTGCTCGTATTAAACATATAGAAGTGGATTATCATTTTGTCAGGGAAAGAGTTGCTAGAAGGCAATTAGAGATTAAGTTTATCTCGTCAGGAGACCAAGTGGCAGATGGTTTTACGAAGCCGCTTCCAGTACAACAACTTTAGAAGTTTAGATACAATCTTAACTTAGATAAGTTATGATTGAGGGAGAATGTTAGATATATATATTTTGTAGCATGTGATAATAGCGCGCGTGATGGAGTCGCCAGTGCTACATGTGATAATGGAGTTCGGCTATTTCAGTCCAGGTTGGTTACATGCGATATTAGTTGTAGCTAGTTTGTCCTCTTTAGAGATAAAGTATGTTTGGTTTAGTTAGATTCGATTATCTTTTGTAAGCCACGTTGGGGGCTATTCCCATCTGAATCAATATATATGTGCGGCCTCCGTGAGAGATGATAACGCTTCCTAAAAGTTAACAATAACTGTACATATATAAAAATATTAAACCATAAAATATTTTGCTTGCTTCTTTTCATGACTTACTATGGTTTAAACAATGAGATTCGTAGCCACGAAGAATCTTGGAATGTGTTAGGAACAACTAGCACATATTTTTTTAATGTGAGATTTTTTTTTACGGTGACAGTCTGTCGCTCTTGCTCTATCCGGTATTAGCACTACTATTTTTTTTCGCATTGCGTGTTTCACATGTGGACAGGCAGTTGTGGCAGTCAGGGGACGGCTTGGTATATAATTAAGCTTGTATATGTCTCACAGGGATTGTTCGTTTTATCGTCACCTTTTAATCGTATCAAATTAATTTTGATGTTATTAAATTTTAGCAGTTAACAAATTAAACATGATTTTACTAAATGTTATTCTACCTAAATTTGATAGTTTCAAAAGCTTCATCTTAAAAAACACTACCAAAATAACATCCAAATAAACACGTCCAACATTGAAAAATTTGATAACATCAAAACATATCAAAATTACCAAATTTTGATACGCTTGATTTTAGTAATAAAGTGAACAAGCCTTCAAAACCTAACTAGACCCTCTTCACCCATTTACTTGTATAATTTAGTGATATGTGGACAGTGACGAAACCAACGACACTGCTAAGTTTGGAGGAGTCATAGCGTTTTTTGATGATTGACTAATTTTAATAGATGTTAACAGCTATTTATAGTAAAGACGGCAGCGGCAGAGCCTAAGCCCCAGCGGCCATCCGACCTGTTCAGGAGGTGGCTCCGCCACTGCATATGGACCCATTTTTAGAGCATATAAATTCTCCCATGCCTTTCTACCGTAGAGGCATTTTTCTAGCCATGTCTTTCTCCGGAAGCAAATCTTCTGCCATAGCAGTTATAAAGGCACGAACGTGCCGTTGTTAATCCCTGCCGTTGTTTTTCAATTGCACGGTTAGGATTTCCATGGCTTGTTTTGATTGCGGGGACAGGAAGGCTCATATCAGAGCATAAGTTCTGACGCTACGGGAATGGCGACGAACTGATCGTGAGATAGACGAGGCCCTGTTTGCTTAAAATCATATAAAGTTTTTGAATTTTAGATATTTTTTGAGATTTTAAAACTAAATAAAGTTGAAATAAAGTTGAAATGTAAATTTTTTGAGAGAGTTTTGGAAAAAAAAAAGATGTAAGTTTTTTTTAGACTATCGTTGGACAGAGTTTACCCCCTCAGCTCGCTGCGCCGTGCGGCGGAGGCGGTCGCGGACGCCGGAGAATCGGCCGTGGTGGCTCGCCGCCACGCATCACTGGAGCGGGCGGCGGTTGCGCGCGCGGATTTTGGCGGACGACAGATCCCGCAGATTTCGTCGCCGCCGTTGACAACCGACCAGCATTCGGCGACAAGAGGAAAACGACGACGGCCAACTCCGCTCGCCGCTCCCAAATCTCTCTCGGCCGCGCCGACCCCGGATCTCCCCTGGCCGCGCAGAACAGGGCCAAGAACAGGGCCTACTTCTGTCGATTCGTGTCGCATGCTTCCCGAGAAACAACGAGCACATGATTTGTCGAGAACTCGAGATCAAAGACAAGAAATACTGTGTGCGTATGGTTATAGCTTCGTGAATCGTGACCAAATTAACGTGTATCTACAAGGAAACGGCGTTAAAAATTAAAAATCAAAAGGTAGTAGATATGCAACATCAATGCCAACATATCAAATTAAACAATTTCTGATACTCGAGGGGACAAGAAAAATTATTGGTCTGGTCAAGGGGCATGTTCGACTGGTCTTATAAGCCAGCTGATAAGACAAGCCGGATGGTTTGCTGTGAGAAAAAAATACTGCTGATAAGCCGGCTGGTAAGACAAGCGAACAGGGCGAAGATAGAGAGTTCTCTTGTTGGTCGATGCGGCAGCAGAAAGAGAACGGAGCAAACACTCAAAAAGCAGCTACACTGCTACAATGCTACAGCAGCAGCAATAAGGAAAAGGAAATTGTCGGTGATATGGGCACAGGGGTATGTCAGAGGTACAATATCTAAAAAAAGGAAGGCGCCTTCGTACATTAAGGCGCGCCAAAGATATGTCCTGAATGACCCAAGTGAGTCCCGGCCACGGGCGGCCACGTGGCCGCCCGAGGGGCCTGGTCCGGAGGCCACCGTGCTCCCAGCGGCGGGGTCGGGGATCACCTGCACCGGACGGCAGAGGGTCGGGATTACCGGACCCCCATCCCTCACCCCGCACCTCTCTGAGAGAGGGGCGAGTCCAACTACCAACCACCTCATTTAATGCCTAAAAAGAGAGAGGCCGAGCGCCTGTCCCGTCGCATTTAATGCGATGTAAGGCGCGCCTATCAGCCACTCTCATCATCACTCTTTTTTTCCCGTCTCGAGGCAAAGAGGGCATAAAGTCTTTGATTTGCGACCGTGGTATGGCAGCACATCCACTCCTCGCACGCCTCCCTCACACCTCATCTAGTCGTGTTAAATGCATTGGGCGGCCGCGTGGGAGAGAGTATGAGTGCAGGAGGCGTTGTGTCAGCACCTACCTATGAGATGGGTCACTAATCAGTGGGCCCCATCGGAGTAGGTAGGTCGACCATCACCGTGTCAGCAGCATGGCTGCCACGACGCCCGTCTTTTTTTGCCTACTCCCATGACGCGGCAACAAAAACAAAGATGGGGTGGCTTCTCCGACAAGACAAAGCAAGAGCCGCCAATCATGCGGAGCGAAGTAGAGGAAATCAGGACTACTGTGGTGTTCCCTTGCACTATAAAAGGAGGCCCAAGTCCATCATAAGAAGAGCTCGATCCATCAGTCGTTTGGGAGGGGGGAATACCATCACTGGTCCTTGTAATCCATCCTTCATACTACATAAAGAACAGGAGTAGGGTATTACACCTCATAGGTGGCCCGAACCTGTATAAACCTTTGCGTCCTTACAGCCTTGATTTTTCCCGGTAATTTGCGTCATCTCATCTCCATCGCGAGTTTAAGCCTAGATCCACCGCTCCCCTGTGTCGAACCAAAAAGGGGTCTCTCGGATTCCCGCGTGTCGATCTCCGACATCGATAGAAATAATAAAAAAAGATTGTCCTATATTAGATTTATAATATTACTATATATATCCTATTCAATCTTAGATTGTTATATTTTAAAATGGAAGGACTAGCTCAGATCTACATATGATCAGGGTCTCCTATCCTGTTTTGCCAACATGCTCATGCAGGCAACAGCAGAACAGACATCAATCAATTAGGGCTTTCACAGTGCATCAACGTGGCATTTGGTCCCGAGGTGCCAGCAAGGATTTGGGCTGCCACGTTCGTCAATGTTGCGCCCCTGCGAGGATCTTCGACACCAACGATGCCGCATGAACCTCGTCAGGGCGAGGCTGCATGATGAGAAGAGCGATGAATAGAACCTGCATTGGGAAGGTCATGCCCTCCCTCCTCCTCGTGCCCCACAACGCGGTGTGGTTCCCACACCTCCACACCCATAGCAAACCCTAGTGTCTTCTTCAAGTACAACACCCAGAGAAAAGGAGGTGCAGCAAGGGCGAAATGAGGGAAGAGGGGCCTACCTTTCCAGCACCGCCGCCGTTGTCGCATTCGCCTATCAGCATCATCGAGGTGGGTGGAGAACATTGCGGCAATGACCTTGAGTTCATCCTATCACCAGATCTGCCCTGCCAAGCTTGCCATCGTCCTCCACTCCCATGGTGCCGACCTCGTCATTGTCTCCCACTCCATCCCTACCGATCTCATCACCGTCCCTCGGGTCTGCACTACCAACCTCATCGTTGTCTCCTGTTCCACATTGCCTCGTCGCCATCCCCGCGTTCCACGCTATCGAGCTTGTCGACGCGCTTGTCGGGAAAGGAGGACGATGACACAGTCGTCCTCATGGAGCATTTGGGCCGTGTCGGCAACATCGTGGCCACGAATGAAGAGGAGGGGCACGAGCTCAACGGGGTGGCAGCAGCCTCAACACGTCTACAGCAGCAGCCCGACGATAGCTGCCTTGAGCCCTTAGCCTATTCGCAGCTCGTGGTCGTCATCTTGTGGATCTTGCCGTCGTCGTTGAGTGGTGAAGAAGGGGAGGAGGGAAGAAGGGCACCAGCGGGGAGTGGAGCTGTGGAGGTGATGACTGGTGAATGGGGATTTTGTCAATGGGTGATGGAGGTTGTGGTTGGGTCAATGTCAAGGGAGGTATTTTATAATAGTTCCTAGTTTTAAGGGTGCTTAGTGTAAATTTTAGACTCATATGTAGATATATAGAATTTGTGGACTAAACTAGAAAATATAGAGCATTGACATGCAAAGTTGAAGATACCGCTTAAGCCATTTTGCACTGTGGGAGGGAGGGTGTGTCGGTATGTTTTCTCACCTCTATGAATCCTTGAAGGAGGGTCTTGCACCGTGAGAGAGGAAGCGAACCAAGATATCCTAGAAGAAGTTGAAGCAGGCAAGCAGTAGCAGTTCGACATCCTCGGCGACCTAATCCATGGAATCTGCACGAGGCATCGATACTTGCCCGGTGCCTAAATCGGTGGCGAAGTAATTTTTGTGTAAGCCCATGTAACATGTTAGGCCCCAACAATTCTAAAGGTGTGTTCTTTATTTCATTCTCTGACTTTTACTCTTTTATTTTTTACACGCATGCTTTCCGAACGGTTAAACTATATGTTTTTTGAAAAAAAATATTAAAAAATTGCTTTAAAAAGTATATTAATCTGTTTTTAAGTTTTTTAATCTAATACTTAATTAATCATGCGCTAATCCATGCTTCATTTTATACATAAAGGGAAGGGATTCTCAACCCCTCCTTTTGAACCCAAGCACATGTCATTACGTATTGCATTGGAAGTATTAGGCTTTTAACTTTAATAATAGCGTCATTTCTGGTTATAAAAATTTTTAGCTTAACATACAACTTATGTAAAGAGTAAAAAAATAAAATGTTATTAAGAGGTAAAGTGAACTATTTTCAATAGCTTAGATGTAAAATGAGACAAAACATAGTTTAGGAGGTTAAATGATCCATTAAATTAGTTTAGGGAGTAAAATAAACTTTTATTTTTTTCTAAGCACACATATAAGTACTTAGGGTGCGTGCATTTGTTAAGATAGGATTGGGTGAAACGCATGCACTCTTCTCGAACCGCTAAACGTGTGTTTTTATAAAATATTTTCTATAGGAAAATTACTTTAAATAATCATATTAATATATTTTTAAGTTTAAAATATTTAATACTTAATTAATCACGTGCTAATGGCTCACATCGTTTTGCATATCTTCTCAATCTTATGTTTTCGATCCTCTCAAACAATGTTAGCATAGGAGATGACCTAAGTGTTGGTATTTTATCCATAAGCATACGGAATACCGTTATAGCACTTCATCCAATAATATTCTAAGATATCGAATTCACAGGGAATGTGTGTGAATTAGCTAAGTGTCAGGTTCATCCAAGTGCAACAAGAATATATAGGCGAAGGTAAGGAGAAGATTTCTATGGTTGTGGCTCTAGATAGATGGATGGTAAGCTCCTCACTCTATTTACTTACTTCAGGCATCGGCTTACACTCGGTCTGCTAAATAAATGACTCCGGCATATAGCTCTATGACGTACCCAAACCCAAACGTAGAGGATTACAATTTTTTAATCTGCTATCAAATTTTCTATATTTTTTGTTTGTTATCTATTTTATAACTTTTTTGACCAAAAGTTTCTCTCTCATAATTTTTCATAAATATTTTTTGAGATGAAATTATACGTAATAAATTTCTAGAAATATAACATGCTAAGCATACTTTTCTTTCTTTTTATTTTTCCAAACATTTTTCTCAACACAATGTAATGTGCTTAGTAAAATAATTAGTCCCAAACAAATTTTCTCTCTCTTCATGTTTGCATAAAAATCTAGAGATAAAAATATATAGAAAACAACCGTAAAAAATGTATAAAAACAACCGTAAAAAGCGAAGTGCTAAGCATAGATCATAAAAGAAAGTAGTTGCTAACCTTATAGATAGCAAAGATTTGTGTATTACCACCAAACAAAATCACAAAAAAATTTGGCAGCACCTCCCCTCTAGCTAGAGCAAAAGTTTAAAGACAAGTGAAGCTGGCTCGAGCTGGAGGAGGAAGGAGTATAAAAAACAAATCCATCTTTAGTCCTGGTTTGTGTTATCAGCCGGCACTAAAAATTAAAATAATCTTTAGTCCCGGTTAGTAACATCAACCGGGACAAAAAATCGCATCTTTAGTCCCGGTTGGTGTTACCAACCGGGACTAAAGATCCGAGACGTCCTGATAGGTTCTGACAGGATTTGAACCGGGACTAAAGAAGTTCCGATTCGTGACACAAAACGGGACTAAAGTTCGTTGTTGCCTTTTTAAATCGAGACTAAAAATATTTTTTAGTCCCGGATACCACTATAACCAGAGTTATTGTGGTTTTTGCCGTTTCAACCAAAGATGGTTTCTTCAGTAGTGATCGTAGTATGACTGAAGTAACAGTATTACCAATGACAGTGAAACGATTTCTTTTTATCAGACTTATGTCATAACAGCATATCATGATAAAATAGGATAAATTAATGTAGTAATGACATGGCTAATAGTTGACAACAACATGTTATTGCATCAGTTGCTTGTCCCAAAGAGCGTTACTCTACCTGTATACTATGTTAGTGCATAAGCACCGTTACTACGATAGTATAGGACCGTTACTGCACATTCTCTACGAACTCAGTGAAAATAGGCATGATTATTGAGAAATTCAGCATGTGCTTTAAGATATGATAGAATAGGCAATAATCTAGATCACCTAGGTATCTGCTACAAGTGATAATTCCACAAGTTTTGCCCCATGGCCTGCTACATGGCTTTGTGATGATCTGCAATAAACCAGCAAATTGATGTGAGATCCACTAGAGATGAGATAAGAAAAACATAATTCTCTATTAAAATCTTGAGAACTACTTGGAGAAAATTTAATCTTTATTTTTTTGGGGATTATGGAGCTGTTGTGAATATGTGATAAACACATCCTTAAATTTTGTGGAACATTAAAGCTAGCAAGAGTGATAAGCTTATATTTGTTACTGTATTATATATTGTTTAACTCAGTTTGAATATTTATTAATATGTGAATAAATTGTTCAAGATTTCAAGTCCAGTTAAGAACTAAAAAACCATTTATTTGTTCGTTCTTTTCTGATTGAGACATGTTGAAATTATTTGTCGTTTTTGAAAAGATTGGTGCTTGATAAACTGCTTGAGAGGACTTGTGGTTATCATTATCTTTCTACACTCTGGAAATTGATATTATGACAGGATCTAAAAAAAGGGTCTACGTAAACAGAATTACCAGACTTATTTGCTTCTCCATTCTTTATATTTATATTTTCAACTTATGTTCTTTAATTGATTTACTATGAAGCTGTCCCAATGCAGGTACTTTTCTTTTACATTCACAATGTTGCTACCCACTTTGTAGTAGTTGGCCATATTTATCTAACTTATTTATATTAGATTCACCATTATGATTTGCATAGATGACATTTGTATGTGCTTATTTCTTTTGCAGACCCAATTGGGAAGGAGGCCAATATGAAGGTGATGATGTTACAAGATTTGAAGAACTCCGTTTAGCAATGGAGCTAGGAGTACATTATACCGATATTGAATTGAAGGTTTGTTTTCTTAAATAATTAAGTTAAACTGTTACGCTGTTCCCAGTTAATATGTAATAGTGTAAGCATCCTTACATTTTAAATTGGTTAGTGCCCACTATTTTTCAAAATGCATGACACATTGTATTAAAACGATTCTGCAAAATACCTTTTTTCAACAATATGCATCCACATTGCGTACATTTTTCATTCTACCACAATATGAATAATTTGAGCATGAAAATGTGGTGTGTACATAAATTTAAAAATGAGTTTTTAAGTAAATTTGGAACATCATGTTGTAGCTTCACAGCTGGAGCCTAGAGATATGATGCATATATGACACTCGTTCATGAATTATGAATGGTACAATTTTAACATTTTTATTTATTTTAATACTCAGTTTTATTTCTCACGACAAGATATATCATTCCTCTAACTTCAAAATGAATCCATTTGTCAATCATACTATTTTGTTCTTTAGTGTCTAGCTGCCATTTGGACATCGCATTAGGAAGGTTAACTAAAATATAACTATAGAAGGGGAAATCTATTTTCAAAACGTCCAATGGATACTCAATACATCCTGATTACGTTCTTGTGGTTTAAGATGCTCTGGAATGAAATTGTAAAAAGTATTTTTTAATTACTAAATAAAGTTTAAGTCACAGAAGTAATGTATTCCATTTGTTCTTTTAATTTACAGAACACACAAACTATTTTTTGCATCGTTGTGTTAAGTAAGGAAAGCAAACAAACAATCAAAAATCTGGCAATAGACAAAGAGAAATGTAACTGTCCGAGAAAAAAAAGGCCAACCTAAAAAAATAACACAAGGTAGCACTAACCAATAGTCTTGCCGGAGGATTCTTCCAGTTGTTATTTTTTATCTCTTATCTCCATCCGTGATTTTTTATATGTCAATTTTTTTAAAGTTTAACCAAATTTATAAAAAAACATAACAATATTTCTAACAAAAATAAACATATCGTCAAAATATTATTCATTGTTAGATTTAACGAAACTAATTTGGTGTTGTAATATTGCTAAATTTTTCTATAAATTTATGTTTGACATGAAAAAGTTAAAACGTCTTTTCTCGAAAACACACAGGAGCTGTATTTCATTTTATTAAAGAAAAAGAAAATAAAGTAAAAACATTTACAAAGTAGGAGAAACATAGCTCTCTCACCGAAAACATACACAACTCAATCCAACACCGGGAAGTGCTAGCTGCCTAGGTTTGCCGATCCACTAAGAAGCTTTTGGAGGGCAACTCTTGTTAAGCACCAAAGGCTATCCTCGTTCTCTGCCACCTGCAAGACCATAATAACACTAGAAATGGTGTAAGTTAAAACGTCTTGTAATAATAGAAATAGGAGAAGTATATGTTTTGGAACACAATACAAGACCTATTTTTAACTTGATTAGGGCATCTCCAACATGCTCTTTAAATTAGGCTCTTCAAACAACCATATAACTAGCTCCTTATCTGTTTTAGCAAGTCCAACTTGTTATTTCCTCCAACAGCCTCTCCATCTATGCTCTCTATTTTGTGTCTATGATAGAAAAAACCCACGTATCAGTCTCTTATTACCCTTCTTCTTCTTCATGTTTCTCTCTCCCTTTTTCTCCTCACTATCACAGGAGAAGCGGGGCGGCGTGATCGTGGGCGTGGTCGTGAGGTCGGCCGACGGGAGGGGCGGGCGGCGCTGGTGAGACAACGCGGGGCGGCTGCCGTCCGTGAGGTCCGCGGCGACGAGGGCCGTGGGGGCAGCACGACCGTGGGCGCAACCATAGGGTCAACCAGCGAGAGGGGCGCAACAGGAATGGGCGGCGCCGACGAACTAAGGACATGAAGCAGTTGATCCCATCGAACTCCAGCGCGAACCGCGGCTTCCCTTCCGGCTTCCTCTCTGCCGGCCGCGAGCTGTGCTTCTCCCCCTCCTACTTCGGTGCTTTCTCTGTCGTTGTCGTCTTCTGCTGCTGCTCCCCACCATCACAATCTCCGCTGGCGATGTCAGGATCGAGAAAGCCAAGATCTTGTCCATGGTCGAGAAACCCATGGGACGACGCGGCCGGAGGGAGGGGCGGCCGGCGGAAGGGACAGAGGCAACACAAGCGGCGACGAGGCGGCACAGACAGCGCGGGTGGAGGATGGAGAAACAGGAAGGGAGCGCGCGGTTGAAAAAAAAGAGGATGGCAAGGCACGATGGGGAGGCTAGTTGCTTGCCCAATGTAGAGAGCGGAGGAGAGGATCTGAGGAGCTCCTTAGGATAGAGATAGGTTTAAGAAGTCTGTTGGAACACAATTTTTTAACAAAATTTCTAAGATTAACTATAGAGAATCATCTAAGAAGTCTCTTGGAGATGATCTTAAGACAAGCAATTAGCCAAACGATCTTAAATTAGGGAGGGGTTGTTGTTTGTTACGGCTTGGGGTGCTGGGCCCACTCCAACACTTCTGATATTCTCGTCACTGGATACAGGAAGGTTTATATTTGTCCGTTTGTCTCATATTATCACACATATATGAAAAAATTTTAATCCACTTACAACATAATGAAATATTAATCACTATTTTATGAGTTCACAAGTACGATTACATACTTTTTTCTTGATGTATCTTATTTAAACACTCTAATTGTCTTCCTAGATTTAATATCTATGAATTAGAGATACAAGTATCTGTTCCCGAATCTGACTCCGAGAAAAAAATGTTGGATATGAAATGAGTGATTTTTATCTGGTATTATCCGTACCAGTTTCAAATTTAAAAGAAAATATGGGTTTGAACACGGGAATATTATAGTACAACCGTACCCAACCTAATGGCACCCCTACTCACAGCAACGTAACCTATACAATGAAATTGTTGTGCCGCAAGATTAACATCAAAGAGATATGATGTACCACCCTGACATCTCATTAGAACTTCCCTAACTCAGGTGGATACAAAGTAGGATTGATGTAAAAGTTGGTAAAATCAACCCTGTTTTCACAATATTGTACAAAACCTTCACCATAAATAGACATTGAACATCACATCACTGGACATGCCTGGTCTAACATCATGGAAATCTTTATATAGTATTTTTTGCAAAATCAACATAAAGAAAATTAGATATATAACCATCAAGAAATAATAATTGAAACAATACATGAAAAGTAAACAAACACGTAGATCTCAATTTTAGATGAATTTTGCAAGTTAAATGGGTCAATTTAGAGTTTGTATGAATTAGATATGAAGTTTAGAAGTTTTGAGCCATCCAAATACATTTCTAGAAATTAACTCGTTTTTTTGTGCATTAAAGGTGATTTATGACGTCAACTGAGGGAAGAGGTGACACCGACAAGCGGGTTCCACATGTTGTTGACTCAAGGGGGACGACCCATGGTGGACTCGGTCCACCGTGGCAGGGCGGCACCATGGACCGGGACCACAGGGTGGTCCACAGACGCCCGACGGCTCGGATCGACCCGAGGCTGATCCAACGGCCAGGAGTGGCTGGGCGGTTGGGAACGGGACAGGATTGGCCGGCTAGCCAAACCGACCGGGCGACGACGAGCGTCGATCGGTGGTCGTCGGTGGCAGCCACCCGGCACGACGACGGTAGGGGAATGCGGCGTAAGAGAGGGGAAATGGGATTGTGTGCTAACCAAGCACACAAGGCGAAGAGCCACGATGGGAAGGCAGCGGTGCTTCAGGTCGGTGATGGTCGGGTGGTGGTCGGGCTCCTTAAGAAGCCAGCGAAGCTAGCGGTGGCATTGGTGTGGCTCAGCATTGGCTAAGGTGGTGGCGGTGAGCGACCGGAGATGATGACGGATGGTGGCGCTAGAGTGGCTTGGTGGGGAGGTGGTTTTGGGCATGGGGGAGCTCGGGAAGAAAAGGGAAAATGGAGAGGGAAGGACAGGGAATGGCTTTATAGCCTCGGGGAGGCGAGTTCGTGCCCGAGCGAAGTGGCAAAGGCCGACGGAAGAAGGCAACGATGTGGGGACGATGCGGTGCCAAATTCATACTAGATTTTTAGGGGAAGCGGGGGAAGAGGGACGAGGAAATGGAGGAGATGCAGTCCCACGTGGATTTGAAGCTGAAGCCGCGAGCGAGGGTGGAAACGGGCATGATCGATGCACGACGTGGGTGCGACGGTTACTAGCTCAAGAGGCTGGAGGAAGGGGAAGGGCCCGATAGGTGGGACCCACCTATTGACGGCACGGGAGAAACGAGGGTGGCGAAGTAGACTTCGCAAGAGAGGGACAAGCGGGTCGAGGAGGTATTGGGCCGACGGAGGGGAAGGAGAGTGGAGCCGGCACGAGAGAAAGAGGGAGGAAGTGGGCCAAGGCCGAGGGAGGAAGAGTAGAGTTGGGCCAAAAATGGCCTAAGGAGAAGGAGATGATTTTAATTGGTTTTTCAATTTAATTAATTGATTAAATGAACTTTGTATTATTAAAATTATTTCTTGAGCTCTAAAAATTCATGAGAAATTCTAGAGAGTATTTTTGGGCATGAAGAATATTAGAAAAATATTCTCAGTCATGCTTTTAAAAGGAAATTTTATTTCCCACATTAATTTCACTTGATAAATTGCTTTTACTTTTAATATAAATTCAAAAAATGCATTATTAAATAATTTTTAATCCTGAAAGAAAATCGGGGCGTGACAATTGGCAAGACTTGGCTACACGATGGACCATGCATGGGAGAAGAGCAAGCGAACACTTGACGCCAAAGGACCCGACATAGTGGTGAAGGAGCAAGTTCTTGGCCGAATACCGACAAACCGATTGAGGCCATAGGATGTCACAAGTTACTAAGGATCAACCCTTGGTGAAGAAGAAGCACAAGATGAAATGTTTAAGACCAAGAGGATATGATTCGTTATAAACATCAAGCCAAATTTCATATTAGCATTGATCAAAACAAAAAAAGATGGCTTAAAGGTATTCGTATTAGTATAACTTTTTTATTTGTTCTTGAGTTGGTAGGAAAGCTGCACTATTAAGTGTGATGTTGCCTTGATGTCTAAGGATGGGTTTGGTGCTCAAAATCTTTGTTGAAGTGTTTCTCATTCTTGGATTTTTGAGTACGAGTGATTTTCAGATTTTTCCAAAATGGTTTTCAGAAACTTCTAAAATGTCGTGCCATGGAAAAAGCTCTGTCGTGATTTTTGAAAACTTCTGAAAGTGCTTTTTGGAAATTTCTGAAATTGATATGGTAGCAAATTTATCTTTGGTGATTTTTAAAACTTTCGAAAGTGCTATTAAAAAATTTCCAAAACTACAAATTGTTCTCTACTAATTTTTAGATTTTTCTGAAATATTTTTGAAATACTATTTTGCCCGATTTTCTGATGTGCTCACATTGAAATTTTACACCTTTTCGGAAAATTATGAAAATACTGTAGCAATTTCCGAAAATCACTATAGAATGTTTCGAAAGTTGATTTTGCTCTCTGGTGATCTTTGAATATTTCCAAAAGTTACTTCAAAAATTTGAATTTCGAGAACACATTGTCTTACAAGAATCCCGGTGATATCTTTCTCTTACATATCTAGCTTTGCTCTTTGGTGTTGCCAGTAGTTAATTTGTTGTTTGTGCAATCCTTTCCCTAATTGTGTCGCTATCCCTTTTTGCTTGCCTTGCTAGTTTGTTTATAAATCTGAGTTTTTTAGGAATATCCGAAAATATTTTAAAAATATCCAAAAATATTAGGATATATTCGAAAAGTTCAGCTTTCACATTTTCTTAAAAGTTTTAAACGCCTATTCACCCCTCCTCTAGGCAACATCAAAGTTCTTTCAACATTCACAAAATGTCATGGGCTAACCACAATCAACGGATGCTCATGAGAGAAGCCTAGCCAGCTATGAGGAGAACCTCCAGTAATAACAAATGAGAGGATGAATGGGCTTCACATCTATCTCAAGTGCTCAAGGATGAATCTTGACTCTCATTTGCACTTAATCCCTAAATATCATGAATCCCATCTCACTTTATGCATTAGGGCACTAGATCCAAGGGAGGAAAAGAGTGGCAGAGCACTAGGACCAAAACTTTTGGTCAACATTCTCTGCCTGGCTGAGAGCCTTGATCGGAACTTCTGGTTAGGGCCTGAAACTTTCGGTCAGTCCTCTCAGCCAGACAAAGCGTGCTACACAGAACATCTTGGGCCTGTTCGGCTAGCTGGTGGCTGGTGGCTGGTGGCTGGTGCTGATTTATTGTGAGAGAAAAGTATTGTTGGCTTAAGCCGGCTGATGGCTGGTGCTGATTTTTGTGAGATAAAAACACTGTTGGCTGGCTGGAAATAAGCCAGCCGAACGAGCCCCTTGTCTCCATACCGAAACTTTTAGAAGCTTTTGGTCTCCATACCAAAATTTTTGGGTCCCTAAGTGTGTGCATGTAAATAAGGAAAGTAAAACTCATATGCATATATTTGGAAGAAACATGGGGACTCCCCCTATCATTTGCGGGGTGCGATATGTGTAACAAGATACGAAATTAAAAAAGTGATACATATGACATGACATACACCCAAAAGATTAAAAAAGAAACATTACGCCATCCAAACGTTATAAAAGCATCACATTGCGTCAAATTAAAATAATAAACTTAGAGCCAATGGTTATTACATCATACATATCCATAGAGTTATTATATGTCCAACATAAATGAAAGGAGATAGTTCAACTGGAATAACTAAAGTTTTTGAGCAAGGAACATAAAGTTAAAGTTTACTGTAGATATAATCCTATAAATAACTACAATTTACTTATAAAAACAATGGATTAGTATAGCATTGACAAGAAATATACCTCCAAATTAAATTTCAGTAGAACTGGAGTCTGTCACTTAGCCATCACTGCTAGCTACTCGTTGCCTGCCTGTCATCACCTCCTACCAGCCGCACACTGCCACTAGCCGCCGCCTTTGTAAAATTCGTGAAAACGAAAGATAATTCCTGCCTCTAATTCCTAGGAGAAATGTTTATGTGTTCAACATGCTAAAAGGTAAAATAATTATTTTTTGACAGCCTCTTTTTCAGCCTATTAGATTGATACGATCTCTTTTTTTTTCACATACAGATATATATTACATACTGTATATATCTATCTTTTTTCAAAAAAATCTTAGTATACCTTTGAATAGCCTTAAATTTAATTGAGTCCACTTCTCTATATAGGTGGGCTTAGTAGTTTATGGGAGAAATGATAGACGTAGATGTAGACCAATTAATACTCTAAGGGTTGATAAGCTAAAATAAACCACCACCGTCTTGGTCCCATAATTAAATGAATGGATATATATAAGAATTACTCGATTAAATTGGTGATATGTAATGACCTTATTCTCAATGATGCTTTTTATATTATGCTGTTCATACAAGAACATGTAAACATAAAATGTGTTGAAATACATCCAAAACCACATCGACAATAATTTTATACATATGACAATAATTTTATACATATATTATTATAAACAGAAACTATCCTATAATCCTTATAATTATAGAGGAGTGTTGGGCATATCAAATTTATGCATAATTAAATATATTAGTGTGAACGGGATAACTGGGTGAGTCTGAGCTGTCACTCTCCGTAAAAGCTGAGCTGATTTTGATTCTTTTTCTTGTTTTAATTGCCATGTCGTAATGCCGACCACGCATCCTCTCCAACATCCATCGAGCTGCAAATGTTTTTTCACTTTTTCTGGTTGACACATCAATCCTGTTTCGTTCATCGTAGCACTATAATTTTTTCTGGTTGCATTAGGTTAGTAGGATAGTTCCCGATGGTTCAAAAGGGTCCATAATGATCTTTCCAAAGATCTACATAGTGCTTAGAGTCAAGATTTTTTTAAAAAAAACAAACGATATTTTTGTGATTGCATTGTCTACTAAAAAACTTACTTCAAAAAACAAAAAAAATACGCGGACAAGAGATTTTCGTCTTGTATGTAGCGCACGTACACTGCATAACAAGAGACGAAGCGGAGAAAGGACGACGATTCCACGACCCGCTGCGTCACCCCTGGATAAAGATTCATCAACCTCTCCAGCGGCTGCGGCAATTGCAATTCGGCCATTCCCACACCAAACCAAACCAAAAACCCCACGTCCCACTCCCACCCACTTCACTAAGCCCACCCCACAACCACCTTGCCCACCAGCAGGCTAGAGCCAGCCTGACCAACCTCACTGCTGCCGTCCCTCGCCCGCCCGCATCCGCGTCGCCGGCGAAGGAGGAGAAGAAGAGAAATGACGCTCCTGTGCGTGCCGCTGGTGGCGCGCACGGTGGAGGCAATGCAGGCCGACGCGGCGGCTGCCGCGGCCGCCGGCGCCGACCTCGTCGAGATCCGGCTCGACTTCATCGAGGGGTTCCGCCCACGGGAGCACCTCCCGAGCCTGCTCCGCGGCCGCCCGCTCCCCGCCCTCGTCACCTACCGGTGAGATATCCCCCTCTCCCTCTATGCTTGCTACCCCACCCGTCGTGCTCCCCCTCTCAGGCGTGCTGCAGATTCTGCGTCCATTTCCGGTATATCCGCAGCGCATGCGCAGATGATTTCGCGTGTTCTTGTGCGCTTGCAATGTTCGATGCTTTTCTTGGTTCCTGCTTTGTTTTGGGTGGCGTCGCTTTTGGTGTCGTTTTGGGGTGGATTTTGGGTCAACATCTAGTCACAGCCAATTGCATTTTGTGTTCTCCGTTAGAATTAGCTTGTTTCTAACGCCGCGCCGTTAGGCCACCGGACAAATCGAGTATTTGACTGCGTGGAGGTGAATACATACAGATAAGTCCATGGAAGATGCGAAAATTGCACAAATACCCCTCAGTAGGTTGTCATGTGGGGACATACGAATACGTGGAAGCAGCGGCTCGTATCCGACTCGGTAGCGACAAGGAAGGAAGCGGTGGCACAGAAAGGGCAGGCGGCAGCGTTAGAAAGCAGAAACAGAGTGAAGGAAAGACATCAGATAGTAATGGATTAACTAATAGATAGAAAGATTAGATGATTATAAAGGAAATCAAAGTAGTTTCTATACAGCAACAGCCGGCCAAAAGCCTATATATAATTCCTTGCATTGTACGACAAAGGAAATCAATAAAGCTTTGTTTCTTATTCTTTCTTTGTTCTGTTATCAACTTAGGAGAGAGGGGCAAAAAACCTCATCCGGCCAGCACGGATCGCGACCACGAACTCTGTAGTCGCGGCCCTACTATCCGAGATCACCACACGCTTGACAACTTGGTATCACGTTCCAGGCGATCCTCGGCGGCTTCCGATACTGATCGGTCCATGGGTGACACTGACGACTCCACGTTCCAGGCCACGCTCAACATACTCGCTGCCACCCAGTAGTCCTTGCAAGCTTAGGTTGAAGCTAATGCCCACGCTATTCAACGCTTGGAGGTGTCCTGATCATCGACTTCCCCATCCGGTGGGTCCTTCAGTGACCACCATGACCACTTCCACGATCGACCACCGTGCTTCCAAAAGCTCGATATCTCACGCTATGACGGGAAAGTGCATCCGCTCGTTTTCAGCAATCGATGTGAGTCATACTTTCATCAACAGCACATCATTGAGGAGGAGAAGGTTTGGATGCATCGTACAACCTCGAGGACTGCGCGCAACTCTGGTACATCCAGGTGCAACAGGAGGAGGGCACTCCATCATGGTGTCGTTTCACTGAATTACTCCACATTAGGTTTGGTTCGCCTCTCCGTTCCAACCCGCTCGGTGAACTCATGGCTTGCAAACGAACCAGCACAGTGGTTGACTACCAGGAACGTTTCGAAGCAATTCTCCCGCGCGCTTGTCGTCTCACCGAAGCCCAGAAGGTCCAATTGTTCACTGCTGGCCTGCAGCCACCCCTGAGCCTCGACGTGGAGATTCACAATCCTCACTCCCTTGCTGCTGCGATGAGTTTGGCCCGCAAATTGGAACTGCACGATCAATGTGCCGCGCCTTTGGCTCCACAACAAACTAAGGCGTCCTCTCGGGGCATCCTGTCCACGCCAGCGCCCCGTTCTTCTCTTCCTGCCTAGCCCACTTCAGTGACTTCGTCGGCATCCCAATCATCGAACACTTCTCTGACCACGGTTACGGTGGAGGGCAGACCAATGAAGCATCTCTCGCAGAGCGAGATGGAGGAATGTCATCGCCTCGGCCTCTGTTACAACTGTAACGAGAAGTTTGGTAGAGGCCACAACAAGGTTTGCCATTGGCTGTTCTTGATCGACAGTGTTGATGACGACGAACCGAAAGCGTCGCCGGTCGACAACAACACACTCAACGGCTGTCCCCACATATCACTCCACGCCATAGCTGGTGTTCAGACCAGCGCCACGATGCATATCAACGTCAAACTAAGTGACACAACTCTCCTGGCTTTGCTAGACTCCAGTTCTTTATTTCGAAGGAGGTGGCTACGCGCATAGAGTTGCCGTTACAGCAACATGGCCGCATGCAGGTCATTGTGGCAAACGACGAAAGCGTGCCTTGCATGGGCGTCTTAAGGCAAGCACCGGTCGCTGTAGACGGGGACTCCTTCCGGGTCGATCTCTTTGTGCTTCCCCTGGCAGGTTATGACGTTGTCCTCGGCACCAATTGGCTTGCTTCGCTGGGCTCCATCCTTAGCGCATGCACCATGGATTTTTGGTGACAGGATCGCAAAGTACGTTGGTAGGGCGTTACGTCTGGCAATCCTGCTGCAATACATAGTCACCGGAAGCGACAATCTCTTGGAGGTACTTCTGGGTGAATTCATCGACGTCTTCAACGAACCGCACGGCCTACCACCACCACGAGGGCGGACCACAACTTTCTCTTCACACCGGGCTCGGCATCGGTGGCCGTTCGACCCTGTCGATACCCGGCGTCCCACAAAGATTAACTTGAAAAGCAGTGTGCCGCCATGCTTGCCCAAGGATTGATCCGCCGGAGTACCTCGGCTTTCTCCTCACCAGTATTGCTTGTGAAAAAGCCCGACAAGTCATGGTGCTTCTGTGTTGATTACCGCGTGTTAAACGCCATCATAGTAAAAGATGCTTTCCCAATTCCGGTCTTTGATGAATTACTCGACGAACTTCATGGCGCCAAGTTCTTTTCCAAGCTAGACCTCCGTTCTGGATATCACCAGGTTTGCATGAACCCAGCCGACGTAGCCAAAACCGCGTTTCGCACACATGAAGGTTTATACAAATTCTTGGTGATGTCATTCGACCTGTGCAACGCCCCGGCCACATTGTGGCCTTTTCTCCGTCGGTTCGTGCTCGTAATTTTTGACGACATCCTCATCTACATCAACTTGTGGGCCGATCATCTTCGCCATCTTCGCAAGTTGCTGTCCATGCTGCACCAACACCGGCTTTTCGTCAAAAGATCAAAGTGTACTTTTGGCGTGAATTCCCTCTCGTATCTCGGCAACATCATCAACCAAGACAGCGTCGCCATGGATCCAGCCAAAGTACAAGCAGTCCGGGACTGGCCGCAACCACGCTTTGCCCGTGCCGTCAGGGGATTCCTCAGCTTAGCCAGTTATTACCGAAAATTCGTGAAGGACTACGGAGCCATCGCCTCACGACTCATGTCACTACTTTGCAAAGATAGTTTTCTGTGGTCCGCCGACGCCACAACTGCATTCAATGCACTGAAGGACGCCGTGACGTCGGCGCCAGTCCTGACGCTTCCTAATTTCAACAAACAATTCGTCGTTTAATGTGATGCCTTATCACACGGTTTTGGGGCAGTACTCGTCCAAGACATCCACCTAGTGGCCTTTTTCAGCAAGCCGGTGGTGTCGCGCCACCGTTCCCTCGCCGCATATGAACGCGAGCTCATTGGGTTGGTCCACGTCATCCGACATTGGAGCCCATACTTATGGGGCCGCCGATTCCTGGTACGTATGGATCACTACAGTTTCAAATTCCTTCTCGATCAACGCCTCGCCACTATTCTGCAGCATCATTGGGTCGAGAAGCTCCTTGGCTACGACTTCGCGGTTCAATACAAGCCGGGCGCCCTAAATAAGGTGGCCGATGCACCCTATCACGACGAGACACCGACGACAACACAGTACTAGCAACCTCGGCGACCAGGTTCGACTTCATCGAGCACCTTCCCCAATCCCAAGACATCGACCCGGCCCTCGTCGCGCCTCGGGGCGAGATCGTCTCCAGCTCCTGGATGGCGCCCTGGTCTTTGGTAGATAGCATGGTTGCTTTCGATGGTCGGCTTTACATTCCACCGTCATCCCACCTGGTGACCGAGCTTCTGTCAGCTATACATGAAGATGGGCATGAAGGCGTCCAGTGCATAGTCCACCGTATTCATCGCGACTTTCACATCCCAAACAGCCGCCGGCTGGTCCAAGACTTTGTCTGCACTTGCAACACATGCCAATGCTACATGTCCAAGCATCTCCATCCCGCGGGTCTCCTCCTGCCCCTGCTGATTCCATCCGCGGTGTGGGTTGACATCGAGCTCGATTTCATGAAGGCACTACCACGAGTGGGCAGAAAAACGGTTATATAACAGTCATCGATCGTTTCAGCAAATACTGTCACTTTATTCCACTGGCTCATCTGTACACAGCTGAGTCCGTGGCCCACGCTTTCTTCGCTGACATCGTTCACCTACACAGCTTTTCGCAATCCATTGTGTCTGACCGAGATCCGATCTTCACAGCCACTTTTTGGAAGGAACTCATGCGTCTCATAGGAACAAAATTGCACATGACGACAACATTTCATCCTCCATCGGACGGACAGATGGAGGCCACCAACCGTGTCATCGTCATGTATCTCTGCTGTTTTACTGGTGATCGACCCCGTCAATGGCTTCATTGGCTACCTTGGGCTGAATATGTTTACAACACGACATTTCAGACTTCATTAAAGGACACTCTGTTCCGCGTCGTATACGGCCAGGATCCGCCATCCATCCGTTCGTATGAGCCAGGAGAAACCCGAGTGGCCGCAGTCGCATAACACATGGCGGACCGTGATGCGTTTTTGGCTGATATCCGCTATAGATTGGAGCAGGTGCAAGCAATCCAGAAGCTTCACTACGACAAGCATCATCGCGATGTCTCCTATGCCGTGGATGAGTGGGTTTGGCTCTGTCTTCGCCACCGCACCCCGGCCTCGCTGCCCCAGGCTGTCAAAGGCAAACTCAAGCCTCGTTTCTATGGGCCTTACCGCATCACCAAGCTCATCAACAAGGTCGCTGCCTGACTAGACCTTCCACCCTGTGCTAGTCTTCACAACGTTTTTCATATCAGTCTCTTCAAGAAGTTTGTGGGCACTCCCCCGGCTTTGCCGACTCCACTGCTGACAATGCACAATGGCACAGTGGTCCCAGAACCGCTCCGTGCTGAACGCGCCCGGCTAGCTCGAGGTATTTGCCAAATACTTGTTCAATGGCGCGGCGAACCAGCCAGCTCCACCACGTGAGAAAACTTGGATGATTTCGTCACTAAGTATCCAGAATTCCAGCTTGAGGACAAGCTGCTTCTCGGAGGGGAGAGATGTCATGTGGGGGCACACTTATACGCGAAAGCAGCGGCTCGTATCTGACTCGGTAGCGACAAGGAAGGAAGCGGTGGCGCAGAAAGGGCAGTTGGCGGCGCTAGAAATGGCAGAAACAAAGTGAAGAAGGAAAGATAAGATCATATAGTAATGGATCAACTAATACATAGAAAGATTAGATTGTTATAAAGGAAATCAGAGTAGTTTCTATACGGCAACAGCCGGCTAAAGGCCTATATATAATTCATGTTCATTGTACGACAAAGGCAATCAATAAAGCTTTGTTTCTTCTTCTTCCTTTGTTCTACTATCAACTCAGGAGGGGCAAAAAAACCTCATCCCGGCCACCATGGATTGCGGCTACGAACTCTGTAGTCGCGGCCCTGCTATCCGAGATCACCACGCGCTTGACACAGGTGGTGGATATTTGCAACTTTGCGCCGTTAATCCTTAATATTTGCAAGTATATTATCATGGATGTTAATCTCAGTTGATTGCCATCGACCTCTATGTTCATTGAGGTAGTAGGGGAGATATGGTGCATGGAGGAAGGGGGAGACTTAGAGGGATAAATCTGTTGATTATTCATTGCTTGATTAAATCTCACCTACACAGCCCGCCTTGCGCTTTTATAGAGGATGAGCCTTCTATATGGAACTCCATCCCTAATACCATCTCTAAGATACAAACCTCATCCTCATATGCTACCAACTATATTTCTCAGCGCAAATGATACCGAGAGAATAATGTCCTTGGAGACTGTTGCCTCACATGCGATTGTTAGCAATCTTGCAGGCAGCTGCGCAAGCACCATGACAGGCATGATTGCAGCCATGGCAGTCATGTCGATTTTTTCAACTTCAGTTAAAAATTTATCAGAATAAATAGAAATGCCATGTTCTCTGTGAATATGGCTGCTGTGGCTGTCATGGCTGCAACATGCCATTTTCAGTTATTTTTTTGTCTTAATATACACTCCCTCCGTCTCATAATATAGGGATCCTAGTTTTTTTTGGAGAGATTAAGGAAGAAGGAAAAAAACTATAATGCCCATCATTAAATGAGGGGTATGTGGGGGAGTAGAAAGGTGGTCAGGGGTTAGATTGGGTGGAAATTAAGTGAGGGGTGGTTCAGTGGAGGAAGTAGATATTTGGGACGAAGTTTGAATCCTTGGATCCCTTATATTATGGATGGAGGGGATAATGAATTTGAAGTTGAAATCTGTACATTTATAGAGTGAATTGGCAGTTGCATCTGTTTTTCTAAAAATAATTATTTTCATGTTAATTTAATACACAAACTAATGGCAGTTGCATGAGTATATCACAAAAGGAATGACCACATCGCATATGTTGCCTAGAACATGGAATATTCATGCTCCAAGCGGGGTTCATATACGCATGCTATTCATAGCATAACCATGGTTTGAAACCTAAAACCATGTCAAGACTATAAACAAGCTGTCTGCAGTGGAGGCATTTATTCTGTCCCAAGAGAACAATTGATGCAATTAATTTTAACTTGCTATTAAATTCTCAGCACTACATAAAATTAACAGAAACAACATCAATATTCTAGCAAGCTAATCCAATGTTTTGATTAAATGAGTACTTGTATTGTATCATGTGCCCTCCACAGTTTTTTTATTCAACTCACAAATTGATATATTTTCTTTTGAAAAGGTAATTTAAGATTCGGATGATTCATTGAGTGATTCTCCCCTGGGAGTATATTGCAAAAGGAGTATGCTAACAGGTTTAACTGGTCCATTTCTTCGGTAATTATGTAGTTAGTGCATGCCAGGTCAGTTAACAACATTGTGGCACAAAAAACTTGCAATGAACTTTTCTCAGGTTTTGATCTGTCTTGCTGATTTCTGATTACACATTCTGATTTAACATGTCATTATGAACTGATGACGTAAACTAGTTGTCAATGGCATGGTTGTCATGCAACCATGGCACATGGGGGGCACCAGGACGCCATGATGTCTAGTCTGGTGCCTAAGTGTCATCAAGGTGAGATATGAGCTCAAGGGGTTGACTACAACTCATTGAATGCAAGGACAGCAAACAGTGGCGGAGCCAGGATTTAAAACTTGGGTATTCCGGCTCCGCTCGTCGCTCCGCGTCTGCAGCGCGAGGTCGCCGGCCGGCCGCCCGCTCGTGCCTTGCGCAGCGTGGCAGTGCAGTGCCGCGCGGCCGCTGCCGGCGCGCCACCACTGCGCGCTAGGCCGCTCGCCACGCGCCCAGTCGCCCGGAGGCCGGAGGACGCCTGCTCACCGCCGATTCGCCGCTGCTCGGCCGCGGCCGTCGCGCCGTCCCGTCTAGGGTTGCAAGATGGGGATGGCCGCTGGCCGGATGGAGATGGGGCGACGGGGACACGGGGTGCGCACGAGTCCGCACGAGCAGGGATTGGCTCCGTGGGTGGGATTGGCTCGAGTTGGGCCTCATGGGCCGGCCTGCAACGCGAGTTTTAGATGGGAGGTTGTTTTTTGGGCCATTTCGGCCTACAATAGCGAATACATTACAGGAATACTCCATTACACATTTATATATATGCTTATACATACATATATATTTACTCTTGTAAAAAAAAAGTTGGGTATTCCTGGGAATACCCAGGAATACCATTAAATCCGCCCCTGACAGCAAATTAAATACATGATCATAGATGAAAGAAGTACATCTATTCCCTCGTCTCAATAGATGAGGGAATACATGAATAGCGCATGTTAATTCGCTATACATGTAAATCTATATATTTTGGAATTCTCTAAAGTGTACAAAGTGCTAATTCCACAAGTTTTGCCATAATGGCTCATGTAAAGTGTACATGGCATTTTGATCTGCATTAAGCCAACAAATTGATGCAGGATCCATTAGAGAGGAGATAAGAAAAAGAGACAAAAGGGAGGGCAAGAATCAAAGAAATGCCTTCTGATTTCAGTTGTTGACTCATGGCATGATTTGGCTTACTCACATGGCTCACTACCTTGATGACTCGAAAAGTTAAGGGTTTACATAACCGGTTTTATAGCAGAGTCCAATCTGGATATTTATGAATGTAAACTGGGCAAACTGGACGTATCCCATAGCAAACATATAATAGTGAAGCACGCATATCTGTTAATCTCATGCCGAGCTAGTCAATGAATTGAATGGATTGCTGCCCACATTTTCAGTTAGCATGTCATTGCTGGAATGCTGCTGGGTTCACACTGCATCAATACCCTGGTGCCTCATGGCAACAACCTGATGAAAAGTTAACTCTATTAAATCTAGAAAACTATTTGGGTAAAGTTTAGATCTCTGTGTTTTTTTTGGGATTATGGGTTATGGAGCTACTGTGAATTTGTGATAACACATCCTAGAATTTTGTGGAAAGTTAAAACTAGCAAAAGTTACAAACTTAAATTCATTCCTGCATATATTGTACCCAGAATTGAGACAGATTTCACCATATTGTTTGACTCAGTTTGTAGATTTATTAATATGTAAATACTTTATACAAGTATAACCATAATGTAAAAAAAGAGTCCATCTAAGGCTCCGGTTGAGACATATTATTGAGCAGATTGTTACTGCAGATTATCTACTTGATTATAGGGATACATTAAATATTTTGATAAATTTACATAACAAATAACTTAAAACAAGTGGTCTAAGCAATACATTAGAAGAAAGCTTTTTTGAGAAAATGTATTTTTTGAAGTGTTGAGCAAATAATCTGTTTCAACAATCTGGTAAATAATCTGAAAAGAACTAAGCGTAAGAACCTAAAAGCTTTTTTATCTGTTCGTTCATTTCTGATTGAGATGTGGCGCATTCATTTTTTTATCTTCGTAAAAGCTGGCGTTTGGTTAAACACTTAAACTTATTGAGAGTATCTGTGGCCATCATTAGCTTTCTACACATTTAGAAATGGATATTTATATTCTGTTAAAAAAATCTACATAAAAGTATGACAATTTGACTTATTTGCTTCTCCTTCCCTTATATTTATCTTTTCAATTTGTGAATTTTAATTGATTTATTTTGCAGCTTTCCCAACTCAAGTACTTCTTTATATTCACAATGTTGCAACCCACTTTGTAGTAGTTGGTCATATTTGTCTAACTTATTTATACTAGTATACACCACTACGCTTTGCATAAATGACATATGTGATTGTTTCTTTTGTAGACCCAATTGGGAAGGAGGCCAGTATGATGGTGATGATGCTACAAGATTTGAAGCGCTCCGTTTAGCAATGGAGCTAGGCGCAGACTATGTTGATATTGAATTGAAGGTTTGTTTCCACAAATTGTTAAACTGTTACGCTGTTCCCAATTGATTAGTGCATGATACTGTGTAAAAAACTTCTGAAAATACATGTAATGTTTATACACACAAGAAATTTCATCGCTAAACCCTGCCTCTACTTTATTTTTTGTTTGTGTCTTTGTAAATGCATGCGCTGGACTTGTGCAATATACATATGCATTTCCCACGATTTTCTGTTCTCCACAATATGAATGATTTGAGCATGAAAATGTGGTGTGTACTGCACATAACTTTGAAAGTCAGTTCTCAGTAAATTTGGAAAGCACATTATAGCTTCACAGGTGGAGGTTCCTATATGGGCACTAGTTCATACATTATTAATGGCACTATGTTAGTATTTCTATTGCTTTTAATATTCAATTTTATTGCTCACCAGGAGATAAATCATACCACTAACTTCAAATGGAATCCATTTGCCAATCATTCTTTTATATATATACTTTAGTATCTAGCTGTCATTTGGCCATCACATTAAAAGATAACTCCAGATGGAGAAATTTAATTGAAAAATGTCCTATAGACGATAATGAATGCTCAATACATCCTTCTTATACTCAATTTGTGGTTGGTGTCATGTGATTTCCTTTGAGCTGCTCTGGAATGAAATTGTAGTTTTTTTGTATTTATTAAATAGAGTTAAAGTTACACAGTTCATGTTTTCCAGTTGTATGTTGTTTTAGGTAAATCACAAAAGATATGTGCATCTTTGTATTTATTAACAAAGGAGCAAACAAACAAATAAAACATCTCACAACAGAAAAAAGGAATATCTGACTGTCTGAGACAGAAAAACTAACCCAGAAAATGAAAATAATACAAGGTAGCCGGCTCTAACTAATAATCTAGCAGGACAGATTTTTTCAGTTATTCTATCATGTCTTATCTCATTTGTTCTGGAACACAATACAAGACCTATTTATAACTGGATTAAGACAACAGCACTTAGCAAAACACTATAAAATAGTTTACTCTTCCTCAATTGTCACGCCATGTACACCCATATGCCTCATTTATTTGAGTTCATGATTGGGAGTACATGCATACGATGTAACCAGCTTTGTTTTTCTTGTAGGTAGCTGACAAATTTATCAGCTTTATTTCTGGCAGTAAGCCAGATAAGTGCAAACTTATTGTCTCGTCACACAATTATGAAAGTACTCCGTCCTGCGAGGAGCTTGCAGATCTTGTGGTTAGAATACAAGCAGTTGGAGCTGACATAGTGAAAATAGCAACAACAGCTAATGACATTGTTGATGTGTCACGGATGTTCCAAGTGATGGTGCACTGCCAAGTAAGTGTCATTTTATAAAATCCAAGATACACTTTCACTCTTCTACATGGAAACTTGCGTCACCTATCTTGTATAATCATCCTGTACATCTTGATACCACTACTGCATTCCCTTTAGATTCATGCTGTTTTTGAATTACTGCACACAACAATCGTTCTGTCTAATGATCCGTAGCTTGGGTCTATAAATATCCCTCAAACTCGGTATGAAATGCTTCCTAGTTCCTCTTGTTTGGAAGTCAATTTTTTTAATGAAGACATTAGGACTTGTAATTTAATTTTAGCATGTTGGCTTCAGAAAATTGTATTTCAGAAGTTAAGTTATAGACTACTGCACCAATCTAACCTGTTAAAAGAAAAAAAAACTTCTGTTCTCCTATACTTTCTATATTCAAGTCTCCCTAATCCCTTTCTTCCTAGTGAAAGCAACTAATATCATCAATTTCTAATATGTATTTGTAGTGAGTGCAGAACAAAAATATTGATCATTTGCTCAGAGGATGTGAATTTAATCGTGAACATATTGAATCCCGCAGTGAAAATGATGTGAATTGAAGTTCGGACCAGTTCAGCCTTTTTAAACCTTTATGTGTTTAGGGGATTCTTAAGAAAAAAAACTAAGCTCAAGGAAAAGCTCTGCTCTTTTCTTAGCCTATTCATTTTGGTTGTATTTCATCAAGTTTGATGTTATTTTACTAGGAGGTACACAACAGTATGGATAATGTCGTAGTGTGTCTGACTTGTACTTTTATGATCTTTTGTTTCCCTAATTCATACCATGTTGTATTAACTTCCATTTGGCTGACCAGTAGAAATGTCAGGTGCCTGTGATTGGACTAGCAATGGGCGAAAAAGGTTTAATGTCAAGGGTGTTATCCCCGAAGTTTGGAGGATATCTAACCTTTGGGAGTCTTGATGATACAAAGGTATCAGCACCTGGGCAGCCAACCATCGAAGAACTGTTAGACATTTATAATATAAGGCGTATAGGACCGGATACAAAGGTTCTCGGTGTTATAGCCAACCCAGTAAAACAGAGCAAGAGCCCAGTTTTGCACAATAAATCCCTTCAATCTGTTGGATACAACGCTGTTTATCTTCCACTTTTGGCAGACAACATTGATAGATTTCTCAGCGCATATTCATCTCCTGATTTTTCAGGATTCAGGTACTAATTTCAGAAAATAGAAAATTTTACTTTAGTATATCTTGGAATTGGATAGACTAGATTTTTCTAGGAGTTGGATAGACTAGATTGAAGTGGTATTGACTCTCTGACGAGACCACATGAATATGGATGTTTTGAATTTTTGATAGATCATACATTAGGGATCCCCCAATCTGATGTCTTAGACAAACTCATTCATACAAACCTCACCTAATGAATCACTTGTTAATTTTCATGGGAAAACCCAGCTATCTATATTTTTCCTGGTAGCTCTTTGACTGTGAGGGTGTGAATAATTGGTTTGTAAAGTCATATCATGGCTGACAGCGCTCACATATGACATATTCAAATCCTAGAAATCACAGTGAAAAATCCACACAAATAACCCACCCAACCCGCAGTTAGTACTGAACATATGAAACGGCCATTCCCCTTTCCCTATCTATGTTTGTTACTGTGATTCTTTTACATTTCTATTGATATTCTAACATTTGAAGAGTACTTACTGAACACAGCTTTGCACATATCTTTACAAATATATGGAAACAACTCCTTAAAAATGAACTGAGCCTACATATGATTAGGCATTGGGAAGATGATAGGCTATTAGGATTATTTATTAGTTTATAGGCTGTTTATCTCCTAAACCTTTAAATTTCTAGATAGTTAAACTTCTGAGACCTTTAGTCTTGTGTAACTCATTAGCATTGATTGTAACTCAACTATATATATGAGAGATCGCCTCCCCACATCGGGTGTGAGGCATCTATTCCACTTACTCTACATGGTATCAGAGCTTAGGCTCTCACTTTCTTTCCCGCTGCTCTAGCGCGTCGCCGTCGCGGCTGTGTCCTTCCTTAGTCTGGCTGCCTCCTCAGCGCTGGCCATGTCGACTGAATCAACTCAGTCCTCCACCTCTTCGGCCTCCAGTGGTGCATCTTTTTCCAGCACCACCAGCGAGTTCCTCCACCCCTATGCCACTGTCTCTGTCAAATCACACGTCCCCATCACCCTAGAGAACACCCACCCGAACTACAACAAGTGGTGGGCCTTCTTCACCTCCTTGTGCGGCAAGTTCGGCTTGATGGCTCACATCGACGGCTCCGCTCCTCCACGCCCCGATGACCCAGCCTGGGAACAGGCTGACTGCTGCATCCGTAGTTGGATCTTTGGATCTGTCGCCGACAACGTCCTTGACCTTGCCATAGAACCTGATTAGATTGCTCGGGAGCTCTAGGACATGTTCCACGCCAACAAAGAACCTTGAGCGATCTTCCTCAACCACCAATTTCACTCCATGATTCAAGGCGACTCCTCCATTGTCGATTACTGCCAGAAGATGAAGACCGCCATCGACACCCTTCGCGATGTCGGTCACGCCATCTCCGACTCCCAACTCATGCTCAACCTTCTCCGTGGACTCAATGACCGCTTCTCCACACACCGCCGATAACATCGCAGGCGTATCCGTCCTCTCGAGCTTCACATCGGCGTGCAACACCCTCCTGCTGAAGGAGTTGCGCATCACCAACAAGGCCAAGGTGGCCATGGCGACGACACTGGTTGCAGGCGCAAGCTCTGGCTCCTCTTGCCCTCCCGACAGCTGCGCCTCTTCCATTGGCCATGCGCCCGCAGGCAGCAACAACAACCACCGCAACCACAAGGGCAATGGTGGACGTGGCAGCGGTTGACCGGCGACGGGAACGGAGGAGGGCACGACGGCTGGACTGGGGGTGGTGGTGGTTGTAGCAGTGAGGGTGGTGGCAGCAGCTGCCGGCTCTTCTTTGGTGGTGGCGGCGGCTACCAGGGGGTAGCCAACCCTAGTTGGAGGCCGGGTGGGCTATGGGTTTGGTTTAACCCTTGGCCGGCCTAGCAACGGCCTGGCACCCCTCTTAGGCCGACCTTCTAGGACCGGCTCTGATGGCCCACTACTCCCAACCCAAGCAAATACCACCTTCATTGGGCCATCTATGTCGCCCACATTTGCTGCTACAGGCCATCCCAATTGGGAGCGAGCTGACCTCATTGCAACCCTGATCCAAATGGCCTTCCAAAGCCCAAACAACTGGGTTTTGGACACAGCCGCGACATCTCATATGTCCTCCACTGACGGTATCCTCGTTACTCACTTACCTAACTCTCACACTTTTATTATTGTTAGAAATGTTCAAACTATCCCCATTATTTGTCATGACACTTCATTCCTCCCCATAGGAACCACCAAATTTGCACTCAAAAACATCCTTGTCGCCCCTTTCATAGTTCGTAATTTACTTTCAGTTCGTCAGTTTACCCACGATAATAAATGTTCCATTGATTTTGATGAATTTGGTTTCTCTGTAAAGGATCTTTAGATCCAGCGCGTGATTCTTCGCTGCAATAGCCGTAGGGAACTCTACACCCTTCCAACTACCACTCCCTCCATCGCCGCCCACTGCTTCCTCACCACTTCATCCACGCTTTGGCACCGTCGTCTCGGTTACCTTGGTCCGATCGCCATCCATAGTCTTCGGAATATGTCCTACATTTCCTGCAATGAAATAGACACATCTTTATGTCATGCCTATCAGTTAGGCAAACATAGCAAATTACCTTTTGTTAGATCTTCCTCTCGCACTTTTGTTCCCTTTGAGCTTGTTCATTGTGATGTGGACCTCTCCGGTGTTGAGCACTTCAGGTTTTAAATATTAGTTAGTGGTGCTTGATGATTTCAGTCATTTTTGTTGGGCCTTTTCGGGACACAAATTTGCTGTTCATCATCATATTGTTGAGTTTGCTGCGTATGTTTCCACCCAGTTTGACCTACCACTAAAATCTCTTCAGGCTGATAACGGCATAGAGTTTGTCAATACCACCACCACTACCTTTCTAGCTAGTCGCGGCACCCACCTACAACTCTCTTGCCCTTACACCTCCCCCCCAAAATGGTAAAGCCGAACGGATGCTCCACACCATCAACAACTCCATACGCACCCTCCTTATTTAGGCTTCCATGCCTCTGTCCTATTGGGCTGAGGCTCTTGCCACCGCCACATACCTTCTCAACTGGAGACCCTCCTCCTTAGTCCACCAATCATTGCCCTTTCAGCTCCTCCATCGCACCACTCCAGACTACTCCCACCTTCGAGTTTTTGGTTGTCTTTGTTACCCAACTTGAGTGTCATGACTCCACATAAGCTTGCCCCTCGTTCGACGGCTTGCGTTTTTCTACCCAACCTCCCACAAGGGATATAGATGTTTGGATCTCTCCACTCGCCACATCATCATTTCGTGCCATGCCGTGTTCGACGAATCACGATTACCCTTTGTGGCGACTTTCCCTGTTGCCTCATCTTTTGACTTTTTGCTGCAGGGACTCCCTCCAGCAGTCGCTTCCTCCTCAGAGGTTGAGCAACCATGACCACTCATGGTGGCTCCCTCCTCGAAGGTTGAGCAACTGCGACCCCTCACGGTAACCCCCTCCATGGAGATTGAGCAACCGTACCTACCCTCTTCGGCCAGTGCTTGACGGGCGATACAGTCGCTGCAGCTAGCGGCGCCCCATCGGTTGACGCCTCCTCGGTCAGCGCTGCCCCATCGACCGGTTGCACCATCTGGCGCCCTTCCGTCACATCTACACTCGTTGTCTTGCCACGACGGTAACATCATCATCTTCAGCCGATGTGGCTGACGTGGTTGCTGCTCCACGACCGCATTCCATGGTGACGTGCTTCCAGACTGGCTCCCTACGGCCAGTCAACCGGCTAACCTACATGGCTCCCACGCACCGCCTCTCCTGTTCCAGCCAACTGTCGTAGCGCGTTGGTTGATCCCAACTGGCACTGCCATGGCTGACGAGTACAAGGCATTGGTCAACAACGGCACTTGGCGTCTTGTTTCTCGCCCCCCTGGGGCCAACGTTGTGATGGGCAAGTGGATCTTCAAGCACAAGTTCCACTTTGATGGCTCACTTGCTCGCCACAAGGCCCGTTGGGTGGTCCGTGGTTATTCGCAATAGCACGACATTGACTATGATGAGACATTTAGCCCAGTTGTCAAGCCGTCGACCATACGAGTTGTTCTCAGTATCGCTGCATCCCGTGCTTAGCCAATTCATCAACTGGACATGAAGAATACATTATTCATGATGACCTAAAGAAGACCGTCTACTATCAGCAACCCTCCGGGTTTGTTGATCTTGCTGCCCCTGACGCTGTCTGTATGTTGCAGAAGTCCCTATATGGTCTGAAGCAGACTCCCCGTGCGTGTTACCAATGGTTCGCCACGTACATTCGACAGTTGAAATTTATGTCTTGGCATCCGATACATCTCTCTTTATTTACAAAGATGAAGATCGTATTGCCTATCTCCTGTTGTACGTTGACGACATCATCCTCACTACTTCGACCATGACACTCATTCAGCAGCTTACGGCACGCCTCCACTCCGAGTTTGCCATGATAGACCTTGGTAACCTCCACTTCTTCCTCGGCATCTCCGTGATGCTCTCTCTGACGGCTTCTTCCTCTCGCAACGCCAGTACATTGTGGATCTTCTTCAGCGGGCCAACATGGTCGAGTGCCACTCTACCTCGACACCAATGGACACTCCTGCCAAGCTCTCCGCCACAGACGACCTGCCCATCGTCGACCCTTCCTAGTAAAAGAGCATTGCTAGCGCCCTACAGTACCTCACGCTGACTCGACCAGATTTGGCATACGTCGTTCAGTAGATCTGCCTCTTCATGCATGATCCATGGGAGCCTCATCTCGCCTTGGTCAAGGGTGTCCTCCGGTACATGAAGGGTGATCTCTCCACCGGCCTCCATATCGGCTCCGGCCTGATTCAGTCCCTGACGGCATACTCTGATGCGGATTGGGTTGGTTGTCCCAATTCTCGTCGCTCTACGTCTGGCTATTGTGTCTTCCTTGGAGACAATCTGGTTTCTTGGTCCTCCAAGTGTCAGACTACTGTCTCCCATTCCAGTACTGAGGCGGAGTACCATGTCGTTGCACATGTTGTCACTAAGTGCTGCTGGTTGTGGCAATTGCTCCAGGAACTTCATGTCCCGATTGCTTCGGCTACTATCATCTATTGTGACAATGTGAGCATTGTCTACATGACAGCGAATCCTGTGCATCATTGCTGAACAAAGCATATCGAGATCGACATCCACTTTGTTCGTGAAAAGGTGGCTTTGGGACAAGTGGCGGGTGCTTCACGTCCCTTCATCGCACCAGTTCATGGACATCATGACCAAAGGCTTACCGGTTCAGTTATTTACTGATTTTCGGTCCAGTCTTTGCATTCGTGATCCTCTCGCTGCGACTGCGGGCGGGTATTAGGATTATTTATTAGTATATAGGTTGTTTATCTCCTAGACCTTTAAATTCCTACATAGTTAATCTCCTAAGACCTTTGGTCTTGTGTAACCACTAGCATTGTTTGTAACTCAGCTATATATATGAGAGATCGCCTCCCCACATCGGGTGTGAGGCATCTATTCCATTTTCTCTACACAGACCATTGTTTGAATTATGGATAATTAGTTGTAATTTAGGTCCCTCTTCGGTTTGAATTTATTGTTCTTTTGTAAATAACTCTTTTATATAATTGAAATATACCGTTGGGGCTCTCCCCATTGTTTGATGGTCACAAATTAAAAGTAACCATCAAACAAATTAAAGGTAACCAAAGTAAAAGAGAGCTAAGAATAGACATTTTAGTTTGATGGTAAACAAGAAGCCAGTTTGCTAAAAGTAACCAGACTTTTGGTAATTCACACGCACAGTCATTTCATGGAAAGCCTTTTGTTGGTATATATTGTTCCTCTGGGCATGAAAGATGAAACATTGACTACTCTTTTCTATTTTAATATGTCTGTTGATTCCAATAAAATTATAACGTAATGAAAGTTTTGTTCAATACAAATCTGATTTTCATATAAATATTCAAACATACATAGATATATTTAAATATACAACGATGCTCAGAGTTTTATATATTTGACTTGATGTATGTTCAGAATACCCTTTTTCAAGACTGGAGGGGGTATTTCACAAGAACAAATTTGAGTGGTATATGACTTTATGTAATGCAGTTGCTCTCTTCCTTTTAAAGTGGATGCCGTACAGTGTTGTCATGAACATGATCCAGTTGCTAAGGTACCTTGAGTGCGTGATACCCTTTCTCTAATTGCTTACTTGATTAAATTAATTAATTAATTACCATTTCAGATTTATTTAACCTGATATTTTCTTACTTCAATCTGCAGTCAATAGGTGCCATAAGCACTATAATTAGGAGGCCAGATGGCAAACTAGTGGGCTACAATAATGACTACATTGGAGCAATTTCTGCCATTGAGGATGGCATAGGAGGTTTTTATAAACTTAATTATGAAACTATCGTTTAACTGTTTTCTGGGAGTCATGGGAAAAAGTAGCTGATAATTTATATTTCACAGGTCCAGGATCAAAGGATGCTGCCGTTACTCCATTGTTTGGCAGGCTTCTTGTTGTTGTAGGCGCTGGTGGAGCTGGCAGGGCAATTGCGTACGGGGCAAAGGAGAAGGGTGCAAGAATTGTAGTAGCGAACCGTACCTACGGTAAGATTTTTTTATTTCTGAAATAAAACGTACAAGATAGCACGTGTTCGATTGATATAGCAGAAAAAAATACAAGACTACAACCATGAGAGACCATAGGCAGGAGAAAAAAAAGAAAGGCAGAAACTCGCCCGGTTGGATTGGGACATCAACACGGGCAAACGCTCAACTCGAGCCTCCACAACAACCCTATCGAAACCAACTCACACCACGTAGCCGACAGATTGAAGCCTTATTCGGTGGCACCCACAAAACCTACACACAACTAGCCGTCGAAATCTTACAGCAGAGCTCCAAGTCAACTAGACATTAGGAAAAGACAGATTGCACTGCACCTAGAGGGTCCTCGCCACGCGGTACCCATCATCGTTGTGTCGCTGCAACTCTAAACCCCATCCGACGGGGTAAAAACCACCAGATCCGGATCTCTGATAGGACTCAACGCGCGTACGTCTCGCCACATCCGCCGTTGGACACCACCTCACTGCTCGCGGGGTCCACGCCACGCCCGATACTGCACTCCTCATCACGGATCTGTTTCTTTTGTCGCCGTCATAGCAAGAGAGAAATTGCCCTGCTCTTCTCGATCTCTATTGAACAACCGAGCCGCTACAGAGAGTCGACCTGGCCTCGTTGCCTCACCCTCACGCTTAGCCTTCTCCGCCAAGACAGCAAACCAGGGAAGTCGCTTGCGCCGTCTTCCGACGATGCACTACATCTGATAGCCCAGCAAGACTGAACAAACCGTCACAATCCGTTGCAAGCCTAGTCGTCGCACAATGCCGTCGCCGCAAGCGCCGTCCACCGACGCAGTCCCGCACTGCACTAACCATTGCCAAGCAACGTCAGCTACCGCGGTCCGCTGCAAGCCGCCTAAAATCAACAACCATGCAAACAACCCCTGGCTGCCACCATAACTTCGAAAGCCTGCACAAGAGCTCGTCAACCTCCATTAAGCTCTCTACACGACAGAGAGGTTTCCATCGGCTGAGGCTTCCCAAGATCCTGGTCCGCCATTTGCGCCTCTTCTCGCCATGCCACCGCACCCGCACCTCCGAATCTATCATCAGCCACCACTGCATCGGCCTCCACCTCCGACGACCGCACTTCCTTGCGATACTCCGGCCACCGGCCTCCACCACCGACGATCGGGCCTCTCCACACCACCTTGCGCCGCGACCGCGAGCCGGCCGCGCCTCGTCGCGTCATGCCAAAATCCGCACAGGTCGCACCTCGCCGATCACCTCCGCCGCTGGCCACGTCTCCACACCGTGCGTCCTTCCAGCATCCTTCTCATGTTGCAACATCCGGGCTCTGGCCTTTCCAAGCTGACACAAACGTGTCACTTCTGGCCACGCGGGCGCCAGATCCAAGCACGTCCCTGCCGGATTCGGACACGCTTCTTTTCTCTTCTATTTTTTTCTTTTTTCTCTTTTTTTCTTTTTCTTCTTCTTCTTTTCTTTTCTTTTTCCTTTTTTCCTTTTTTCCTTTTCTTTTTCTCTCTTTCTCTCTTTTTTTCTTTTTTGTGAGCTCTGCCACTGCCTACTTCACAACGCTCCGCTCTCTGCTCGGCCTCGGCCTCGCCGCGCGCCTCCGCGCCATGGGTCGCGAAGAGGAGGGCGAAGGTGAGCACGGCCTCCATGACCACCCCGCGGGTGGCGCCGACGTTGTCGGCAAGGGCGTGCATGGGCGTGGCCTCGCTGCCGGTGAGGACTACGAAGAGGAGGCATGCGAGGGAGGAGCCGAGCACTGGGCGAGTGCGTAGAGCGCAGAGCGGAAGAGGGAGATGTGGCTAGTGACGACGAGGTCGAGCGTGACGGCTGGGTTGATGTGGCCGCCGGAGACGTGGAGCCCTACCGACACTTGGGCCCTCCTCCCTTGGCTTCCTTCACTTCACCCCGCGAGATCCAAACCCAGAGACTAGTCGTCGTCTTCATCTCATCTTCCACGCCCCACATCGCCATGGCTCGCTCCTCCTCGTAGTCCCAGCCCTTATCGGTGCCGGCACCAGCACCGCCCGCCCGGCCACTGTCAGCCCTCGTGGCATGGCCGTAGCGGCTGATGGCACCGCCACGTGCGCCACCGCCATCGCTGCGAACGCCTCGCCGCCGCCGCGCTTCGAGCTCGCCACCGCCGCGCTCACGCTCATCTCCGGTGGCCGCACCCACCTAGAGGCAACCGTCGCAGGCGCCAAACCAACTGCCATTCACCGCCCCGCCAGATCCGGCTGAGACGGCGCGGATCTGGCGGTCACCGCCGCCGTCCTAGGCAGCTCCCCTGGCCGCCCGAGCGATAGCCCGACCAAGAATCCCCGCCGCTGTCATATTTGCAGCCGCGCGGCTTTGCCGGCGTCGGCGAGGCGAAGGAGGAAGGAGAGGTGGAGGGGGCGGCCGGGTCGTCACCTCCCGAGCTGCCCCTGGGGGAGGGCGACGCGGGGAGCCAAAATGTTCTATGTTGGCTGCAATTATGCAATTGTTCATATGCAAATCATCCAGAATTCATTTTGTTATGGTAAAGTATTGGAAGTTCTGTACTCATTATGCCCCTCAGCCAATGATTATTGCTGAAATATGGGAAGATATCCATGTTTCTACCGTTGTCATGGGTAGTCCACTAGGGCCATATATAAATGGGACAACATCTCTTGGGCAGCAGCATTGCGCGCGTGAACAGTGCCCACATGAAGAGGGAGAATGTGTCATCCCCAGCCCATTAAGGCCCAAAGCAGCAATAGTCCTCCCTAGTAGAACAATATGAACTATTTTTTGTTCCATCAATTCGTGTTTCGCACTAGATGTAAGCATCTAGTTATAAAGCTCAAAGCTGATCATATTTGAGTATGTACATCATCTAATATGGTAATTTTCTTGTGTTCTTCAGAAAAAGCAGTAAGTCTTGCTGCCGCTGTTGGTGGTCATGCCCTGAGATTGTCCGAGCTTGAAACTTTCAGGCCTGAAGAAGGGATGATCCTTGCTAATGCAACATCGTTGGGAATGTACCCCAATATGGACGGCACCCCTATTTCAAAGGTCTCTTTCTCACGCACACGCCATGTATATATTCCAGCCATAAACTGGTGGAACCGTCCCTTCTGCTGTTACCATCTTTAATTTCAATTAATCTTGGAATGCTCTCTAATTAGCACATTTGATAATACATTGATATACCTGTCTGGTCATTATAGCCTCAATATTTTCGACAAAATTCCTATTTGTATGTGCAGAAAGCATTAAGCTTCTACAATGTTGTATTCGATGCGGTATATGCCCCGAAAGTTACCCGGCTTCTACGAGAAGCAGAAGAATGTGGAGTTAAAGTTGTCAGCGGTGTGGAGATGTTTCTCAGACAAGCCTTGGGTCAGTTCGAGCGTTTCACAAATGGTATTCAAGGTAGTGTGTTCTTCTAACTTATATCATACACCTTATTATGCCAAATGCTATCACACCTTCCTCTTTCTGATAATCTACTTTCTACAGCTCCTGAAAGCCTGATGCGTGAGATATTAGCCAAACACACATAACAGGTTCGTTCTTCATCTTGTGCCTTTTCATTTCTATACCATGATGGGTTCGTATATTTATTAGATTCTGTTTTGTATCATTTATCATTGAAGACGTTCTCTAACACCATGCCAAAACCACAGTGGCAAGATGTCTATGTAAACCAACTTACCAACCCATATATTCCCATAGATAATATAGTTTAAACGTCAAATTATATATAGAACTTTTACGGTGGTTAGAAAAAATGAGGACCCTGTCTATCGTTTTAGATCCAACGGTAAAAAAATAAAAGAAACTCAAGAGACTAGGAAAAACCGAGAGAAACTGAAAAGTAATGGATAGTATATAATGCATAATGTTTAACTATTGGTTGTAGAATTTGGTTCTTAGTTGTGGTGTTTGATTAGAGAACCTTCTTTCTTGTAGGATTGGTTGGTCTATCATGGGATCACCCCATGAACTTTGGTGGGATGGTTCCGTCCCTTATAGGTAATGCCTCCAGTTTCTAATACACATGTTTAACAGTTTGTTTTATTAAAAAGTCACATAATTATTATCTAACTTGGTCTACTATTTATTGGTCTACTATTTAAGGTATTTAAGGTACTATAAGCATGACTTGTATTTTCACAAATTTGCAAAAAAAAAGATGTGTGACCAAACGTATGTGAAAAATCTAATGTCATCATCTATTAAAAGAAAGGAAGTATTGCCCATGCCTACATGGAAGGATTTTGGTGGTGATGGATCAACAAGATTCCATTTCACAAACCAAACATTAATGTGTGGTTTCTTAAACAAACATTTCATTAGTTTAGTGTGGTTAGGGTGTGGTCACTTATATATCTGCTGTTTTGTCGAAACTTGGTTTCGGCAATATAATTTCTGGGGTCGCAGTCGAGATCGCCAAGCACAATGGGTTAGAAGGGGAAGAAGATTTAGACAGGTTCAGGCCATCTCGTGAGGTAATACCCTACTCCTGTTTCGGTGGATTCGATCCGCCGAGTGTCTTTATTGATCTCGTGATCTAAAGCTGAAGGCTAAAAGTTGATCTCCTATCGGAATCTCTGATCTAGAATCTGATATCCCTCAAGGGACGCCCCTTACCCCCCTTATATAGTCTTGGGAGGAAGGCTTACAGATCGGAAACCCTATCTTATTCTAAGTTGGTTTCCTCAATCTTACCAAACCGTGATCGTAGGCCGATTGCCTTATCTCTATCGGCAATCGTAACACCAAGTCATGTTCGGTTTACGATATAGCAGGCACAATCTATCTCTATCTCCCTCGGATAAGCTTGCCATGTAGATACCCGATTGCCATAATCTCCACAAGAGCCCCGAGTCCTTTTCGCCGACGAGACGCTCGCCGGACAAAAAGACACACCAAAAACCTCTTTGACCGAGTGCTTTTGGCGCCGAGTGATTCCATCATCTCTCGCCCGAATCTTCCCGAGTGGTTCCAAAGACTCGTGAAGGGTGGAAAATATCTAAAAATTCTCAAAAATAAATATCTAGGTGCATCTCCCGATGCACCTAATTAGGTGTAGCCCCGACTATGTGGTTAGTCAAAAATGACTAAGCATATAGTCAAGAACTATAAAAATCATCCTCATGTAGATGCTTAGCTCAAGCTAAAGCAACCTCATTACTCGGCAAGCTTGTGCTTATCCGAGTGAATTTGCCCGAGTCATCTCGAACAATTAACCCAATCAACCCTCATGGGTGAAAAGCACTGTAAGCTCATGCTTATCCGAGTGGATCCGCCCGAGTAATCCCTAACAAATATTTCAATCGTTCCTCATGGGAAAACGAGTTCTTTCAATCATATGAAAAATATGACCAAGTTATTAAATAGCTTTTGCCATAATCTTGGTCTCAATCTATAAAGATCTTCACCAAGGTGGAAAAATAGATAGCATTGATCTAATCAATTAGTCAAATGCTAAAAACCAAACAACCCTTATCATCAAGGCAGTTATAAAAACTTAACCGTTGGTCACCTTCCAAGTTGCATCGTGCCGCCTTCTCATGAAGTCAAGCAAACCACGGTATGAAATGATTTTCAAAGGTACGGGGCATTCGGACACGCGCATATTGCCGTGGCAAATCTGCTTAAGCTCATCCGCTTAAGTCCCTAAGGACACGCGTCGGCCACACCTTAACTAGGCCGTAGATTTTCTTATGGGCTCGGCCCAATCACAAGAAAACCTAGCGCAACCCTCAAATCTTTCTATAAAGGCACGAGGTCGTCACCGCCTCTTCATCTTCCAAAAGTTTCCTTTTCGCAAGATCGTTCACCGTTCACCGCGGAGAACCCTAGACTCGCGCGCTTCCAAATCCATCCAACTAGGAACTCGCTCTTTGCAACAACTAGCTTCCGCAGCCAAATCTCCCAAGTTCCTTTGTCAAAATCCCCACTTTTTCCGACTAGATCCACTTCCCATCAACACCACTCTCATGGCGGAGAAAAAAAGGATCCCGTTCGACCAATGGGCCGCATCGGATGTGAGGGAATCCACCCTCAAAGAGATGGTGAAGCATGGCGTGCTTCCTCCAAAGGAGATCGTGGGATGGCGCCCGGCGGCGGGGGAGGACTTCCCAACCCCGAACACCGGTGAGCTCGTCGTTTTCACTTCTTTCTTCTATTGCGGGTTCAACCTTCCCACCTTCGAGTTCTTCCGGGGGCTTCTGGATTACTATGGGCTTCAACTCTATCATCTGAACCCGAACTCGATGCTTCACATCGCTCTCTTTATTCATGTGTGCGAAGCCTTCCTTGGCATCCTCCCCACTTCCATCTCTTCCGCGCATGTTTTATCTTAAACCTCATCCGAATAAAGACCACCCATGCGTCGTTGGCGGGCAAGCTTCCCTCCGCGGATCTCTCCGCAAGGAGTACTTCTCTCCCTCTAAAGTCCTCCAATAAGGGATGGCATGCGGGCCGGTTCTACATTAACAACCTCGAACCCCACTCGCCAACCTTTGTCGGTCTTCCCCTCGTCCCGGCCAACTTGGAGCACTGCTCCAAGTAGCCCAAGATTGAGACGAGGCCAACAAGCCGCTTGCGAAGATCCTGGCGATGAAACAAAAGGGTCTTCGCGGGGAACAGATCACTCGGCACTTCATCAGGTGCCGACTGGCGCCGATCAAGGAACGGTCGAAGCCGGCCTTCGAGTATGAAGGCGGAAAGGACCTAATCGGGAAGATCCAGATCCACTCGCCTACGAGATCCCGAAGATCCGGATGTACAAGATCTTCTCGACGGAATCGCAGCTGAGCGGGCCCTCATTCTCGCGCTTCTTCCTTCAAAGATCCACCGACTCCTCCTCCTCCAGAAGCCGACCGGTTACTTCATGACGTCTTTCAATCTTGATATCTTGTCTCTTAGTGTTATGCATTCTTTTTCTTGCAGAAAACGCCCGTTACCTCCAAGCCATACAAGGTGTCCCACGATGACGCGCCGCGTCGTCCCGCTAAGAAGCCGGCTGGCGGGATCAAGATCCAGAGCGATCCAGTCGGGAAGCGGGCGGCGCGAGCGAGGACTCAAACAAGTGGGCGAGCAAAAGGAGGCCGATCATCGAAGATTTGGATGATGACGCCCGGCCTCCTCCGGCCGAGACCCCACCTCTAAGGCGATCGCGCGGACGGCGCCAAGATCCGCCTGGCGCCCGGATATGCTCTATAACCGAAGTCCAAACTTTTCCGTTGAAAGCTTTCTTTATCTTTACCCCACCTGCATTCATTTTCAGGAGGCCCCAGGACATAGATCCTGCCGAGGGAGGTGAAGGGCCGACCCCAGCCGCAGCTCCCGAGGTGCCAAAGCAAGCAGAGCCCAAACCCCGGAGCCCACCACCGAGCGTGAGCTCTCCGGGCGGGCAACCTTCGCCTCCGAAGAAGGAAGCCCCGAGGAAGGAGCCCCCGGCCGCCAGCCGGGTATCCCAACTGGAAACCAGTCAACGGCCGGGAAACCTCAGGCCGCGGCTCGAGCGCCCCCGACTGAGGGCCACTCGGCGCGGAGTCAGAAGAAGGAGGCCAGCCGGGCCGCTCCACCTAAGCACGCAGCCGTTGAAGCTGGTGAGATTTGTGTCTAAGTATTCTTTTGCTCTTTCAGTTTGAACCTTTCATGTCTTCATCTGTCCTTCTTATTCGCCAGCCATAGTGGAGGAAATCCCAGTTGCGTCCTCCAAAACCCGGGTTCCCTAATTAGGATTGAGTGGCGGGACTCAGAGGGTGAAAGGCTGGGCATCATCTTGAACAGGCAAGCCGAGAGAGATGAAAGAGATGCCCTTGTTGAAAGCTTGAACGAGGCGGACCGGCCGCTCAACATAAGCCTTTGTCTTTCTCTTTTATTGTATTATCAATATTTTTTTCGTCGTCACTCTTCCCGTTTTCACGCGCGAAGGAGTATTGCCGCTCCATGGCAAAGTCCGAAGTGCCGGAGAAGCCGGTTCCTCACCCGAACTCCTTAGAGGACGTTCGGCGACAGTCAAGGCCACTGGGAGGAGGCCGCGTCGAGGAGGCGGCTTTAAGGAGGGAGATCGCAGAGCCGGGAGGCGAACCTCGACCTCCGAGGATCTATCGGGAGTAAGCCCGTCTCTCCAAGTTTCTTCATGTTTCTCATGTCAATCTTGGTTGTTGACGATCTTCTTCTCTTGTAGAAAATTCTTCTGAGGTCCATTCGCTTCAAGTCCAACGTGGAGGCACTGCCTTGACAAAGCCGAGATGGAGGCCGAGTTTGAAGGTAAGACTCTTTGAAGCAACATTCCTTGCGCCGCTTTATTTCCGAGTGTTATGCATGATCTGAAGCTTTTGGCAGCTTACAAGGTTAAGACCCGAGCTCAATATGATGTCTTACTTGGGCGGGTCAAACAAACCGACGAGATCCGGAAGAGGTCGCCAATGCCGCTATGCCGATCTTGCTATCCTTATTCCATCAAGGAGTTGGGGCCGGTCGCTAGAGCCGTATAAATATTCGACAAGCCCGGCGTTCCCGACCAGATCCGGCCAACATTATCAAGCCGCGAACATGGGGCTGGTCGGCTCTTGCGCGACCAAGTCCTTTACCCCGAGTGGACATCCACTCGGTTGGGAGGGTTTCGCCGATGGGACCACTGATGAGCGTGCCTTGGATATGCCGAGCGAGGCGCAGGAGGCAAAGAAAGAAGATAGCCATTGATGTAGTGAACAATTTCAAGATTTGATTTGTCTTTCAACATTTTCTTGTAAATGTCGTGTAATCGTAACGCTCTGATGTAGAACTTGTGATATATTTAGTTTATTTATGTTAATGCCTTGATCCGAGCTTTTGTGTGAAATTTCTTGAGTAGTTTTCGTCTGACTGTCACCAAGCCTAGGCTCATTAGGTCATCGGAAAACTCTCAGTCCTTAGACACTGAACTCGAATCGAAGGACATTAAACAATGATAAACCAAATCATGCACGAAGTTGATGAAGAAAACTTAAGCTTTATTGACATATGTAGCCCATCGCTAACTCAAGAAGTCATCTTGCTTGAGGTTGGCAAGTCAAGGAAAACATGAAGCCTTAGCCAAATTAGGCATAGAATCGTCGAAGATGCTCAATGTTCCAGAGTTCTCCACCATAGACCCGTCTTCACGTTTTAGCCGTATGCACCAGCCGAGTCACCTCGGCGATTATGTACGGTCCCTCCCATAAAGGGGATAATTTGTGACGGTCTTTGGTGGTCCGGATCTTGCGTAGGACCAGTGTCGCCAACGATGAAAGCTCGTGCTCGAACGTTGCGACCGTGGTATCTTTCGAGCCCTTGAAGGTATTTGGCCGACTGGATGAGGGCCGCCTCACGGGCCTCTTCCAATCGAGTGAGGTCATCCACTCGGCCGGGTCGTAGCGCTCATCGTTGAAGCCGCGGACCCGGAGGATTCATACTCCATCTCGTTTGGCAACATGGCTTCGCGCCATAGACAAAAAGAAGGGAGTTTGGCCGTAGCCCGACCGGGTGTGGTCCGCAATGCGACCATAAGACCGAGGGAAGTTCTTGGACCCACTTGCCGCGTAAGGGTTTAGGCGATCGAAAACGCGAGCCTTGATGCCTTGGAGGACCATGCCGTTGGCTCGCTCGACTTGTCCGTTGCTTTTGGGGTGGGCTACCGATGCGTAGCGGATCTTGATTTCGAAGTCCTCGCAGAATTCCTTGAAAATGCCTCCCATGAATTGAGTCCCGTTGTCGCTATGATTCGTTTGGGACGCCGAAGCGGTGCACGATGTTGAGGAAAAGTCCCGCGCCTTGTCGCAGAATTGTGGCGACCGCTTGGCTTCAATCGACTTGGAGAACTTGTCGATTGCGACGAAGAGGTGTGTGAATCCTCCTGGAGCTTTTTTGAAGGGGCCAACCATGTCCAGACCCCATACCGCGAACGGCCAGGAAAGTGGTATTGTTTGAAGCTCTGGGCGGACATGGCTTTGTCGGCGAAAACTGGCAGCCTTCGCAGTTCGTACGACTTTATCCGCGTCTGAGACCGCGGTAAGCCGAAGAAACCTTGCCCGTAAGCTTTGCCGACTAGAGTGCGTGCCGCCGCGTGGCTTCCGCATATTCCCGAGTGGATGTCTTGGAGTAGCTGTTTCCCTTCCTCGGGTGTGATGCATCTCATTAGAATTTCGGAGGGGCTTCTCTTGTATAGATCGGAGTCAACCATGACATATGCTTGGCAACGACGCCGGACGCGTTCTGCTTCATCCCGGTCATCCGGCAGCTCTTGCTGGGTTAAGAATTTGATGAGCGGCATCCTCCAGTCGGCATCGGTCATGGCGACTTCGTTTGCGACTTCTTGATTGATAGTTGTCTTTGCCGTGATGGTTGGTTCATAGAGGTGCTCGACAAAGACGTCTGTTGGGGCGGTTTCGCGCTTGATCCGAACCGGCGCTCACTGCCTTCGTTGTTATGCCTCAGGACATGTGAGAGTTCGAGCCCGTCAAACTTGTCCTTAAGCTTGCGGACCTCTTGCCGGTAGGCCTCCATGGTGTCATTTAGACAGGGCCAATCTTTCATTACTTGATTAACGACCAGCTGGGAGTCGCCTTTCACGATGAGTCGACGTATTCCGAGTGAAACTGCGAGGCGCAGTCCATGTAGGAGAGCTTCGTACTCGGCAACGTTGTGTGAGGCGGAGAAGTGGAGGTGAAGGACATATCTTAGCCTTTCCCTGGTCGGGAGATCGCACGACTCCCGCTCCCAAGCCGGTGATCCTCTTGGATCCGTCGAAGTGCATGGTCCAGTGTTGGAGGTCTTCCCGAGGCACGTTCTCTTGTTGTTCACCCACTCGGCCAGAAATCCGCCAAGGCTTGTGACTTTATGGACGTCCTCGCCTTAAAAGTCAAGTCCAATGGCATCGCTCTAGAGCCCACTTGGCGATGCGTCCGGTTGCCTCGCGGTTGTGGATGACATCGCCGAGTGGGAAAGAAGTGACGACGGTGACCGAGTGACCCTGAAAATAATGTGCCAATTTCCTCGCGGTTATTAGAACACCATAGAGTAATTTTTGTACCTGGGGGTAGCAAATTTTGGCTCCGCCAACACTTCGCTAACAAAGTAGATTGGCCTCGAATCTTCGAGCCCGTCCTTCTTCTTCGCGCTCGACCACGAGCACCGTACTAACCACTTGGTGAGTGGTGAAACGTACATGCAGCGAGAGGTTCCCGGGTTGAGGCGAGGCCGGACGGGAGGCTTTGTAAGGAACTCTTTGAAATCTTCAAAGGCCTTGTTGGCTTCCGCGGTCCACTGGAAGTCGTCTGTCTTCTTTAGCAATCTGAAGAAGGGCATGCCTCGTTCGCCGAGTCGAGATATGAAACGGCTTAGTGCCGCCATACGCCCGTGAGCTTCGGACGTCTTTCGGTTACTCGGGGTTTCATGCTTAAGATGGCGTTGATCTTCTCTCGGATTTGCTTCAATGCCGCGATGTGACACCATGAAGCCGAGCGCTTGCCCGATGGAACGCCGAAAGTGCACTTCTTCGGGTTTAACTTCATTCGAAGGCCCGGATGTTTGCAAAGGTTTCTTCTAGGTCGGCGATCGTGTCTTCTTTCGCTTGGTCTTGATGACAACGTCGTCGACATAAGCTTCAACGTTCTTGTCGATCCGCGTCCTGGAAGCATCTTTGGATCATGCGTTGGTATGTGGAGCCGGCATTCTTCGTGCCAAAAGGCATGGTGATGTAGCAAGAGGCCCCAAACGGCGTGATGAACGATGTTTTCAGCAATGGATTCTTTCAAGCGATCCGTGATAGCCCGAGTAATCCAGAAACTCGGGAGTTGACAATGGCTGTTGAGTCAACGACTTGGTCGATGCGAGGCGCCCGAACGGATCTTTGGGGCGAGCTTTGTTGAGGTCGTATAGTCAACGCACATGCGCCATTGCCCCGTCTTCTTGCGGACCAGATCGGGTTGGCTAACCTCGGGATGAAGAACTTCTTTAATGAAGCCTGACCAAGAGCTTTGCGAGTTCTTCTTTGATAGCGTCTTTTCGATCCCGCGCGAATCGCGTAATCGTTGTTTTATCGGTTTGGCGTCATCTTTGACGTTCGAGAGTGCTCGATCACCTCCCTAGGAATTCCAGCATATCGATGGTTTCCAAGCAAAAACATCTTTATTATTTTGGAGGAAGGTGACGAGCGCGTTTTCCTATTTGGGGTCTAGGCGCCGCCATTACGGCGTAGCGAGGGATCCGACGGATCAAGGGAGATCTTCTTGGTCTTGGCGTCGCGGATCCCGATTTGGCTATCTTCTTCACGGACTTTGCCCTCTGCCGAAGTTGATGCAGCCAATCGGACTTCTTGTTGGCCACGTAATCTCTCGCGAGATTGGGCCATGTCGCAGCCTCTCCTTATCGCAGTGAAGGCTTGCTTCACATCGCTCAAGAGTGATGACGCCGTTGGGACCCGCATCTTCATGCAGAGGTAGGTGTAGTGAGGGATCGCCATGAACTTGGCAAGCGTGAGCCTTCCGATGATGGCGTGATATTTGTTTCAAGTCGGCCACCTCAAAAGTGACGTTCTCCGTTCGAAAGTTCTCTCGGGCCCCGAAGGTGACTGGAGGGAGATATGCCCGAGTGGTGTAGAAGATAGCCCTCGTATGACTTCGTGAAAGGGGGCCGAGCTTGCCTTTAGTTCGGCCCTCGGGATCCGCATCTCATCCATGGTCTTGGCAAACGGGATGATGAGGGCGCCGCCCCATCGACGAGGACGCGCTTGAGCTCGATATTGCGGACCACGGGATCCGGACGAGTGGATAGCGCCCGGGTGAACCACTCGGTCGGGTGATCCGAGCGGTCGAAAGTGATGGCCACTTCCGACCATCGCAGATATTGAGGGACTTCGGGTTGAGCCGCGTTGACCTCTCGGCGCTAGCTTTTGTTTCCTCTTGGATACATAGGCTAGCGGCCCCGAAGATGTGGTTGAGCTCTCCCCACCGGTCTTGAAAAGGTTCGGCATTTTCACCGCATTGTTCTTCTTGGCGCCCGACGGTCCGGCCTCGTCGGTCGGCTTCTTGTTGAGCTGGCCAGCTCTTCTGCGAACCGCTTGTAAATAAACAGTCCTTCGCCGCGTGCTTATGATTCGGATGATGGGTGCCGGGCGTTCATGATGGCGTCGTAGGCGGCGACTCGGGACGGCGTTGAGTGTTGGAGGTTGCGGCCACTAGGTCCTCGGATCGGCGCTTGCGATCTTTCGGGCCGGTTGCCGTTGTTGCCGCCATCCTTCTTAGGATTACGGCTCCCTCCCGCTTGCTTGTCTTCCCTCCTATCAGGCCGGTCTTGACGGGCGGCCTTGATGGCGCCGTTGGATTTGGCGTATGAATTCGCCGTCTCGAACATTTGTTTCACCGTCTTCGGTGGTTTGCACCCAAACTTCCCGATTAGCAGCTCATCACGGACTCCCTTCTGGAAAGCGGCGATGATGATGTCATCGGTGATGTTCGGGATCTTGTTGCGCTTCTCGGAGAAACGACGGATGTAATCCTTTAGGGGTTCGTCCGTCTTCTGGATGACGTTGTATAGGTCGAAGTGTGTGCCGGGCCTCTCGAAGGTGCCTTAGAAGTTGGCGATGAAGTGGTCCCTCAGCTCGCTCCACGAGCCGATTGAGCCTCTTGGCAGGCTCGTGAGCCAGTTTCTGGCTGAGTTAGCGAGGGCCATGTTAGTGATATGCCCTAGAGGCAACATAGAGATGTTGGATATCACGTCAATGTTTATGTATAAATGAATAAAGTGTTATTCAGTTCCATGAAATAGACATCTTGTATTGATCAATAAGTACGTGACTTATTTATGAGACTCGATATGTATGAATCTATTTCTAAACGATCCCTGATCATATGTCATATTGTTGGAACAAATATGATTCTAAGATCGGCATGTTTATTGATTGATGATCATGTCTCATAGATCATGGGTATGGAGATACCAAATCAATAAACATGGACATATGTGTTAGATAACACATTGTTGGATAGACCCATCATGAGACACTACAGGAATTAATGTGCCATTAGTTGGTCTCGTGTAGTGTTGGTACAAAGTCCTTAGACTCGAGATCACCATGGATTCCAACATGTGTAGTAGCCTACTTTGGGACTACCAAACGCTATTCCGTAACTAGATAGTTATAAAGGTAGTTTTCGGGTTTGCTATGAAACATGGAGTGGGATGTGAGTGATCAAGATGGAATTTGCCCCTCCTTTGGAGAGATATCTCGGGCCCCTCGAGGTAATGGATTATGGAAATGCATGGCCATGCTAAGTTGATTGAGGAGTCAATCAAATGACGTATAATCCAATACGGTTCGAGTGAATGGTTAAGCTATTGAAGGGATGGCACACATCTTGCCTATAGCTTAACCGGTATCGTGAGGCAAAGGGATTTGTGTACACATTACGAGTTCGAGCCGATATTATATTCTTGTATACTATGGTGTCAATATGTGCCGCTAGGCGCCGCTATTGACAGTGGCCGAGTTGGACTCGAGCCGACGATCGGCTAAGTTAGACTATAGCCGAAACCGAGTATACCGAACCTACTGTGGTCGCACGCTTAAGGGGATAGAATAGATATTCGAGTTGGACTCGGATACGGCTCGATCGGATAGGGATCCGATCGGATAGAGTCCTATGGGCTTACGACGTATGGGCGGCCAACTCTATGAGATACGGATGAGATCCGATTCAAAATAGAGTCCTAATCGGCCACTAGTCCCGTCGGCCAACTCTATATAAAGGAGGGGGGGTGGAGAGCCGAATAGACATCAATTGCATCGCGTGCAACATGTAAGTCGCCGAGATCAATCTCCACGGAAACCCTCCCCACTTTCGAGCCAAACCCTAGCCTTGCATCGCGTGCTAGCACACGGTGTACGGCGTTCGTCCCCGGACGTGTGGATACCGCGAGAGGCGCCGCTACGTTGCGCGCCGTTGATCGGCCGGACGGCCGCAATCGGAGCGATCGGGCCGTGGTGGAATCGGCCGCGGTCCGGCGCACGGAGCGAGGCGTGAGAACGCGGCCGGACGACTCGAATCGGCTGATTGGCGAACCGGCATCTCCGGAATCGGCTACACTGTTCGGATCGGATTGCCCGATTGGTTATTCCGCCGCACTCTACTCCAATCGGTAACGATCTATCGGCCCTTACTTGCAAGTGTTCTGGTTTGCGCGGTAAAAGTTTTTGTTTTTGGCTAGCGTAGCCTCCGCGTAACCCTTCAGCCACGGGCGTAATTGGCCATAGCTTTGTTGTCGCCACTGCAAGACGGATGGCGAGGGTGTATACGGTTAGCCAAGATTCGTGGTCGGTCTTGCTGTCGTACCTTTCAATCCGGTGGGCTTGAACCCACTCGGCCGTGCATTCGGCGGAGCTCCCGAGTGAAGGCCGACTCCGTCGTCGCCGCTATCGGTGATCCTCCGATCTTCCCGAGTGCGTCGGCCCCGCTCCCGGTAGCGGCGATCAAGGACTTCCAGCAGATCACTCGGCGGGGTCTTCGGCTGGTGGTTGGGTAGCCGGAGCCGTTGTTGCGGCGACGCGGTGGTGGACGGGTGGACGTCCATGTCGTTTGTCGCGGAGTCGGCCGTCCGCTCCCGGTACTTCGCGTGGACTCACGGGGCGGGCCTCTTGGCTCGGTCGTCGACCGATCCGGCTCGGTCCTCTTATAGTCTCCCGACCTTAGAGGCGGAAGCCGCCTTTGTCCGGCGTTTCGCCACAGATTCGCCGGCCTTCGTGCCGAGGTGGTGGGGTGGCCGTTAGATGTGGCGGCGACGATGGTCTTGATCTTGTCGAGTATTGGAGTCACATTGGCGGGTGCCGTCTCCATGACGGTGTCCAAGAGGGTAAGTGCGGCAACAGCGTTCGCCGTGACGTTTGGAAGATGTTGGTGTTGCGGACCCGTGTTTGGAGGATGGCCTCCCGGCGATCGTCCGCCGCACGTAGGTCTTGCTTCCTCTTGTCGCCTCGTCCTTGCGTTGTTTCTCCTCTTCGGCTGCCTTGCGCTCGAGCTCCACCTTGGCTCGCTCTTCTTCAGCAAGCCTTCCGGCCATGGCCGAGTCCGACTCGTCCGCTTGGCCATGAGGACGTCAAAGCACTTCGGCTCATAGTCCATGCGACGGTCGGAGTTGTCGGCTTCGTCGAAGGGATGCCGTAGAGGTTGTCGAAACCGGCGGAGCCGAGGTATCCATTGAGCTCCGAAGATGAGCGGAGCCGAATGATGGGAGGATGACGGCGACCTCCCTTGATCCTAGGTAACCGGATCCGGATCGTTCCCCGAGTCGAGCTTGGGGGTATGGGCTCCTCCGAGTGGGTCGCCGCCGACTCGGGGGAGAGAAGTTCGCTGTAGATCTCGGCGGCGTTTGGTAACCCAAACGGAACCGAGAGGTCTTCGTCCGAATAGATTGCTTCCGTCGGGGAGGTGAGAAGATTGGCGTAGATTTCGGCGGTATTCGGTAATCCGAATGGTGCCGAGCGAAGTCCGTCGTCTGAGAAAGTAGATTGCATCTTGGTCTTCAAGATGTCGTTGTAGATGCCGGCGCTGTTCGAAGCCCGAACGGCGTCGAGTGGATTTCTCCTTCCGACCGGTCCGAATCCGTGTCGAAGGAGGAATCGTCGCGCAAGTAGGCGGCGAAGTCGCCGAATCTTGAAGGAGATCCCATCACGCTTGTCGGCGAATTTTGTTGAAGAAGTCTCGACGCGCGGCCCCCTACCTGGCGCGCCAACTGTCGAAACTTGGTTTCGGCAATATAATTTCTAGGGTCGCAGTCGAGATCGCCAAGCACAATGGGTTAGAAAGGGAAGAAGATTTAGACAAGTTCAGGCCCTCTCGTGAGGTAATACCCTACTCCTGTTTCGGTGGATTCGATCCGCCGAGTGTCTTTATTGATCTCGTGATCTAAAGCTGAAGGCTAAAAGTTGATCTCCTATCGAAATCTCTGATCTAGAATCTGATATCCCTCAAGGGATGCCCCTTACCCCCCTTATATAGTCTTGGGAGGAAGGCTTACAGATCGGAAACCATATCTTATTCTAAGTTGGTTTCCTCAATCTTACCAAACCGTGACTGTAGGCCGATTGCCTTATCTCTATCGGCAATCGTAACATCAAGTCATGTTCGGTTTACAGATATAGCAGGCACAATCTATCCCTACCTCCAGTCGGATAATATTGCCATGTAGATATCCGATTGTCATAATCTCCACATGTTTGTTTATGTTGGCCACGTGGAAATGACTTGAGTTGTAAACAAATTCCGCGGAAACCATTTATTTTTTTATTTACTAGGATAGTACCTCAGCCTATTAGTGCTCATTGGAATCAACTTGTTTTGATATAACTGTGTTTCTGTGGGCGAATGGGGAAGCGGGAACGGTTGTGAGTAATTGTAGCCCAAGTATTCCTCTCGGTTAAGTTAACAAAAGTTTTGGATGACAGGTTTGCGCTCAGTTGGAGATTCTTCGTTGTAACGTTAATTTCGCCGACTTGTCACCTGTCAGAGATGTAAACAGAAAATGCTGAGTGTTTAATCTCATCGTACTTGAAATAAAGAATTTGCATGCATATGCAGTTTGCTTTATGATCATGATGGGCTTCTAAGAAACTAATAAGCATCAAGCTACGATCAGATGGTTCCATGTTCGTCACGTAAGAATTACACCTCTCGACTTGCTTGCTAATATATATTTGACTAGAAAATGGGCGCGTCTGTTGCCGCGTGAGCTGATTTTTAGCCTAGGTATTGTTAAGTGCTAGTATTTCAAGATTTGTACTGTCATATAACTTTTAGGAATTAGTTTAATTAATGGGACACTATGTGGCAAACGGCTCAAAAATATTTAGGTTTCAGCCTTTCTCTGAAAGTGTGATTAGTACGCGCGTGGCCCATCCCTCCCTGTGCAGAAAAAACAGAACGCTACGCGCTTTCCCTCCACACAAACCTGCGCTCTCCTTTTGTCTTGTGTGGGCTTATTTTGTCTCCACACAACTCACAGAAAAAACAGAAAAAAGCCCATGACGTTTTATTCATGTGAAAAAGCCCACACTTGCGAAAGGAGAAAAATAGGGCCATGATGTATTTTCTCTCAAAAAAAAGCCCAGGAAAAAAGAAAACGCACGCAAAGCACGCCTCCATCAACCAGCGTCCAACCCACCACCATCACACATCCAAAAATAGCGGCGAAGCCTTGCGATCCATGCAAGAAAAAGAAAACAAGAGGTCAGCTTAATCGGATAAATCCTCCCTCCCATTGGATGCAGCGGTTTAAGATGAAGCGCGAGGATAAAAGAAGTGATTCAATGCTGCATATTGGGGAAACCCTGGTGTGTAAAGAAATATTCCTTTTGTTCAAAAAAAATTTCAATTCTAACTACAAACCTACCTGAATACGTGTCTAAGTTCATAGTTAGGATTGGTTTTTTTTTCGGACAAAGGGTGTAGATGAAAAAAAGTACTTATGTCCTGATTTTGAGCTATCTGGATGAAACCTATAAATTTGTGGTTCTTTTTTTATTATCACGAGAAATTTGAAAATCTCTCTTTGTGCTGCTTTCATAACTGTACTTATTATTTATGGTGCTTCAGTTTGTCTTGCTGCATGAACCATGTTTGAGCAAATGCTGCTAGATTCAGAAAACTCTCACTGGATTCAGAATTAGTTCTGAAAAACTGTTAGATAAGTTTAAAACTAGATCAACCCACAAGATGCAAAAATGTTGTGATGCATCATGCATCATCAGAAACAAAAGAAAACACACCTTAGCATGCACTGTGTAGTCTGTTGTTACTCTGCTTTGGCGCACTCACTGAAATCTTTTGGGTGCATCTGTGTGTTTGCTTCAACAAAATGATCATCGAGGAAGAAAACCGAACATGCGTGAGATTTCTGACGAATCGGAGTAGACATATATCATCTCGATCAGAGCATAACCTGATCATGCTGCCTGTATAATCATGCATGTCATCGTAAACTGTTCATACAGCATGATTCATCACTACATCATCAGTGTTCAGTGCTTGTGCTAGAGTGGACAGAACAGACTACACAGTAACACAGACATTACAAACTTGCTTAATTATACACCTTTATCCATTTTCTTTTTGCAATATTTTGGATTCACACAGGCAAATCAGCATCTTGCATCTACAAACATAAACTGTGCATTGCATGACTGAAAAAGGACAAACGTTACTAGTTTTCTCTATAATGTTCAGAACATAATCTTGCTATTAGTTACACTTTCAGGAGACATGCAGAGTATTGGAAAAAACTGAAAGCTCGCTTCGGTCCCTAATCTTGTACTGCATGAGATAACTAAAAAAAGCTCACATAAAAATCATGCTCAGTGTATTTTTCCTGAAGTTCTACAGTAACATGATTAACAAGTGTCAGGCCTTCATTTGTTGCTGCTACGAACCTAATTACTTGACATTTAGTTCTAACAAAGAAATTACCTGCTTAATATGTAGCAAAGTTTAAAAAACTGACAGAAAACAAACACAAATATGAATCATTAGCATGCATATATATATATATATATATATATATATATATATATATATATATATAATATACATCACTGCTGACTGACATTGTCTAACAAAAAGATTCAGAAAAACTGAACGTTCAGAAACTATTACTAGATTAAGGATTGATTTGAAAAACTATGACTAGGTTCAGAACTACATACTGATTTCTGACATTGCTAACAAAAATTAGTACTGTTTTAGGAAAATTTAGGTAACTGACAAAATCTAGGTTGCTTCTAAACAGGGCTATAAAGATTCAGTTCTGAACCTATGTTGCTTCCACTTCTCAAAAGGGGATAATGAAAATTGATGTTTCAGATATTTTACTAGATGACAAAAAAGTTTTCACTGATCATTTGGGAATGGAGGGAGTATTTCCTTAAGACCAGGGTAAGTAATGCCAAAACTGAGTAGTTGATTATAGCATAGTTCAAAACAAATCTAAAACCTCACTCATCTCTGTCCACTCCCACCCCCAATCGAGCCATTCCTTGCATCGCATCCTCCAAGGATGTTACTCCTAAAAATTTCATATGCTGTACTAAACAAAAAAACAAGTAATGTTAGAATAATGCATTGGGGGTTCAGAAGTACATTATCACAGAGTACTCAGTTTACCCTACATAAGCCGCAACAAAATTCATATACAGGAACCTACTGTATAAGCAATGGTCAACTCAACTGTAGTGCATTCTTGTAGAAAAGAATTAGTACAAAACTAGTATGATTAATATGCTGCCAACCTGAAATTTAACCTCATGAAACAAAGGGAAACCCTCATGAGCAGAGGGCAAAACCAAAAAAGTCATAAAGCTAATTTAAAAAATGAGCATTATCTTATATTGATGAATTTGCATATGTCCATGCATGGAGAACAACACGTGAGCTTATTTATTAAAAAAAATAGATGTGTACAAAAATTGAACATTGGCAAGTGGTCAGGCAAAAACTACATTATTTTCTAGTTTCAATGCTATTTCTGACAAAAACAAATACAAATATGACAAAAACTGACAAAACTACGTATTATTGTTAGTAAGCAAATCACACAAAACATACTAGATTATTTTCTAGTTTTAATGCTATTTTTGACAAAAACAAACACAAATATGACAAAAACTGACAAAACTACGTATTATGGTTAGTAAGCAAATCACACAAAACACATACTAGATTGTTTTCTAGTTTTAATGCTATTTCTGACAAAAACAAACACAAACATGACAAAAACTGACAAAAATAAACTCAAATATGAAAGAAACTGACAAAATACAAAGCCCAGCAGAAGACAAGTTAGTTTTCTGTGAGCAACATTGACAAAACATGGACAAATTGATGACAAAAATAGTCATTGTGGAAATAAAACTCACCCTGATTATAACTAAGTGTTGCTACTAGTTTACAAAAAAAACCTAGTTCTCATGTGTGGAAATAAAACTCATGCATTCCATTTTTTGACATTGCAAAACAGAGACTGAGCTAATTCTCTGTTAGTTTAAAGGTACTTAGTGACATATGCTGCTACAGGTAAAAGATAATACTACTACTATACTAGTGCAGGAACTTGAAGTACCTAACCTAAAAACTGCTAGCTGTACAGGAATATCATCACTCTAATCCGCTTTGATGTGTGAAGTGCATACTCTTTTCATTACAAGAATATCATCCTCTGATCCGCTAGATAAAAGTTTACTAGGTTCTCCACTTCTCCTTCATTACAAGTCAACAAGAAATCCTAAAAACAAAAAGAATTATACATAGTTAGGCGACCTCAGTGGCGGAGGACGTGAAAAAATTTAGGTATGGCGAAGAAAGCACACAAAAATTCCTGTAAAATATGAATCTAATTCCTGTAAAACTTCCTGTGTTGCTGCTGCTCAATCAATGGGAAATCCAGCCATGCAAATCACTGTGCTGCCAACTTACTGTACTGCTCGCCGAGTCACCGTTGCTTGCTAATGCTGTGTGCGCCACCGGCCCGCCGCCCTCCTAGCCCTAGCCTCGGCCGCCGCAGCCCGCCGCCCCTGTCGGCCCCTGCCGGCCGCAACGTCGCCGCAGCCCACCGCCCTGGCTGCCCCTGCCGTAGCCCGGCGCAGCCCTCCGCGGCATCGCCGCCCCTGGCTCGGCCACCGTGCCACCACCCCGCCTCCCGCCACCACCAAATCGCCAGCCCGTCGCCATCCCAGCCATAGCCTCGGCCGCCGCCGGCCGCCGCAGCCCGCCGCCCTGGCTACCCCTACCGCAACCCGGCGCACGTTGTGCAGCTGCCGTGTAACTATCTACCCTGCCGCCGCCGGCGCGCTATGCTAGAGGGAGTCGGAGATGCGCGCGCTGTGCAGGAGGAACGAGAGAGAGGGAGTCGAAACGACGCAGCTCGGGAGACGAAACGAACGACTCCACGCGCGGCGCGCTCGCTACTGATCTGCATGGGCCCACAATGCGCCGCGGGGGCGAAGGGTCCTGGCCCAGGCACAAGGTATGGTGTGGGCCACACCTTGCCCTACCGGGCCCTCCGCCACTGGCGACCTAGATCCTCATAGTAGCTAACAAATACTACAGGTTAGGTGCTTGCTGACAACTTGAAATTTAACCTCATGAAACAAAGAAAAACCCTCATGAGCAGAGGGCAAAACCAAAAAAAGTCATTAAGCTGATTTTAAAAATGAGCATGATCTTATATTGATGAATTTGCATATGTCCATGCATGGAGAGCAACATGTGAGCATATTTATAAAAAAATGTTAGATGTGTACGAAATTTGAACATTGGCAAGTGATCAGGGCAAAATATGCTAGTAAAAATTAGCATAGCCACGCATCAAAAAATCCACCGTAACCAGGTTTTCACACCTTGTCCATCCAAGTACCAAAATCAGCTAAAACACAAAACGTAGTTACAAGTTAGTAGCAACTATGACTTTGCCTTTGCCTGTCCTTCCTTCAACTGTTGCTGCACATGCTTCTTCCCTTTCTGCTCCCATTAACACGTTACTTAATCCATACTTCTTCAAAATGCATGCTGCCCCACAGCATGCGTACATGATCGAAAAATTGATACACACATCGCAAATGAAAAAAATATTAAAAAAATAAATGCATTGATACCCGTTATACACAAATATCACACATGTGCCAATTTTGCATAACTGAAAATTATCTATCACAAACAGCCTGTTGAAAAAATGCATTATTAAATTAGGAAATCAACCATCAAAACAGAACGGATCTGACAAAACAGAACAGATCAAAACAGCCTGTGGGTTCACATGATCCACAGCCCAGGATGTTTTTGTTCTCTCCAGAACATGATGACCAATTCTCCAGAAATCTAAATTGTGCAACTAGATAGTCATGCAGCAGATGTCTAACAAAAAATCCTACTGCATTAAAATTTCAGGAGGAGAAGCTGCCAACATGGCAAGGAGTGCTCTCACACATGGCATTTGACCTAATAATTCCATATTCTTTGGCATGTTTTTAAATGAAAAAGAAAACTCAGAGCATGTATGTTACAAAACCAAGAACTCACATAACCATAGCTTTGATGTATGTTGAGAACTATACAAACGCTAGCATTTACTAGGTTCAAACCTAGTTCGAAAACTGGACTGTTGTGCTTAATTTTCAGGAGAGGTGTGCGGAATGTTAGGTTAGCAATAGGGGAGTTGAAGGAGGGGAGTTGGTAATACACAAGGTATTTGAGAAAAAACTATATACAAATGCGCTTGCCATTTGTATTCTAAAATGTTTTGTTTATCACACAAAGATCAATATAGAAACTATAAACTTGTCAGAATCTGACAATGAAACTGTAAACAAGTTGCAAAAGGATTTGGGACTGCAGTGCAAGCCTTAAGGGCCAACAGAAAATTGTCCGGTTCACAGATCTTCATGACCTCTGTTCAATTTCAGTTAGTCATTATATGCATAGGTAAACAATCAAGTTCTACTAATTTCTGATCATAGTTCGACATAAAAAAGGTAATCTAAAATGTCTCTAATCAACTGTATGTATACGCATTAAGTTTCTAGACAGAACTATCTGTACATATGAAGATCCTCAGAAGGCATTATTCCAGCATATATAATATTTCTAATGAAGTTTTGACTAAGTATATGACAAAATTAATCCTAACCGCATACTGCTAGCTGAAATTTGGACAAAGTAAATGACTAACAAAACATGACTAGCTACGATTTCATGACATTGAACGGCACAAGTGTTTTCAGACATGAAAAAAATGCTAATAGCTGAAACGGTGAAATGTTTAATAGTGCATCTGGATTCAAGTTTCTAGACAAAAACTAGCTGTAGTCAAACACACATCCCCTAAACAAAAATAGACAGCCCCAGGATCTCAGATCGAGATCTCACTTCTCTACGGCGAATAGACATATGTGAGGCTGAGATGCAAATATTTCTCATCCCAAAAAAATCAACACACAAAATAAGAACAGTGTGGCTTCTTTGTTGCAGAAAATAAACTAGCTCACCTTGTGAATCGCTGTGGCCTCTGTGTTGCTTCCTGTTCAGAAATCCTGGGATTCATAACGAGATCTGGCTAACAAGTCTTGGTCGTCTCAACCACCAGAGCGAGTACCATACGCGCATCGCCACTGCGCGCGAATGGCTCCATGGAAGCCTCGCCGACGACCGCCAGAATCGCCGCGAGTAAACATGTCTCGCGGATAAAACATGACAACACTCCTCCCTCGCGCTCTCCACCAAGCCCAAGGGCTCCCCAGCCGGAGAAGATGGCAACGGCAGCGCGAGGGCTCCCCGCCAGAGAAGACGACGACGGCATCGCGCTCGCGCTGCTGCATCGCGCCCACTTCTCTCCTTCCTTCTCTACTGAAAAATTTCCTCTCTCTCACCGACAACTTCTCTCTCTTTCTCCCGTGCCGTGCGTGGTGGAGAACAAAAAAAAGGAAAAGGGAACTATGTTTTGAACTGTGGCGGTTTGGCGCATGTCCGACTATATCTATATATATATATATATATATATATATATATATATATATATATATATATATATATATATATATATATATATATATATATATATATATATATATATATATATATATACTAGCAATTATGCCCATGCATTGCAACGGATGAAGTCGGACGCGACGCGGATGGGGACGGGAGAGAGGACGCAAGCGTGACGCTTTTATAAACACTCAAGGGGTTTTCTATAAAAATAGCCAGTCGATGTGGGTTAATTTTATAAACACTCAAGGGGTCCGCAAAATAGTCAGTGGATCGCGGGTTAATTTTATAAACACTCAAGGGTTTTCGCAAAATAGCAGACAAAACAAAATTTTAGGTGAAAACACCGCTTGCTTTATAGATAAGTTATAGATATATAGCAAAATACCCGTACGTTGTGGGACGACGACGCAGGGAGGAAGCGTGGAGGCGAAGGTCCAGGCGACGCGGGAGCTCCGAGCGACGACGGACGGGAGGGGGGCGCAGCGCGGTACGGATGGGGACGGAAGAGAGGAGAAGGTCTTTTTCATCCAAACCTCCTTTTCTTTTCAAAGATTGGGATCGCGGGTTAATTTTATAAACACTCAAGGGGTTTTCTATAAAATAACATATTTTTCTTCTTTAATCGGTTTTTAAATAGCCACGGACTATGGGTTAATTTCGAAAAACTTAAGGGGTTTTCGCAAAATAGCCAGCAAAACAAAATTTGGGTGGAAACACTACTTGCTTTATAAATAGGTATAGATATATATATATATATAACAAATAATGTTTTCATCCAAATTTTGTTTTGCCCGCTATTTTACCGAAAATCCGTTAAGATTTTTAAAATTAACTCGCATCCATCTCCGTCCGGCTATTTTAAAAAAACTAATTAAAGAAAAAAATATTATTTTACAGAAAACCCCTTGACTGTTTATAAAATTAACTTGTAGTCTCAATGTTGAAAAGAAAGAGAGGGTTTGGATGAAAAAGACCTCATACGTCCTCTCTTTCGCTCCTATCCGCCGCGCTTGCGCCTCCCTCCGTCGCCGCCGAGCTCCGCGCGCCGCCCGGACGAAGTCCCTCGTCCTCCGCCCGGACGAAGTCCCTCGTCCTCCGCCTCGCTTCCTCCCCGCATCGTCATCCCGTTGCAACGCACGGATATTTTGCTAGCTATCTATAAAGCAAGTAGTGTTTCTATCCAAAAATTTTATTCTCGCCTAGCTATTTTACAAAAACCCTTGATTTTTTCCAAAATTAACCCTAGCTAGGGTGGATACTGGTCGGCTCGGCTCGGCTCGACCGACTCGGCTCGGCTCGGTAGAGAGCCGAGCCGAAGGCTCGGCTCTTGGCTTGGCTCGGTTCGGCGGCTCGAGAGAGAGCCGAGCCGGAGGCTCGGCTTGGCTCGGCTCGTGAGCCGGCTCGTTTAGCTCGCGAGCCACTTTAATACAGTGCAATTTATGTACAAATAACATTTTATTTTTTTTTAGTCTATTAAACATGCAAATATATAATTGAAAAAATAAAAAGTGATACATTAAGTCCATAATTAACGTAATAAGACTTGTCCATCGACAATTATCCATGCAAATGTAATGATGCAACTAGATTAGATATTATTACTATTATAATCTAAAGCATTAAATCCATATTGACCATCACAAAATTATAAAAATTATTGATTTATTGTCACATCAACAACAAAACAAGCATAAGATAGTAAAACAAGCAAAACATTAGGCCCTACTTTGTACATTGCATCTGGCTCGTTGAGCTCACAAGCAGCTTACGAGTTGACTCGAGCTGGCTCATTATAGCTAACGAGCTAAACCCTTGGCGCAGCTCGTTAGCGTTTCTCAACGAGCCGAGCCGAGCCATCCACGAGCCGAACGAGCTAGCGAGCCACGAGTATTTCGTCAGCCCTAACCGCAATCCCATTGCTAAAAAGAAAAGGAGGGCTTGGATGAAAAAAGACACCTTCGCTCCTCCCTCCCTCGCCCTCTCTCTCGTCCCCATCCGCGCCGCGCCCAAGATCGCGATCGCGCTCCTCCCTCCCATCACGCTCGGAGCTCTCGCGCCCTCTCGTGCCGTCCCCATCTCGTGTCGCGCCTCGACTTTACCCATTGCAACGCACGGGCACAATTGCTAGTATTTATAAAGCAAGTAGTGTTTTCATCCAAATTTTGTTTTGTCTGGCTATTTTGCAGAAAACCGCTTAAGTTTTTCTGAAATTAACCCATAGTTCGCCTGGCTATTTAAAAAAACCAGTTAAAGAAGAAAAATATGATATTTTACAGAAAACTCCTTGGGTGTTTATAAAATTAACCCGCAGTCCCAATGCTGAAAAGAAACGGAGGGCTTGGATAAAAAAAAGAACTCCTGCGTCCCTCACTTCCGTCTCCATCCGCGCCGCGCCTACACCCCTCCCTCCCATCGTCGCTCGGAGCTTCTGCGCCACCGCTTAGACCTTTGCCCTCCGCCTCGCTTCCCTCTCTGCGCCGTCGTCCCGTTGCAACGCACGGCATTTTGTTAGTCTATATCTATAACTATCTATAAAGCAATTAGTGTTTTTACCCAAAATTTTGTTTTGCCGGCTATTTTGCGAAAATCTCTTGAGTGTTTATAAAATTAACCCGCAGTCCCCAATGCTGAAAAGAAATGGAGGGCTTGGATGGAAAAAAGACCTCGTGCGCCTCTCCTCCCTGCGCCCCTCCCTCCCGTCCCCATCCGCGCCGCGCCCGCGCCGCGCATGTACCCCTCTCTCCCGTCGTTGCTCGGAGCTCCCGTCACGTCTACACCCCTCCCTCTCGTTTCCATCCGTGTCGCGCCCCATCTTCATCCGTTGCAATGCACGAACACAGTAGCAACTGGTATATATAAATAAAGAAGATGACGCGAGGCGAGGATCCCCTCCTGCTTGGGTTGGGCTTTACGGGCAGCGTGCGATTGCATGGACCGGATTGCAATTCCTTGGACCGGATCACGTTGGACACGCACTAATCTTGAAGGGGAGATCCAACGGCCACAAAAACGGCTGACAAACAGAAGAAAACCAGCAGGCTGCTAGCTAGCAATTCCCTTAATTATATATTGGGTTAAAACTAACCAAGTGTTAATTGACCAGCTAATGGTATTTTTATAAATGTTGTGTACTTTTTGGGTGAAAATGAAAATTTCAGGAGCACGGGGAGTCATGGTTCTCAAGGAAGCTGGCGTTGGGCCTCCTCCCTGTGGGCCGATATCTATTCACGAGATGACGATCAAACACCAGGTAGTTGTCTCGTCCCTCGGCTGCGTGCCACTGCTACAACTCCCGCGGCGTCGGCGTCAACACACACATGCCTAAGGCGGCACCAGTCATCGCGTCATGCGAGCTGCCGGGCCCGTCGATGCCGGCGAGGGGCTTGGTTTCATGCGTGGAGAGGATGAAAAAAGCTATCAGATCTAAGGAGAAGATGATCAGGAGAAAGAGGATGGAGGAGAAAGAAAGGATAAGTTGATCTCAAAATTTATTGAAAGGGTAAGAAATGACATATGTTCAATATAATGACACATGTTCAAATAGATAAATAGCAACTACGTATTTCAAAACTACAAACGTTATAATGGCAGAAATCTAATTAACCTTTAAGAAAAAAAAGGAGTACTATGTTCTGCTTTATTGCATCGTCCTTCGTACAAGTGTTGAGAAGAAATGTGTACGAAATGACGTTTGACCTAGGAATGTTCTAATCCAATTATAGAGAATTATTGTATAGAGTTCTGGTTTATATCCAAGCAGAGAATTAAATAGTTTCATGAACTCCATCAGGCAGATGATCTCTCAGAGCTGCACTCTGTGAACTTATGAGATAATGCGGGCCGTTTGCATCACTCTTGATAATTTTTTCGGTTACCTTGAAAATGGGGCAAGGATGCAACCAGTTGACTAGCTAACGTTGTTTATTGAATCACTAACCTTCTCTAATAAGTTTATCAAGCCGGTGATCCTAGAGCTACCGTGCGTTTCATCTACAGTGTAAACAAGAAGTAAAAGAAGAAGAACAGAAGAAGAAGAAGAAGGCATCCCGACGCCAATGGGATGTTAGAGCATCCTCAACAATTCTCTTTTGATACTCTATCCTGATTTTTGGGTGTTTTTTTCAGAAATTAGTCTCCAACAAATCACTCTTTTGATACTTTAAAATAGTCCTACCCTAAATTAGTCTCCTCCATCACCCAAACTCAGGGTATCCCATCGTATCGACTATCCGCTGGCGGGAAGGTTTCGCGGGCGTTCTTTGTCGCACACGCAAGTGAAAAAAGTTGTGGCGGCGTCTTTTTCCTCCCTACCGCGCGAGTGAAAAACCTCCTTGCCTGTGCCACGCTGCGCCTCTTCCCAGCCGCATCGAGCCCGTCCGCCACATCCCTGGTCGCGCCCGTCCACTGCATCCCCGGTCGCATCCCTGGCCCAGCCGCGCCGCGCGGTGCCCGACCTCTTCCTAGCCACGTCGAGCCCCTCCGCCACATCCCCAGCCGCGCCCGTTCGCCGCATCCCGGACCCATCCTGCACACGCCGCGCCGCGCCCGTCCGCCGCATCCCAGCCACATCCCCGGCCCGCCGCGCCCGCCGAGCCCATCCTCTTCCTAGCCACGTCACATCGTCCGTTCGTCGCGCCGAGACCGTCCGTCGGATCCCTGCCTCCAGCCAAATCCCTGCTCCCTCCCTCCCCTGCCCCGTCCGCCGAATCCCTGCTCCCTCCCTCCTTGCCTCGCCCGCCGCATCCTCACCTATCCCTGCTCCCTCCCTCGCCTTGCATTTGCTCCAAGAAGAGACGTCGATGTCACGCCCTAGAAGCTCCATCCCCGCATTCCCTTCGTCATGTCATACCACGGTAGGCCTGGCACGACCGACAACCATGAATGGTCGACATGCATTTCATGCACCCATTGTAGCGAATGGCGGTGGACTACCCAGGGCGAACGATCCTTTGTACAGCCGTCCCGCATAACATTCATGACCCCCGATGCCTTCTAGTTTTCAAGTGTCCTCACAATTGTTGCAGCATGAGCCCTTGGATGTGGAAGGCAAGCAGGAGACTCTGGTGAGTGCATCAATTGGTCTAGCTCAACACGAATCAAAATTCTGATTTTGAATTTGAGATATATGATTAGGGTGAGCTGTTGTAGACACAATAGGTAGAGATACTCTATTTAGATGGGTGATCTTCTATAACTCAATTTAGGGGATAAAGAAAAGGGAGATTTGTTGAGGATGCTCTTAGGATGTGTTCATGAAAACCAGAGTGAGATATTAGCGCATGATTAATGAAGTATTAAATAAAACTTAAAAATAAATTAATATGATTTTTTAAAAAACTTTTTATAGAAATTTTTAAATGAATATCATTTAGCAGTTGAAAAAAACATACGCGCGGAAACGAAAAGTGAAGGCTAGGAATCTCGACAAACAAACTAAGCCTTAGATGGTCAGCGACTATCAAATTTCGTGTTAGGGTGATCATATTAAACAAAGCAAAATTTATGTATTAGAATAAAACTCCAATATACATTTCTCCTATCCAGATAAAATTTGAATTGCTCTTTCCTATAAACTAAAATTCTTATCTAAAAGTTTCCACCAAATGAATCATGGTCGAGATAGAACCAAAGATGCATCGGTATTGGTGCATGGTCATTATCTAAAAAATTCAATATTGTTTCTATAACAAAATAAAGGATGTATGTGTTGTCCTGTCGATCCTCTCAATTCGTCATATAAGGGCATCAACAACATAGACTCTTCAAAAAAAATAATTTAGCCAACATAGAAAAAATAAGCTCCAACGAACTATCCATCCGGATGGCTAAACCATCCTGTTGGCCAAACCATTCCTCCAGATGACCAAATATAGCCAGCCTCCTCCACTGGCCAAAGATGGGTCCCACCTCTTCTCCCGTCTCCCTCCTTCCTTTTTCCCCTGCGTCCTCTCTCTCTCGTTGTCGGCCACCACCAACAAGCAGCGACAGTAGAGAAGGAGCATCGATGGAATTGGCGGAGCAAGCAGTGGCGAGGACAGGCTAGGGTGGATCGGAGGGCATGCCGGCCTCGAGTGCCGACGACGGTGAGGTCAGGTCGGTGGCGGATCCGCTACTGCTGCCGTCGTCATTGTTTGTCGCTGTCCTTCGTCAAGGCTGCCATCTGTGAAACCACCGCCGCTGCCATCGTCTGGGCTATCATCCACTTTGGTTGTCGTCGTCATCGTATGGTGCTAGCCCTCGTTGCATGAAACGAAGCCGCCGTTGCGGATCCATCGCGCGAGCCATTGTTGTCGCGCATTATGTCGCTCGTCGTTGAAACCGAGCCACCACCATTGCGGATTCCGTCACCCGTCGTCGGAACGCCACCGCCGCTGTCGGCTTCCCATCCATGCGCCACCTCGCCTCGAGCATCCACCGTGACCTCCCTCATCTGGACAGGTGGGTGGGAAAGGGGAAAGATGTGGATGGAGAGAGAAGGAGAAAAATGTAGAGATTGATATGTAGGACTCACTATCAAATTGGAGAACATAATATAGAAGCTTTTGAAGTGAAATCAAATTTGACTCTCCAACTTTTTAGCAAAGTGGCTAAATAGATGTTTGGAGAGTCAGATTCGAAGATATTGTTGGAGATGCTCTAAGTAAGGTAGGGCCTAGTAAAAGTAGGTAATTGTTGTTCAAGATCTCACAATATATAGGAGGCATGCAATAAAGATGGGTCTCACAAGCATATTAAAAAGTATGCAGTAGTATATGGATAGAGAAAAAAGAATCACCTCATAACTGAGAGAATTAAAGATTTTTTATTCCTTACTAGCATGTTGTAATGCTATTGTTATTTGTTACTTACTACTTCCGCAATGCTTACTACTACCTCCGTCCGAGAATATAAGGGATTTTTTTCATGTAGTTACATAGAGAAAATTCCTTTTATATTTTTGGATGGAGGTACTACCTGATATTAGGCTGCATTTATTGCTTACTCTCTAGTTTTTGAGTATATTGTGGATGGCTGAATACTTTCCATTCAATTTTTTTATACTATGTGTGAGTGTGACATGGTAGTACAATGGGATTTTAATAAAATTGTGATATGACCATGACTACTACTGGTACAACCGTTGCTCACACCATAGGTAAACCAAAAGACATCAAGATTAAGTTGTCCAAGTTTTGGAATCCAAATCGGCCACCTGCTATAGTGCTCACCTCAAACAGCCGCCAAATATGCATACGAGCTCCGTTTTAGGCCCATGAGTACTTGATGAAAAGATTTTGGAATCCTCTTTCCAATGGATGTAGCCTCATCTTCAAATTCCATCTCAGTTGGTCGCAACCACAAAAACAAGATGTTATATCATCTACAATGGGCCTATAGGCTTGTAACTTCATCTGGGACCCCGGCCTGGTGGGGCCCAAGTGGGATGTGCCCCAACCTGGTGCAGCATGACCTAGGGACCCCTTGGTCATTCTCCCACCTCCTTAAATAGCTAGGTACCCCTTAAGGGTTTCTCAAGTTTTGTTTAAATTAAAGTTTAGCCATTGCTACTTTTTCGAATAAATCCATGATCGGTTAAATTGCTGTTTTCTTGTTAAAGAATCTCAACTTAACATTTGTATTCAGTTTGTATTTGTAATTTAGATTGCTTTTATCTTGTTCTAGCTTGTTTCTTCGATTTGCTTGCAAGAATAAGGTTGATCTGCATCGACAAGATCAACAACCCACGAAGAGGGTATCGATCTCTAAGGCACAACACAACAACGTCTCGTATGGTTGTAGTCGAGTCATCAATGTTATTCCAAATCGTAGTTATCATCAACTCACCAAAAAGATCGGGCCAATCCAAACCATGAGCTTATCAAATGGAGCTCAGGGTTTATCAAGTGGTATCAGAGCTTTCGCTGCTCGATGAGTTTTTATCTACATATAACCAGAAAATAGCCATAAAAAGAATTGCATCTTTTACCTAGCCATATTTGTGCCATTGTATTGTTCTTTTTAGATTTTGCTTTGTTGAGTTTTGCGTTGCATCGTCGCGTCGTGTTGCTGGTCTTAGCGCGTAGTTCATTTAGAGTTTTGAGTTCTTGTCACATCTAGTATCACCGTTGTTGCCATTTCTTTGTTGTCGTTGGGACCTAAAAAACGGAATCACCTCACTGTCAAGATTCTATTTTTATAGTTTTTAGAAGTTTCTGTTAGTCAAAACAGTTTGGAGTTGCATCTAAGGTTTCCATGGTTTTTTCGCGCTTCTGTTTCACGTGAGAAAGGAAGAGGAAGAAGAGATAGGAAGTTGCCGCATTTGATTGGGTACAGATTAGATCAGTTTCATTTTTAAAATGTTTGTTTCCTTGTTCTCCTCGGCTGTGTTGCCCTTTGGGTCCACAAGCCAAGTGAGTCCGACTCCCTCCCCTCCTAATCACGTTCTTCCACACCACCTCATCGTACGATTGTTTCCTCTCCATCCCGTGAGTTGCTATACAACTTGATGATAAGTTTTTAGTATCGAATTCGAGATCTGTTTGTGTTGATGAGAATTTTTCCCATGTGCTAGCATGGGAGATCTGCTTAACTCCAGTGCAAGTCCAAAATTGGTCGCTTTTGGTGATTAAACTGACGTGCCAGTTGGTTTGATCCTGCAACCAACAAAAAACAAAAACATAGGCATTTGGTTAAGATTAGATTCTACTCGATCGACTATGGATACCAATAAATATATAATTGCTATCCCAAAGCACGTTTAGACCAAGTGATTGGGATAGATCGGTAGCGTACCGAGACAGTATAAATCACTTATATCTAAAAGTACATTAGGATAATAATTACATACATTTATAGCCAAGCTGATGTTGCAGATCTAATGTAAATCGGCTAATACTCCGATATATTTTATAAAAAGATATTAATCTGAACTAAATGCACTAAACTAAGATCAATCGGCTGTTAATATAACTTAACAGATTGATGTCGAGTTTAACACATTTAAGTAGATTGAGATCTTAATATAAAAGATAGTTCTAATACATCTAGTAGTAATAATACATGAAGACGATTAAAACAAGTAAGACCGGCTGAAACCCCGATACTATCTTTAATAGTAAACATAAAACTAAATAGATCTATATAGCTCTAAAAGCGACTTAATAGATCAAATTGATGCAGCATTAAGTACAAAAAGAGGTACAAGATCTATTTAGGCTGATGAGAACTCCTCGAGATGGTAGACACGCCATATAACCTAAATCAACCTCTGGATCTAGCTCTGTCGGCTGTTATCTTCAAAGAGACATTAGCCGATCATGAGATAGATCTAGACATTGATCTAGATTATATGTCGCATATGATAAATTAAGCAGTTCATAACATCAGAATTAGAGTATCATAATGATAGAAGCACTAACCCCGACGATACAAGCCACTTGCAACAAGAAATTACCTTGTTCGGAGATCGAAGCTGATGCAACCCGAGAGCGAAGCAAGAACTTGTTGAGAAAAAGTAAAAACAGAAAGGTTGGCGATGCGCCGAAGTTGTATTAATGTGTGTTCGATTGATTATAACAAACCACCGGGTCTTATTTATACCCGGTTACAACAGCATCCGTGTAGATCACGGTTTTCATCTTATCTACTATTTACAGTACGCCAATATCCCGAGACAAGGTCCCATGCCATGTTACAAAAGGAATCTCTACAAAATATCCTATTTTATAGATACAATTATCGTTATAGGACCTTATTCATAGATGACAATATTTTTAACGTTCTCTAGAAATCAAATCCAATAATTATCTTTAAGCTTTCCTTCTGGGATTGGTTCCACCTCCGATCTTAAATCGGAATCGGCTATCGGCTGTCCTGGTCTGACTCGGACTTAGTCGACTGGCTCCGTAGCCGATTCGGACTTAGTTGATGCAGCCTCTGTTTCCTTAGATTGTACTTCTCCTCCAATTCTGCTCCAATCCTGGCTTCAAACTTGGGGATTTGCTTACTGTTAACAACCAAATTTGGTAACCAAGTCCTTAAGCCCAAGTCAAGATTGGAACGGGATCTGATCGGGCAAGAGATCTGCGGAGAAACTGAGACCACGTCGGCTACGATTCAATCGGCTGGGAATCAGTCGGCTAAGGCCAAATCGGGAACCGATAGCCGATTCAGATCCAGAAAGGAAGATGGGACTGTTTCCGATGGAAAGCTTGAAGATAAATAGTAGATTCGGTTCCATATTGGGCGTTGAAGATATTGCCATCTACGGATAAAGTCCTGTAACAACAATTGTATCTATAAATTAGGGATTTGTTTAGATATTCCTATTGTAATGCAGCATGGGACCACGTCCCGGGATATTGTCGTATTTTGAATAGTAGATTGGATAGAAACCGTGGTTCGTACAGATAATGTTATTCTTGGGTATAAATAGGACCCGAGACCCTTGTAAAAACACACACAATCAATACAACTTTCGGCGCATCGCCTCCTATTTTCTTCAGACGAACACTTGATCCAGCTTTGGGCTGCATCGTTTTGATCCCGATTAAGGTAAATGTTTGTCATTAGTGGTGTATCTCGTCGAATTTAGTGCTTCCATCTCTATGAGACTCTAAATTCAATGATTTATGCTGCGCTAGTTACATATATCACATATAATCTAGAACGATGTTTAGTTCTGTCTTGACATCGGCCTGTTTCTATCAAGAATCAGTAGGCGACAGAGCTAGATCTAAGGGTTGGCCTAGATTATATGCGATATCCACCATCTCGAGGGGTTTTACATCAGCTATAGTAGATCTGATTGTTCTTTTTATACTTAATGTTGCATCAATCTGACCTATTAAGTCGTTTTTAGAGCTTTTATGATTTACTCGGTTAGATATATATGTTTAGAGACAGTGCCGGGGTTTCAGCCGGCCTTATCTGTTTTAATATCCTTTTGGTATATTTATTATCAGGTTTATTAAAGCCGCCTCTTATATTAAGATCTTGCTCTAATTAAATGCCCTAAGCCAGAATCAGCCTGTCAGCCACAGCCGACAGCTGACTGATCTAGGTTTAGTGCATTTAGCTTAGATCAATATCTTTTCATAAGATGAGTCGGAGTACTAACCGATTCACAGTTAGCCTTACGGTATCGGCTAGGCTGTTAAGGCATATATTTATTATCCCATTGTATATTTGGATTAAGTGGTTACTACTGTCTCGACGCAGCCGATCTATTCTACTCACTTAGTTTAAATGCACTTCGGGATAGCATATATATGTAAATTGACTCTCACAGCTGATCCAGTAGGATCTAACTTAACCCTTAACGCATATGTCTTTATTTTTCTTGTTGGTTAACAGATCAAACCAACTGGCACGCCCTGTATTGCACAGGTAGCCGAGAAGGACCTGCACTGGAGCTAAGCAGATCTTCCAGGCCAGCGTGTGAGAGAAATTTTTCATCAACACTTACCAAATTTGGTCGTTAACACATGCCCCCCAAGTCTGCAGCATTGATAATGTTGCGGATTTTGTGCAATCCTATCTCCAGCGTAACCCTAGGTCGAGCTTGCTTCGGCCGTTACAAAAACCCTTTAAATAACGCCCTTCCACGCCGAACATACTCACGCCGTCAAACGCAATCCACAAAGCCCTAGCCAGCAATCGTCCTCGAGCTCTCTGGCGATTTCCTCGGCTTCCCTGCAGCAGCGATCCCGCCTCTCTGACGACCTCAACTACAGCAATGGCGGCCCCCGCTGCTCCGTCGGATTCTGCTCCCGCTGAATTCCCTGAGGTACGCCCCTATCGGCTGAATCCCTTCCTTTTCCGCCTTTAACCATAAATTGGACTGCTAGGTTTTTTGGATCTTAAGTCTTCCCCTTTTGCCGATTGTAGCATCTCGTGCACCAAATAATGATTCCCAGTTTGATCAATGACCAAAGATACTTCTTAGGGCCTATCGGCAACAAGGATCCCACTGAGTTTATAATAGCCGAAACCAATAGAGTGCCCTATAGGATGAGGAACCCAAACTTAGGCCATTGGAATGACACCTTCAAATCCTGGCCCTCAACTGACAAGTCCTGGCCATCATGGTATAAAAGGATACAAGCTAGCAAGCAAAGTCACCGGGAAGAAATTGGAATAGCACAATGCCTATCCCTTTCAGTAGCCGACATGTCCAAGGACGAACCATTAATGTTGGCTGCAACATACTTTTGGAACAACACTCTGAATGCCTTCCTTTTCCAGCAAGGCCCAATGACCCCGACCTTAGTCGATGTCTTCATGCTAACAGGACTTGACATCATGTCATCGGCCAATCACAATCGACTGGATAGCAAGGGCCAATTTTCCTTTAAGACCAAGGCAATTGGGGGCTGGAACGGATATGTGGCCATGAACATAGGGACCGGGCCTGTTAATGCTAGGGAGCATGCCGCATTCCTCATGTTGTGGCTGGAAAAGTTTGTGTTCTGCGGTTCTAGCTGTGGCCCCACAGTGAATTGGCAAGTGGTAGCTGAGCCCTGGTAAATAAGACAAAACTTCCTTTGGGAAAATTCCTCCTCGGCTACCTTTATCAGACATTGAGCCAAGCAGTGGCCAAAATAGCAGCTGACACAACACTCGGCACAGGAGACCCTTGGTGGCTCCTTCAGCTCTGGCTTGTGCTATTAACCCAGAAGGTCTCTGGTCGGCCGAGACTAGCCGACGCACGCTTCCCCCTCTTAGAGCCAACTGAAGATGACGAGGGGAATGAAGTAACCACTAGAAGGTGTATGTCCTTTGGGGAGGCCGCAACCACTCATATCGGATCAAAGCAATCAAGGGAGCTGCTGGCCGAGTGGTTCGTCTCCCTTTATGACGGCCTAGCCAAAAGTAATCGGACTTGGTTCTTCTATGAAGACCGAATGGAATTCGAGCTGCCGATTGATCTAAACCTGGATGAGATCAACTCAGACAAATATCCTGAGTGTAGAGAAATTTTTACCATGGCGCTCACTCTGTGCATCTTACCGACTGAGGTACACCAAGGCTGCAACGTGGCAAAAACTTATGAATTTTACTACCCTGCGTCGGCTGGAAGACAGTTCGGACTTGTTCAACTGCCGATCGGTTGCTATTATGCCGACAAGATTGAGACTCGAGGGGTGATCGACTCAAGGCTGATGATGAACAAACTAATGGAGATAGAGAGCCCACCCCTCAGCAGCGGCGGGATCTTGGAGTTGGCCCACAAAAGGAGTGTGGCCTATGACAAGTGGTGGGTGGAGATCAAGCAACATATCTTTCATCAACGCGCCTCCATGTACCTCACCACCCTTCTGCCATATGAAATCCCCTCTGTAAGTATTTTTGTCCTTAAGCACATTTCTCTCTGATCAATCGGCAATCGTCCCTTGCTAACACTTTAAACATTTTTCCTTTGCAGACAACAGAATCGAATCCCCCACAGTGAGTAACTCTAGCATTGCCATTGAGTACCGCTTGGGCGTTCTTTCGAACGGATGTGGATATGCTCCATCGGCCATCGGTTGGGACGCGCCAAAACTGAAGACATTGATGCACTGCCAAACTCGTCAAGCCGTGACGAGGAAGAAGAGAGCAGCCCCATCGGCTGTAGGGCCATCGGCTGCTCCTGTGAAGAAGCAAAAGAAGCCAAAACTGACTGCACCAGCCGACAGCCTGCCTTCCCTCGATCCCAGCATTGACGAAGCTCTCAACAACGAAGTCATGGATGAGGAGATCTCTCAAGCTATCAAAGAGGCGGCAGAATCAAGCAGTTCAAGCCATAACTCAACTAGCCCGCCAGCCGATGATCCAGCTCCACCAGTCCCTTATCCTCCGAAACAATCGGTACGTGTTCTCCTTTTCAAATCCAATCTTTAAATCATTCAAACCCTGACCAAATTCTTCTCACAGTACAAAAGACTAGCTACTCGGCCTCTTCGCCCGGCTTCACCAGTAGTTTCTATTCTCATCTTCTTGTTCACTTATTTTCTTTTCAGCCAACTTGTATTGACACTTGTCCTCTTCTGTAGCCTCTTCAGTCCTCGTCGGCTGTCCCCCATGCATCCAGTGAGAGAACTCTATCAGCTACGGGTAGCAATCATGCCTAAGAAGTGCCTATGCCAGCTCCTACTGTTCGAGTAAGCTTTATTCACTTTTTCCACAAAAGTTTGGCATCGGCTGTCGTGCTCTGTTTTAATTGCTCTGACTCTTTTTGTAGACTCTAGCCGACCTACTTCCATCGACATTAAAGAGTTTGTCAGTGAAGAAGAAGAGGCCACTAGCCAGGACCATGCCACCATAGCCGACGACATCAAGGAGAAGCTTCAAGACATCCATCGTCGGCTCAGCATCGATATAGAACAATTGGTCATGGAGTGCGGGCCAGTCTGAGCACGCTTCAATGATGTTCAGAGTCAGCTCCCCGACGACCTGGCCGAAAAGATCTCCCGAGCCATCTTCATCGACCAGCACCGGTTCAAACTGGAGCGAGTTGTACAAAGAATGGTCGACCGACAAGCTCAAGCCGACCTGGCGGCCTCGATCAACGCCACTGTGCAAAACATAGTGGCCGAGAAGGCCAAGTTGGATGAGCTGGTAGCTGAGCCATCGGCTACACAGACCAAGATCGGCCAACATGAAGCAGAAGAGGCCGACTTGCTGGCGAAGCTAGAGCAGTGCAGGGCCAAGCTCATGGCAGAAAAGCAAGTGCTACCCGATCTTCCCAAGGCTACCAAAGATCAGAGGGCTAAGGTGATTTCCACCATTAATGTAACACCCTGAAAATTGAAGAATTTAAAACTGGGAGTTAAAAATCGAAACTCACAAAAACTTTTGGCTTATTGCTTCTCATCGTGTTTATTGCTTCTTATTTGCCAGCTTTGTTGCATAAAATTTATAAAGTGAGTGATTCATCTCGATGTTTGAGAAAAACCAAATGATTTGAAATTCCAAAGGGGAGAAAAATTTCAAAGTATAGAGTTGGAAATTTTAATATAAAATAGAAAAGGGTGGTGGATTTACAAAATATACTGTAAAAATATACTTTGGTTCAAAACATTATTTTATGGTGGAATAATATTAATTAGTGAGGCCCATATTGGGAGCGAGTTCAATTGAGGCCCGTATTGGGAGCGAGTTACCCTATTGCTTCCATACACGTTACTACAGAGATTTGATGGAGGCAGCCCTTCAGGACGCAGCCCGTGAGGCATTCCTACGCCTCAATGCCATCCACCGTACCGAGCTTACAGTAACCGAGTTCGTACACCATCCCTACCAGGAGGAAGGCAACCCAGTCTGCACCATGGAGGCCACCCCTTGCTGCTATAACCCCATGGTTACCCGTTTGTCCCGCTGGGCGGAAACAGCTGATGATTGTTATGAAGAGGCATTACTCGAGATAGACGAGCAGCAGCGACACATGAATGATCTGGAGGAGGAACACCATAACTGTGGAAACTAGATCGACTCTCTGAAGACCCAGCTGCAAGCTAACGACGCCCAATACGAACAGCTCTATGATCGCTATATGGCTCATGGAGAGGCTTTGGTTGAGTTGGAGGAGGAGCTTCGGAGGAGCCAGCGACAGGTTGGCCAACTGGAGGAACAACTTCGCTTCAACCCTATCCCCGCCGCTGGCACTTCTACTTCAGCTACACCAACACCCCCTGCTCCTGTGCCCGACCACTACTATTTCATGACTCCAACATGCTTGGCCACTTTTCATGCCATGATGGAGCAAGCCTTCATGCTAAGCACTAGTCAGGACCATACCTGATCGACCCTACTGCTGCTACCCCATCGGAACCCACCTTGATTTCCATGGCTGCACCATCCGAGCCTGGTTCGGGAGAGGATAACCCCATTCAGATCAACACTGACTCCGAATACGAGACAGAACCCATGGAGGTCAAGTGGGAGCTCAGTGACATAGATCCATTAGAGGGGGAAGCTCCTACCCGCCGCATGACACTCACCGGAGGTCCTATCACCCTTAGGACTGCCCGGAAGAGCACCAGGCCACCAAGCAGGAGGATCGGACATGACTCCGTGGCCACTATCTCTGAGCCGTGGGGACTTTGATTCGCTTCAGCCAAGAATGACCCTCTGCCAGCACCTGGATCATGCGTATGGCTGGATGACTAGTTTGGATACCTGCAGCAGCTCTGGTCTTGCTTTGGATGGAGTTAAGACAGAAATGACCATGCCCCTACCCTTATGTATGAAAACCCTAGATCGATATTAGTGATGTTGTATTGTGTTGTATGGGACTACACATGTCCAATGTATCCCCTTGATGTAACATCTATGAACTGATATGAAGTTCCATGTTACGTCTTAAATGAGTTTATTCCACCAAGCTTGCTTTGAAAGATCACCTTAAACAACTCAAAGAAAAATTCCTTAGAATTGTGACGTTAGCAGATCAACTCTCTTACCTTATCCACGTTGTTCAGATGGCGCATTGTCGCAGAGCCCCAGCAGCCACTGAGAACCCGCCAGAGCCTAACCCTTCCACCCTAGCGGAAGTCATGGCTTTACAGACCCAACTGCTTCAAGCTATCGCCAACAACCAAGGACAACGCGGAGGATCAAACCTCAGCGAATTTATGAGAGCAAAGCCGCCGACATTCTCCTTGGCAGATGAACCCATGGATGTTGAGATTGGTTGAGGGTAATAGAAAAGAAGTTGACTCTCGTCCGAGTACGAGAAGCTGACAGAGTCATCTTCGCCACCAATCAGCTGGAAGGTCCCGCAAGTGACTGGTGGGACACCTACAAGGAAACCCGGGCTGAAGATGCCGGTGAACCAACTTGGGAAGAATTCACGGCTGCCTTTCGTGAAAACTTCATCCCTGCTGCAGTCATTAGGATGAAGAAGAATGAGTTACGTAGGCTATGCCAAGGCAACACCATGGTACAAGAGTACCTTAACAGGTTCACGCAGCTTGCACGTTACGCCACAAGCGACCTAGCAGACGAAGAAGAGAAGATGGATAAGTTTATCGAGGGACTGAACGATGAGCTGAGAGGACCGATGATCGGTCAGGACCACACCAGCTTCCAAAGCCTCATCAACAAGGTCGTGAGGCTTGAGCATGACCAAAGGACGGTCGAAAACAACCGAAAGAGAAGGCTTGCAATGGCCCGCCCAATTCAAGGGACATCCCAGCGACCCAAAGGAGCAACCCCGTCAGGTTGGAAGCCAGCCATAGTGGCAACCAATCGCCCTACCGCACCCGGCAACGTCAGCAGGCCACCTGCAACACCGTCTCGCACTCCGGTGCCTACTTTGGCAGCCCCAGGAACCAGGAATGTCAACTGCTTCAACTGCGAAGAATTTGGGCATTATGCCAACAGCTGCCCTAAGCCGCGCAACACCCCCAACGACACCGGAGCCAACGCCATCGCAGTACGAGGAACCCCCGCCCCAGCACCTGGACACGGTTTGTTCAGAACGCCCCAACCAAAGGAAGCTGCAACCGGATTCCGCCGTGGTCAGGTTAACCATGTGCGTGCTGAGGAAGCTCAAGAGGACCAAAGCGTGCTAATGGGTATGTTCTCTATCCATTCTGCACCAGTTAAACTTTTGTTTGATTCTGGAGCTTCGCATTCATTTATATCGTCAAGAATAAGCAAAGAGCACAACTTGCACCTAGTAGACCTTAAAAGACCAATGGTAGTGCATTCACCCGGGGGAGATATAACTATACCCCATGCGTGCATTAATGTGCCCATTCGGATCAAGGACGTGGTATTCCTGTCCAACCTTATGGTTTTGCCACCCCAAACCTTGGACATCATATTAGAAATGTATTGGTTAACCAAGAACCAAGGGGTATTAGACTGTGGACGAAGAGAAGTTACCTTATCTACCCCATGGGGATCACCGATGACAATAGCCATGGACCAGGACCCTATGCTCTATGACCAAGCTATGGGAATATTCACTATGCTACCCATAGTTGGAATGCCAGTAATTCAGGATTACCCAGATGTATTTCCTGAGGAACTACCGGGAATGCCCCCAGAACGAGACATAGAGTTCATCATTGACCTCATGCCTGGCACCGCCCCCATAGCTAAGAGACCCTACCGGATGCCAGTAAACGAATTGGAAGAACTTAAGAAGCAGATAAGGGAACTGTAAGAAAAAGGCTTCGTACGCCCTAGTTCTTCACCGTGGGGAGCCCCAGTGTTGTTTGTTAAGAACAAGGACGGAAGCATGAGAATGTGCATAGACTATCGGTCATTGAATGAGGTTACCATTAAGAACAAGTACCCGTTACCTCGAATCGATGACCTGTTCGATCAGCTCAAGGGAGCCCGAGTGTTCTCAAAGATCAATCTTCGATCTGGATACCATCAGCTGAAGACTAGGACTGAGGATATACCCAAGACTGCGTTCTCTATACGCTACGGCTTGTACGAGTTCACAGTAATGTCTTTCGGATTGATCAATGCCCCAGCCTACTTAATGAACCTTATGAACAAGGTATTTATGGAATATCTGGACAAGTTCATGGTAGTGTTCATTGATGATATCCTCATCTATTCCAAGGATGATGAAGAACACGCAGAACATTTGCGCCTAGTACTAGAGAAGTTGCGAGAGCATCAGGTGTATGCCAAATTCAGCAAGTGTGAATTTTGGCTTAAGGAAGTAGCTTTCCTCGGACATGTAATCTCAGCTGGAGGTGTAGCAATAGACCCTGCCAAGGTCGAAGCTGTTACCAAGTGGAAAGTACCCCAGTCAGTAACAGAGGTTAGAAGTTTCTTGGGATTGGCCGGATATTACCAGAGGTTTATTGAAGGATTTTCTAAGATAGCTCGACCCCTGACCCAACTATTGAAGAAGGAAAAGAAGTATGCATGGACCGAGCAGTGTCAACAGGCATTTGACCAGCTCAAAGAAAAGTTAACCACCGCCCCGATCTTAGTCTTACCGGACAACCGGAAAGACTTCGTCATATACTGTGATGCATCCCGACAAGGACTAGGAGGTGTGTTGATGCAAGAAGGAAAAGTTGTGGCTTATGCCTCGAGACAACTGCGACCGCATGAGGAGAACTATCCCACCCATGACTTAGAATTGGCCGCAGTGGTGCATGCCTTGAAGAGTTGGAGGCACTACCTGATCGGAAACCACTATGATATATACACGGACCACAAGAGCTTAAAATATTTCTTTACCCAGACAGATCTTAACCTGCGCCAGAGAAGATGGCTGGAGCTAATCAAGGATTATGACCTAGGAATCCATTACCACCTTGGCAAGGCCAATGTTGTAGCCGACGCTTTGAGCCGTAAGACGCAATGCAATTACCTGAAGCTAGAATGTATGGCCAACGAGCTTCAAAAAGAAATGGCTCGGCTTAACCTACAGTTGATTCCTCATGGACAACTGAATTCGCTGGAGATACAACCTTTCCTACAAAGTCAGATTAAGGAAGCCCAGAAGGATTGCGAGGAAATCCGACTGATCAAGGAACGCATGACCGAAGGACAGGCTAAGGAATTCACAGCCGACAACGATGGAACCCTATGGTATCGTAAAAGGATTTACGTACCAGAGAAAGGAGGATTGAGAGGACTGATCCTCAAGGAAGCCCATGAGTCAGCATACTCGCTACACCCAGGAAGCACCAAGATGTACCAGGATTTGAAAAGAGAATACTGGTGGGCCAACATGAAAAGAGACGTGGCGGAATATGTAGCCATTTGCGATGTGTGTCAACGAGTCAAGGATGAGCATCGAGACCGGCGGATTGCTACAACCACTCAAGATCCCCGAGTGGAAATGGGATGAAATAGGCATGGACTTTATAGTGGGACTACCCAAAACTGCTACAGGATACGATTCCATTTGGGTGATCGTGGATAGACTTACCAAGACTACCCTATTTATCCCGGTCAAGACTCAGTATAGCAGCACTAAATTGGCAGAGCTGTACATGTCCAAAATTGTGTGCCTACATGGAGTACCCAAGAGGATTGTGTCAGATCGTGGTACTCAATTCACATCTCACTTTTGGGATAAGTTTCACGAGGCGTTGGGAACTCACCTCGCCTTCAGTACTGCTTATCACCCTCAGACTGATGGACAAACCGAGAGGACAAACCAAGTCCTTGAGGACATGCTAAGAGCCTGTGCATTGGATTTTACTAAGGACTGGGAGAAATGCCTACCCTATGCAGAGTTCTCCTATAACAAAAGCTACCAGGATAGTCTGAAGATGTCGCCGAACGAGGCTTTGTTTGTTCGAAGATGCCGAACCCCATTGATGTGGTCAGAGACCGGTGAGCGAGCCATATTTGGACCAGACATCATTAGGGAAGCCGAAGAGAAAGTTCGTTTGATAAGGGATCGGCTTAAGGTAGCCCAGTTCCGGCAAAAGAGCTATGCAGACACTCGCCGAAGAGAGTTGGAATTCAAAATAGGCGACTTTGTGTACCTAAAAGTTTCGCCACTAAGAGGGACCAAGAGGTTCAAGGTCAAAGGAAAACTGGCGCCAAGATACGTTGGACCTTTCCCGATAAGCGCCAAAAGAGGCGAAGTGGCCTATCAACTGGACCTGCCGGAAAATCTTTCCGATGTACACCCTGTCTTTCACGTATCTCAACTGAAGAAATGTTTGCCAGTACCGGAAGAGCAAATTCCCTCGAAGGACGTCCTTATCAGCGAAGACCTCACATACCCCGAACACCCCGTGAAGATTTTGGACGAAGGCGAGAAAGAGACTAGGACCAAGACGTGGCGAATGTACAAGGTGCAATGGAGCAACCACACTGAAGACAAAGCCACCTGGGAAAAAGAAGATTTTTTGAAGACCGAGTACCCGAACCTATTCCACGAACGGTAAGAAATCTTGGGGACGAGATTTATTGTTAAGGGGGTAGGTTTGTAACACCCTGAAACTAGAAGAATTTTTAACTGGGAATTAAAAATCAGAACTCACAAAAACTTTTGGCTTATTGCTTCTCATCGTGTTTATTGCTTCTTATTTGCCAGCTTTGTTGCATAAAATTTATAAAGTGAGTGATTCATCTTGATGTTTGAGAAAAACCAAATGATTTGAAATTCCAAAGGGGAGAAAAATTTAAAAGTATAGAGTTGGAAATTTTAATATAAAATAGAAAAGGGTGGTGGATTTATAAAATATACTGTAAAAATATACTTTGGTTCAAAATATTATTTTGTGGTGGAATAATATTGATTAGTGAGCAAGATGAGTGATAAAATATTTTTAAAGGACATATATGAAGTTTAGAAATTATTTTGAATCAAAGTCGCATTTTCCTAAATTTAGGAAAAGAATTAAATTAAATATGTAAAATATATTTTTAAAATAATAAAAGTGGGTGAAAAGGTTGAAAACATATTTTACAACTTAATTTTGGGTGTGCTAGATTTCATTTTAAATTTTAGAGATGAAAGGAAAAAGAAATGGGAAAATAGGAAATTAAATCGGGAAATTGGGGCTTATGCCTCGAGACAAGCTGCGACCGCATGAGGAGAACTATCCCACCCATGACTTAGAATTGGCCGCAGTGGTGCATGCCTTGAAGAGTTGGGTGCCGCCCTCGTGCCCGGACCCCGCCGTCCTCGCGCGACGCGCGCCGCACCCGCGGTCGGACCTCGCCGCCCACACGCGCCACATGCCGCCCTCGCGCCCGGACCCCGCCGTCCTCGCGTGTTAGTGATATGCCCTAGAGGCAACATGGAGATGTTGGATATCACGTCAATGTTTATGTGTAAATGAAGAAAGTGTTATTCGTTCCATGAAATAAACATCTTGTATTGATCAATAAGTACGTGACTTATTTATGAGACTCTTTATGTATGAATCTATTTCTAAACGATCATCGATCATATGTCATATTGTTGGAACAAATATGATTCTAAGATCGGCATGTTTATTGATTGATGATCATGTCTCATAGATCATGGGTATGGAGATACCAAATCAATAAACATGGACACATGTGTTGGAGAACACATTGTTGGATAGACCCACCATGAGACACTACAGAATTAATATGCCATTAGTTGGTCTCGGGTAGTGTTGGTACAAAGTCCTTAGACCTGAGATCACCATGGATTCCAACATGTGTAGTAGCCTACTTTGGGACTACCAAACGCTATTCCGTAACGGGTAGTTATAAAGGTAGTTTTCGGGTTTGCTATGAAACATGGAGTGGGATGTGAGTGATCAAGATGGAATTTGCCCCTCCTTTGGAGAGATATCTCTCGGCCCCTCGAGGTAATGGATTATGGAAATGCATGGCCATGCTAAGTTGATTGAGGAGTCAATCAACGCACGGATAATCCAATACGTTCGAGTGAATGGTTAAGCTATTGAAGGGATGGCACACATCTTGCCTATAGCTTAATTGGTATCGTGAGGCAAAGGGATTTGTGTACACATTACAGTTGAGCCGATATTATTCTTGTATACTATGGTGTCAATATGTGTTGCTAGGCACCGCTGTTGACGGCTCGGTGAGTTGGACTTGAGCCGACGATCGGCTAAGTTAGACTATAGCCGAAACCGAGTATACCTGAACCTACGTGGTCGCACGCTTAAGGGGATAGAATAGATATTCGAGTTGGACTCGGATACGGCTCGATCGGATAGGGATCCGATCGGATAGAGTCCTATGGGCTTACGACGTGTGGGCGGCCAACTCTATGAGATACGGATGAGATCCGATTCAAAATAGAGTCCTGATCGGCCACTAGTCCTAGTCGGCCAACTCTATATAAAGGGGCGAGGGGTGGAGAGTTGTGATACATCAGTTGGATCGCGTTGAACTGAATCCGCAACAAAACTCGCCGAGATCAATCTCCACGGAAACCCTCCCCACTTTCGAGCCAAACCCTAGCCTTGCATTGCGTGCTAGCACACGGGTGTTCGGCATTCTATTCCCTGAGTGTGGATACCGGTAGAGGCGCTGCTACGTTGCGGCGCTGTTGATCGGCTATGAATCGGCTGCAATCGGAGCGAGGCGACTGCGGCAAATCGGCAACGAGAACACAGTCGGCGACTCGGATCGGCTGCAGCACAGGGAATCGTCTGTCGGCTCGCGGGAATCGGCTACATAGTTCCGGATCGGATAGCCCTGATTGGCTGTATCCGCTGCACACTCCAATCGGTAATGATCTATCGGCCCTTACTTGCAAGTGTTCCTGGTTTGCGCGGTTAAAAGTTTTTGTTTTCGGCTAGCGTAGCCTCCGCGTAACCCTTCAGTGGTATCAGAGATAATCTTGCTTAGTTCGGGTTTTAGATTGGATCTGGAACAAGTTTTGCGCACGGGTTGATTAGATCAATCGGTTTACGGGATTTATTGAGGAGAGTTCATGGTAATTGCGTTTCTTGATAGTGTATCGGAACGGCGTAATGTGATTACTTCGAAGCAATATCCATAGAACTTGGTTTGAGTCGGATTCGAGATAGCGTTCCTTGATAGTGTATCGGAACGGTATAATGTGATTATGCCGAAGCTATCTCGTAGTCCGATCTTGTTTGCTGCCTCGCGCCTACGCAAACCATCTCCCTTGATAGTGTATCGGGACGACATAATATGATTATGCCGATATGGTTTCGTAAGCGATTTCATAGATTGGATCTATGAATTTCGTGTGGTGTTCGGCGCTGCCCGGAAGCCCGCGAGGGGCGGCTTCCCCCTCAACCCCCGTGTGCGTACCCCTTTTAGGTCGTCTCGATGCCGTTTCTCGCGATAGGTAGAAAACGTTTCTACGTCTAACTTGTTTTTGCAGAGAATGCTTTGAGATGGTATGGCCCTATTGTATGTATGAGATGTATGAGATGCATGTGATGCATGTAATATTCTTTCGTATGTGCAATCCCTGTAATATTCTTTCATACGTGCAATGCTTGTAATATTCTTTCACGACTGCGAGTCGATGTAATCTTCAATTAGAGCTTCTATAGTAGTAGCTTAGTTTGAAGAAATCAAGCATTCGGCACTCGGAAGAACGGTGATGAAGATGGAGATCCTCTACACCGGCATGGAGATGGAGATCACCATGTGAAGGGGGCCATACTATTTCATGCTATTCTACCTGGTTTCATATATGTGATATGTTTGTTTGATAGGATAGCATCCCTCACAAAATTAAGTAGTAATGATGCCCTTCCAAATGTTGCACCCGCCACCGTTATGCTCGTCAATGGTGGGTCCGCCAAAGCAGAGTGCCATTCTCTATCATAACACGAGGGGTATATGTCGGACATATATAGCGGGCATTTGGTTTACTTAACAAGGCTATCAAAACAGTTTTGGGCCTTGGGGCATAGGTTGGGGCCGGGGCATGGAGATGCCACACCAACAACAAGAGTCACATAGAGATGTGATTAGCAAGGAGTTGCTTATCGATGTTATTAATTTTCTAGCGGTGATGCCAAAACTCACTAGAAAATTAATTAACATGTGGATCTTGACCCAATATGTAACCTAGAGGGAAGGTGGAAAATACGTAATGGGAGTCTAATGTTAAATTATTTAACAATAGACATAGCATAAACATTGTGCTAAACTTTGCTTTTTCGTTGTAGAATAAATGGCGGCTAATACTACACCCAGTACCTTTAATTTGCGATCTATTCTTGAAAAGGAAAAATTAAATGGAACAAACTTTATGGATTGGTATCGCAACTTGAGAATTGTTCTCAAGCAAGAGCGTAAGGAGTACGTTCTTGAAGTACCTTATACGGATGATTTGCCTAACAATACTACCGCAATCGCACGGAGGGCTTACGAGAAGCACACTAATGATGCCCTAGATATAAGCTGTCTCATGCTTGCTACAATGTTTCCCCGAGCTTCGAAGCAATATGAGAGCAGCGATGCTCACACTTATTATTCGTGAGATGCGTGGCATGTTTGAGAACCAAGCTCGGGCCGAGAGGTTCAACACCTCAAAGTCCTTGTTTGCGGTGCTTGTTGAGGGGAATCCCGTTAGTCCGCATGTGATAAAAATGATTGGCTACATTGAGAGTCCGGAAAACTAGGTTTTCCCCTTAGCCAAGAGTTGGCTATTGATGTGATTCTCCGTCGCTCCCTCCGAGCTTCGAGCCATTCATATTGAATTATCACATGAACAATATGGATAGAACCTTGGCTGAATTGCATGGGATGCTAAAGACAGTGAGGAGAGTATCCAGAAGAATGGTCATCATGTGATGATGATGCGAAGGCTAAGCGCAAACCACTGTCAAGAAACTTTGCACCAAGAGAAAGTTAACTCCCGATGAGATCGCGAGTGCCTCCAATGCCAAGAAGGGCAAGAAGGGGTCGGCGACATCGATGCCGTTTGCTTCTATTGCAAGGAGACAAGCCACTGGAAGAGGAAATGCAAGAAGTACATGGAGGATCTCAAAAAGAACCAAAGTACGACTTCGCTTCGGTATTAATGTTATAGACATTAATCTTGCTACTTCACCTACGACTCTTGGGTATTTCATATCGGATCGTAGCTCATATTTGCAAATCGTTGCGGGGAATGAGAAGAAGTAGAGGATTGAGAAGGGGCGAGGTGAACCGCGTGCGTCGGCAATGGAGCAAGCGTTGCTACGGTTGCTATCGGCACGAGTACCACTTCATCTACCTTCGGATTAGTTTTGGAATTGATTAATTGTTATTGTGTTCCAACACTATATCAAAACGTTATTTTCGCTTCATGTTTGCAAGTGAAAGGATATGATTTTAGATCAATGGACAATGGTTGTTCAATATATCTTAGAGATATGTTCTATTTTCATGCTCCATTGGTGAATGGATTATACGTTTTGAATCTTGAAGCGTCTCCCATCTATAACATTAATACGTAAAGGCAACTCTCTAATGATATAAACCCCACGTTTATCCGGCATTGTCGCTTAGGCCATATAAATAAGAAACGCATGGAGAAGCTCCATAAGGATGGATTGCTTCACTCTTTTGATTTTGAATCATTTGAGACATGTGAGTCTTGTTTACTTGGTAAGATGACAAAGGCACCTTTCACGGGACATAGTGAGAGAGCAAGTGACTTATTGGCGCTCGTACATACCGATGTATGTGGACCAATGAGCTCAACGGCCGAGGTGGTTATCGTACTTCATTACCTTTACGATGACTTTAGTAGATATGGTTATATCTACTTAATGAGGTATAAGTCCGAATCCTTAGAAAAGTTCAAAGAATTCCGAATGAAGTACGTAATCATTTAGGGAAAACAATCAAGTTTCTATGATCGATCGTGGAGGAGAATACTTGAGCCAAGAGTTCGGTAATCATCCGAAAGATTGTGGAATTGTTCCACAGTTGACTCCGCCAGAACTCCACAATGGAATGGGGTGTCCGAACGAAGAAATCGCACCTTGTTGGACATGGTGCGGTCGATGATGAGCCAAAGTGATCTTTCGTTATCCTTATGGGGATATGCTCTTGAAACATTGCGCTCACACTAAATAGAGTTCCATCTAAGTCGTTGAAAAGACACCATATGAGATATAGACAGGGCAACCCCTAGTTTGTCTTTTCTCAAAATTTGGGGATGCGAAGCTTATGTAAAACGTTTCATCCGACAAGCTCACACCCAAATCGACAAGTGCTTCTTTGTGGGATATCCTAAGGAAACTAAGGGATATTACTTTTATAATCGGGAACAAGGCAAAGTGTTTGTCGCTCGACACGGTGTCTTCTTGGAGAAAGAGTTTCTTTCAAGAAGGGTTAGTGGGAGCAGGGTGTATCTTGAAGAAGTTCAAGAAACACCGAAAATGTTTCAGCGACGAGAACCACAATAGGAGGAGCAAAGTGTTGCGCCACCGTTGTAGGTACACCAGCCCCACGAAGGTCGAAAGATCACGTCGTGCGCCCGAGTAAACAAAGCGGAACAACGTGATATATTGTTGTTGGACAACGATGAACCTAAGACCTATGAGGAAGCGATGGTGGGACCCGATTCCAACAAGTGGCTTGGAGCCATGAAATCCGAAATAGAATCCATGTACGACAATCAAGTTTGGAACTTGGTTGATCCACTGATGGTGTCAAAACCATTGAGTGTAAATGGGTTTTTCGAAAAAGCCGATATGGATGGAAATGTTCACATCTATAAGGCGCGATTAGTGGCGAAAGGTTTTAAACAGATTCAAGGAGTTGATTATGATGAAACCTTCTTGCCCGTCGCAATGCTTAAGTCTATTCGGATTATCCTAGCGATTGCCGCATATTTCGATTATGAGATATGGCGAGATGGATGTCAAAACGGCTTTCCTAAATGGAAACCTAAGCGAGGATGTATACATGATACAACCTCGGGGTTTTGTCGATCCAGAATCGCTGGAAAGATATGCAAGCTACAAAAATCCATTTATGGATTGAAGCAAGCATCTCGGAGTTGGAATATTCGTTTTGATGAAGTAATCAAAGGGTTTGGTTTCATCAAAAACGAAGAAGAGGCCTGTGTTTACAAAAAGGTCGTGGGAGCGCAATTGTATTTCTAATCTTATATGTGGATGACATATTACCGATTGGAAATGATATCCCTATGCTAGAATCCGTCAAGTCTTCATTGAAAAATAGTTTTTCCATGAAAGACTTAGGGAGGAAAACATACATATTAGCATTCGGATCTATAGAGATAGATCCAAGAGGCTAATTGGATTAAGCCAAAGTACATACATTGACCAGGTGTTGAAAAGGTTCAACATGCATGATTCCAAGAAATGTTTCTTGCCCATGTCACATGGCATTAATCTTAGCAAGAATCGGTGTCCTCGGACACATGATGAGCGGAATAAGATGGGTATGGTTCCATATGCTTCAGCAATTGGATCCATCATGTATGCCATGCTTTGTACACGCCAAGATGTCTCGTACGCTTTGAGTGCTACGAGCAGATACCGCCGATCCAGTGAAGGTCACTGGATCGCCATAAAGAATATCCTTAAGTACTTGAGAAGAACTAAGGATATGTTCCTAGTCTATGGAGGTGAAGAAGAGCTCGTTGTAAGTGGTTACACCGATGCTAGCTTCCAAACAGACAAGGATGATTATAGATCGCAACTGGGTTCGTGTTCGCCCGAACGGAGGCGCACACTGGAAGAGTTCCAAGCAGGATACCGTTGCGATTCTACAACGGAGGCCGAGTACATTGCTGCGCGAAGCCGCAAAGGAGGCCGTTTAGATCAAGAAATTCGTTTCGAGCTTGGTGTGATGACTAGTGCGATCGGTCCAATGTCTCTCTATTGTGACAATAGTGGAGCCATTGCGCAAGCCAAGGAGCCGAGGTCACATCGAAGTCCATACAAATACTTCGGCGATATCATCTCATCCGCGAGATAGTGGACAGAGGTGATGTCAAGATATGCAAAGTGCACACAGATCTCAACATAGCCGATCCGCCGACAAAACCTCTCCCTCGGTCGAAGCATGAGGCGCACACAAGAGCAATGGGTATTAGATACTTACATGATTGACTCTAGTGCAAGTGGGAGATAGTTAGTGATATGCCCTAGAGGCAACATGGAGATGTTGGATATCACATCAATGTTTATGTATAAATGAAGAAAGTGTTATTGGTTTCATGAAATAGACATCTTGTATTGATCAATAAGTACGTGACTTATTTATTAGACTCTTTATGTATGAATCTATTTCTAAACGATCCTCGATCATATGTCATATTGTTGGAACAAATATGATTCTAAGATCGGCATGTTTATTGATTGATGATCATGTCTCATAGATCATGGGTATGGAGATACCAAATCAATAAACATGGACACATGTGTTGGAGAACACATTGTTGGATAGACCCACCATGAGACACTACAGAATTAATGTGCCATTAGTTGGTCTCGGTAGTGTTGGTACAAAGTCCTTAGACCCGAGATCACCATGGATTCCAACATGTGTAGTAGCCTACTTTGGGACTACCAAACGCTATTCCGTAATCGGGTAGTTATAAAGGTAGTTTTCGGGTTTGCTATGAAACATGGAGTGGGATGTGAGTGATCAAGATGGAATTTGCCCCTCCTTTGGAGAGATATCTCGGGCCCCTCGAGGTAATGGATTATGGAAATGCATGGCCATGCTAAGTTGATTGAGGAGTCAATCAACGCATGATAATCCAATACGTTCGAGTGAATGGTTAAGCTATTGAAGGAATGACACACATCTTGCCTATAGCTTAAGTGGTATCATGAGGCAAAGGGATTTGTGTACACATTACAGTTCGAGCCGATATTATTCTTGTATACTATGGTGTCAATATGTGCCGCTAGGCGCCGCGTTAATGGTCGGCGAGTTGGACTCGAGCCGACGATCGGCTAAGTTAGACAATAGACGAAACCGAGTATACCTGAACCTACGTGGTCGCACGCTTAAGGGGATAGAATAGATATTCGAGTTGGACTCGGATACGGCTCGATCGGATAGGGATTCGATCGGATAGAGTCCTATGGGCTTACGACGTGTGGGCGGCCAACTCTATGAGATACGGATGAGATCCGATTCAAAATAGAGTCCCGATCGGCCACTAGTCCTAGTCGGCCAACTCTATATAAAGGGGCGAGGGTGGAGAGCTGCGATACATCGGTTGGATCGCGTTGAACCGAATCCGCAACAAAAGTCGCCGAGATCAATCTCCACGGAAACCCTCCCCATTTTCGAGCCAAACCCTAGCCTTGCATCGCGTGATAGCACACGGGCGTTCGGCATTCTATTCCGGACGTGTGGATACCGGCAGAGGCGCGCTACGTTGCGGCGCGTTGATCGGCTACGAATCGGCCGCAACGGAGCGAGCGGCGATCGCGCAGATCGACAACGAGAACGCATCGGCGACTCGGATCGGCGCAGACAGGGAATCGTCTGTCGGCTCGCGGAATTGTCACACCCGATTTTCGTTCGGGAATAAAAATCATTTAATAAATTATTTTCTAGAAATTGAATAAAAAGAAAAACAAAGTAAATCAAGTGAAACTATTAAGGAAATTAAATTTTCCTTTAAAAATCATGGCTGGAAATATTTTTGAAATATTCTTCATGCCCTAAAGTACTCTCTAAAATTTTTTGTGAAATTTTGGAGCTCCAGAAATAATTTTAATAAAACAAAGAACAATTCAATAATTATTTAAATAAATAAATTAAACTTTACATGAGCTGAAGATATTTTTATTAAATACTTTGGGTGTTCATATATTTTCAGAATTTTTCTTGGAATTATTTGGGCATTGGAAGTATTTATAAGAATTAAAGGATGTTTGAAACGAAAAGTCTGTTTTCCCTCCCTGCTACAGTAGCGTCTTCAACATTCGGCTACTGCTACAGTGCCGTGCCGAACAGTACCCGAAAGCTGTGGCTTTGTTTCCTCCACCAAATCCGGCCCAATTCTTTGCCCAAATCAAAAATAAGTTGCGGGAACGGATTCCTCCCGATCTCCTCTACATTTCCCCCAAGAAATCCCCCTCAATCCCGTGCTAAATCGCGCGAATTTCGGCCCCGTTCTTATCCCGACGAACTCGGGATAAACCCTAAAAATCCGGCGCCAAATCCTCTCTTCCCGGTGCGGGACTCTCCCTCCCAAGCCTATAAAAAGGACCCCTTGATCTCCTCCTCGGTTTCCTCATTTTTCCCGAGTTTTTCCCGTGCTCTAGCCACCTCCCCCTCGAGATCAATCTCTATCCTTCGCCGGCCATCTTTTCAGCCGCCCCTAGCCGCCGTCTCGGCCATCCCCGGACAGCGCCGTCGCCTTCCTCGGCACCGCAAGGACTCAAGGAAGCCCGGCATCCATCTCCCTTGCGCCAAACATCACCGGAAGGCCCTCGTCGCCGTGGACCCGTGCGTCGCGCTTCGCTCGTACTTCGGCCGTGCCTCGTCGTCGTTCCCGTCGCTGGTTATCGTTGTCGTCTTCACCGTCGCATCATAGCAGCAAGCCGAAGCCCGTCCTCCACCTCTCCTCCACCGAAAGCCATCGGAAAGCCGTTGTCGCCGTCAACCCGAGCTCGGCCGTCGATTCCATCTCGTCGCCGGCCATCTCCGTTCGTCGTTCGTTGTCATTTTTGCGTTGGTAAGAATCACCGCAACCTCCTCTCTCTTTTGGTGCCCTCGGTTCTCGTCGCCACGTCGTCGTTCGCCGTCGCCGGAGCCATCCCGAGCCGCCGGCCGCGTGCCTACGTGGTAGCCCTCGTGGCATCCCCGTCAGCGCCATGTCCGTCCTCCCTGTCCTCTGTGGCGCTGATGTGGCGTCTTATGTCAGCAATCCTAGCCACATCCAATCTACATCATCGGATCTGAGTCAAATCCAGTCAAAACAATCCTAGCCATCCATCTTTCGAGGTCTCGTGGACCATCTCTATAGACTTGGTCTACGGTAGAACCAAACCTTCATCGTCTCTGTGACATGTGGGTCCCGTTTCTCAATGATATTAGCACATCCTCTCTCCTGGCTGATGTCTTAAACAATCCTTCTCCAGTTTAAAATTAATTAATAATTGCGTAATAAATCATCTTAATTTCCAGAATTTATTTAAATGGTCCAAAACTTCTAAAATTCATATCTAATTCATACGAGCTCCAAATTGGGCCATTCAAATTGCAAAATTCATCTAAAATTGATCTCTACATGTTTGTTTACTTTTTATGTACTGTTTATTTGGTTTTTATTAGGTTTTTCCTCGTTTTACGTGCCGCGTGTAGATTCCGAGTTTTCGGAGTTTGCGCTCGCGAGGAAAGAGCCAAGTTTGCTTGAAGACGCAAGGCAAGTCACACTTTCCTTGAAGCATATTGATCCTATTTTTATAAATGTTTTATGTTTGCAAATAAAATTGCATTGCTTTGCTAATTACATGAAATGATGGAATACCTATCTGCTTAATTGTGCCTTATTTACTTGTTATCCGTCCTTTGTTAACCTTGGGTGTTAATTTGACTAGCTTTAGTCACTGACGTTGATTCTAGCTAGAATTATATGCTTAGCCATGCTTAACTACCACTAGCTCACTAAATGGGATAATTACACTATTTATTCTAATCTCTGATGAGCTGCAAGCTCGATACACCTGACCATGTCTTATTGGTCATAATTATCTCAACTAAACTGTGACCTAATGGTGGGCTGTGGGTGCATGGTTTTGATGGTCGCACCCATGGCAATTAAGGACCGGTTCATGGGAAACCCTAGAAGACATACCGTGCAAACCACAAGCCAGAATGGGCAACGGCTGGATCCATAGTATAGCTTTTATCTGGCCGACGTACCCTAGTGAGGGTGGGCGTGATGGAGTTGGGTCGGCCCCGGTTTTACGGGTTGATCAGCTGCCGGATTCACTGTGGCACGAGAGGGGGATGCCCGCTGCCCTGCGGGGAGTGGGGGCGAAACCTTGGTGTGGTATCGCTTGGTTAGAGGGAGTTATGCGAAAGGTCTTGTCACGATTTTCCCCTTTGCAGTATCATGGTGGTACTTCGGGGCATGGTAACATGTGTGGAATCGTGTCTTGTGGGTAAAGTTGTGCACCTCTGATCAGAGTAAAACTATTCGAATAGCCGTGCCCGCGGTTATGGGCGATTGACCAGATTCACTATGATTAGTCCCACTACTGAATAATTTGATTTAAATGGAACTGGTTATGTTTAGGTGGAACGGTTGGGCCTGTTCAACGTGGGAATAACGTTGTTCAGTGGAAGATTAATATTGCCTTAATTACTCAACTGTTTTACTATTTTTAAATAATTAAATGTTTGTAAACCGCATTTATGCAAAATAGCCCAAGCCACTCTTGTCTCCCCTTGCACGTCCGCATTTCTCGGTGTGGCTTGTTGAGTACGGTGGTTGTACTCGGCCTTGCAATTTTTCCCCTTTCGAAGTGTTGTGCTTCTGCTGTGAAAATGGAGTTAGAAGACCAAGGCTCGGACCCCGTTGAGTTTGCTCGTGGAGTGAAGCGAAGCCCCGCTAGTGTCGTCTTTCTTTTCCGCTGCAGCTTTTGGGTGTGAGGACTAAGTGCCTCTTCGTAAGTATTTTTATTTTACGCTTTGTTTTTTTGTGTTTGGACTGTGTATTAATTTGTCATTTTATGTACCTGGTTGATTCTGGAGAGGATTTAATACATAAAATAGTCAGGAAATTTGGGATAAATTTCCGGGCGTGACAAGTTGGTATCAGAGCCATCTCAACTGTAGGTTGAGCCAAATGGTCAAACCCTAAGGACAAGTTTGCGAAAACCTTATTTGCGAAAATATCTCTTCTATCCCTTTGGAGTCTCTGCAAAGTGATTTGTAAAATTTCTCTCCTTTTCCCTCCGCCTCTTTTAGCTGTTAAACCTGGAGGACAAACTCAGTCGCTCATCAACCCGTGGAAGTCAAGCCAAGCAGTCCGAGTCAGCATTTCTCGAGGACCAAGCGAAGTTTTACCGGAGTTCACCTAGAACCCAATCTTTCCTGGAAGAGTAGCATCGATAGTTCCTAGGCCGTGTGTTGTTTGCTGTGTGTAGGTGTATGGCTCACATCAGTGGTGGGGATGTGACCATACTAGGTTGTTTGCTTAATTAACTTGAAGAGTAAAAGTCTACCCATATCAGATCAGTAGATAAGTGGATTAAGGTCTTATCTTTAGCAACCTCTCTCTTCCACCCTTTTCGTCCCAGGCAGCAGTTAGTCGGTGCGCGAGAAAGTATCATCAACCGCAGTACCCTTAGCAGTGTGTTGAGGTCAGGAACCTTTGGTCAGATCTGTCCGCAATCTACAGCCTGTGCCAGAAACCCCTCTCTTGCTCTGTTTTCGGTTTCCCAAGGTCAGAGATGAACATGCAAGTAGCGGATGCAACAGATACAAAGCCAGATACAGAAGACATAGCAGTGGTACCGATGGTCACAGATGCAAGCTCAGAAATCGGAATCAAGATTAAATCCGGTACATTCCATTGCAATCACCTATACGGCTACCGTCAGTATGTAGCAGTGTCCCTAGCAGACCAACACATGTCAGCCGTCGACAACCTCAGAACCCACAAGTGTTACCCAAAGTGATTATGGTGTACAAGGACAACTTATGTCGAAGTGTTCGATCATGCTTGGAAGTTGTATGCTAAGACGCCAACTGATGATGAAGTGTTAATTGTAAAAAAAAAGAAGAAGAAGCTTTGGATAAACTACTCGAAAATAAAATTTTGGTACACCGCAGTCCAACTCTATGAAGAGAAAAGTCGCACATTTCTTGTGTGAGGGAATAAGTCATGTGCTTAAGAACCGTTAATTGAAGTCTATGCTAGCAAAGCCAATGAAGGACTAAAGGACACCCTTGCAACCTGCCCGTTAACTCCCGGTCAACAACAACATTAACAATGATTTTCGCTCTCCAACCAACTCCAACCACCGTGGAAGCCAACGAAGGTTGGATTGTTTTAATGATCTTGAGCTGAGACACCGCCGCAACAACTGTCCTGTTTGAAGAAAGTCAATCCACCGCTATTTCAATTGTGGGAAAGACAAGTAAGTACTAAAATGGTAGTTCAACGCAAAAGTATTAATGTCGTCAAGTTACCGACACCGTCCGTCAACGTCTCTACTTCCCCAGTTGCCTCACCCCAGCACAGAGCGGTCAAGTCTAGCCCCGGGACATCGGAAAACAAGAGGCACCAACCGTAATCTGAAATATGAAGTTTCTATTTCAACAATTTATCACTAAGAGCACCGGCGAAGCTATATTATTCCACCGGCAACCGCTCCGAAGCTACAACACCAACACCAACAGGGCAAGCAGTGCTAGGAAAAACAGTTGTCTGGTCCAGCTGCAAAGAAGATAGTACAAATCCCCAGCTACACCTACCAAGCAAGGTCTCAAGCAACAGTTCACCCGACTGTCGTCAACCCCAACCAGACACCCCATGTCATTCCAACTCAACAACCTAACAAGTAATCACAGGAAAGTGGCAACAACAATAGGAAGGTTTTTTCTGCTTCAGCTACTAAGAAGACCGACATTTCCCTAAGGAAAAAATCAATCGTCAAGTCGGTGTTCTAATTGGAACCCCGATCGTAATCATTAAAAAGAACGAGTCAACCATGTAAGGACCACCAAAGGAAAAAAGAAAACCTTACCAACCGAATTTCTACCGGTAAAGGTCGCAGTGGTCTACAAGTCTTGGATGTTCAAGAACCGCTCATGACACCCAGAAGTTTCATGGCAGTTATGTAATAAGAGGGAACATTGAGTAAAGCATGGATCAATCTATACATTACGATGGAAAACCAAAAAATCAACCCGGTCAGGATCAGGAAGGGGCAGATTCCATACCTGTTAACAGTTGTGCTAGCAGTGCTCAATAATCGTCTTTAATTATTTGGTGTTCAAGTACCTTCCTTGTGCACAGAAGACTTATTACAGTTATGTACTTGAAAGAGGAAGCAGAATAAGAGTACGAGACAGATAATTTCTTTCTTCTCTCAGGGTTCATATTGTGTAGCCAAGAAAAAAAGTGGATCAACTTGTGTATCTGACAATGTCACAAGGAACTTATAGTTTCTTTGTCGGGTCAGAGCAGTTTTATCAAGACTAAGAATCTAATTGCCAGTAAAGAAGAGATTTGGTCAAACAGTGAAGTAAGAGAGGTTAGACTACAGCGACGCTCGATAGGGCGAGATCTCTTTGAAGGACAATATAAGTGATACCTCATGAGGATGAAAAGGGTAATGAAACAGTCGAAAGCAAAATCATAAGTGGTAACTGCACCCTAATGGTGAGCATTGATTAATAATGGTTTCTTTATCTCCGAATACGTTACGGTCTCCGGAAAACCACCTCGGTGTTTCCTAGGAAGAGGACAACGAATTGCTTCATCACCCCCGCCCGGAGTAAATGGATGTAGAGGTCAAGTCATACAATACAGTTCGCAGAACATGTGATAAGAGAATCATTCCTTGTGAATCAATTCTACCCAAGGTACGAAAGTGAGCTTGTTTTGGTCAGAGAACAGAAACTCTAGGCAACATCAAGGGTAGTTTTGAACAGACGTGTAGATTTTGGTATTGTGCGGAGAAAGCAACTGCAGAACTTATGGTCTATCAACCCAAAGGAGTCAATAAAAGATAAGAAAAGAAGTGGAATGCTATATCGTGGGGATAACCTTTTGAGCTTGATTCGTTAAGTGATCAGTGTTTGTTTCAAGAAAGGAATATCAACTACATGTTATGTTCAGGCAGATGGCACCAAAGTCAGGGCAGAAGCGGAACATGCAGGTCAGCAATTACACCCAATGAAAAAGTAAATCAAAAGTCAATATGTCCAAGAGTTGCATGAGAGTCATTCTTATGTATAACCTCCCGTCATCATTTGAGTGTCGAGTTCCAGGAGTCTCTAGAATGGAAGGGCATAGTCTTTGCTTCATTTCAATTGATCGATGGAGTATCCAATGTTCAGAGTTGAGGTTCTTGGCAAATCACAGAAATGTTGGTCAACCTCAAAGATGGCAGTACAATTGATTCACGGCCAGGCGAAAGCTTAACCACTGGTTTGAAAGGCGAGATCGAAGATGAGTTTAGTTATATCTTGTAACCGTTCGTTTGGAGGTTCGACCACGCGAAGTAGATTGAGTTGTAACCAAAAGAGTCAGTTGTGAGCTGTTATCAAGGCTATAATGATCACAAGTTAGCAGGTTCAAGTCTAAGGCACACCCAAGCCGTCGTGTCAACGGTGCGGCCTAAAGAAGCATCATTTGAAAACAGAGCAATCCGGATGAAAGGTCGATCGAGCGCTTCTTCAAATACTTGATGTTGGATCGAGAGCGTTCACGGAAAAAAACAAGAACTTCAGGGTCTGTGTGTCCACGAAAGTCAGTTACACGGTCTCGAAAAAGTACCACCAATTACTGGTTAGCAGGAGTGAGTTCTCAGCTTGTCAAGTTTTTTAATATTAATTGTGCAGTTCAAGGAAAGTAAGCGGTTGAGTCCATGAAATCCGGTCGTGGTCGAACGGGAAGGATCAGCCCGGTTTGGTTTGTGAAGCCACGAACACCTGGGTTGAGTCCAATTAGTTCGGTTGTGCAAGTTTGATCGCCCGTCGCACGTTTGGTCACCAATCATCACCGTGAGCCGAAGAAACCTTAGAGGTTAGCGAGCCAACCCAATCTCACCCTACCTTTTTCTTTCTAGCCCCGAATCTCGGGACGAGATTCCTGTAAGGGGGTAGATTTGTCACACCCGATTTTCGTTCGGGAATAAAAATCATTTAATAAATTATTTTCTAGAAATTGAATAAAAAGAAAAACAAAGTAAATCAAGTGAAACTATTAGTTTCCTTTAAAAATCATGGCTGGAAATATTTTTGAAATATTCTTCATGCCCTAAAGTACTCTCTAAAATTTTTCGTGAAATTTTGGAGCTCCAGAAATAATTTTAATAAAACAAAGAACAATTCAATAATTATTTAAATAAATAAATTAAACTTTAAATGAGCTGGAGATATTTTTGTTAAATACTTTGGGTGTTCATATATTTTCAGGATTTTTTTTGGAATTATTTGGGCAATGGAAGTATTTATAAGAATTAAAGGATGTTTGGAACGAAAAGTCTGTTTTTCCTCCCTGCTACAGTAGCGTCTTCAACCTCCGCTACTGCTACAGTGCCGAACAGTACCCGAAAGCTGTGGCTTTGTTTCCTCCACCAAATCCGGCCCAATCCTTTGCCCAAATCAAAAATTAGTTGCGGGAACGGACTCCTCTCGATCTCCTCTACGTTTCCCCCAAGAAATCCCCCTCAATCCCGTGCTAAATCGCGCGAATTTCGGCCCCGTTCTTATCCCGACGAACTCAGGATAAACCCTAAAAATCCGGCGCCAAATCCTCTCTTCCCGGTGCGGGACTCTCCCTCCCAAGCCTATAAAAAGGACCCCCTTGATCTCCTCCTCGGTTTCCTCATTTTTCCCGTGCTCTAGCCACCTCCCCCTCGAGATCAATCTCTATCCTTCGCCGGCCATCTTTTCAGCCGCCCCTAGCCGCCGTCTCGGCCATCCCCGGACAGCGCCGTCGCCTCCCTCGGCACCGCAAGGACTCAAGGAAGCCCGGCATCCATCTCCCTTGCGCCAAACATCACCAGAAGGCCCCCGTCGCCGTGGACCCGTGCATCGCCGCCTTTGTTTGTACTTCGGCCATGCCTCGTCGTCGTTCCCGTCGCTGGTTATCGTTGCCGTCTTCACCGTCGGCATCATAGCAGCAAGCCGAAGCCCGTCCTCCACCTCCACCTCTCCGAAAGCCACCGGAAAGCCGTTGTCGCCGTCAACCCGAGCTCGGCCGCCGATTCCATCTCGTCGCCGGCCATCTCCGTTCGTCGTTCGTCGTCGTTTTTGCGTTGGTAAGAATCACCGCAACCTCCTCTCTCTTTTGGTGCCCTCGGTTCTCGTCGCCGCGCCGTCGTTCGCCATCGTCGGAGCCATCCCGAGCCGCCGGCCGCGTGCCTACGTGGCAGCCCTCGTGGCATCCCCCCGCCGCCATGTCCGTCCTCCCCGTCCTCTCGTGGCGCGATGTGGCGTCTTATGTCGAAATCCTAGCCACATCCAATCTACATCGTCGGATCGAGTCAAATCCAGTCAAAACAATCCTAGCCATCCATCTTTCGAGGTCTCGTGGACCATCTCTATAGACTTGGTCTACGGTAGAACCAAACCTTCATCGTCTCCATGACATGTGGGTCCTGTTTCTCAATGATATTAGCACATCCTCTCTCCTGGCTGATGTCTTAAACAATCCTTCTCCAGTACAAAATTAATTAATAATTGCGTAATAAATCATCTTAATTTTCAGAATTCATTTAAATGGTTCAAAACTTCTAAAATTCATATCTAATTCATACGAACTCGAAATTGGGCCATTCAAATTGCAAAATTCATCTAAAATTGAGCTCTACATGTTTGTTTACTTTTTATGTACTATTTATTTGGTTTTTATTAGGTTTTTTCCTCATTTTGCGTGCCAGCGTGTAGATTCCGCAGTTTTCGGAGTTTGCGCTCGCGAGGGAAAGAGCCCAGAAGTTTGCTTGAAGACGCAAGGCAAGTCACACTTCCCTTGAAGCATATTGATCCTATTTTTATAAATGTTTTATGTTTGCAAATAAAATTGCATTGCTTTGCTAATTACATGAAATGATGGAATACCTATCTCGCTTAATTGTGCCTTATTTACTTGTTATCCGTCCTTTGTTAACCTTGGGTGTTAATTTGACTAGCTTTAGTCACGACGTTGATTCTAGCTAGAATTATATGCTTAGCCATGCTTAACTACCACTAGCTCACTAAATGGGATAATTACACTATTTATTCTAATCTCTGATGAGCTGCAAGCTCGATACACCTGACCATGTCTTATTGATCATAATTATCTCAACTAAACTGTGACCTAATGGTGGGCGTGGGTGCATGGTTTTGATGGTCGCACCCATGGCAATTAAGGACCGGTTCATGGGAAACCCCGGAAGACATACCGTGCAAACCACAAGCGAATGGGCAACGGCTGGATCCGTAGTATAGCTTTTCTCTGGCCGACGTACCCTAGTGAGGGTGGGCGTGATGGAGTTGGGTCGGCCCCGGTTTTACGGGTTGATCGGCTGCCGGATTCACCGTGGCACGAGAGGGGGCTGCCCGCTGCCCTGCGGGAGTGGGGGCGAAACCTTGGTGTGGTATCGCTTGGTTAGAGGGAGTTATGCGAAAGGTCTTGTCACGATTTTCCCTTTGCAGTATCATGGTGGTACTTCGGGGCATGGTAACATGTGTGGAATCGTGTCTTGTGGGTAAAGTTGTGCATCTCGATCGAGTAAAACTATTCGAATAGCCGTGCCCGCGGTTATGGGCGATTGACCAGATTCACTATGATTAGTCCCACTACTGAATAATTTGATTTAAATGGAACTGGTTTGGTTTAGGTGGAATGGTTGGACCTGTTCAACGTGGGAATAACGTTGTTCGTGGAAGATTAATATTGCCTTAATTACTCAACTGTTTTACTATTTTTAAATAATTAAATGTTTGTAAACCGCATTTATGCAAAATAGCCAAGCCACTCTTGTCTCCCCTTGCACGTCTGCATTTCTCGGTGTGGCTTATTGAGTACGGTGGTTGTACTCAGTCTTGCGATTTTTCCCCTTTCAGAAGTGTAGTGCTTCTGATGTGAAAATGGAGTTAGAAGACCAAGGCTCAGACCCCAGTTGAGTTTGCCTGTGGAGTGGAGCTGAAGCCCCGCTAGTGTCGTCTTTCTTTTCCGCGTCAGCTTTTGGGTGTGAGGACTAAGTGCCTCTTCGTAAGTATTTTTATTTTACGCTTTGTTTTTTTTGTGTTTGGACTGTGTATTAATTTGTTATTTTATGTACCTGGTTGATTCCTTGACAGGATTTAATACATAAAATAGTCGAAATTTGGGATAAATTTCGGGCGTGACAGAATTGGCTACACAGTTCCGGATCGATAGCCCCGATTGGTCGTATCCGCCGCACACTCCAATCGGTAATGATCTATCGGCCCTTACTTGCAAGTGTTCCCGGTTTGCGCGGTTAAAAGTTTTTGTTTTCGGCTAGCGTAGCCTCCGCGTAACCCTTCTTCGCGCGCACCGCGCGCGTCCGCGCCGGACCCCGCCCGTGCGCGCCACGCGTCGCCTCCGCCCTCGCGCTCCGCTCCACGCCGCGCCCGCCCGCCACCCGCGCCGCCGCATGGCTCGCCGCGCCGCCGCCCGCCCGGCCCATCTCCTCTCTCGCCGGAGCCCTATGAAAGGGGACATGAGGTTGCCCGTTCTCCCCACGCCTCGCCTCTCCCATTTCCCTCTCCCACCGCCGTTCGCCGCAACCGCCGCGCCTTGCCGTGTCGCCGCCGCTCGGTAAGCCGCTGCTCTCCCCGTTTGGGAAAATATTTGGGCAAAAATATATAGTTTTCTCATATATTTTCTCTCGAGCAAATTCCGAATTCAAAAATAGGAATTTACTCGGAGTTTGTCTATTTTCTCGCGTCGTTTTTTACTCGAAGTTTGTCTATTTTCTTTTTGCCATTAAAAATATGTTGTTTTGGTATTCAGACCTCCAAAACTTTGAATACCAATTCTTTTTGATCAACGCCTTTTTAAGTTTGTCACCTTAATCAATTAGATCGGTATTTTGCGAAAACCCTAAAAATTCCAAATTCGCTTTTTAAATCGGATTTCATCCCAAAACCCTCACCCAAACTCGAATAAAATTTTAGGCTAAATATTTGGAGTCATTTTTATGGTTCTTTTTGATCTCTTGGTACTTCTATTGAATTCTGATCGAATTCAATTGATTTTTCACACGTACGGATAGCGACCGAGGAAGCAGGCACTGACTACGGTGAAGACCCCGTCCAACAAGCGTGCGAGCAAGGCAAGTCAACACTTTCCTTTGAACATATTGAACCTATTTTGTCAAATGATGTTGATTTAAACTTCAAAACATGCATGCTATACACAAATGAATACCTATGCTTGATATACCATGCCTTGATATTGATTACCCTTAGAAACATTCTTTGTAACCATCGATATGATATAACCGGAGGTTATCTTCGGTAAAATGCTTAGTCATGCTTATATTAGATTCGTGCATACTCATGATTTTACAAAGAAGCTTCATACTTGGGCAACTATCTTAGGGAAGGTAGTTGGAATACGACATGTGGAGACATGAGCGCCACATTGCCTTGAACATGATGAAAATAGTTTTATAGAAAAACGAAAGTACAAAACCAATGTTTTTAGACTGGGGCGGATGGTTGGATTTGGGTGGATTCCGGTAAAGGCAAGAACCGTCCCTGGTCGATGAAGGACCGAGCCATGAGACTTATAACCTGGAACGAGCCAGTACAACCGTACTTCTCGAATGGGTATAGACCGTACTTTTATTGGAAGCTTCAGCCTGTCCATTAGTCTAGGCATAATACGGCGAAGAATTTAATAGTTTGATTCCCATGCTGTCGGCAAACTGAACAAACTCATCTGAGACAAAGATAGATCCCTGATCCGTAGTGAAAGTCTGATGGATGCCAAATCTGTATATGATATGCTCTTTAACAAATTGGATTGCATCCTCAGAGTCAACCTTCTTCAAGGGAATTGCTTTCACCCACTTGGTAAAATAATCGGTTGCTACCAAGATAAACTTGTGTTCCTTGCTCGAGGGTGGGTTGATCTAGCCGATCATGTCGGTTCCCTAACCTATGAATGGCCAAGGCTTTATGATAGGGTTCATAGCCGATGCTGGTGCCCTCTGGATAGCTCCAAACTTTTGGCAATCCTGACAGCCCTTGTAATACCTGAAGCAATCTTCCAGCATAGTCGGCCAGAAATATCCAGCTCTCCGAAGTAACCACTTCATCTTGTGAGCCGATTGATGAGTGGCACAGATTCCTTCGTGCACCTCTCCTATGATGACCTTAGCTTGATCAATACTTAGACATTTGAGTAGCACACCATCAATCGTCCGATAGTATAAGTCATCATCGAGCAAAACATATCGTAAAGCCTTGTAGCACAATTTTCTTGAAGCCGACTAAAAAGGGTTCTGTAGATAATTGTAGACATCAAACCTCTAGTCGTAGCTGCGATGGTTGCAATTTCTATTTCAACATCTTTTGTCATCGGCTTGCCCGATGCCCCTTGAGCCAAATCATTTGCTTCTGAATTCTGCTCTCAGGGGATGTGTTTTAAGGTTACTAGCTGAAAGCTGTCCATCAAATCTTGGCATTTTTGATAGATCATCAACACATCATTTTTGCATTCATATTCTTCTGATAACTGGCTAATGACCAATAGTGAATCAACGATTATTTCGATGGCATCGGCTTCGACCTCCTTCAGCAGCCGCAAACCTTTGAGAACGGCTTCGTATTCGGCTTGATTGTTTGTGGCATGAGGCGTAATGGAGAAAGCAGACTCGAAGCTTGCCCCCTGGGAGAGATTATCACCAAGCCGATGCCGCATCCGTTCGTGCAAACCGAGCCATCGAAAGTTAAAGTCCAAGGCATGATACTAACTGAGCCGATTGAGTCATCTCTGTGTTCCACGACAAAATCGGCTACAACTTGTCCTTTTACTGCCTTGGGTGTCTGATACCTCAAATCAAACTCGGTTAAAGCAAATATCCACTTCCCAACTCGCCGCTTTAAAACTAGAGCCGATAGCATATATTTTACTACGTCGGCTTTGCAAACTATGGTGCACTCGTTGGATAACAAATAATGTCTTAACTTTGTGCATGAAAAATATTGGCACAAACATAACTTCTCCACGGGAGAGTACCTTGTTTCTGCATCCAGAAGTCTTCTGCTGAGATAGAAAATTTCCTTCTCCTTTTCCTCGATCTCCTGAATCAGAACTGAGTCGATGAATTTCTCGTCGACTAATAGATATAATTTGAACGACACTCCCTTTTGTGGAGGAATCAATACTGGAGGGGAGCTCAGATAATCCTTAATGTTATCCAAGGCCTTCTGCTGCTCTGCGCCCAAGTGAATGCTTGATCGGTTTTCAGCCGTAGTAGAGGCATCAATGGCTCCATCTTTTCTGATAGGTTGGCTATGAAGCGTCTGATGAAGTTGATTTTGCTGATCAGAGACTGCAATTGCTTCTTGTCCTGTGGGGGCTAAATAGTCTTGATAGCATTGATGCTTCTTTGCGTCACCTCAATCCGCCTTTCGTGAACAAGAAACCCTAAGAACTGGTCAGCCGATACGCCGAATGCGCACTTTGTGGGATTCATCTTCAGGCCGTACTTTCTCGTTCTCTCCAACACTTTCCTTAAATCGACTATGTGGTCTTCCACTTTCTTGGATTTGACAACAACATCATCGATGTAGATTTCCACCAAGAAGCTAATTAGGTCGTGAAAAATGTAATTCATGGCCCTCTGATATGTAGCTCCAGCATTCTTCAAGCCAAAAGTCATGACGACCCACTCGTATAAGCCGATTGCCCCAGGGCATCTAAAAGCTGTTTTATGAATGTCCTCCTCGGCCATGAAGATCTGATTATAACCAACATTGCCATCCATAAAACTTATGAATTTGTGGCCGGAGGCGGCATCTACTAGCAAGTTGGCTATAGGCATAGGGTACTCATCCTTAGGGGTAGCCTTATTTAAATCTCTAAAGTCGATACACACCCTAAGTTTGCCATTTTTCTTTATCACTGGAACTATATTTGAAACCCATTTTGCGTATCGGTAGGGCCGAATAAAACCAGCATCATATAGCCGAGTGATTTCGACCTTAATTGCATCATACATATTGGCTTTAAAACTCCTGGGAGGCTGCTTGTACTGCCGATATCCAGGTTTAATGGGGAGCCGATGCTCAACAATGGATCGGCTAAGACCAGGCATCTCAAAATACTCCCAAGCAAAGTAGTCTTTATATTCCTTCAATAAATCAACAAGCTTGGTCCTAAAATGAGACGACAAATTCTTGCTAATGTATGTCGGCCTAGGCCTATCCCTGGACCTATATCAACTTCTTCTAACTCATCGACCGACATAAAACCTTGCCCTAGTTTGCCGTCGATGTCATCCACGGTATCCTTGATGTAGACGTTCAAGCCCTCCATGACGCCCTCAAAGTAATAATTGAGGCTCTTCATCTCCAATTGGCTGCATGTCAGAATCGGACACCTTCAGAAAATTGGCCTGCCAAACTTTGCCGAACAGGCAATCAATGCCATCGACTTCCCATAGAGTTAAGTCGGTGTTAGCAACGTTGACTGACCTGTCGCCTAGCACGATCTCTATCTTATCGCCTTGCCATTGGATTAAGATTTGATGCATTGTAGAAGGGATGCAGCAATTGGCATGGATCCAATCCCTTCTGAGCAGTAGGCTGTACGATCCCTTCCCGTCGATGACGAAAAACGTTGTGGGCATGGTTTTGCTACCGACGGTCAGCTCAATGTTTAAAACTCCCTTGGCCTCTGATGGGTTGCCACTGAAGTCCTTGAGTACCATGTTGGTTTTTATCAAGTCATCAGCTCCCTTGCCTAGCTTCCTGAAGGTCGTGTAGGGCATGACGTTGACAGCAGCTCCTCCATCGACTAGCATCTTTGACATCGGCTTCCCATTCACGAATCCTTTAACATATAGGGGCTTTAAGTGCCGATTTTCGGTCCCCTCATGTTTTTCAAAGATGGCCTGCTTTGGGGACAGTACTAGCTTGGCCAAGGTGTCTTCAACGGTGTATGCTCGGCCTCGGCAGCCTCAAATTCGGCTGGCAATATGAACACCATGTTGACCGATGCAGAAGCTATTCCTTTGCCTTTTGCCGCCCTTTTAGCCTGGTCGGCTGGTCTTTCACCGGCTGAGGCATCATCTTTCTTCACACACTATTGTCTCTTCGGGCGGTTGTGTTCTTTTTTCTTCCTCAGCCGATAGTCGATCTTGGTCTGGACTTCTTTCAGCCGACCCTCGCTCTTTAGCCGTTGCAACTTCCGCTTTTGTGTTTTTGTGAAAACGTCGGAAGGGCACACTGAGGGTATGCAATCCGATCTTCTTTGTCTTCTTCTTCATCCTCTCCTTGAAAGAAGTCCTGATGAATCGGGCCGAGCCGTTGGTGGACAGAGGGTTTTCTTCGGTTGAGCTGGACGGCTCGGGGAATGAATCGGCTAGTGCTCGCAACTGGCTCGTGTCAAAACTTGTCTTCCCCGAACTCGCTGCAGGCTGGACAATTTTCTAAGGTGGGTAGTCGCATCCCTTGGTCCCAGCAGAACCTGAAGAAGTCGTACAACCAATGGGGGTCGCAGCCGTCATGGCGATGGATGTAGGCCGTTCCCAGCCGATCGGTCATCCTTTGATAAGGTTTGCCGTGCCGAGCCTCTTCCTCTTCTTGAACTCTGAGTTGAAACCTGAGTCGGCTATCCATTATATATATATACATCGGCGATCGACCAATGGGCCACTGGTGTAGACCATATTGATGGGCGCCGGGTCGGCTCCAGTCGGCTTCTCAGGTTGTTCCTGGCAACTTTTGTCGGCTGCACTACCTTGTTGGGCCTCGACTATGCTGTGCGCCATTCCGTACTACCGATCAGCTCACCTTGGGCCGGCATGGACCACGTTGACAGGGAAGGGGTTGCCATCGACTTTCATCAGCTTAGCCGATTCCTCAAACTTGATTTTCCTTGCCTCGATAGCCGACTAAATTTGCTGGCGAAAGACTTTGCAGTTGTTGGTGCTGTGGAAGGTGGTGTTGTGCCACTTGCAGTACTTCTTCTTTTTGAGCTCCTCAGCCGATGGAATGACGTGGTTGACCGGAAGCTGTATTTGTTTCTCCCTTAGCAGTAAATCGAAGATCCTATTGGCTTTAGTTATGTCGAAATCGTATCTTTCTTCCTTAGCCGATTTTTTCAGCCACTGACACGTTATTTCTTTCTTGTTCCTGGTCCACTCGGCTGCTGCCACTTCCACGTCGGTGTCACTCAAGTTGGAGTCCGTTGCGTAGGCGACGTGGGTGACTTTCTTGAAGGCCTTCTTGGATTCTTGAAAATGTTGCTCATGAGCCGTCACCTTCTGGGTCAAGTGGGCCAAGCTTTCGAAGTCCTAAGCCGAAAACCTTTCCCTGATGGGGGCCAAGAGACCGTGAAAGTCTAAATTAGCTAGTTGCGAGTCTAATAGCACCAGGCTATAACACCGGTTCCTCATATCCCTGAACCGCTGGATGTAGTCCTGAACCGATTCCTCATGCTTCTGCCTAATGCTAGTCAAGTCCGATAGCTTCATCTAGTGCGTGCCAAAGTAGAAATAACCGTAAAACTACTTCTCGAGATCAGCCCAACTCTGAACAGAGTTGTAGGGCAACGATGAGAACCATGTGAAGGCTGATCCCAAGAGAGATAGTGGGAATAATCGTACCCTGAGTGCGTCCGTAGCCGATGCTTCCCCGCACTGAGCCAGAAATCGACTGACATGTTCTTAAGTTGAGACGTTGTCTTGCCCAGAGAATTTTGAAAAATTCGGTACCTTGTACCGGTTTGGCAGGGGCACCCTCTCAAAATACTCCGGATACGGGTACCGGTACATATTGCGGGAGTCCTTTGGCTTAAGGCCGAACTGATCACGCGTGACGTCCGCGATCAGATCGGCCCAAGGCTTATTTTCTTGAGCTTGCAGCTGCGGCATCGGCTCGTATTGCTCATACTGCAGGGGAGGCTGTCGATGCCGTGTTTGTGGTGAGTGAGGTTGATAGTACTGCTCGTAGTTGCCCCTAGGTACTGATGTTGGACTTAATTCATGGCCGGAGGCGGCTGTGGTATAAACAAAGGGCGCTTCTCAGGAGGAGGCCGAACACCGTTGGAGTTGTGAGGTAGGCCTGGTGCGTAACTGTCGATCAACATTTTGTGTAATAGAGATTGCCGATCGGCGCCCAACATGCTCTCCATCTGTTCTTAGGGAAGTATTGGAGCCCCATGGCCCTGATGCAAGGGATGTTGTCTGGTTAGGAGCTTGGGCACTGGTTTTGCAGCCGATGGTTGTTCATTCGGCTGAATACGGGCTTCCCCTGGAGGAGTCGGCTGTCCCAATGGAGAATTTGGCAGCCCTTGTGTTGACAGGGCCCTGTAAGGTGGGAATCGGCCATCAGGGAAATAGGTCGGTCCCCTTGGCAGCTACTAAGCTATCTTTGAATCAACCACGGTGCTTATCATGTTGTTCAATGTGTTCACCAGTATCCCTGACTGGTTGACAAGCGCGTGGTGGACAACCGAGTCAATCTAGTCTTGAAGTGTGAGCAGCCCTAAGTCGTCCTGCTCCTGCTTGATATCTTCAATCTTCTTTTTCCCTTTCTTGTCCTCGCTGGAGGTGGATCCGGAGTCGAAGTCCTCAGGGATCACGAACTTGTACTTCTGAACGATTGACCCACCCCTAGTCTGAGTGTAGGATCGCAAATAATGTGCTTTCAATCGTTCCACCATCTGCTGGTAGTCGACCTACTGTTCAGCCGACAGTTTCTCCATAGTCACAGGGATGACGTTGTCCTGGTCCAGCTCCGTGGCCACGACGTACACTATTGGGTTGGATCGGGAGTTGGGGTCCCAGGCGTGCCAAAAGCGTGTTGTGAACCCCGATTTTGAGTCGGGAATCTTTCGTGTTCATAGTACCATTTCCCTGGATCAAGTAGTTGGTACCCACGAATGCAGCACTGGATAATCAAGTGCGCATGCACGAATAGTCTTACAATACCATTATTACATAAATAGGCCCGAAGGCATTGTTCATCCCACGGACCTTATGGTCCGAATACAATATAAAAACGAGTTTAGATAAGGCAATGGAAAGAGGGCGGCTTGTCCATTGCCACAGCAACGACCGGAGCTAAAGTCTAATATGCGCCGTCGTTCCCTCGTCCTCCGGTGGTAAGCATATGGATCTTCCGCTCTTCAACTCCATCACTGGAGGTTTGTGCGTATAGCAAGGGTGAGTACCAACCGTACTCAGCAAGCCAACACGAATTAATGCATATGATAAGGTTACTCAAAGAACATGGCTAGGGTTATTTTTGCGTAAAGCCGTTTCACAATTCTTTTCACAAGCCTATCGTCTAGCCAAATCAAGTTTTAATTTCATAGTTCATTAACCCGGCGACGGTTCTGTCTACCATCCATCGTGATTCCAAGGATGGCTTCCCGCCTCCGGTTCGTCATGATTTTCTCGGGAGTCCACCCCTTCTCGCATTCTCGAGAAGTTGATCCACCGCGAATAAAATCATCATGCAAACCCATCCCAGCATTTTTAAGTTCAAAGTCTAGCCAAGCGAAAGTCTTGTCACGATGCTCAATATCCGCGAGCACGGCTATTCGAATAGATTGATTCATTCACACTGCAGTGGATGTACACTTTACCCGTACTCCGCGACAGCCCAACAAATGAGCCTACGCCTCAACACATGAGACGGTCACGGCAAAACCTTTCGATAACCTCACTTTGGCGTACCCGCTCCATGAACTTAAGCCCTCATGCACTCTAGCCGTCCTTTTCTAGCAGTGAGAGGAGTTCGCGCACCGGGTAAGGGAAGACTTTCCAAATTTTTAAGTTTAATTAACATCGGTTTAATCCCACCATTCATAACAAAGGCCGCAGCCTCATTCTCATCCCATAACCACATCATAGAGAACCATCTATGCAAGGATACGCCTCCGCTCGGCTATCTAATCAGCTAGGTCTATACCCATTCGAGAAGTACGGTTGTACTGGCTCGTTTCCCGGCTATCTCATGGCTCGGTCCTTAATTGACCAGGGTCGGCACTTGCCTTTTCCGGAATCCACCCAAATCATCCAGCCGCCCAGTCTAAAACATTTGTATAGTACTTTCGTTTTCATCAAACTTAATTCATTATGGCCATGTGGCACTCATGTCTCCACATGCCGAATCTCGACTACCTTCCCTAAGGTAGTTGCCCAAGCACAAAGCTTTTTCATAAAGTCATGAGTATGCATAAATCTAAGTACAGCATGGCTAAGCAGTTTACCGAAGTTATGCTTCGGTTATTTGTATCACATCGCGAGTTACAAGGAGTAATTCTAAAGGTAAACAATAGCAAGGTATGGCATAACAAGTATAGGTAACTCGGTAAAGCATACATGTTTAGAGTTTAAAATAACATCATTTCGCAATTGGGATCAATATGTTCAAAGGGTGTGAAGACTTGCCTTGTTCGCACGCTTCTTGAGTGGGGTTTCTGCGGGGTCGTGTTCGCCTCCTCGGCCGCTAATCATACGAGCGAAAAGGAAAAAGAAAAATGGATTCCGTTAAAATCCGATAAGAACGAACGAAAAGCATGAAAAATCATAAAGAACTCTCCAAACTATTTCCCCTATGACCCTACTCGAGTTACGGAGGATTTTTATAGCAAAGTCGGCCGTAGCGACGAGTTTCGACTCTTTAGGGTTTTTGTAAAAGGGGTCGATAAAACGACGAAGCGGAAATCTTGCGAATGTTGTTCAAGAGGTTCGTTGATATATCTTTGCCGAGTCCAATGGTTAAGTATAGTTTAAGGAAAAGAAAAGTAATATTAAATCTTCAAGAAAGTTTCACGTAAACGGAAGTTTTCCAAAAATCGTATATAGAAAATCATTTTACTCTGAGGAAAAATACCTGAGAAAACTATATATTTTTGCACAAATATTCCCCAAAATTCCCTAAAAATATTCTCCAATTTTTTCTAGAATTTTTCCCTATTTTTTCTAATTTTTCTCCCTTCTTTTCTTTTCTCTTTCCCTTTTTTTTCTCTCCCCTAGCCCAAGACTTCCTTCTCTCTCCTCTCTACCCCTCGGCGTCTACCCCCCCTTCTCTACTGGCGCCCGGCCGAGCGGCAGCGATGGCGCGGCGTTCCTGGCCAACGGCGACCTCGGCGGCACGAGCTAGGGCCAAAAATGGAATCATGGGGTAGTGACTAACCGGCGGCGAGCGGCGGCGGGCTCCGTGATCGTCGGGCGATGGTGAACACGGCGGCGACGCGGTTCGGCAAAACCCGACGCACTTGGTGGCGTTTTGACGCGTTCCGGTGGCGTGCAAGGACGGAAAGGGGCGAAGTGGTGTTGGCACGGTGTGGGAGGGTGAGAAGAAACTTGGGACCTATTTATATTGCGCGGGGTGCTCGGGAACGTCCGGCGTCGACCGCTGCCCGTACACGCGTGCGTGCGCACGTCGCGCGTTGTGCCCACTGTGGCCGACGTGTGCGTGTGGCGCGGGAGCGTGCGTGCGCGACGTGGCGAGGACGCGTCGTGGCGCGGACTGTGCGTGACGCGGGCGAGTGCGGCGACGGCATGGCGCGCAGTACGGCGTGGACCGGCGTGCGCGTCCGTTGCCCGGCGGCTCGGCGGCGGCATGGCGCGGCTCGTTGCGCGCGTCGCGCGTGGTGGCGTCGGCAGCGCGCGGCTGGCGCTGAGGCGGCGACGCGACGGCGATCGTACGGCGACGTTGACGCGGCGCGGACGGGAACGCGCGTGCAACGCGCGGCGCGCGCGGTAATGCACGCGTGGTACGGTATGACCGGCGTCGAACACGGCGCTAATGAATAGTGCGCTTTCTCTTTTTCCCGAATTTTGAAATCCTATTTTCTATTTCCATTTCCTTTCACTCTAAAAATTCAAAATAAATTTCAATATTTCCAAAATAATTTTGAAATTATATTTTCAAACTTTTCCCCTCACTTTTTATTTTCCAAAAATATATTTTTCATATTTCCATTTCTTCTTTTAAAATCAATAAATTGGGGTCTTTGATTAATATAAGTTTCTAATTTCTCAAATATATTTTTATCATTCAAATATTTATTATTTTTCTTCCATCAGTTAGGGTTTTAACCAAATATATTCTTTTCAAAGAATCTTTTGTAAATCTCCAAAATTAATATGTTTACCCTTCTTCAAATATATATATATATTTTGAATTACTTCTCCCATAGGATCTCAAAGCTTAGGGATTTTATTCAACTTCACATCAAAGCAATTCCGGAGAAGAAATTCTTACGCAACCGAATTGGCAAATAAAATTGAAAAACACGATAAGAAGCAATGATTCCAAAAAGTTTTTGCGAGTTCCGATTTTCACGTTCCGAATTCTACTCCTTCGATTTTCGGGATGTTACAAACCTACCCCCTAACAATAAATCTCGTCCCCGAGATTTTCTTACCGATTGCTTGAATAGGTGTGGATATTCGTCCTCGGGAATTCTTCGCTCTCCCGGTAGCTTCTTCTTCGGTGTGATTACTCCATTGTACTTTGTACATGCGCCACGACTTGGTTCGTGTCTTCTTTTCGCTTCGTCTAGTATCTTGATTGGATGTTCGGGTAGGTAAGATCACCGTGGACTTGGATGGTTTCTAACGGGGTTTGCTCTTCCGGTACCTGCAGACATTTCTTCACTGCGATACGTGGAATATTGTGGACATCGAGAGATTCTCGGGCGGTTCCAATTGGTAGGCCACTTCTCCTCCTAGCGCTTATCGGGAATGGGCCCACGTAGGTGCGAGTTTCCCTTTGACTTTGAATCTCTGTGTTCCCGTAGTGGGAGACCTTTAGATACACGTAGTCACCCTCTTTGAATTCCAATTCTCTTCGTCGAGTATCTCGCGTAGCTCTTTTGTCGTGATTGAGCGGCTTGTAGTCGATCCCGAATCGGCGAACCTTTTCCTCGCCTCCTTGATTATGTCAGGCCCGAATATGGTTCGTTCACCGGTTCGACCACATCAATGGGGTCCGACATCGGCGACCAAATAGAGCTTCGTTTGGCGACATCTTCAAACCGGCTTGATAGCTATTGTTGTAAGAGAACTCGGCGTACGGCAAGCATTTCTCCCAATCCTTGGTGAAATCCAATGCACGGCTCTCAGCATATCCTCCAAGATTGGTTCGTCCTTTCGCCCGCCCACGGTCTGTGGATGATAGGCGGTGCGAAAGCGAGATGACTTCCGAGTGCCTCGTGGACCTTGCTCCAAAAATGAGATGTGAATGGGTACCACGATCCGATATGATCCTCTTTGGTACACCGTGAAGGCATACAATCCTACTCATATATAGTTCCGCTAGCTTGGCACCGTTGTAGTTAGTTTTCACGGGTATAAATCGCGGTCTTGGTGAGCCGATCTACTATTACCCAAATGGAATCGTAACCGTCGTAGTTTTGGGTAGTCCTACTATGAAATCCATGCCTATCTCGTCCCATTTCCATTCGGGAATCTTGAGTGGCTGCAGCAAGCCGTGGCCGTTGATGCTCGGCTTTCACCCTTTGGCACACATCGCACACGGCTACGTATTCGGCTACATCTCTCTTCATATTGGGCCACCAAGTATTCTCCTTTCAAATCCTGGTACATTTTCGTGCTTAGGGATGTAACGAATATGCCGATTCGTGGGCTTCCTTTAAGATCAATCCTCTCAAACCGCCTCGTTCGGGCACACAGATTCTTTTCTTGTACCACAGGATTCCCTTGTCATCTACGAAAACTCCCGAGCGCGCGTCCCGCCATGCGTTCCTTGATTTCCGGGTTTCCTCATTCCCTTTTTGGGCTTCCTCTATTTGAGTTCTCGGTAGGGGTTGGATTTCCAGTGAGTTCACTTCTCCGTGAGGAATCGGGTGCAGATTTAGTCTCGGCCATTTCTTCTTGAAGTTCGCTGGCCATGCCTCCCAATCCCATGTGGTTGCATTGGGCTTTGCGGCTCGCGCATCGGCCACTACATTTGCCTTGCCGGGATGATAATGGATCCCTAGACTCGTAATCCTTGATCAACTCCAGCCATCGTCTCGTCGTAGATTGAGATCAGGCGAGTAAAGAAATATTTTAGGCTCTTGTGATCGGTATACACATCACGGTGGTTCCCGATCGAGATAGTGTCTCCAAATCTTCAATGCGTGTACAACCGCTGCTAATTCCAGTCATGTGTGGGATAATTCTCTTCGTGGGGTCGTAATCGCCGAGAGGCATACGCTACGACCTTCCCATCTCTGCTTCAACACTCCTCCCAATCCTTGCCGGATGCATCACAAGACATCACGAAGTCCTTCCGGTTGTCGGGTAAGGTCAAGATTGGGGCGTGGTTAACTTTTCTTTTAATTGGTCGAAGGCTTTTGGCACTTCTCATTCCATTCAAACTTCTTTTCCTTCTTCGAAGTTGAGTCATAGGTCGGGCTACGGTGGAAAACCCTTCGATAAACCGTCGGTAATAACCGGCCAAGCCCAAGAAACTCCGAACTTCCGTCACCGACTTGGGTGCCTTCCATCCCGTAACGGCTTCGACCTTGGCGGGGTCTACGGCTACTCCTCCGGCTGAAACCACGTGGCCAAGAAAAGCGACTTCCTTGAGCCGAACTCGCATTTGCTGAATTTTGCATACGTGGTGCTCTCATAACTTTTCTAGTACGAGTCGTAGATGCTCCGCGTGTTCCTCATCGTTCTTGAAGTAGACGAGTATATCGTCGATGAACACCACCACGAATTTGTCCAGGTATTCCATGAATACCTTGTTCATCGATTCATAAAGTATGCGGGGCATTGGTCAATCCAAAGGACATCACCGTGAACTCGTATAAGCCGTAACGTGTAGAGAACGCCGTCTTAGGAATATCTCCGGCTCTAATCTTCAACGATGATATCCCGACCGTAGATCAATCTTTGAGAAACACTGTGCACCCTTAAGTTGATCGAATAGGTCATCGATCCAGGGCAGCGGGTACTTGTTCTTGATGGTTACTTCATTCGCGATCGGTAGTCCACACACATTCTCATACTCCCATCCTTCTTTTTGACGAAGAGTACGGGGCTTCCCAGGGAGAAGAGCTGGGCGTACAAATCCCTTCTCTTGTAGTTCCCTTATCTCGCTTCTTGAGTTCCTCTAACTCGTTGGCCGGCATTCGATAAGGTCTCTTGGATATGGGGGCGTCCGGGCATTAGATCGATGATAAACTCTACGTCGCGATCCGGGGCATTCGGGTAATTCCTCGGAAACACATCCGGGTATTCTTGTACTACGGGCATTCCGCCTAAGGGTAGCATGGTGAACACTCCCTGCAGCTTGCTCACATAGCCTTGGGTTTTGATCCATAGTTACGCTCATCGGTGATCCCCATGGGGTGGATACCGTGACTTCCCTTCGATCAGCCTATAATCCCATTATTTTTGGTCAACCAATCCATCCCGAGTATGACATCTATGGTCGGGGTGATAGCACCATAAGGTTTGAGAGAAACACCACGTCTCTAATCCGTATGGGCACATTAATGCAGGCATGGGGTACGGTTATGTCTCCCCGTGAGTGTACCAACATCGGCCTTTTAAGTGCTACTTGGTGTAGGTGGTGTTGTTTACTTACTTGAGAAGATATGAATGAATGCGAGGCTCCGAATCGAATAAAACTTTAAGCGGTGCGAGTTGATAGAGAACATACCCATCAATACGCTCTGGTCCTCCCGAGCTTCTTCCGCCCGCACATGATTCACCCGACCACGTCGAAACCCGGTGGCAGCCTCGTTGGGTAGCGGGGTCTGAAGCAGGACCTCGTCCCGCCGCGGGGGTGGGGGTTCCTCGGACGGGCGTTGCATTGGCGCCGGTGCGCACGGGGCGTTGCGTGGTTTTGGGCAGCTATTGGAGTAGTGCCCGAATTCTCCGCAATTGAAACACTCACATTCCTTCTTCTGGGAGCGGCTAGGGTTGGTGTGGGCGTACGGCGAGGTGTAGCTGACTGTTGGCATGGTCGGAAGCGGGAGAACGTCCGGTTGCCGGAACATTTGGCTTCCATCCGACGGGGTGGCTCCCTTGGGGCGTTGTGGCGTTCCCCGAAATGGGCGAGCCATAGCGAGCCTCCTCTTGCGGTTATTGTCTACCACCTTTTGGTCATGTTCAAGTCGGACGACCTTGTTGATGAGGCTTTGGAAGCGGTGTGATCCCGCCCGATCATTGGTCCCCTCGGTTCGTCATTTAGTCCCTCAATGAATTTGTCTATCTTTTCTTCTTCGTCGCGTCTGGTGGCGTAACGGGCAAGCTGGGTGAACTTGTTCGATATTCTTGTACCGAGGTGTTCCCTTGACGCACTGCGGAACTCGTTCTTCTTCATCCTCATCACTGCATGGCACGAAATTCTCACGGAACGCAGCCGTGAATTCCTCCCACGTTGGCTCGCCGGCGTCTTCGCTCGTGTCTCCTTGTAGGTGTCCCACCAGTCACTCGCGGGACCTTCCAGCTGGTTAGTAGCGAAGATAACTCTATCCGCTTCTCGGACTCTGACGAGGGTTAACTTCTTCTCTATCACTCTTAGCCAATCTTCGGCATCCATAGGCTCTTCGGCCGTGGAAAAGTGGGCGGCTTAGCTCTCATGAATTCTCCCGGACTCGATCCTCCTCGACCTCCTTGATTATTAGCAATCGCTTGGAGTAGCCGGGTCGCATAGCCATGACCTCCGCCGGGGTGGAGGGGTTAGGTTCGCGGGTTCTCGTTGGTCGCTGCGGCCGCGGCGATGTGCCATCTGAAGAAGGGAGATGAATCAAGAGATCGGACTAGTTTAGGTTATAGTTCTCAGGGGAATCTTTCTTCAAGTTCTTTTGAATGATTTTCAATCAACAGACAAAGTAAAATAATAATAAGCATACGAATTAAGACATCGCAAGGCGATGCTCAGGTTCATCATATTACATAAGGGGGGGTACACGGACTGTACACACACGAGTCCTTCATGCCGGGTAGCAATAATAATTATATCGTCCAACTAGATCAACTAATTAAGGGGAAATAGGAAGTCTTTGCCGAGTGGGAAGGTCCTCCTGCCTAGTCCTCCATCCATCCGCAAGAGCCAGGCGCCGGAAGTGGGTGGTCTGCTGCTGAAGCAAACCGAAGTCCCCATGGCTCGGAGGTGGTGGCCTCGGAGTCACGTCGAATCTTCCGACTCGGTGGCTGCGTACTCTTGCGAGCGTCGGCGGGTGAGGGGCCTCCGTGTGAGTCGGGCGACGAGGGGGAACTTCCTCCTCCATTGAGTCGGTGTCGCTAGACTCCCATTTGATCTCCATGGGCTCGCCTCGGACTCCGTATCGGTGTAGATCCGGATGGGGTTACCCTCTCCCGATCCCGGCTCGGATGGTGCGGTATTGAGCTCGGGGTGGGTCCCATGGATGTGGGGCAGTGGGGTCTACAGTGCAGTGCGGTGCTCTGTGCTCAACATGAAAGCTTGCTCCATCATAGCTTGAAAAGTATCTAAGCTTGCTGGAGTCATAAGGTAATAGTGGTCGGGCACGGGGCGGGAGGTGATGGTACGGGCTCGGTGGAGGTACTGCGGCGTAGACGAACGAGTGCGCGCATGTTCCTCTAGCCGGTTGATCCGCTCGCTTGCTCTTCTGAGCTGCTCTTCCAGCTCTACCAGCCTCCCTCGGGCCATGTAGTGGTCCGAGAGTTGCTCATCTTGAGCACCATTGGCTCGGGAGTGCGAAGATGCTTATCGGTCTCCACGGCCTTGGTGGTTCGCGAGATCATTGAGGCGTGACTCGCGATCGTTGATCTCGAGCGGGGCCTCCTCGTAACGATCGTCTGTTGTCTCGCCCAACGCGATAGACGCGTGACCATCGGGTTGTAGCAGCGGGGGTAGCCTCCACGGTGCAGACGGGTTGCCCTCTTCGCGGTAAGGATGATGCACGAACTCGTCATTGTAAGTTCGGCACGGTGTTCCGCATTAAGGCGAAGGAAGGCCTCGCGAGCCGCATCTGAATAGCCGCTTCGCTAGGTCCCGGTGGTAGCGGGTATGGAAGCAGAAGATGTCTCGCTTCCCATGCGGGCTTCTATGGATACGCTGCCTCCCGGGCTGGATACTCTTCGGAGCCATGCCTTTTGGTGTGATAAGTGGGTGGTTCCGGGTACCTCAAGCACCATAGTAGGGACTGGAGTTGGACCACGAACCCCTCGTCTCGCGGAAGCAGTGACTTCCCGGGTTCCGTCGTGGTTTGACATACGCTACGTGCAACTTAGGGTTAGCGGGAGGGAGCTATCATAATCATTTGGTAAAAAGAAATACAGATGTAGAAAAGATATATTTGCATTTTCGGAAATAATAGTTTAAAACGATCCTACCGTAGGGATATTTCCCTTTAGCCATCTAGTTAGGGGTAGGGCGCCATTTGGTCTTAGCCTACGGTCGCATGGCTCGATACCAGCTCGTGGACCCCGATTTTGAGTCGGGAATCTTTCGTGTTCATAGTACCATTTCCTGGATCAAGTAGTTGGTACCCACGAATGCAAGCCTTGGATAATCAAGTGCGCATGCACGAATAGTCTTACAATACCATTATTACATAAATAGGCCCGAAGGCATTGTTCATCCACAGGACCTTATGGTCCGAATACAATATAAAAACGAGTTTAGATAAGGCGGCGGAAAGAGGCGGCTTGTCCATTGCCACAGCAACGACCGGAGCTAAAGTCTAATATGCGCCGTCGTTCCTCGTCCTCCCGGTGGTAAGCATATGGATCTTCCGGCTCTTCAACTCCATCATGGAGGTTTGTGCGTATAGCAAGGGTGAGTACCAACCGTACTCGGCAAGCCAACACAGAATTAATGCATATGATAAGGTTACTCAAAGAACATGGCTAGGGTTATTTTTGCGTAAAGCCGTTTTCACAATTCTTTTCACAAGCCTATCGTCTAGCCAAATCAAGTTTTAATTTCATAGTTCATTAACCCGGCGACGGTTCGTCTACCATCCATCGTGATTCCAAGGATGGCTTCCCGCCTCCGGTTCGTCATGATTTTCTCGGGAGTCCACCCCTTCTCGCATTCTCGAGAAGTTGATCCACCAGCGAATAAAATCATCATGCAAACCCATCCCAGCATTTTTAAGTTCAAAGTCTAGCCAAGCGAAAGTCTTGTCACGATGCTCAATATCCGCGAGCACGGCTATTCGAATAGATTGATTCACTCACACTGCAGTGGATGTACACTTTACCCGTACTCCGCGACATGCCCAACAAATGAGCCTACGCCTCAACACATGAGACGGTCACGGCAAAACCTTTCGATAACCTCACTTTGGCGTACCCGCTCCATGAACTTAAGCCCTCATGCACTCTAGCCGTCCTTTTCTAGCGGTGAGAGGAGTTCGCGCACCGGGGTAAGGGAAGACTTTCCAAATTTTTAAGTTTAATTAACATCGGTTTAATCCCACCATTCATAACAAAGGCCGCAGCCTCATTCTCATCCCATAACCACATCATAGAGAACCATCTATGCAAGGATACGCCTCCGCTCGGCTATCTAATCAGCTAGGTCTATACCCATTCGAGAAGTACGGTTGTACCGGCTCGTTTCCGCTATCTCATGGCTCGGTCCTTAATTGACCAGGGTCGGCACTTGCCTTTTCGGAATCCACCCAAATCATCCAGCCGCCCCAGTCTAAAACATTTGTATAGTACTTTCGGTTTTCATCAAACTTAATTCATTATGGCCATGTGGCGCTCATGTCTCCACATGCCGAATCTCGACTACCTTCCCTAAGGTAGTTGCCCAAGCACAAAGCTTTTTCATAAAGTCATGAGTATGCATAAATCTAAGTACAGCATGGCTAAGCGGTTTACCGAAGTTATGCTTCGGTTATTTGTATCACATCGCGAGTTACAAGGAGTAATTCTAAAGGTAAACAATAGCAAGGTATGGCATAACAAGTATAGGTAACTCGGTAAAGCATGCATGTTTAGAGTTTAAAATAACATCATTTCGCAATTGGGATCAATATGTTCAAAGGGTGTGAAGACTTGCCTTGTTCGCACGCTTCTTGAGTGGGGTTTCTGCGGGGTCGGTGTTCGCCTCCTCCGCTAATCATACGAGCGAAAAGGAAAAAGAAAAATGGATTCCGGTTAAAATCCGATAAGAACGAACGAAAAGCATGAAAAATCATAAAGAACTCTCCAAACTATTTCCCTATGACCCTACTCGAGTTACGGAGGATTTTTATAGCAAAGTCGGCCGTAGCGACGAGTTTCGACTCTTTAGGGTTTTTGTAAAAGGGGTCGATAAAACGACGAAGCGGAAATCTTGCGAATGTTGTTCAAGAGGTTCGTTGATATATCTTTGCCGAGTCCAATGGTTAAGTATAGTTTAAGGAAAAGAAAAGTAATATTAAATCTTCAAGAAAGTTTCACGTAAACGGAAGTTTTCCAAAATCGTATATAGAAAATCATTTTACTCGAGGAAAAATACCGAGAAAACTATATATTTTTGCACAAATATTCCCCAAAATTCCCTAAAAATATTCTCCAATTTTTCTAGAATTTTTCCCTATTTTTTTCTAATTTTTCTCCCTTCTTTTCTTTTCTCTTCCCTTTTTTTTTTCTCTCCCCTAGCCGGCACTGTTCCTTCTCTCTCCTCTCTACCCCTCGGCGTCTACCCCCCCCTTCTCTACTGGCGCCCGGCCGAGCGGCAGCGATGGCGCGGCGTTCCTGGCCAACGGCGACCTCGGCGGCACGAGCTAGGGCCAAAAATGGAATCATGGGGTAGTGACTAACCGGCGGCGAGCGGCGGCGGGCTCCGGTGATCGTCGGCGATGGTGAACACGGCGGCGACGCGGTTCGGCAAAACCCGATGCACTTGGTGGCGTTTTGACGCGTTCCGGTGGCGGCAAAGGAGGGAAAAGGGCGAAGTGGTGTTGGCACGGTGTGGGAGGGTGAGAAGAAACTTGGGACCTATTTATATTGCGCGGGGTGCTCGGGAACGTCCGGCGTCGACCGCTGCCCGTACACGCGTACGTGCGCACGTCGCGCGTTGTGCCCATTGTGGCCGACGTGTGCGTGTGGCGCGGAGCGTGCGTGCGCGACGTGGCGAGGACGCGTCGTGGCGCGAACGTGCGTGACGCGGCGAGTGCGGCGACGGCATGGCGCGCAGACGGCGTGGACCGGCGTGCGCGTCCGTTGCCCGGCGGCTCGGCGAGCGGCATGGCGCGGCACATCGCTGCGCCGCTGGCCGGCGTGGGCGTGGCACGCGCGGCGCGGCACGGGCGACGCGACGGCGATCGTACGGCGACGTTGACGCGGCGCGGGACGGGAAGCGCGCGCGCAACGCGCGCGGCCGCGGTAATGCACGCGTGGTACGGTATGACCGGCGTCGAACACTGGCGGCTAATGAACAGTGCACTTTCTCTTTTTCCCGAATTTTGAAATCCTATTTTCTATTTCCATTTCCTTTCACTCTAAAAATTCAAAATAAATTTCAATATTTCCAAAATAATTTTGAAATTATATTTTCAAACTTTTCCCTCACTTTTTATTTTCCAAAAATATATTTTTCATATTTCCATTTCTTCTTTTAAAATCAATAAATTGGGGTCTTTGATTAATATAAGTTTCTAATTTCTCAAATATATTTTTATCATTCAAATATTTATTATTTTTCTTCCATCGGTTAGGGTTTTAACCAAATATATTCTTTTCAAAGAATCTTTTGTAAATCTCCAAAATTAATATGTTTACCCTTCTTCAAATATATATATATATATTTTGAATTACTTCTCCCAAACAGGGATCTCAAAGCTTAGGGATTTTATTCAACTTCACATCAAAGCAATTCCAGAAGAAATTCTTACGCAACTGAATTGGCAAATAAAATTGAAAAACACGATAAGAAGCAATGATTCCAAAAAGTTTTTGCGAGTTCCGATTTTCACGTTCCGAATTCTACTCCTTCGATTTTCAGGATGTTACACGTGTTGATGAGAATTTTTCCCACGCGCTGGCCTGGGAGATCTGCTTAACTCCAGTGCAGGTCCAAAATTGGTCGCTTTTGGTGATTGAACTGGCGTGCCAGTTGGTTTGATCCTGCAACCAACAAGAAACAAAAAGATAGGGATTTGGTTAAGATTAGATCCTACTCGATCAGCTATGGATACCAATAAATATATAATTGCTATCCCAAAGCAGTTTAGATCAAGTGATTGGGATAGATCGGTAGTGTACCGAGACAGTATAAATCACTTATATCTAAAAGTACATTAGGATAATAATTACATACATCTATAACCAAGTCGATGTTGCAGATCTAATGTAAATCAGCTAATACTCCGATATATTTTATAAAAAGATATTAATCTGAACTAAATGCACTAAACTAAAATCAATCGGCTGTTAATATGACTTAACAGATTGATGTCAAGTTTAACACATTTAAGTAGATTGAGATCTTAATATAAAAGATATTTCTAATACATCTAGTAGTAATAATACATGAAGATGATTAAAACAAGTAAGACCGGCTAAAACCCCGGTACTATCTCTAATAGTAAACATAAAACTAAATAGATCTATATAGCTCTAAAAGCAACTTAATAGATCAAATTGATGCAGCATTAAGTACAAAAAGAGGTACGAGATCTATTTAGGTTGATGAGAACTCCTCAAGATGGTAGACACGCCATATAACCTAAATCAACCTCTGGATCTAGCTCTGTCGGCTGCTATCTTCAAAGAGACATTAGCCGATCATGAGATAGATCTAGACATTGATCTAGATTATATGTCGCATATGATAAATTAAGCAGTTCATAATATCACAATTAGAGTATCATAATGATGGAAACACTAACCCCGACGATACAAGCCACTTGTAACAAGAAATTACCTTGTTCGGAGATCGAAGCTGATGCAACCCAAGAGCAAAGCAAGAACTCGTCGAGAAAAAGTAAAAACAGAAAGGTTGGCGATGCGCCGAAGTTGTATTGATGTGTGTTCGATTGATTACAACAAACCCCCGGGTCTTATTTATACCCGGTTACAACAACATCCGTGTATATCACGATTTCTATCTTATCTACTATTTACAGTACGACAATATCCCGGGACAAGGTCCCATGCCGCGTTACAAAAGGAGTCTCCACAAAATATCCTATTTTATAGATACAATTGCCGTTATAGGACCTTATCCATAGATGGCAATATCTTTAACGTTCTCTGAAAACGAATCCAATAATTATCTTTAAGCTTTCCTTCCGGGATTGGTTCCACCTTCGGTCTTCAATCGAAATAGGCTATCGGCTGTCCTGGTCCGACTCGGACTCAGCCGACTGACTCCGTAGCCAATTCGGACTTAGCCGATGCAGCCTCTGTTTCCATAGATTGTACTTCTCCTCTAATTCTGCTCCAATCCTGGCTTCAAACTTGGGGATTTGCTTACCAAATTTGGTCGTTAACAGTTTGGAAAGGAATCGGCATAACTTCAACATTCCATTTTTGTATGATTCTAGTTTTAGAGTTTGCACTTTTATATTTAAGTCCCTATAATTTTTATATCTACATTTGAGCCCCTATAATTTTACATTGAGATTCTTAAGTTGGTTTTTGTTAAAAAATTTAAGAAAGAGAGAAAAGGCAGGAAGGTGCTTAAAAATATAAATGAAAAGCCGCATAAAAAAGAGCAAAACGAAAAAAGGAAAGAAAAGAGAAAATCGATTGTTATCTTTGAGATTGTTTTCATATATCAGAGTTATGTTTGAGTTGTTTCTAGTGTTATCTTGTGGTATCGTTTGTGTCTAGGCTCGTGTCTATAGTATGTTCTAGTCTAGGACCAGCACGGTATTTGACTTTAAACAATTATTCAACTTTGCATTCTTTGATCTAAGCGTTTTCTATTCCTTTGCTACATATTTAATCCTACCTAGAGCTCCACAGATTTGATTGCAGCTGTACAGCAGGTGTTTGCCAAGGCATCGATACATCCTACCTCTATCGGGTATAGGTTGAGTCGGTATGTTCACTATTTCGTTTGCATTGGGAGCTCGGTTAAAAGCTTGAGTGTGTGTGATATTTGAGCTACCACTACCTAGTAGGTTATGGAGCGTGCATATTATTGTGTATGTTTGTTGTTTTCTACTAACCATGACAGGATTAAGCAAGGGAATACGAGATAGTCAAGCTCAACATCGACATCTTCGTCGAGACATGAGAAGTGATCAACATGACACATATGAGGTAAGTGACATTGTTCTAGCTAAGATCAAATCTGCACTACCTTATTTTGAAGAAAATTATGATCCTCATGCTTACATTAAATGGGAGCTAGCGGTTGATAGAGAATTGAAAAGGCATGGTTTGTCTAAGTAACATATGGTTATGTGTGCCTCTAGTGTTTTAATTAAAAATATTTTTTTGTAGGCGTAACAAAATAACTCAATCTTGGAAAGACTTGAAATGATATTTTATACAATATTATGTTCCTGTGTATTATATTGATATTCTGCTCAGTAAACTGCAATGTTTAAAATAAGATACAAGAACTGTTACTTTATACTATCATGATATGCATGCTTGTTTATTACATTGTGGTTTAGATGAATGAAAAGAAGTTACAGAATTGAGGTTTTTACGTGGGCTTAACAAAGAAATTCAGAACATACTTACTTGGTAAAGTTATAGATCTCTTTCTCATTTTTTACAACTTGCTTGCAATGCTGACAATCAAGTAGAGGAGGACATGAAAAAGCAACATGCTATGTTTTTTCTTCTATTACTAACCATTTGCATGAAGTGCATAATCATGAAAAGAAGGAGACAGACATGAATGAGCCGCCATTCCCATTGTTCACACTTAAGTTCGATTCACCTCCATCATCTGAAGAGAGCATCAAAGTTAAACTAAATGGTGCTGAAATTAATCAAGGTGAGTTGTGTTGTTAATAAATTAAAATTTTCCACTTTTTTTGCTAAAGTAGAGCAACCATTAGTCGGACAAATGCTGAAATTCATTTGTCACAAGTTGATTTATTTGTTGTTTCTTGTGATAAAGAAGAGTAATGTGATAATGCTTCACTTATACCCATGCCACAATTAGTGAATGAACATGCTATTCCTATTGTTAATTCTTTATGTGATTATTTTAAACATGTTGTTCAATTCATTAATGAAGTTAAGGAACATGAATTACTATCTTCTCTAAGTACTTTGGGCTATGTTCTGTTTGATGACTTTTGTGAGCTCGATAATTTGAATGAGAGATTATTTGTTAAGTCTGATTTGCCATGTCCAATTGATGCTATTTTTTATATCTTTGGTTGAATTGATGCTATTTTTTATATCTTTGGTGAATATAATGATAGAGGAATATATTTGGTGCATAGAGTTTACATATGTTCAGTTTTGGAACATCATATAGTCTCCAACAAGCTTGTTGCACCGTATGAGTACATTGCTTTTGAAGAAGAGGAGCAAAATGAGCAGCAAGCGAAACAATCAAATCTGGTATTCATGTTCGTTGTTGTGCATCTCCGTTATCAGGTACATTCGTTTCACACACTACAAAAAATCAGGGCTTCTCTGACAAACGCCAACTGTCACGGTAAGTTAAAAATTTGTCACAAAAAGTACTTTATGACAAAAACCTAGCGTCACGGTGGTCGTCATATATCGACCGTCACATAATGTACCTCGTGACAATTATGAGGACAAACCGTCACAAAATGTGTGTACCTTTTATGACAAACATGTTACGTCGTCACATATTCTTATCTTTTATGATGGCATAAACCGTCATTCTTTGTTTAGTCAACGCGTCACATAAACCATAAATCGTCACAGATGGTACGATGAGATACTAGTTTAGATGCTATTTTGTGACGAAATACAGTCATCATATATAGTTGTGAATATTTTGTGACGCATTCTTTGTGTCATGTGTTGCGTGCTGTTTAGAGGAGTTTTAAGACGATTTGTATGGTGTCACATATTGTTATATAATTCATGACGAGGTGCCCCGTATCCAGGACGACATACCGATCTTCCATCACAACATCATATTGCACATAGATATATATGTATACAGCAGTCAAGACACATCCACAGCATTCATCACAAGTCATCCAGACACGAAATCACTTGAATCCATCATGCATACACATAACGAGTTCCACTTCGACCATACGGTTCCAACATGGTCCACCATTTGTTCCAATTCCACCACATAGTTGTAGACTTCCAGGTTCCAAACCAAGATCACCACAATGGTTCATACATAAAGACAACACTAACAAAGTTCTAACAGCAAGATAGGAAAAGCCTAGGCCTCATCCTCAGAAACTGCATTCATACCTACCTCAATCTTTTTGAAGTTTGAGGACAGCTCACAGCAGTGCATTATTCTCTTCAAACTTGCTATGCATCCCCTTCACTTCCTCTTGGGTCTGGAGCAGCAAAGTTTGGTTTTCTTCAAGTTTGGCCTGCTGAGCTTGAATCTGTGCTTCCAACTCTGCCTGCTTCCTAGCGGATTCCTCTCTTTCAGCTTGGAGTGTCGCCTCAAACTCAGCTTGCATGCGTGCTTGTGCTGTTGTCGAGGAGGACCGTCCTGTCATCGACGCTCGAGGGACACAAATGTTCGGAAGAAAGGTGGATGAACGGCTGATCTGGCTGAGACTTGAAGGGTTACGCGGAGGCTATGCTAGCCAAAAACAAAAACTTTTTACCGCGCAAACCAGGAACACTTGCAAGTAAGGGCCGATAGATTGTTACTGATTGGAGTGTGCGGTGGAAACAGCCAATCAGGGCTATCCGATCTGGAACAGTGTAGCCAATGACGGCCGATTCTGGGCAGCCGATTCACCAATCACCGATTCGCAGATGCCGCAGCCAATCCGAGTCGTTCGGCGTGTTCTCGCGCCTCGCTCCGTGCGCTCGACCGCGCCGATCTGCGCTGCAGCCGCCTTGCTCGAAGTACCACGGCCAATGAACAGGCGTGCAACGTAGCGGCGCCTCTACCGGTATCCACACGTCAGGAGCAGAACGCCGAACACCCGTGTGCTAGCACGCGATGCAAGGCTAGGGTTTTGCACGAAGTGGGGAGGGTTTCCGTGGAGATTGATCTCGGCGACTTCGTTGCACGCGATGCAATTGACGTGTCGCAGCTCTCCACCCCTCCCTCCTTTATATAGAGTTGGCCGCGGGACTAGTGGCCGATCGGGACTCTATTTTGAATCGGATCCTATCCGAATCTCACGAGTTGGCCGCCCATACGTCGTAAGCCCATAGGACTCTATCCGATCGGATCCCTATCCGATCGAGCCGTATCCGAGTCCAACTCGAATATCTATTCTATCCCCTTAAGCGTGCGACCCAGTAGGTTCGGTATACTCGGTTTCGGCTATAGTCTAACTTAGCCGATCATCGGCTCGAGTCCAACTCAGCCGACCTCACAACGACGCCTAGCGGCACATATTGACACCATAGTATACAAGAATAATATCGGCTCTGAACCTGTAATGTGTACACAAATCCCTTTGCCTCATGATACCAGTTAAGCTATAGGCAAGATGTGTGCCATCCCTTCAATAGCTTAACCATTCACTCGAACCGTATTGGATTATCGTCGTTGATTGACTCCTCAATCAACTTAGCATGGCCATGCATTTCCATAATCCATTACCTCGAGGGCCCAGAGATATCTCTCCAAAGGAGGGGCAAATTCCATCTTGATCACTCACATCCCACTCCATGTTTCATAGCAAACCCGAAAACTACCTTTATAACTACCCAGTTATGGAATAGCGTTTGGTAGTCCCAAAGTAGGCTACTACACATGTTGGAATCCATGGTGATCTCGGGTCTAAGGACTTTGTACCAACACTACCCGAGACCAACTAATGGCACATTGATTCTGTAGTGTCTCATGGTGGGTCTATCCAACTATGTGTTCTCCAACACATGTGTCCATGTTTATTGATTTGGTATCTCCATACCCATGATCTATGAGACATGATCATCAATCAATAAACATGCCGATCTTAGAATCATATTTGTTCCAACAATATGACATATGATCGAGGATCGTTTAGAAATAGATTCATACATAAAGAGTCTCATAAATAAGTCACGTACTTATTGATCAATACAAGATGTATATTTCATGGAACCGAATAACACTTTATTCATTTATACATAAACATTGACGTGATATCCAACATCTCCATGTTGCCTCTAGGGCATATCACTAACAATCTCCCACTTGCACTAGAGTCAATCATGTAAGTATCTAATACCCATTGCTCTTGTGTGTGCCTCATGCTTTGGTGAGGGAGAGGTTTTGTCGCGGATCGGCTATGTTGAGATTCGTGTGCACTTTGCATATCTTGACATCACCTCTGTCCACAATCTCGCGAATGAGATGATACCGCCGAAGTATGTGTTTGCACTTCTGATGTGACCTCGGCTCTTTGGCTTGCGCAATGGCTCCACTATTGTCACAATAGAGAGACATTGGACCGCCGCACTAGTCATCACACCAAGCTCGAAACGAATTTCTTGATCCAAACGGCCTCCTTTGCAGCTTCGCAGCAGCAATGTACTCGGCCTTCGTTGTAGAATCAGCAACGTATCCCGCTTGGAACTCTTCCGATCGCGCCTCCGTTCAGCAGAACACGAACCCATTGCGATCTATAATCATCCTTGTCCTGTTTGGAAGCTAGCATCGGTGTAACCACTTACAACGAGCCCTTCTTCACCTCCATAGACTAGGAACATATCCTTAGTTCTTCTCAAGTACTTAAGGATATTCTTTACGCGATCCAGTGACCTTCACGGATCGATCGGTATATCTGCTCGTAGCACTCAAAGCGTACGAGATATCTGGGCGTGTACAAAGCATGGCATACATGATGGATCCAATTGCCGAAGCATATGGAACCATACCCATCTTATTCCGCTCATCATGTGTCCGAGGACACCGATTCTTGCTAAGATTAATGCCATGTGACATGGGCAAGAAACCTTTCTTGGAATCATGCATGTTGAACCTTTTCAACACCTTGTCAATGTATGTACTTTGGCTTAATCCAATTAGCCTCTTGGATCTATCTCTATAGATCCGAATGCCCAATATATATGCTGCCTCCCCTAAGTCTTTCATGGAAAAACTATTTTTCAATGAAGACTTGACGGATTCAAGCATAGGGATATCATTTCCAATCAGTAATATGTCATCCACATATAAGATTAGAAATACAATTGCGCTCCCACCGACCTTTTTGTAAACACAGGCCTCTTCTTCATTTTTGATGAAACCAAACCCTTTGATTACTTCATCAAAACGAATATTCCAACTCCGAGATGCTTGCTTCAATCCATAAATGGATTTCTGTAGCTTGCATATCTTTCCAGGCGATTCTGGATCGACAAAACCCTGAGGTTGTATCATGTATACATCCTCGCTTAGGTTTCCATTTAGGAAAGCCGTTTTGACATCCATCTGCCATATCTCATAATCGAAATATGCAACAATCGCTAGGATAATCCGAATAGATTTAAGCATTGCGACGGGCGAGAAGGTTTCATCATAATCAACTCCTTGAATCTGTTTAAAACCTTTCGCCACCAATCGCGCCTTATAGATGTGAACATTTCCATCCATATCGGCATTTTTCTTAAAAACCCATTTACACAATGGTTTTGACACCATCAGGTGGATCAACCAAGTTCCAAACTTGATTGTCGTACATGGATTCTATTTCGGATTTCATGGCTCCAAGCCACTTGTTGGAATCGGGTCCCACCATCGCTTCCTCATAGGTCTTAGGTTCATCGTTGTCCAACAACAATATATCACGTTGTTCCGCACCTGTGTACCTGTCAGGCGCACGACGTGATCTTTCAAACCTCCGTGGGGCTGGTGTATCTACAACTGGTGGCGCAACACTTTGCTCCTCCTATTGTGGTTCTGTGGTCGCTGAAACATTTTCTGGTGTTTCTTGAACTTCTTCAAGATGCACCCTGCTCCCACTAACCCTTCTTGAAAGAAACTCTTTCTCCAAGAAGACACCGTGTCGGGCGACAAACACTTTGCCTTGTTCCCGATTATAAAAGTAATATCCCTTGGTTTCCTTAGGATATCCCACAAAGAAACACTTGTCAGATTTGGGTGTGAGCTTTTCAGACTGTAAACGTTTTACATAAGCTTCACATCCCCAAATTTTGAGAAAAGACAAACTAGGGGTTGCCCTGTCCATATCTCATATGGTGCCTTTTCAACCGACTTAGATGGAACTCTATTTAGTGTGAGCGCAGTTGTTTCAAGAGCATATCCCCGAAGGATAACGGAAGATCACTTTGGCTCATCATCGACCGCACCATGTCCAACAAGGTGCGATTTCTCCGTTCGGACACTCCGTTCCGTTGTGGAGTTCTGGCGGAGTCAAGCGTGGAACAATTCCACAATCTTTCGATGATTACCAAACTCTTGGCTCAAGTATTCTCCTCCACGATCCGATCGTAGAAACTTGATTGTTTTCCCTAAATGATTACGTACTTCATTCGGAATTCTTTGAACTTTTCAAAGGATTCGGACTTATGCCTCATTAAGTAGATATAACCATATCTACTAAAGTCATCAGTAAAGGTAATGAATGCGATAACCACCTCCGGCCGTTGAGCTCATTGGTCCACATACATCGCATTGTCGCATCCCGGGTTTTTCCCTAATTCATTTAAATAATTTACCTGAAATAATCGGAATTTCAAATTAACTCGGAGTCAACCTATAATTTTAAAATGCAATTAATAAATGGAAACGACATGGTAGGATTTTTCTTGAATTCGCATGTCAAAATACGCTAACGAGGATTTTTTTGGAATTTTTAGAGCACTCTAAGTATTTTTAATCAATTAAATAAGAAATCGGGAATTAAATTAAGTCCCTAAATCTTTTTTTCTTTTTCCCCCTCCTTTTTCCCTTTTGGGCCGTCCTTTTCCCGCTCTTTCCGCCGGCCCAGTTCCACCGCGCCGCGCAAAGTCCGCGCCCTCCCTTGCGCGCGGCCACCGAAGTGGCCCCACCTGTCGGAGCCGCCTCGCACCCGGCCGGCCACCGCCGCCGCCGCCATGGCCGCGCCACCCTACCTCTTTTCGCGCCGTTTCCGCGCGCCTCGCGCGCGTGGGCCCCAAGCCGGGCTCCGGCCCGCGCCGTCGCACCCGTGCCCGCCTTTCCCGCGCGCCGAAACGGTCGTCGTCGCCCCGAAACGACCGCCGGAAATCTCTCCCTCTCTCTCCGAGTCTGAAACCGCCGGTGACCTTATCCCCGCCGTATCCGTGCCGGTTTCAACCTCTTCTCTCCCCTTTAAAACCCCTCGAGCTCCGCCGTGTTTCCCTTTGTTGGCCGTCGGTTCTAGCCCCGAATCGTCGCCGTCTCCGTCCTTTTCTTTCACCGTCGGTGAGCTCGCCGCCGTTCCCGTTTCTCTTTTTATTTACTTCGTTTCCTTTTGTTTCCCTTCCGCTCGCGTCCGCGCGCCGGAGTCCCGCCGCCGTGTCCCGCCGCGCGCTCGCCGCCGGCAAGCCGCTTCCGCCGCGCGCCACCTCGGCCGGTGAAACCCGTCGCCGCCGCGCCGCAAACCCTAACCCTAACCCTAGCCTTCGCCCCGCCGTCCGATCGCCGATCCGGCCGCTCGGATCTCGCCACGTGGCGCAATCCGGCCGCCGCGCCCCCCCGGCTCCCGCGTGCGCCAGCCCGTGTGCTGACGTCAGCCCTAGGGCTGACGCCAGCCGCTGACGTCATGCTGACGTCAGCCCTGAGCCGCGCGTGGATGACGTCACCGGGACTTAATTGCGCAATAAATAATTTAGTCTTTTTCTGTTTAGTTTAAAAATCGCAATTAAACTTCTAAAATTCATATCTTTTGAATCCGAGCTCCGTTTTAGCCCATTCAAATTTCATTAAATCCATAAAAATGTCAAGAATCCATTAAAAATACTTTCCTGTGCTGTTTCAGTAGCCTTTCTAGGGTGTTTGTTGAGTGCTTTGTTTGTCGTGTAGATCCCAGAGTTTTCGGCGAGCCCGTTCTCTTGAAGTAGTCGCCGAGGTTCCTCGTCTCCGAGCAAGGCAAGTCATACCTTACATTGACCATATTGTACCTATTTTATGTAAATACCTCTTTTCGTTCAAATATATATGTTTTAGAATGTCATTTCATGGGATGTTTATACCTATTGCACTCAACCATAAGATTGTTTACCTTATACCATTGATAACCTGGGGTTCAATGTGACTAGATGATAGCTTAAGGTTTGCTTAGTTATGCTTAGTGCAACTAGCTCACTTAAGGGAATCACACTAATCAAGTATATAACTAGAAGTTAACTCTCGATGATGTTAAGTTGTGACTCTATTTCTAATAATATTGAATATTGAAAAGGGTGGGTCGTGAGCACATGGTTGGACTTTGGTTAGCGTGCTCATGACAATTAAGGACCGGTTCTCGGGAAACCCTGGAAGAAATGCCGTGCATACCACAAGCCAGCATGGGTAATGGCTGGGTCTGTAGCGTAGCTGTCTCTAGTCGACGTATCCCAGAGAGGGTGGGCGTGATGGAGTTGGGTCGGCCCCGGTTTTAAGGGTTGATCAGCTTCCGGATTCACCGCGGCACTAGAGGGGGCTGCCCATTGCCCGATGGGAATGGGAGCGAAACCTTGGTGTGGTACGATTGACTAGAGGGGGTTATGTGAAGGGTCCTGTCACAGTTCCTTTCCGGGGCACCGTGGTGGTGCACCGGCGCACGGTAACGTGTTGTGGGATTGTGTCTTGTGGGTACAGTTGTACACCTCTGATCAGAGTAAAAACTATTCGAATAGCCGTGCCCACGGTTACGGGCGATCGACCAGATTCACCTTGATTAGTCTTATTTATTTATTTGAATGAAATATTGAAGTATGACTAGTGCAGGTGGATGGATGGGCCTGTTGCAACGTGGTTTGAGCGTTGGACAGTGTTTATTTAATACTGCTTAAATCTTTCTACTGTTTTACCGTCTTCAAATATTGTTATTATATACCGCAAATGCCGTTTATGCAAATTGAGCCCTCGACCTTTCCTTGTTATTTATCTTGCATCATGTCCCCTTTTCCGGTGTGACTTGTTGAGTACGGTGGTTGTACTCGGTCTTGCTTCTTTTTCCCCCTTCTGCCGAGGTTGAGATCGAGGTCTCCGAGGAGGTGTAGGCTTGTTCTCGTCAAGGTTTAGCCGTGGAGTTGGTGTTCCGCTTCGCTCGTGTCAAGTTTAGCTTAAGTCAGTTTTTTTCCTTTTTCCGCCGCATTTGTGTAACTCTTTTATATTGTTTCTAAGACGAGGATTACGTATTATCAATAACGTCGATTTGTGTACCTCGGCGATGTCCGGACGAGGATGTAATGCATAAATTAGCCGTAGGAATTCGGTGTGAATTTCGGGTGTGACAAGTTGGTGTCGAGCCTTCCCGTGACGTAGGACAAGCCAACGGAAACCTTAAGAGCCCTCTAATTCTTTTCATGTGCATATGTTTTGAAAAAAAAGGGGTGTTTTGAAAAGTGGAGTCAGTCTAGGGATTAGGAATTGCGAAAATGGGATGTTGGTCGTGGGTTTTTGAGCATATTTTGATTTTTCCCACTCCTTTGTTTCTATAGATGGCGGGTTCCCCGCGACACACTGCGAAAAGGGATGACAAGCTTCGTTGCGAGCGGCGCGTATGGCCCTTGCAATTGGATATCCTGAAGCACCGGAGTATACAACGTTGCGCCTCTCGTGGCAAGTTGCCCTACCGTGTTCGGTTGGAGGTTCACGGGTTTGTGGGAACGTGTCTTCCCAACATGGAGGTCACAGCTTCCGGAGGCACGTCAGATCACGCTTGTCAAGAAGCCGCCTACCTGATGTTAGCCAGGATGAGGGAGCTGCATGATGCTGACCTTCGCACCTCCTCCTACCGCTACCATCCCCGTCGAGGTAGTTCCTCCGAGGTCAGTGTATTCAAGTCTACGGCAGAGGAGAATGACTCTACCTTCGGTCACATGTGCACCGTGCTCAAAGGACTGGATCGATGCACTCGACCTACACAAGGCAACCAAAGAGCCGAACGACAAGAAGATGCCGAGGATCGCGCGACGCAGGACGAAGTGGTTCGTCTGAAGAAGGAGGTAGCTGAGTTGAAGGGACTCCCGCCACCAGTTGGGGTTAGACTCCGCACTACGCCTCGGAAGACCACCACCGCGCCTGTCCGTATCCAGTGGCACCTCGGATTCCACCGCCTTCTCCAGCTCCACCCGCTCCGGTTCAGCGCCGGTTCAGTTCCTCCTGCGCAGGTTCGCCCTCACCTTTGCTCCGGCTTCGGCGAATCAAGGCGGAGGTGGCGTAATGGTTGGATCTTCGTCTCCAGTGACTCAAGCTCGGAGAATTCGTCGAAGACATGGACTCGAAGAGACTCGAGATTCCTCGGAGGGAAGAGGCAGGATCGGTTGGGCTACGGCAACCGATTCGAAGAGTCCAAGTCGGAGGTGACGCCCGAGGACTCTAGGAGCCGTTCGGAAGAGTGGGGATCTTCTAAAGGAAGCAGTTTCGACTCCTCGTCTCGTGGATCATTCTAGTTGCCCTCCTTAGTTTTACCGTTTAACTTAGTTTGTCTTCTTGGTAGTTCTTTGTGTGTTAGGTCTGTTTGGGGATAGGCGGCGTCGATATCAAGTGTGATATGACCGACCAATTAAGGATGTTTGGTGTTTTTCCTTGTTTTTAGTCAAGATCGAACAATGCATTTGAATTCAAATAATAAAGATTAGTTCTAAGTCCTCTGCTGTTTTTCTTCTTTTCTCTCTCTTTGGTCGGTCGTCTCCTTCGGATGGTGAACACCGGGACGGGGCGAAAGCAACAATGGGCGTCGGGTGCCGAGCAACAACGAGGCTCACGACGCCAATGGCAATGCTCCTCCACCGCCACCCGAGAATCCCACCATTGCTCAAGTGCTCGCTTCACGACACGATGATGGCTGCAATGATGCGCAAATGCAACAACAACACCATCGGATGCAAGGCAGATTGCAACAAATGCAGCAAGCAGCGAGAACAATCGGTTTGCCGCCCCACCACCCCATCCAAGCTACGAGTTCCTTCGTGTCCGACCGTCGACCTTCTCCAAGCACCACTAACCCCATGGAGGCTAATGATTGGCTTCATGCCATAGAGAAGAAGTTAGATCCTCGCTGGGTGCACGGATCGGAGAAAGTCTCGTTTGCCACTCATCGTTCATGTGGTCTTGCTTGCTTGGTGGGACAACTACTTGGTTACTCGCCGGCGGAGCAGCAGTTACCGGGAAGAGTTTCGTCGCAGTTTCGGGACCGCACACATTCCTGCGGGAATAGTTGCAGAAAAAGTGTGAGTTCCGTTCTCTTGAGCAGGTAACGGATCGATTCGAGTATCCGCACGAGTTCAATCGTCTTGCCCGTTATGCCCCGAAGATGTGCGCACCGATGCAGAGAGCGGGAAAAGTTTTTGGCTGGTTTTGATGATGAACTCACGGACGAGCTTATCTCCGGAGAATATGCTAACTTTGAGAAGCTGGTTGACAAGGCCATTCGACGGGAAGATCGGCGCAACAAGATGATCTAGAAGAGAAAAGTATTCCAGTCACGACCTCCTCAACAGCAGGGAAATCAGCAGAGGCCGCGTTTCATGCCTGGAAGTCAGAGTGGACCTACCACCATGATTGTTCGTCGGCATCGACCTTATCACCGGAATTTCCAAGCGCGGTAGTGGCGGTGGTCGCAACAGCGTACTCCGCCCCGCGCCCTCCAACGGCGCCATCCCCCAAGAATCACGCCACCACCTCCAAGGAAGGACTCGGAGGAAAGCCGGAGTCTGTTTCAACCGTGGTGAACCGGGCATTTTGCGGACAAGTGTCCAAAGCCAAGACGCGCTGAGCCAAGGTTCATCCAGGCTCGAGTCAACCATGCGTCCGCCGAGGAAGCACAGACCGCTCCTGAAGTTATACTGGGTATGTTTCCTGTAAACTTTACTCCTGCCATAGTATTGTTTGATTCTGGCGCTACACATTCATTTATCTCAAAGCGGTTTGTTGGGGCACATGGGTTGTCAGTAGTGGGACTTAAGATACCTATGCGGGTTCAAACCCCTGGAAACCACTTGGAGACCACTCGCATTGTCCCTCGGTGACCATAGAAATCCAAGGATCTATGTTTCTAGCCAACCTTATCCTCCTTCGGTCAAAGGCATAGATGTCATTCTTGGGATGGATTGGTTGTCCAGACATAAGGGAATAATTGATCTGCGCTAGTCGCACCATTACTTTAATTAATACGAAAGGAGAAAGAGTTGTTTTTCGCTCTCCCATGCAAGTCAAGCCCGTAGCAAGTTTGAATCATGTTTCCACCGGGGAATCGTCCGAAATGGCGGCAAAGACCCTGTGAAGTTTGAGGATATCCCCATCGTCGAGAATACCCCGAAGTTTTCCCCGAAGACTTAACTCGGATGCCGCCAAAAGGGAAATTGAATTCCGGATTGATCTAGTACAGGACCGCCCCAATACACAAGAGGCCGTATAGGATGGGAGCCAACGAGTTGGCCGAAGTAAAGAAGCAAGTGGATGAACAGTTGCAAAAAGGGTATATTCGCCCGAGCACATCGCCTTGGGGTGCTCCGGTGATTTTCGTGGAAAAAAAGACAAGACCAAGAGGATGTGTGTCGATTATCGCGCCCTCAATGAGGTTACTATCAAGAACAAGTATCCCCTACCACGGATTGATGATTTATTCGATCAACTCAAAGGGGCCAAGGTATTTTCCAAGATAGACTGCGATCGGGCTATCATCGGTTGAGGATTCGGGAAGAGGACATTCCCAAGACCGCCTTCACCACGTGTATGGGTACGAGTGTACGGTCATATCTTTTGGGTTAACCAACGCACCGGCTTTCTTTATGAATCGATGAACAAGGTGTTTATGGAGTTCTTGGATAAATTTGTGGTGGTGTTCATTGACGACATTTTGGTCTACTCTAAGTCGGAGGAGGATCATGAGCAACATCTTCGGACAGTACTCGAGAAGTTGAGAGATCATCAACTCTACGCCAAGTTTAGCAAGTGTGCTTTCGGTTAAAGGAGGTACAGTTCCTCGGCCACATTGTGAATGCCCAAGGAGTAGCCGTGGATCCAGCAAATGTGGAATCGGTTACCAAGTGGACCCCGCCTAAAACGGTTACGCAGATCCGAAGTTTCCTTGGACTGGCGGTTACTACCGCCGCTTCATTGAGAACTTCTCCAAAATCGCCAAGCCGATGACTCAACTGTTGAAGAAAGATGAGAAGTAAGTGGTCGGCGGAATGCAACAAGAGTTTTGAAGAGCTCAAGAGGAAGTTGGTGTCTGCACGGTGTTGATACCGCCCGACCCAGCAAAGGACTTCCAAGTTTATTGTGATGCATCTCGCCAAGAGTTGGGATGTGTGTTGATGCAAGAAGGCAAAGTGGTCGCATATGCATCTCGTCAATTGCGCCCACACGAAAACAACTACCCCACTCATGATGCTGGAGTTATCCGCAGTGGTTCATACATCGAAGATCCGGCAACACTACCTAATTGGTAATCGTTGTGAAGTGTATACGGATCACAAAAGTCTTAAGTACATTTTCACCCAACCGGATTTAAACCTCCGACAGAGAAGATGGTTGGAACTGATCAAAGATTATGACTTAGGGATACATTACCATCCCGGCAAAGCTAATGTGGTTGCGGATGCACTAAGCCGAAAGAGTTACTGCACCACCCTCGTGTCGAAGGAATGTATGACCAGTTGCAGGAATTCGAGAATCTAAATCTACGAGTGGTGAATTTTGGTTTTGTGGCTGCTCTGGAAGCCCAACCCACTCTCATTGATCAAATTCGGGCTGCTCAGGCATCAGATCCCGAGATGGCTGAACTCAAGAAGAACATGAGAGTCGGAAAAGCCCGTGGTTTTACGGAAGACGAACATGGCACAATCTGGATGGGAAAGAGATTGTGTGTGCCAGAAGACAAGGATTTGAAAAAAATGATCCTTACGGAAGTTCACCAAACCCAATACTCAATTCACCCGGGCAGTACAAAGATGTATCAAGATCTTAAAGAAAGGTTTTGGTGGGTCAACATGAGGAGGGAGATAGCTGAGTTTGTTGCACTTTGTGATGTTTGTCAGCGGGTGAAGGCAGAACATCAACGGCCCGCTGATCGTTGCAACCACTTCAGATTCCAGAATGGAAATGGGAAGAAATTGGAATGGATTTCATCACGGGTTTACCCCGCACAACGTCAGGATCTGACTCCATTTGGGTCGTGGTGGACCGACTCACCAAGGTGGCCCACTTCATACTAGTACATACTACCTACTCAGGGAAGAAGCTAGCAGAGCTTTATCTCGCAAGGATCATGTGCTTGCATGGCGTGCCTAAGAAGATCGTGTCCGATAGGGGAAGTCAGTTTACTTCCAAGTTCTGGAAGAAGTTGCAGGAAGAGCTCGGTACCCGTTTGAATTTTAGCACGGCCTATCATCCGCAAACAGACGGTCAAACTGAGAGAGTGAATCAGATTTTGGAAGACATGCTGAGAGCATGCGCACTCGATTTTGGAAAAGCGTGGGACAAAAGCTTGCCCTATGCAGAATTCTCTTACAACAACAGTTATCAGGCCAGCATTCAAATGGCACCGTATGAAGCACCGTATGGACGGAAATGCCGCACACCCCTATTCTCGGGATCAAACGGGTGAGCGCCGTTGTTTGGCACGAAGTAATAAGTGAAGCAGAGGAAAAGGTCCGAGCGATTCGGGAAAGGTTGAAGATTGCGCAGTCCCGACAGAAGAGCTATGCAGATAATCGTCGAAGAGATCTCGCTTTTGAAGCAGGGGATTTTGTGTATCTTCGCGTTACACCACTCCGGGGACTACACCGTTTCCAAACCAAAGGTAAGTTGGCACCACGTTTTGTGGGACCATACAGGATTCGGGAACGTCGAGGAGAAGTGGCCTATCAACCGGAGCTTCCTCCAACATGGCGGTATTCACGACGTGTTTCATGTGTCCCAGCTTAAAGAAGTGTTTAAGGGTACCGGAAGAGCAAGCGAGTCCGGACCATTGAAATCCAGAGGACTTAACCTATGTAGAGAGACCAGCACGTATTCTTGAGGTCGGTGAAAGAAGGACTCGGAACAAGGTTATCGGGTTTTGCAAGGTTCAATGGACTCATCACTCCGAGGAAGAAGCTACTTGGGAACGAGAAGACGAGCTAAAGGCCGCGCACCCGCAACTTTTCTACCTCCGAATCTCGGGGTCGAGATTCCGTTTAAGGGGTAGGTTGTCGCATCCTGGTTTTTCCCTAATTCATTTAAATAATTTACCCCGAAATAATCGGAATTTCGAAATTAACCCGGAGTCAACCTATAATTTTAAAATGCAATTAATAAATGGAAACGACATGGTAGGCTTTTTCTTGAATTTCGCATGTCAAAATACGCTAACAGGATTTTTACTGGAATTTTTAGAGCACTCTAAGTATTTTTAATCAATTAAATAAGAAATCGGGAATTAAATTAAGTCCCTAAATCCTTTTTTTCTTTTCCCCTCCTTTTTCCCTTTTGGGCCGTCCTTTTCCCGCTCTTTCCGCCGCCCAGTTCCGGCCCAAGCCGCCCTCCTCCCACGGCCGTGGGCCGAGGCCCAAGAGCCGGCGCGCCCGCGCAAAGTCCGGCGCCCTCCTTGCGCCGCGGGCCACCGGCAGTGGGCCCCACTGTCGGAGCCGCATCCTCGCACCCGGCCGCCCAACCGCCGCCGCCGCCATGGCCACGCCGCCCTACCTCTTATTCGCGCCGTTTCGCACGCCTCGCGCCGCGTGGGCCCCACGCCGGCTCCGCCCGCGCCGTCGCACCCGTGCCCGCCTTTCCCGCGCGCCAAACGGTCGTCGTCGCCCGAAACGACCGCCGGAAATCTCTCCCTCTCTCCGAGTCCGAAACCGCCGGTGACCTTATCCTGCCGTATCCGTGCCTGGTTTCAACCTCTTCTCTCCCCTTTAAAACCCCTCGAGCTCCGCCGTGTTTCCCTTTGTTGGCCGTCGGTTCTAGCCCCGAATCGTCGCCGTCTTCGTCCTTTTCTTTCACCGTCGGTGAGCTCGCCGCCGTTCCCGTTTCTCTTTTTATTTACTTCGTTTCCTTTTGTTTCCTTCCGCTCGCGTGCCGCCGCCGCTGAGTCCCGCCGCCGTGTCCCCGCCGCGCTCGTCGCCGGCAAGCCGCTTCCGCCGCCGCGCCACCTCGGCCGGCGGTGAAACCCTCGTCGCCGCCGCGCCCGCAAACCCTAACCCTAACCCTAGCCTTCGCCCCCGCCGTCCGATCGCCGCCGATCCGGCCGCTCGGATCTCGCCACGTGGCAGCAATCCGGCCGCCGCGCCCCCCCGGCTCCCGCGTGCGCCCAGCCGTGTGCGACGCCGCCCTAGGGCCGACGCGCACCGCCGACGTCATGCGACGTCAGCCCCGAGCCGCGCGTGGATGACGTCACCGGGACTTAATTGCGCAATAAATAATTTAGTCTTTTCGTTTAGTTTAAAAATCGCAATTAAACTTCTAAAATTCATATCTTTTGAATCCGAGCTCCGTTTTAGCCCATTCAAATTTCATTAAATCCATAAAAATGTCAAGAATCCATTAAAAATACTTTCCTGTGCTGTTTCAGTAGCCTTTCTAGGGTGTTTGTTGAGTGCTTTGTTTGTCGTGTAGATCCCGAGTTTTCCGGCGAGCCCGTTCTCTTCGAAGTAGTCGCCGAGGTTCCTCGTCTCCGAGCAAGGCAAGTCATACCTTACATTGACCATATTGTACCTATTTTATGTAAATACCTCTTTTCATTCAAATACGCATATGTTTTAGAATGTCATTTCATGGGATGTTTATACCTATTGCACTCAACCATAAGATTGTTTACCTTATACCATTGATAACCGGGGTTCAATGTGACTAGATGATAGCTTAAGGTTTGCTTAGTTATGCTTAGTGCAACTAGCTCACTTAAGGGAATCACACTAATCAAGTATATAACTAGAAGTTAACTCTCGATGATGTTAAGTTGTGACTCTATTTCTAATAATATTGAATATTGAAAAGGGTGGGTCGTGAGCACATGGTTGGACTTTGGTTAGCGTGCTCATGACAATTAAGGACCGGTTCTCGGAAACCCCGGAAGAAATGCCGTGCATACCACAAGCCGCATGGGTAATGGGGGGTGCAGTAGCGTAGCCGTCTCTAGTCGACGTATCCCAGAGAGGGTGGGCGTGATGGAGTTGGGTCGGCCCCGGTTTTAAGGGTTGATCAGCTTCCGGATTCACCGCAAGCACTAGAGGGGCTGCCCATTGCCCGATGGGAATGGGAGCGAAACCTTGGTGTGGTACGATTGACTAGAGGGGTTATGTGAAGGGTCCCTGTCACAGTTCCTTTCCGGCACCGTGGTGGTGCACCGGCGCACGGTAACGTGTTGTGGGATTGTGTCTTGTGGGTACAGCTTGTACACCTCGATCGAGTAAAAACTATTCGAATAGCCGTGCCCACGGTTACGGGCGATCGACCGATTCACCTTGATTAGTCTTATTTATTTATTTGAATGAAATATTGAAGTATGACTAGTGCGGTGGATGGATGGGCCTGTTGCAACGTGGTTTGAGCGTTGGACGGTGTTTATTTAATACCGCTTAAATCTTTCTATTGTTTTACCGTCTTCAAATATTGTTATTATATACCGCAAATGCTGTTTATGCAAATTGAGCCCCTCGACCTTTCCTTGTTATTTATCTTCCATCATGTCCCCTTTTAGGTGTGACTTGTTGAGTACGGTGGTTGTACTCGTCTTGCTTCTTTTCCCCCTTCTGCGAGGTTGAGATCGAGGTCTCCGAGGAGGTGTAGGCTTGTTCTCGTCAAGGTTTAGCCGTGGAGTTGGTGTTCCGCTTCGCTCGTGTCAAGTTTAGCTTAAGTCGCTTTTTTCCTTTCCGCTGCATTTGTGTAACTCTTTTATATTGTTTCTAAGACGAGGATTCGTATTATCAATAACGTCGATTTGTGTACCTCGGCTGATGCCTGGACGAGGGTGTAATGCACAAATTAGCTGCAGGAATTCTGGTGTGAATTTCTGGGCGTGACAAGCATGTACGAGTGCCAATAAGTCACTTGCTCTTTCACTGTGTCCCGTGAAAGGTGCCTTTGTCATCTTACCAAGTAAACAAGACTCACATGTCTCAAATGATTCAAAATCAAAAGAGTGAAGCAATCCATCCTTATGGAGCTTCTCCATGCGTTTTTGATTTATATGGCCTAAGCGACAATGCCAGATAAACGTGGGGTTTATATCATTAGAGAGTTGCCTTTTCGTATTAATATTATAGATGGGAGACGCTTCAAGATCAAAACGTATAATCCATTCACCAATGGAGCATGAAAATAGAACATATCTCTGAGATATATTGAACAACCATTGTTCATTGATCTAAAATCATATCCTTCCGCTTGCAAACAAGAAGCGGAAATAACGTTTTGACATAGTGTTGGAACACAATAACAATTATTCAATTCCAAAACTAATCCTCGAAGGTAGATGAAGTGGTATGCTGTGCCGACAAAGAACGTAGCAACGCTTGCTCCATTGCCGACGCGCGGTTCACCTCGCCCCTTCTCAATCCTCTACTTCTTCTCATTCCCTGCAACGACTTGCAAATATGAGCTACTGATCCGGTATCAAATACCCAAGAGTCAGTAGGTGAAGTAGCAAGATTAATGTCTATAACATTAATACCTGAAGCAGAAGTCGTACTTTGCTTCTTTTTGAGATCCTCCATGTACTTCTTGCAGTTCCTCTTCTAGTGGCCTGTCTCCTTGCAATAGAAGCAAACGACATCTGATGCCGCCGACCCCTTCTTGCCCTTCTTTGCATTGGAGGCACTCGCGATCTCCTCGGGAGTTAACTTCCTCTTGGTGCAAAGTTTCTTGACGGTGGTTTGCGCTTAGCCTTCGCATCATCATCACATGATGACCATTCTTCTGGATACTCTCCTCACTGTCTTTAGCATCCCATGCAATTCAGCCAAGGTTCTATCCATATTGTTCATGTGATAATTCAATATGAATGGCTCAAAGCTCGGAGGAAGCGACTGGAGAATCACATCAGTAGCCAACTCTTGGCTAAGGGGAAAACCTAGTTTTTCCAGACTCTCAATATAGCCAATCATTTTTATCACATGCGGACTAACGGGATTCCCCTCAACAAGCCTGCACGCAAACAAGGACTTTGAGGTGTTGAACCTCTCGGCCCGAGCTTGGTTCTCAAACATTACGCCGTTCCGATACACTATGAAGGAACGCAATTACCATCAACTCTCCTCAACAAATCCCGTAAAACCGATTAATCTAATCAATCGGTGCACAAAACTTGTTCCAGATCCAATCTAAAACCCGAACTAAGCAAGATTAGCTCTGATACCACTAAAGGGTTACGCAGAGGCTACGCTAGCCGAAAACAAAAACTTTTTACCGCGCAAACCAGGAACACTTGCAAGTAAGGGCCGATAGATCATTACCGATTGGAGTGTGAGGCGGAAACACCAATCGGGCTATCGATGCGGAACAGTGTAGCCAATGATGCCGATTCCGGGACACCGATTCACCAATCGCCCGATTCGCAGATGCCGCGGCCGATCCGAGTCGTTCGGACCGTGTTCTCGCGCCTCGCTCCGATGCGCTCGACCGCAGCCCGACCTGCGCGCAGCCGCCTTGCTCAGTACCACCGCGATGAACGGCGTGCAACGTAGCGCGCTCTACCGGTATCCACACGCCCGGAACGAACGCCGAACACCCGTGTGCTAGCACGCGATGCAAGACTAGGGTTTGGCTCGAAAGTGGGGAGGGTTTCCGTGGAGATTGATCTCGGCGACTTCGTTGCACGCGATGCAATTGACGTGCCGCAGCTCTCTCCACCCTCCCTCCTTTATATAGAGTTGGCCGACGGGACTAGTGGCCGATCGGACTCTATTTTGAATCGGATCCTATCCGAATCTCACGAGTTGGCCGCCCATACGTCGTAAGCCCATAGGACTCTATCCGATCGGATCCCTATCCGATCGAGCCGTATCCGAGTCCAACTCGAATATCTATTCTATCCCCTTAAGCGTGCGACCCAGTAGGTTCAGGTATACTCGGTTTCGGCTATAGTCTAACTTATCCAATCATCGGCTCGAGTCCAACTCAGGGACCCGTCAACAAAGCGACGCCTAGCAGCACATATTGACACCATAGTATACAAGAATAATATCGGCTCGAACCTGTAATGTGTACACAAATCCCTTTGCCTCACGATACCGGTTAAGCTATAGGCAAGATGTGTGCCATCCCTTCAATAGCTTAACCATTCACTCGAACCGTATTGGATTATCCGTCCGTTGATTGACTCCTCAATCAACTTAGCATGGCCATGCATTTCCATAATCCATTACCTCGAGGGGCCCAGAGATATCTCTCCAAAGGAGGGGCAAATTCCATCTTGATCACTCACATCCCACTCCATGTTTCATAGCAAACCCGAAAACTACCTTTATAACTACCCGATTACGGAATAGCGTTTGGTAGTCCCAAAGTAGGCTACTACACATGTTGGAATCTATGGTGATCTCAGGTCTAAGGACTTTGTACCAACACTACCTGAGACCAACTAATGGCACATTGATTCCTGTAGTGTCTCATGGTGGGTCTATCCAACAATGTGTTCTCCAACACATGTGTCCATGTTTATTGATTTGGTATCTCCATTCCCATGATCTATGAGACATGATCATCAATCAATAAACATGCCGATCTTAGAATCATATTTGTTCCAACAATATGACATATGATCAGGGATCGTTTAGAAATAGATTCATACATAAAGAGTCTCATAAATAAGTCACGTACTTATTGATCAATACAAGATGTCTATTTCATGGAACTGAATAACACTTTATTCATTTATACATAAACATTGACGTGATATCCAACATCTCCATGTTGCCTCTAGGGCATATCACTAACAAGACTATCAGCAACAATCTTGGAGGGAGACTTTTCGGCTTCTCCTTCTTCTGGCTCTCTTTGTTTCTCTGCTACCATTTGTTCCTAAATAAATAGGAAGGCCATACTGTAAATTTCAATGAGGCATGTAGTTGAGTACTGTAAATCAACAGAATATTTATATAACTTACATATATCTACTGTAAATCAACACAATATTTATATAACTTACATATATCTCATCAGCCAAAGGAGTTCGACCAATTTTCGGACTAGTCATACATTCCCCAAAGAAATCAACAGGTCGGGATCCATGTTGTTGTACTTAGGCATGCAGCATGTAAAAGAATGTTTTACAAATCAATGAAGGTAAAGAGAGTAGTACACAAACATGGATTTTTGTAGTTGTCAAGACCGATGGCAAAATATGTATGCACTACAGATCATACAAGTATTTGGCTCCAGATCTTTTATGCAAACAACAAATGCAATCTCTAGTATACTCAAGTAATTGCTGAGTCCAAGAAAAACAACACAACAACAAGCATCAATGAAACCTAGACAACAAATCCATAATTAGAACCTTGCCCAAACTACAAGTACTACTTTCCATGAGCATCTCTGATAAAATAGCACTTGGAAATATTTGAAGGAGAGAACATGGGAGCACATCTCAGAAATCATAGTGCAGATCTAGAAATTAGGATATAAATTGGAGGCACATCTCAGAGAAGATTGGATCACATGCTAACTTGACATTTCAAAGGCACATGGTAATGAATATATGCTAGTAATGTCCCATCTTGCAATGTAATTACACAAAATCCACACATTTATCTTACCAGGCTGTATCGGTGGGCAACGTAGGACCTAGATCCAGTCCTTTGGTGAAGCTGCACTTGGCCACGGTTCACTTTGTTCTTAGAACTCTTTTCCCGCACCGCAAATGCAATAGAGTTTCATTCACATACACAGGTTGCATTGCATATTAATGAAAGGGGTAATTGAGGCATGGACCGATTCTTTGGGTCACACCAGTAGTCTACAAGCTTGACCCAATCCTCTTTCTTCATTTTTCCAGGAGGTTCTCGGGCCATGAGCTGTTCTCTTGACAGGGACTCATCATAGTACTTCCTTTTGAGGTGATACCTCTGCTGCCTTACTCCCTTCTTGATGATATCAGTGCATGCAAATTTGCTTGGTCCCACGTTCTTTACATCCACATCCAACCTGGACTGCAGCCATACACATATGATTTATCAGACACAATTTGTACATGTATATGGGACTAGACCATTGCAAGAAAGTTGTTGGATGTGCAAAAGCTGACTTACCGCGACTTTGCAAAGCACTTTTGCTACTTCGTCGGCCCCGCATATTTTTCATAAAGCTTCCAAGAGGTGTAGATAGGAAGACTGTCTCTTACGCGACACCGGTTTCGAAGCCCATGCTGAAGTGGGACCTCAGGTCTCTTCTTGCCTTCAGCCACCTGGATAGTCAACTTTTTTCCTCTACTGATCATCTTCTCTAAGCCATGACCCATGGTTTTCTTGCGGACATTCTTTGGGGGCACTGCATTGGCAAATAATAATCACAATGTATTATTATAGGATTAACTAATGTAGATGCTGCATGGACAAAAAAATGGTTGGAAAAACTTATTGTTTACCTGGAACTAAGTCGTCATCTGGTTCTCCTTCATTTGTATGATCCTCTGAAATGGCAGCTTCAAATTGGTCACATGAGTCATTGATGTCATTGCTTTGTCTAGAGCTTTGTCCACCTCATGAGGTGTCCATAGCAACAGTTTGGTTCACACTAGTTGCGGGAGTAGGTTGCTGAGTCAGGGCTAGAGTGGGTCCAGGAGTACTACGATCAGTGTTTGCACCAGGCGAAGACATGGCTGCCCTGGTCCTGGCCAATCTAGCAGGACTAGGCATTGGCCTAGGCGTTGGGTTTGCACCAGGAGAAGACATGGCTGCAGTTTGCCTAGTGTATCTAGGAGGACTAGGCATTGGATTTGGAACAGTGGCAGACATGGCTGCCCTGGTGACTGTGGGAGTAGTAGGACTAGTAGTCATTGTGTTTGTAGTTTGTGTGGTTAGGCTGCCGCTTGAAGTGAGGTGGCCTTGCTGTTGGCCAGCACTAGAAATGGCTATAGGTTTAGTGTTGGCTTTGTTAGTGGTCTTAGGAGGCAAGGGCAATCTTTGCTTAGGTGGTGGACGGCCTCTAGGGGAAGGCATGGCTTCACTCTGCCTAGTGAATCTGGTAGGGCTGCGCGGTGGCTTCTTGTTGGCAGCTGCCATTGCTGCTGCCTTTTGCTTCTTTTGTTGAGGGCGAGTTCCTAGAACCATGGCTTCTACCTGCCAAGAGAAACATGCATCTTATATTAATTAAGGAAGAAGTGGCAAGTAGATATAATGACTGCAGTGAAGTACATGTTTGGCACAGGGATACCGGAAACCTTGCAATTTGCCAAGTAATGCAGCTCACCTCATTATTGAGGTCATCATCATAGTCAGCATCACTAGCATCACTGTCAGATTGGTTTTCAATGTCAGAGGGTGGATCATATTCATTGTCAGAATCTTTTTTGTCAGATACTACTGTCTTTGCTTTGCCCTTTTCCTTTTTGTAAAGAACCTCTCTAACTTCGCAGGCTAAGAGCGGAATACCCAGAGATTTAAAATGTTCCTGAACTTCCCTTACATTGGCATCCCTGTCCTGCTCATACTGAGTTTTTGTCATTTCTTATATTACATAAACGATGGAACGCAGAAGAGCGAAACTGGATTCAGTTCGTCAAAGGAGTTGAAAAAACTAACAAATTAGAATTCTCATAATTGTTAGATAGAAGGCAAATTAACATCCAAGTGGTAGAAGAAAGAACGAAAAAAACCAACTATTGGATCGCCTTACATTACTCACAGTGAACAAGAGTAACGATAAGCATTTTTCATTGACGTTATGTATGTAATCACCAAGTTAAGTGTATAGTTGCATGCAAAGTTGACTCATGATAATTTGGGTTCAAAGAAAACAGAAACATACATTCGAACAGATTGGGTAGCAGCAAGTCATAGGCACAGATTGGGTTGCATGCAAATTAACTTCATTTGGCTAGCAACATTCTAATTAACTAACACAAGGTCCATGTAAACTAACTACTTAGGCATCCGTCCCTGTCCCTTTCCCCCTCTATTGCTTGGCAACATTCTAATATAGCAACATGCTAATATAACAACATTCTATTTAATCGAGCATGCAAATTAACTTCAATTGGCCGATGCAGCGTGCCCCTGTCCCCCTCTCGTAGCTTGTAATGAAGATGGCTAGTCTTGGAGTACTAGCTTTAGGGTTGCAGGCTTAGATCGAGTTGAGCTCACCTAAGTTGTTGCCTCGTTGGAGACGTGATCGCTGGCCACCTAGACGCAACGGCGGTCACACGAACGGGCGGCGGTGAATGAGTCCGGGTGCCGGCGCTCTCGCTCCGGCCTCCGGCGGGCGGGGTGGGCGCTGGGACTCCGGCCTCCGGCGGCGGGGTGGGCGCTCGGAGTCGGCCTCCGGCGGCGAGAGTCGACGATGTCGTCGGCTCCGCTTAGTGATCGGCGGCCACGGCGGCGTGGTGGAGGCGAGTCACGGCGGCGTGGTGGAGGCGAGTCACGGCGGCGTGGTGGAGGCGAGTCACGGCGGCGTGGTGGGCTGGCGCTAGGTTGTGTGGAGGGCCGAGTGCTCCATGCTTTGGGGAGGCGCGGTAGGGCTGTGGCGCAAGTGAACGCGGCGTGGTGGGGACGAATGGCGGCCGTGGAGGAGCAGATGAGGCCGGGCGACGGAGGCGGGCGGCTCTAGGGTTAGGGATTTGGTGGATTCGGAGAGGAGTGAGGGAGAGAAGAGGATAAGGTAGGAGTGGTGGGGGTGGATTTTTGTCGAGCGTGCGCGGGAGGTCCGTGGGGCCCATCTGTCGGTGACGATTGTGAAAGCGGGAAAATTGGGTGTCCCAATTTGGTCTGTAGCATTGGGGCCCATCTGTCGGTGAGACAATTAGACTTAGCTCCAATTGAAATACAAATTTGGGGGACTAAATGAAGTCAAATGGAAATAAGGTAAGAAATGAAGTTGCTCAACTCATTGAGATATACATTTGATAGTTAGGACTTTTTTTCATTTGAGTTAATTTGGACAGTATAAGTTTTGAATTTTCAAATTTGTAAACTTTAAACCAAAATTTAGGGTACTAAATAATTTCAAATGAAAAAGTGATGACTACCAAAGTTGCTCAACTCATTGAGATGAACATTTGATAGTTAAGTCATTTTGTCATCCGAGAAAGTGATAGGAACTTTGTTCTCTAATGTTACTCTTCTATTTCGTAAAGTATATGAGACATATGTAAAATTTGAGAACCAAGTGTCCATCACTTTCTCGGATGACAAAATTACCTAACTATCAAATGTTCATCTCAATGAGTTGAGCAACTTTGGTAGTCATCACTTTTCCACCCAAATTCATTTTGAGTTTCAAATTGTGGTGTGAATTTGCCATATTTTATATTTTTACAATTTTTAGTTCTTCAAAATTTGTCTCTTCAACACATGACCAAAATAAATGCAATATTTTCATAGTTCATGATTTAAGAAAATTCTAGAAAAAAATGATCAAATTTGGACTAACTATGTGGGAGATAAACTAGATACAATAATCTGCCATAGATTTAAAAGAAAAATGATAAGTACATGATGAACAAGATAGGCTAAACAGTAAACAGGGCCCACATGTCATTGAAACAATTGATCCATAGGCTAAGTTGTCCAGTTCCCCACTCACCCCGGCCACACTCGTCCAATTCCCACTCGTCCGCTCGAGCACTACGGCGCCGGCGACCTTCTCCCGGCCGGAAGCCTTCTCGAGGCCGCCGCGCTGCGCACCACCCGCTCCGTCGCCTGCCCCCTCACCCCCACTCCTCGACCAAGCTCGAGCTCAAGCTTCCTCGCGCCGAACCCCGGCCTATAGCTCGAGCAACGAGGCCGCCGGCGACCTACTCCCTCGTCGGCGGCCCGCTCCTCGAGCTCCCCTACCCCTCCCCGCCCAACCTCCACCGGGAGTAGGGGTGCTGGCCTTGGCTTGCGGCATTCCCGGCCGCAGATCGGGCTACAAGGCCGTCGGCGGCCGCTCGCCACCTCCTCCCCGGTCACCTCCTCCAGCAGATCGTGCAAGGCCGAAGTTGCTGCGGCTTGGTAGCGACGCTTAACTCCGTGCTTTTCATACATGTTGAATGGATCCTTGTGAAAGCACGGAAATGGTCTTAGAATTTAGAACACTTCAATGTTCAATGTCTCTATGCATGGCTCCTATGACTGATGTGGATTAGATTTAGAACTTTGTGATATTTCTATGTTTGCTAATTACGAAGTGGCACCTAAATTTATGCGGGTAGGAGATGGATAGAATGGGTGTATAATAGTGCCCCATTTACACCGGTATTTACCGCTGGTTTAGCACAATTCATGGCACATGTCAAAACAAACTTTGGTCCACATGAGAAGATCAAGTGCCCGTGTCGAAGATGCCTTAACCGGAAGAGAAAAGCCAAGCTAAAGTATACGAGGATATCGAACTCAATGGTATGTCTAGGTGCTATACTAGGTGGGTTCATCATGGAGAGGAAGAAAATGAGGTAGGACAAGGTGTTGTTGGACAAGATGATGATGGAGATATTGCATGGGATGCAAATGACCGCACCACTTGATGGTGCCATAGATGATAGTGCATGGGGCATACGGGGTTGATTCAAGATTTGCAGCCGCAGCTAGCCATGGGTTCGGTGGCAACTGTATAAAGAAATCATGGAAGAGGCGAAGCGTGAATTGTATCCAGGTTGCACCGAGGAGTCTAGGCTAAGTTTCATTATTAAACTGTTGCATATCAAAGTGTAAAATCGGATAACAACATCTGGGTTTGATGCATTCCTTGAGTTGCTTTCATCATCTTTGAAGAATGTGCCCGGTCTTCCTAAGTCCTATAAAGAAATGAAAGCTCGCCGGAAGCTTGGCTTTGGTTATGTTTGTATTGATGTGTGCAAGTATGATTGTACCTTATTTTGGAAGGACCATGAAGACGATGATCGTTGTCCTGTTTGTGGCTTCACCAGATGGAAAGTGAACAAGGAAGGCAAAAAGAAAGTTGCACACAAGGTTCTCCGTTACTTTCCAATAATTCCACGCCTTCAAAGGCTTTTTATGTCAAAGCAAGGCGGCACAAGTATGCAAGATGGCACAAGGAAAAGAGGGTCCTAGTTGAGAATGAAATGAGGCATCCTGCAGATGGGGTAGCATGGAAAGAATTTGATGTGGAATTCAAGTCTTTTGCGACGATCCCGCAATTTGAGGTTAGCCATTGCTACGATGGATTTAACCCATTTGGTCGATGACCAATTCATATAGCATATGGCCAGTGATAGTGGTTCCATATAATTTTCCACCATGGATGTGTATGGACCAATCCAATTATATGCTGGCTTTACTAATTCCAAGCAAAGATTTCCATGTGTTCATGCAGCCTTTGATGGAGGACATGCTTACTATTTGGAATGGTGTCTCTACTTATGATGCATATGAAGACAACACATTCAGTCTGCGTGCAGCGATTCTGGGGAATCAATGACTACCCCGCATTAGGCACCATGTCGCCGAACCACTCATGGTTACTTCGCATGTGTGCACTGTGATGAGAATCCATGCTCGAATGTCTAAGAAACAAAATTGGTTTCACAGCCATAGACGTTTCCTCCCAAGTGACCATCCATGGAGGAAAAACAAATCTTTCAATGGCCACCATGAAAATAGAGAGCAACCAAGAAAATTTAGTGTAGATGAGGTAATGGCAAGGTTGAATGAAGTTTGCTATGTTCCAGGAAGAATCCAGATAAGCGAAATCAAGAAAACGACGCCGCATCGGTGAACCAGTATGGCATCCGAAGGTTAGCTTGTATGATTTGCCATACTGGTCGAAATTGAAGCTACAATACAACCTTGATGTTATGCACATAGAGAAAAACATATGTGAAAACATTTTGTCAACTCTACTTAATATTCGAACAAGACAAAGGATACCCTGCGCTATGCTAGATTTGGAAGACAGAGGTATAAGAAAAGAGCTTCATTTGCTAGATGACGGTGGTAATTCATCCTCAAAGCCAAAAGCTTGTTACGTTCTAACACTAGAGGCAAAGAAGAAGTTTTTGCGTTTGTGAGCAATGTTAAATTCCCGATGGCTATGCCTCCAACATTTCAAGATGTGTCAATATGGAGGGAGCAGGATCAATGCATGGGCTGAAAACACATGATCGCCATATACCGTCGCAGCGTATTTTACCACTGCCCTTCGTGGTTTGGTGCGCAAAGATGTATATGAAGTAATTTCTGAATTGGGTACATTTTTAGACAACTTTGCTCAAAAACTCTAAAGGTTGATGCACTACAACAGATGAAGAAAGATATTGTACTTATCCTTTGCAAGTGGAGAAAATTTATCCTCCAACATTCTTCGATGTTATGGTTCACCTAGCAGTACACTTGCCCGATGAGGCACTCCTTAGGGGACCGGTTCAGTATGGATGGATGTATCCCATTGAGAGAAGATTGGGCACCTTTAAGCGTTTCGTTCGCAATAGAGCAAGACCCGAAGGCTCTATTGCGGAGGCATACACCGCCTATGAGTGTATGACCCAGTGCTCAACATATTTCAGTGACATTATTAATAGGTTCACTAGGCCCGAAAGAAACTTGGATGGTGAACAAAGCATCTCCCCTAATGGTTACTCTATTTTTGGTCATGGTATTAACTCTTGGGTGCTTCCAAACTACATTACGAAGATAAAGACTATGACTCCATGGTTTGGTTTGTTCTAAATAAGCTGCGAAGAGGTTGATGAATACAAAGAGTGAGTAGTTGTTGTCATGGCATTTCAGACCACTTTATCTACTATTACTATAACAAGAACCGATTAAATTATTCTTTCATTGCGGAAGTATAGGGAAGAGTTAGAACAACTAGGGTGAACGATACTGAAGAAAGGATGGCAATACACTTCGCTGCATGGTTCGAGAATCATGTGTGTGCAACTTCAACTACATGAGTGGATAATTTTTGATTCAATGCATTTTTCATAATACCTAATTACTTTCAACTTGCGATTACGAGATTGAAAATAGAAGGCTCAACACATGTTGATGAAGACCTATACTCACTTGCTTGCCGACCGATTAGGCGTGTGCGTTCATACACGCTGTGTAATCAATGGGGTACGGTACCACACTGTGGCTCATGATGTAGACAGGAGGACACAAAACTCTACCATCAAAACTGCAGGTACTCACAATGAAGACACTATTGACTTCTATGGGACAATCTCAGACATTATAGAGTTGACTTATGCAAAAAACAGCAATGGAGATAGAGCTGTGATCTTATTGCGGTGTGAATGGTACAATCTTGAGGGAAGGGCAAACGAGATGAAAGATGATGGTTACTTCAGAGCATTAACATCCAAGGGCGATGGTATAAGAATGACCCTTTTATTCTAGCCACGAAGCTTCACAAGTATTTTTCTTGGAAGATACAAAGTTAGGTCCATCTGGCGAGTGGTACAAGAATTTGGCCATCGACATATATTTGATGTTGAAGAGTCGACACAAACCAACCAATCCATGAACAAGTACAGATGAGATGTCAGGAAGCCTACCAAGAGGAGAATACTTTATACAGAGAAGGTACAGTGGGAGACATTTATCCTGAGATTGATTTGTTAAACATAGATAATGAACCAGGAAGGCCTGTTAGTAGAGACCTTGTCGAGAGCATCCGTCGAGAATCACATACAGCTCAAGATGAAGATGTCGAATTTGAAGATGCAGATGACACCTTCCTTGAGTACCATAGTGTAGACGAAGGCAACACATCAGAAGAAGAGAACGATTATGACTAACCTTTGCTTTTCTGGAGCTATTTGTTGACCATGAACTACTATTACTGATTGTATTATTGTATTTGAGACCTTTTATATAATGGTTCTGTTTCATTGGATACTTCATCTGTCATGCAAGCTACATTCACGCAAAGTGTTGCCCATTTATTTGAGACCTATATGTAATGGTTCTGTTTCATTGTGCGGACTTGGGTGGCATACATGCCGTAGGTTTATGACCATGGTAAATGTCATGGAATGCCCGAATATGTCATATATAATTTCAGGGTTTTTGTGACCACGGGACAGTGTCATGGAAAGTCCAAAATTGTCATAATATATAAATGATGCAAAATAGCATCCCAAATGCACAGTCACAACAAAAGGGATATTTATTTCCACCATAAATCAATATAGGTTCAAAGTGCCATATTTCATACCAAGAGCACATACATCCACCAAAGAAGCTAGGTTCAAAATGCACATACATCCACCAATGCGGGTTCATTCGTACTTCAACACTACGGCTTGGACACACAAGCCCATACTACATTAGCATTGCCTCCTTCAACACAAAAGCCCATACTTCAAGCATTACCTACTTCAACACTACGCTACAACCAAGAAAATGGCCAACAACGAAATAGGGTTACATTGACACATCCACACACAAGACAAATGCAGCTTCCCAAGCCATCCCTGTTCTTGCCTACCATCTCCTTCACTTGTTTAGGTTGTGCTCTAAGCCTTCAATTTTTCCCACGACCTCGGGAACTTACGTCGTCGTCGGAGCTAATGGTAGATATCCATTGTCAAGAAGGAAGACCACATATTCTTCCTCAAACCAATAGCTACGGCATCTCCCCGCATCCATAACAACCACAACCAATGAAATCGGGTAAACACAATTGAAATTTGGGCTATTCAATTCCAACAAGAACTCACGAGTTCTTCCTCGGACACTTGAAGTATCTCTTTCCACCTTGTTATCGAGATTGCGTGGTAGTTGCAGCAAACACCCTCACGTCCTTGCATTCTGGGCACATTATCAAAGGCAACTTGCTCACATCATCGATCGGCATGTCCAGATCAAAAGCAGTTGCCAGAGGTGCTGCATCTACCACAGCAAGTAGTCCGGCATCCCTAGCCGTGCTTGTCCGCCGAGGCCGAGCAAAAAACGATGATGAGGCATGCGACATGACCCGATTGAGAGACATTAGAGGCTCGAATGGCAACAGGAAGGGGAACTGAGAGGGGATTAGGGTGCCACTATAGACCAAATGGAGGGGGATGACAACCAGGGATGAAACACACTACCGAACAAATTGAAGGGGAGACTAGGAGGGGAATCACGGCAGCACCGGACACCGACTACCAACCTGATGCACCGTACTGCTCACCGGGGATCCACGCTCGTCAAGGATGTCGCGTGTCGTCGCCCGCCGTGTTGCGTCTTGAGTGGGAATGGGGAGCCGCTTCGGGCACAGCAGCACCACGGCGGCCGTGCACCGCCCAAGACTCCGCTCGCCGCACCGCCAGAAATCGCCGTCCGCTCGCCACACCACCGCCTACGCTTGCCGCCGTAGTGAATCGGGTCGGGGAGATGGGGAAAGTGAAATGGGTCAGAACACGGCAAGGTCCACATGTAAGGGGTATCTGGACGTTGGGCCCGGTAGTTTTTTTGAAAAAACATAAGGTGACGCCACACAAATGTCACGTAAAGCTAGGTCCTAGTGTCACAAAAAACGAAGGAATCAATCGTCTTCTGTCCCGTACAATTTGTGACGATACATGGTACCTTTATGTGACACAGGGTACCATGTCGTCACAAATAATTCTGGCTAAAATGGATTTATGACGACACATAACTTATCATCATATTATGTAACATTATATGACAAAATCAAGCCTTGTCATAAGGAATTTTGTCACAAAAGGAAGATTTTCTTGTAGTGATAGGATATTAACACTATTCGCTAAAGAACTAATGATATTGCATGACGAAAGTTTATTGTGTTTGTTTTCATGTACATAGTTCTATGGGCAAGATCATGCACTACGCAAAGAGTGTTACATGGAAAAACTAAGAACGATTTTCTGTGAAGAAGGTGAGGATGATGTGACCATGGATACTATTGATACAACTGTTGCTTATATTATAGGTGAAGGGTTACGCGGAGGCTACGATAGCTAATAACAAATTTTTGTACCACACAAACTAGCAACCTTGCAAGTAAGGGTCGATAGACTGTTACCGATTAGAGTAGAGTGCAGTGGATATAGCCAATCAGGAGCTATCTGATCTGAAACAGTACTGAGTGATCACAGCCGATTTGCTGACCACAGCCGATTCCCGAGTCGCCTGATCGCAGCCGATCCGACTACAGCCGATTTGCCAATGCCACAGCCGATCCGACCATAGCCGATTTGCCGATTCGCCGAGTCGCCCAGCCGCGCCTGCCTCGCTCCGTGCGCCCGACCGCAGCCGATTCACAGCCGCCGAATAGCACCGCAATGTAGCAATGCCTCATCGGTATCCACATGTCCAGGGATAGAACGCCTAACACCCGTGTGCTAGCACAAGATGCAAGGCTAGGGTTTGGCTCGGAGGTAGGAAGGGTTTTCGTGGAGATTACAAACTCGCCGACTTCTGAAGCCATGCGTGTTTTTAATTTGTTGCGCGATTAGATTGATTCGGTTTAATGCAATGCTGTAGCTCTCCATCCCTCGCCCCTTTATATAGAGTTGTCGACTAGGCCTATAGGCCCATCGGGACTCTATCCGATCAGATCCCTATCCGATCGAGTCATATCCGAGTCCAACTCGAATGCCTGTTCTTATCCCCTTAAGCGTGCGACCCTATAGGTTCAGGTATACTCAGTTTCGACCCGAGTCCAACTCGGCCGACCGTCAATAGCGGTGCCTAACAGCACATATTGATACCATGGTATACAAGAATATAATATCGGCTTTGAACCTGTAATGTGTATACAAATCCCTTTGCCTCACGATACCAATTAAGCTATAGACAAGATGTGTGTCATCCTATCAATAGCATAATCATTCACTCGAACCGTATTGGATTATCTGTCTGTTGATTGACTCCTCAATCAACTCGGCATGGCCATGCACTTCCATAATCCATTACCTCGAGGGGCCTAGAGATATCTCCCCAAAGGAGGGGCAAATTCCATCTTGATCACTCACTTCCCACTCCATGTTTCATAGCAAACCCGAAGACTACTTTTATAACTACCCAGTTACGGAATAGCATTTGGTAGTCCCAAAGTAGGCTACTACACATGTCAGAATCCATGATGATCTCAGGTCTAAGGACTTTGCACCAACACTACTTGAGACCAACTAATGGCACATTAATTCCTGTAGTGTCTCATGGTGGGTCTATCCAACAATGTGTTCTCTAACACATGTCTACGTATATTGGTTTGGTATCTCTATACCATGATCTATGAGACATGATCATCAATCAATAAACATATCGATCTTAGAATCATATTTGTTCTAACAATATGACATGTGATCAGGGATCGTTTAGAAATAGATTCATACATAAAGAATCTCATAAATAAGTCACGTACTTATTGATCAATACAAGTTGTCTATTTCATGTAACTGAATAACACTTTATTCATTTATATATAAGCATTGACCATGATATCCAACATTTCCATGTTGCGTCTAGGGCGTATCACTAACGATAGGTAAACTGAAAGACATCAAGATCAAGCTATTCAAGTTCTGGAATCCAAATCGGCCACCTGCTACAGTGCACACTTCGAACGGCCATCAAATATGCATATGAGCTCCATTTTGGGCCCATGAGTACTTGATAGAAAGCTCTCGGAGTCCTCTTTCCGACGGCTACAGCCTCATCTCCAAATTCCATCTCAGTAGGCTGCAATCACAAAAACAAGGTGCTATGTCACCTACATTAGGCATATAGGCTTGTAACTTCATCTGGGACCCTGGCCCAAGTGGGATGCACCCTAACCTGGTGGAGCACGACCCTAGGGTCCCCTTGGTTATCCTCCCACCTCCTTAAATAGCTAGATACCCCTTTAGGGTTTCTTGTGTGTTGTTTAGATTAAGGTTTAACCATTGCTATTTTTTCGAATAAAGTCGTGATCAATTAGATCGTCATTTTCTCATTACGAAATCCCAACTTATCATTTGTATTCAGTTTCTATTTGTAATTCAGATTGCTTTTATCTTGTTCTTGTTTGTTTCTTCTATTTGCTTGCAGGAATAAGGTTAATCTGCATCGGCAAGATCAACAACCCAAGGAGAGGTGTATCGATTGCTAAGGTGCAACACAACAACGTCTCATATGGTTGTAGTCGAATCGTCAATGTTTCTTCCAAATTGTAGTTACCATCAACTTACCGACACTACAACGGAAACCTTCATCCGTGCGGGCGGCAACCCTCATCTCGTGGCCTGCACAAGGCTCCGCCAAGGTGTGGTCGATGATGTGAGAAGTCATCCGTATCGGGCATAAGCCCGTCACTGATACACTTATCTTTGTTGGGCCTAAACTTAAGCCCATCATAGATGACACTCATTGGTGACGGGCCTAAACTTAAGCGCGTCACAGATGAGTGTCATCTGTGACGGGCTTAAGTTTAGGCCCGTCACCAATGATAGTCATCTGTGACGGACTTAAATTTAGGCCCGTCATTGATGTGTGTTTTCTAAAAAAAATAATTTGAATTTATCTTAGATCTATACATGTCACATTATACAACAAAAAAGTGACATTATCTAAGATCTATACATTGCACCTCTCTATGTGCTCCTCTAGATATTGTTCCTCTTTTGCCCCTCTCTATTTTTCCTTTTGATCTGGTGTTGATCTTTTTTGGAAAAATTTGATTTTTTTTCTTTTTATTTTTTATATTTTTTCTTCACTTAGGAGCACATGAGAGGTAATCATAGAAAATTTAAGCCTAAACAAGTGAAAGACATTATCGGTGAAAAATTCAGAAGACGCGCTCAGAATTGAAAAAAGTTTCCGGGCTCAAAAAGACAATCTTCTCACCAGTTTTTGGGGAAAATAAAATCGCCAAACCCAGCAAAGCTGGGGACTAACGCATCCAAAAAGTTTTTTCTAATCGATTATCATATATGGAACGTCTCAATCGGAGTTCGTTTGTGAAAGTTATGGCCGTTTTAAAAACCGACTTCGAATTAAAGGACAAAATAGGAACAATGTGCAAAAACTTGTTACAAATGCACAAACTATACACGACGGGTAGAGTTTGATGGAAATACATGATATGAAATTCATCTTAGATTCAATATATGGCATGACAGTCATCATATATATACATGAGGGAGCACAACAACACATGAGGGAGATGGACTTACCTAGAGCATGGTGGCGCTCGGTGGCCGGGCTCAGGGATGGCGGCGCTCGGTGACCGGGCTCGGGGACGGCGGCGCTCGGGCTCGGGGACGGCGGCGCTCGGGCTCGGGGACGGCGGCGCTCGGGCTCGGGGACGACGGTTCACGGTGGTGGTGAGGGAGAACGATGGCGCCGGACTCGGGAGGGCACGAGGGATGGCGGCGATGGGTTCCGAGAGACGGTGACGACGCTAGAGTTCGCAATGTGAGGACTTAGAAAATTTTCGCGCTCATGTGTAGATCTGAATCGAAGCTCGGGCTACTTTAAATGATTTTGAAGAATATCCGTGATGGGCCTAATTGTTATCTTAACCGGGTCTCAGGTTAGAGCCCGTCACCGATGACATTCATCGATGATGGGCCTAATTGTTATCTCAATCGGGCCTCAACATGGTGCCCGTCACCGATGAGTGCCATCGGTGATGAGCTTCTGTTGGGGCCTGACAAAGATATCGTAGGTTATCTTTGTCAGGCTATGATTTGAGTCTGTTACCGATAGATATTATCCGTGACGGGCTCGAGTTTTTCACATCTAACATGTCTGTGCGAGTATTTCTTTGTCGGTCTTTTTTATGCTCGTTTGAGATAATTTCGTTGTGATGGCCCATAAAACCTAGGCGTATGAGAGACCGTCAGAGATGAGAGGATCTGTATTAGTGCGAAAGATCAAGCCAATCAAAGTCGTGAGCTTATCAAGTAAAGCGCAGGGTTTATTAAATTGAATGCTTAACCGTACGTGTCAATGATAGGCATGCAATAAATTAGATTGTCAATTGTGTAAATAATTTTGACTTGATCGGTCCCAAGCAAATCTGGGGAAAATATAGCTGGGTGTCTGGATACGAGAACTGATTGCTGAATCATGTAAGGAAATTAATGCCCAGCATTTGTTCTTCTCGATCTTACACTGAATATATTCCTAGTGTATGCTGATAATATCAACTAGATAGTACAGCGAACATGGGATGGATTGTACGGTTTTTAATCTATACCAGCTATAAAATTTATAAAATTGCAACCCATGCTAAAACTCAGCATGCAAATATGACGCATTATCATCTATCAGTAATTATTACGTCTTAATGCTCATACAAACATGCTATATCATATATTTTTGTTATATATTCTAAAGCTCAAAAATGCAAACATCTTAAATCATCATCCCACATAATTTATATAATATTTCAACATATATCTCTCCATTATTTTTATGATATTCTATATATTTTATCCTTACGTTAATATTTTTTATCTTCTCTCATTAAATCAATTTTTTATCTTCTCTCATTAAATCATACCAGCTTAATTATTTTTAGCCTTTAGATGATTAATATATAGTCCAAATTATTTCTCATATTTTCTCTCATGAAGCCATGTCACCTTATTTTTACTTTTAATTATCAATCTATATACTACTTAAATTATCATAAACCACGTTAAACTTAGATGCATGTTTTGTCTTTTTTATGATTGATAAAAATACTAATTCTTTAAGCTTACATCGTCTAGCTACATCGCATGTTATTTTAAATATTATTATATTAAACTCTCGCAGCAACATATTTTATATAGTTTGTATCTAATTTCACGATGAGTCAAGGAAAAGCATCACATGATACCAACAATAAACACTCAATTATCGATTGAATTTGGTCACAGATTAATACGCATACTGGCAACTCTAATTAATGTATCTACTCGAAAAACAGTTTTTCTGGACAAGACCCTAATAGGTTGGAAAAACAGTTTTCCTGGATAAGACCCCTAATAGGTTTCAGACGGGTCATAAGTGGTCGTGCTTGAAAAAATCGAATATGCATTATCCCGTGCAGTCCACTTAAGCGACCGCACGGAATAATCCATTTTCCCATGTGACCGCTTAAGTCGCCCGCACGGGATAATCAATTTTTCCGTGCAGTCGCTTAGTGGGCCGCACGAAATGACGCCTATGTATTTTTCTAAACAATATAGAAGTGTAAAGTTTTAATTATCTATAAACCTATTGAATTCTCCATCTAATTTTTGGATATGGGATAAAATCAAATAAAAAAATATTTTTCTCACAACACAAGTGGTAATATAACTTCATATGTTGTGATAATGAGTTAATGTTATGTACAAATTTGAGATGCATATAAGTTCATAGCTTCATATAAGGTATATAAATTTGAAACTTAGAGTTCATTTAGATGAAACTATAACAGAGTGGCTCTCACTGCACATATAATACAGTTTGTACGCGTGTAACAAGTTTAATTTAATGATTACATTGTAACTATGACAATTGTGATGATGTGAAATTAATTTTGTGTTATTTGTGATGTGATATTAGTTGCCAATTTAATATCATTAAATCATTAAATAATTTAATAATTCACATAGGACAGATCTATCTTCCCGTGAGGGCCACTTAATACGTCCGCACGGGAAGATCTATTATCCCGTGTGGGCGGCTTAAGTGGCCTGCACGGGATAATGGATCTTCTCGTGCGGGCCTCTTAAGCCGCCCGCACGGGATAATAGATCTTCCCGTGCGGTTGGGCCGTCTGCACGCGAAAATTTGATTTTCCCAGACCTTCTTGTGCGTGCGGGCCAGCCTTTCGCACGAGAAGATGTCTCTCGGCCCGCATGCAAAAATCGTTTCTCCAGTAGTGGTAAGTGCGCACATTTACAGTGACTTAATCTTGTATTTAGCTGCTTTCCCATTTTTCACTAATACAGAAACCTTCATAGTGTTAGTTCGGAGCTCCCAATATGTGTCGGTTTCGGACCCAACACTTATTGGTCGGCACTCATTGGGTTTATAGGTGCCGGTTAGTATGAGCCGACACCTATTTTGCCGGCACCCACAATCCTTATAGGTGTCGGTTCTCCACAAGAACCAGCACCTATTGGGCTTATAGATGTCGGTTAGTAAGAGCCGACACCTATTTTACCAGCACCCACGATCCACATATGTGCCGGTTATTTATAAATAACCAGCACCTATAGGCTTGAAATTCTAAAAAAGTAATATTAGAATATAGACCTGAAAATAGGCAGCATCCAATTAATAAAATTTGTAATTATAGCTCATGCTCATAGATATGTTTTGTTCAACTATGACAATATACAACCTTTCTTGAAGTAAGTTTTCAAACTGATTTAGTATATTATAGTTTTGTCTATTGTTATTAAAATGATCAAGTTCACCTTTGCAGCAAGCATGCAGCATATCTTTCCTCTATTGGTCATCGTAACAAACTAGAGATTAATCGTGTACAACATGAAAGATCAAAATTGCATGTAAGTGAGCAAATGAACAAAAATAACGATATAGTTTTGATGTTTTTTAATTTATAATTAATTAGTCTTGCAATAACATATAAAACCCGAAGCTCGAGTAGAGAATATAGGAGATATTACTGGGACTCAGCATGCCAGTCAACTTCAGCCTGAGACATGCCCGTCAAACCACACGAAGGCGATGACCAGATGTGTTACACATCTCGAAGACTTGACAAAAATTTGTTTGAGCTATACAACATCTCAAATGCTCTAAACTCATACTCATATGAAAATTTTAGTTAATGCTCACCTATTGCTTACATGGACAACAACAATGATACCGACATGATCTATGCCATATCGAGTCGATGAGATCACTTGTTGCTTTGACAGATAAAAATGTTAACTAGAGAAACTTAACACATGATTAGATAAGTGTTCAAGAAAACAAATAGATAAACATTCATAAAATAAATAAACTTAACTCAGGTTCAAGACGTCAATCCAGAAAACTAATCTATAAGATACTTAGAAATGTATGTTCTGCCCACTATTTCTTAGTCTACGTATCCTTTGTCGTTGAACGACTATCTAAAATGTCACTAGGGCTGCAAGCCTCAAGAAAACCCACTGGCTCATCTGAAGCTCTTGAAATGTGATATGCACCGGTTCATACCAAGAATCGGTGCCTATTAACCGGCACCTATAACCTGGTGTGGGGCATGGAACGTCTAATAGGTGTCGAATTTTGTTGAACCGATACTTTTTTGTCAATACCTATGTGCTTTTTTTAGTAGTGTTTCCTTCCCTCTTAACTCATATATACTTGAATTTGCAGGTGTTGTCGGACATTGTAAATGGCACTCCTAGAACGTTAACCGAGAGGGTAAGGCCTAATAAGGAAGCAGTAGATCAGTTAAGATGTTCATAGATAAAGACTACCACTACTGGAGAAACCATCATTGGTTGAAGTGGCAAAAAACACATTAGTCCCGGTTTGAGTTGCACCCGGGACTAGAGATGATCTCTAGTCCCGGTTGAAAAATTCAACGGCTCTCTAGGAACAGTAGTCCCGGTTCGTGTCACGAACCGGGACTAAAGATCACCTCTAGTCCCGGTTCAAATGTTGTCGGCGCGTGTCGAGCTGGGACCTTTAGTCCCGGTTGATAACACCACCGGGACTAGATATGCTACCTCTAGTCCCGATTCGTGTTACCAACCGGGACTACGAGGTCCCCGGCACTCGACACGCGCCGACAACATTTGAACCGTCATCTCTAGTCCCGGTTCTTGAAATGAACCGGAACTAAAGGTCCTAGAGAGCCGTTGAAATTTTTATACCGTTGCCTCGGGACTAGAGATGGCATCTCTAGTCCGGTTGGTGTTACCAACCGGGACTAGAGATTTTCTTTATATACCCCTTCCTCCTTCATCCCGAGCCACCACACTTGTACATCTTCAAAATTTTTCTCGGCTAGAGGTCCGGTCTTTGCCGAGGTTAGCACCTTCTTTGGTGATAATATATTTGCTCTATAAGGTTAGCAACTTCTTACTTTTATTTGCAGATGTTTTTTATACATTTTGCTATCTACTTGTATAACTTCTTACATTCTTAGCACTTCGTATTTTGCGGTTATTTTATATACATTTTCATCTCTAGATTTGTTTGCAAACATGAGTAGATGTTTTCCCCGCTGAAATTCACCTCTAGTCCGGGTGGTTTCAAAAACAGGACTAATTATTATCGTGCCCAAAATTATATTGTGTTATATTCATATATAATTATAATTAACATATGTTCATATATTCATATATAATTAAGATATTTAATATAATTAACATAAAATATTATAAATTAAAATAATAACATATAATTAACATATGTCATATTCCAAACTATTTAAAATTTAAATAATAATATATATTTAACATATGGCCTATTTGAAAAAAATTAAATTAAAATAGAACATATAATTAACATTTGTCGTATTTAAAACTATTTTAAACCATAAACCCTAAACCCTAAACCCTAAACCCTAAACCTTAAACCTAAACCCTTTTACCATTAACCCTCAACCTAAAACGTTGTAGAAAGAAAAGAATCATACCTTGTAAAACGTTGTTTTGCATGACGATAGAGAGAAATGGGGGATGGAAGCTCGGGAAGGAGATCTTGGAAAGAGAGCTTCCTCCTCAAGTAGGTAACTATCGGTCAAAGGCTAGTGCAATAAGGCCATCGGCTAGTTCATGAAAAAAAGGTTAGATCAATAACACATAAACAGATAAACAAAGACAGTCTTACCAAAAAAAGCTACTTGCTATAAAATTTTCTCGCGATGAGCATGGTTAACCATATGAATGATGCAAGGCAAAACGCATTTACTTATGTTTTTGGTGGGCTCTATTATTTCGAGAGACATGAATCAAATATCACACTCCAATGACTCGGGATCAATGAAAAAGCTTATCTTAGTCGTCTCGTCCACATCAGTATCCAGTTCCTCTGTTGATCCGTGAAGAGGCCCGACGTTTTCTGTCTTCTTCACCGATCTTGGTCTCTTTCAACATGTCATGATCCATCGTAGTAGCCTTCTTCACCGTCTTGGTACATTCAATATTTAATGATCCGGATCACGGTCTTTTTCTTGCTTTTCTCCCTTTGCTTCATAATCTTTCTGTCTTGCTATTTCTTGAGTACGATGTAGCGGTACTCGTGTATCTCCATCAAACTTTGAATAGCGAGAGATATGGCAATGATTGGATAGTGCGTTTGTATATGGCAATGATGGCTTGCCTCCACCTGTTCCCGTCTCAATGCCTCGGCGGCGCCATGGAAGCCGCCGGTGACACGCACGACGACGGACTACCTCTATCCGCTGCCGTGATCGATGGGTACTATCGCCGCCATCGCCCCGATCTTGGCTGCAGCCGCCACCACTGCCGCCGGTCTCTCCACGACTTAGAGGTGTGCTTTCTCGTGTTTCAGCGGCAATATTAAAGTTCTCGTTGCTAATGTCTTCGCCTTATTCTCATGAATTGCCACATAAGCATTAGCCGTTAGAGCATTATTGTCCGACCACAAGTTAGGATCTTACGTGAGTATGGAGCATGTCGACACCGTCCTCCTCCTCCTCTTGTAATTCTCCCTAAGGACATTTTTGTCGACCTCGGTCTCACCCTTTTATCGATTTTATTCATAGCTCCCTGCAATTGTAATATGATCTAGGGAATTGACTATGAATTCGGTGGATAGTGTTGGTGCCTCCTCCAACGTGGTTCCCCTTGTTCACCGTCCGAGGGACTTCGGTGCCTCCTCCTCCAACGCTTGTAATTCGGAATACAACGGTTGGTGGCTTAAACCGGTTGGTGGCTTAAACCGGTTGGATGGTGGCTTAAACCGGTTGCGGGGAGCTATGAATAAAATCGACTATGAATTCGTGGATGGTGTTGGTGCCTCCTCCAACGTGGTTCCCCTTGTTCACTGTCCGAGGGGACTTCGGTGCCTCCTCCTCCAACGGTTGTATTCCGAATTATAAGCCACCAACCGGTTTAAGCCACCAACCGGTTTAAGCCACCAACCGTTGTATTCCGAATTACAAGCGTTGGAGGAGGAGGCACCGAACGGTCCCTGGACAGTGAACAAGGGGAACCACGTTGGAGGAGGCACCAACACTATCCACTGAATTCATAGTCAATTCCCCTAGATCATATTACAATTGCAGGGAGCTATGAATAAAATCGATAAAAGGGTGAGACCGAGGTCGACAAAAATGTCCTTAGGGAGAATTACAAGAGGAGGAGGAGGACGGTCGTCGACATGCTCCATACTCACAGAAGATCCTAACTTGTGGTCGAGGACAATAATGCTCTAACGGCTAATGCTTATGTGGCAATTCATGAGAATAAGGCGAAGACATTAGCAACGAGAACTTTAATATTGCCGCCGAAACACAGAGAAAGCACACCTCTAAGTCGTGAGACCGGCAGCGGTGGTGCCGCAGCAAGACTCGGGGCGATGGCGGCGAAAGTACCCATCGATCACGGCAGGCGGATAGAGGTAGTCCGTCGTCGTGCGTGTCACCGGCGGCTTCCATGGCGCCGCCGAGGCATTGAGACGGGAACAGGGGAGGCAAGCCATCATTGCCATATACAGCCGCACTATCCAATCATTGCCATATCTCTCGCTATTCAAAGTTTGATGGAGATACACGAGTACTGCTACATCGTACTCGAAGAAATAGCAAGACAGAAAGATTATGAAGCAAAGGGAGAAAAGCAAGAAAAAAGACCGTGACCGATCATTAAATATTGAACAGACCAAGACGGTGAAGAAGGCTACTACGATGGATCATGACATGTTGAAAGAGACCAAGATCGGTGAAGAAGACAGAAAAAACGTCGGGGCCTCTTCACGGATCAACAGGAGGAACTGGATACGGATGTGGACGAGACGACTAAGATAAGCTTTTTCATTGATCCCGAGTCATTGGAGTGTGAGATTTGATTCATGTCTCTCGAAATAATGGAGTCCAGCCAAAAACATAGGTAAATGCAGTTTTGCCTTGCATCATTCATATGGTTAACCATGCTCATCGCTGAGAAAATTTTATAGCAGTAGCTTCTTTTGGCTGTAAGACTGTCTTTGTTTATCTGTTTATGTGTTATTGATCTAACCTTTTTCATGAACTAGCTGATGGCCTTATTGCACTAGCCTTTGGACTAATAGTTACCTGCTTGAGGAGGAAGCTCTCTTTTCCAGTATCTCCTTCCCGAGCTTCCATCCCCAGCCATTCTGCTCTACTGTCATGCAAAGCAATGTTTTACAAGGTATGATTCTTTTCTTTCTACTCAGATCAACGCAAGAATGATGCTCTCTTTTTTCTAATCGAAAAGGAATGATGCTTTCTGGATTTGTGTTGCTTAGACACTTGTTTCTTGCCATGCAGACGAGCTTGGTGTCATCTTTGAAGATGATGTGCTGAAGTATTGGGATGAGATGAAGCAATCGGAGAACTAGGTAGAACAAAGTGAGAAGAGATTGCCACTGCTCTATTACACTAATGAGAATGGAGCAGCCTCCAAGAGCATGAGAGACGATGTTAGATCAGAGGAGAAGGCATTGACGTTCCAGCTCGTGTCGCAGTCCTTCTACATGCCAATCACGCAGGCCGCACGAGGGTTTTAGGTTTTGGGTTTAGGGTTTAAAATAGGGTTTAGGGTTTAGGTTGAGGGTTAATGGTAAAAGGGTTTAGGTTTAAGGTTTAGGGTTTAGAGTTTAGGGTTTATGGTTTAAAATAGTTTTAAATACGACAAATGTTAATTATATGTTTTATTTTAATTTAATTTTTTTTCAAATAGGCCATATGTTAAATATATATTATTATTTAAATTTTCAATAGTTCGAAATATTACATATGTTAATTATATGTTATTATTTTAATTTATAATATTTTATGTTAATTATATTACATATCTTAATTATATATGAATATATGAACATATGTTAATTATAATTATATATGAATATAACACAATATAATTGGGCACGGTAATAATTAGTCCGTTTTGAAACCACCCGGACTAGAGGTGAATTTCAGCGGGGAAAACATCTCTAGTCCCGGTTGGTGGGTTAAACCGGGACTAGAGGTGCCCACCTACCCGGGACACGTGGCTGCCCGTCATCTCTAGTCCCGGTCCGTGGCTTCAACCGGGACAAAAGGTATGCTCTATTGTCCCGGTTGAATCCACCAACCGGGACTATATCATCTCTAGTCCGGTTGGTGGCTTCAACGGGACAATAGAGCAGGTACCTATATATAGCAAGGGCTTCACTGGGATCCAAACACTTAGCCGTTTTCGCACAACTCCATCGTCTTCTTCGCCGTCGCCGAGCACAAGGACGCTGCCGCAGCACGCCGTCTCCGTCGTCTTCGTCGCCGTCGTCGTCGCCGAGGGACCGCCGCGCCAAGGTCTTCGTCGCCGCCGTCGCCGCCGCTGCCGGAGGTTAGCCGCCGCCGCCGCTGCCGCCCCCTTTTTCTCCGTGATGCGCGCTAGGGTTAGCCGCCGCCGTCGATGCCATCGCCATCGCCACCATTGTCGTCTCCGCCGTCGCCGCCGCCGCCGCTACCGCCAGCAACGCCGTCGCCGCTGTCGCTGTCGTGCTATATGTTTAATGAATATGAATGTGAATGAATTTTGTGAATTTTCTGAATTTTGTGAATGTGAATGAATGAGGAGGTTTTGAATATGATTTCGATGTGTATGTGTAAATTTGTGAATCTGATTTCGATGCATGTGTATGTGTAAATTTGTATGGACTTTATATGTAAATGGATTGTTTATTTAAATTTTAATGCATGAATATTGTGAATTTAGAATTTTGAATGTGTATTTCAATTTAAATGCATGAATAGATTTAAATTTAAATGTGTATGTGACTTGTGAAGTTTGTATTTTTCAACGAACGAGAATGATAAAATCAACAAACGGATGTGGACGGACGAACGGACGGACAGCCGTACGGACGTGGACGAACGGACGGACGCACTAACGAACACTCGTTCGGTCGGTCGGCTGGTCGTGCGTTCGTTCGGTCGGTCGATCGGTCGTTCATTCGGTCGGTCGGTCGATCGGTCGGTCGTTTGGTCGTTACAACGTACATAGGCATGCAGCGTCCTCACTGTCCTCTCCTCTCCACTTCCTCTCCTCTTGACCTTATCTCCCTCACATACATGATCATCTCTTTCTCTCCTCTCCTCCAGATGATCGTACTCACAGACGTGAACGAATGGACGTGAACGAACGATAGGTTAGGGTTCGGTCGGTCGTTTGGTCGTTTGTTCGGTCGTTCGGTGTAGATGTAATCCAGGAAGTGACTTCTAAAAAAATATCACCATTGTGGATGTGCACAATTGGATCTGGTGTCTATCGGATTTCATCTATTTTTTCCCATCTTCTTCTTTTCTGACTATGTTTTTTTACGTAGACATACATGATATTCGTAAATAATTGGTACATGTATTAACCGACAATAATTTTTTTTCAGAATTCTTTTGATCAAGTCCTCAACCCACATCAATCACATGGCTGATCGTGACGAGGAACAGTTTCTCCTTGATGAGATCGCACGAGGAACAGAGTTTTACAATGAGGAGGGACACGAAGATCCAGATCAGTACCTCAACGAGGAGGGGAACGAGGGGGGAGACGAGCAAAGGAACGAGGAGAGGAATGAGGGCTCCGCCTCCGCCTCCGCTGGACAGAAGAGGCCATGTGGCCCCAAGCAAGAAAATAGAGGGTCGACATGTCATAACGGAGGTGGCACCTGACGGTCGACCAATTGCCCCAGAGGACGCCGCAAGGAAGTTTGTGGCGCACAGCGGATGGGTGGTGAGGGATGATGTGCCCATAAGCGTTGCCAACTGGAGGCGTTCTACCAAAGGAGGAGAGGAGCGAGCTATCTCACGGACTCGAGAGAAAGAGATGCGTGGACGACAATGCGCAAACGTTCACCATCCCGGACTCGGATCGGGCAAGGGTCAAGGAATGGACGTTGAAGAAAATGGCGAGCTCTTCGGGAACTACAAGAAACAGTTACACAAGAAATATATCCCGAAGGGCCGGACACGGACTTCGACAAGTTCCCAAAGCTCGAGATAATTGGGATGCTTTTGTTGAGCACGGGACCGGTGAAGAAGCGCAATCAATCATAGAAAAGAACAAGGCCAACGCAGCAAAAAGAAATACCATCACGGGCTTGGGTCGGCGGCTATAAAAGCAATGGAGAAATGGGAAAAATGGAAGTGACCTAGAAGCACGGGATATCGTTCCGAGCACAAGAAACTGGCGGAACGATCAAAGAACTGGTTCTATGCTCACGGCGGCTCACTAAATCCCGTCAATGGCACAGTGATCTTTGGTGATGAAATTCTAGAAGCCGGACGGAGGTTAGAGGAGGCGGTGCGAGCCGGTTCCTCGGGCTCCTTCAGCCCGATAGAGAGAAGGACGAGCTAACGCTCGGCCTCCAAAACCAGAGCACCCGGGCGTACGCGAGGAAAAGGCGTCGTCCCATGGAAATACGGGTTCCAAGCCGACATCGCCACATACGGAGTCGAATGCGGTCAAAGCGAGAGAATGATGCTAGATTCGCAGAGATGGAAATGAAGATCTCGCGGATCGATCAAATTGTCGATGAAAGGGTGGCCGTAAGGTTGGCGAGGAGCGGAGCGGTGGGTTAGCCAACAGGGATCCAGCAACAACCGCACAACTTCAACAAAGCGCAGCGCTGCGCGTCCGGAAATGAAGGCGAGCTGGCCCCACAAGCTCAACCGGGTCCGCCATGCCCCGTGGATGACATCACACGCGGACCCCGTGATCTCGCACATCCCGTTGAAAAACATAACAATAAAAGGTATGTTCGTACTTTTATGTTGTACGTATATTTTCTTTAATAACTTGTCAATCAACGGTCATTATTAACTAATAAGCAATCTTCTCAACAGGTCGCATCGGGCATGGCTATTCCAGTAGCCCGAGACGGCACCTACCACTCCCGGCCCGTTCCACCTTCGTATTCGAAGGTTGAAATTGAACAGGTGGAACGCGGCTATGAAGATCTGGAGCTGGATATCCCCGGAGGAGATGGAGAGACGACGCTAGGAGAAACGGCTCATGGAATATTTCTCTGGAGGAAGATCTACATAAAATTCCCCGAACGAACAGCGTCTCCTATCGTTCCACCGCCCTCGCCTCCACGTGGGCCGTCTCCTCCGCCTCCTTCGCCGCCTCCGCCTCCTCCGCCTCCTGCGTCGCCTCCACGAGCACCGACTCCTAAACGGCCGTCTCCAACTCCACCGCCTTCCAACCCTCCTCCGTCGCCACAACGAGCACCGACTCCTAAACGGTCATCATCCAAGAGCGCGCCGTCAATATCAAGCGGTCATCCAAGAAAAACTCAGAGAATTGAGAAGACGCCGCCACCCGCACCAAAGCGGTCGGCCTCAAGCAGGGAGAAGAAAGCGGGCAAAGATGTACCCCAGCTTGGCATGCAGCCACAGAAGCCTATGGAGTTCAGCACGATCCTAAATATTAGACCTGATTTACGATAATTCATTCAAGAAGCTGGAATTAATATGGATCAATTACACGGGCGTGCACCCCTGGCGAAGGCTCCGCTTAAATACAAGTTCAACCTTGGAAAGTCTCTCGTCAAGTCGGATCTCGTGAAAAGGCTTCTAACTCAGATGTACCACTTCCATCAGTGGTACATGCAACAATCTAGCAAGGGTGAAGACATGATAACATGCAAATATTCAACTGACTACTTCTTCGATGGAGATGACTACCTTTATATCCGATTCAAAGATATATTCGACCTGTACCAACGTGATTCCCTTGACGTCTCACTTCTAACCGCGGGTTTTGTAAGTATCGCCGGTTATTTCGTTTCTTACCTCCTTGAATTTAGTGACTAAAATTCTTTTTAACCGTTGTAGAATGGCGATCCAATACTGCAACAAGCACGAATGCACCAAGCATGGATTCATGGATCCACGGAAAATCAACGGCCCATTGGTTGATCAATTTCCTAATGACACAGTGGACTACATATACAACGCGCTTGTGAAGCAACCCTTCCGGTCCTTCATCCTTCTGCCCTATAATACTGTGTAAGTTTTTTCTTTCTTTCCGAACCAATTTCAATCCCGTGCATACATAAAGTTTCATATGTATCATCTAAACCAATTTACAGATTCCACTGGATTCTATTAGTACTTGACATGGGTCAGACAAAGATCCATGTCTTTGACTCAATGGATAAACAAGAGTCCACGTACTCCCATATATTTGAATTGTTTAACAGGTAATGCCATCTTACTTTCTATTGCATATATGCGGTTCTCGGATAATTACGTGTTAACTTTCAACTGCACGTAGGGCATGGGAACGATTCCGGGGTAATGTTCTCTGTGCGGATGAAGTTTCCAGTGAGTAACATGCCTCCTCCTAATTTGAGTTGAATCATTATTATGTTCAAAAATATGATATGCATATTAAATATGTCGTCGTTTCTCTTTTAGTGTGCAAAACAGTCGCAGGGCACCAACCTATGTGGATATTACGTCTGCGACTACATTCACCGCTTTGTGACCGAAGTTAAAACTGTCGATGATCTAGATGTACGTATAACACAAATTCATACATTACGTCTCGATTTCTTATTCACTTCATATATTTATTTCTCATTTATTGTAATTAATGACAACTTATGCGAGTAAGAGACGACCTCCCCACGAGACTTTCATACAAGCCGCTCGGGAAGATTTGATGGGATTTATTAACGAGCGGGTCGTTGATCCGCGGGAGAGTTCTTCATTAGTTTTAGTAGCTAAACCACAGCAAAGTAGATTAGAGACAATTTTTTATAAGCTAGCTAGGAAACATGTATGAATATTGTACATATTTTGGTAATATATGTATATTTCCTTTCTTAAGTTCGTTTAAATGTGTGTAAATTATATATTTATGTGTATTATAATTTATGTGTAATATATATATATAGCAGTACTGTTGTAGAAATGGCAAATTAAAAAAAATTAATCTTTAGTCCCGGTTAAAGCCACCAACCGAGACTAAAGATTGCGGAGCCGGCTACGTGGCTCCGCCACCTTTAGTCCCGGTTGGTGGCTTCAACCGGGACTAAATGTGCATCTCTAGTCCCGGTTATTTAAACGGGACTAGAGATAGACCACCTCTAGTCCCGGATTCGTAGTCCCGGTTTGACAACCGGGACTACTGAAGGTTACGAACCAGGACTAGTGTAGCTTTCTCCAGTAGTGTACCTTGTAGGGTGTCATGAATGGACAGAAGCTAGACAGCAAAATCGTCGGACCTGTAACATGTATTGAGTGTGAACATCATAATTAATATATTATTATTAACTGTCAAATTGTCATATACCGAAATTCTAGGGTCAACGGAATTTTATCCAAACCAAATAAAAGTAAAGTTTTCCAACTTTGTGAACCAAAATTTTTCATTTTCCAACTTAGGTCAAAAGAACTCAACCTATTTGCATTATTAAAATTTGGTAGAGCAAAAATTTTGAGAACAAAATAAAATTTTTCATTTATAACCTAGGACGAGAATGCAAGCTCATGCGAAAAACATGCATACTAACCTTTAGTCCGCTTTGACCTAGGTCGTTTACGTATATTCGGATTTTCGAAAACGCATCTCATTATAGGTCATATACGTATAGCCTAGACGATTTAGAATTACCAAGAGAACCTACAGTTAATTTTGGATGCTAGGTGTGAACTTAAAAATCTTAATCCAAGGTTCACCTCCTCAGCTCAAGAGGAAAGTTAATACTAATCCGGAGAATAAAATAGCCGCATGCACATAGAGTAGACCATAAATCTAAGAAGACTACCTTAATTTTTTAGACAAAACCATATAAGATAAAATCATGGAAAAATTCATGTAGGTGCCAGAGGCTATACACAAGTTAACATAATTTTTGAGTAATTTAATAACTAGGGTTGATGCCCCAAACAAATTAGACAAAAACAGTCCAATATTAGCCAAAATAATGTCTTTAATCGGCCAAAACAACAACTTGCCTAAAAGACCATTAAAGTGCACACAAGTATATATATGAAATAATTTAATCAAATACTAGGTTAATTAACCTAATTAAAATTAATTTTTTCAGAAATTTTCTCCTCAGCCTTGGTCCTCTAAAAATTCAAATAAGCCTCTAAATACCCTATCTTTAATAAATTTCTCGGAACAAAACCACTAATTATTTTTTATGAAAAAAATAGAACCTAAGTATGACCATCTACCTCCAGTAAAATATTCACAAATTTACCAGGTTCACATATTAACTTATCAAGCTACAAATTTAGAGGTGAGAATTAATTCGAAAATAACTACAAGATTCAACAGCACCCAAGTTTTCACCCACACCTCTCCTACCTGTCTAGCCAACCACGCCTTGGCCCCACCTGGAAGCCACCTGGGCTCGCCCCATCTCTGTGCAACGCGCCCCACCGCTCAAGAACTTACTGGGAAATGGAGGAAGGGCGGTGACACGCGCCGGCATGGCTCCAAGTCCACCGAGGTCGCCACCGCCAGCTCACCTTGCACCATCTGAAAAACTCTCTACACCATCGTGCTCCTCCTCGCTCCTCCATTACATTCCACGAAAAACCCAGGGAAAAGCACACCTCAGAGATGCCGGGAACAAGCTCTTTTAGCTGGCAACCGCAAGTGTTCGATGGTCTCCCTCCTCGGTCTGGTGAGTGTCATGGCGAGCCGACCACGGGAACGTACCCTTCTATCCATTCCTGACACCACCGTGCCCTTCATTTCCCATGTTACATAGGTCGGACCACGGCGACGTGGTCACCCTCGCCATCGGCACCGGTGCGCCGCCGCATGTCGCGTTCTCGTTGCACAGTGGAAGTCTGGCCGAGCCACTTTCCCGGCTTGATCGCCACCTTACCAGGAGCTCGCGGCCCTAGCACGGGAATCCACAAAGTCCGGAAACGCCAGATCGAGATCGCCTTCTTCAGCTCTGGTCGGTGAGTCGACCGCCGATTCCCATTGCCTCGGGTGAGCTTCCATCCGATTCCTTGTGCATACTTCTCTTCTGGGCCCCCACTAAGCTCCGGGACATCCCCTCCTAGCTGCGCATCGCCGGGAGCGGGCCACCGCCGTGAAGCCGACGCCATCCGCCGCCGCCGAGCTCGTTCGTGAGGTTCCATCATCGGCCAACCCTCGCCGGACGTTGTCAACCATTCGGTAAGTTTCCTAGATGCTCTTGAACCCTTTTGCATGCATCGTCGTGGCGTGAAACGAAATGAAACTTGATTTGCACCGGCATGCCGAGCCACCGCACCGCTCGCGCCATCACTGTCGTTGATTCTGGCCATCTCCGGAGGCGAAAACACCACCGACGGGTCCGCAAGAGGACCAGCTTCATTTTAAGTTTTGGGTGCGTAGGTCTAGAAGCCGCCGTTCGCCGTTGCCATCGCCGCCTTGCCCACCGGCCGGTCGAAGCTCTGCTTCGGCTGCTACCTCACCATGCCACACCTATGACAAGTGGGTCCCATCTGTTTAAATGCTAAACAATAGAGGGATAAAAGATGGTAGGGTTTGTTTTGTAAAAGTACTTTCAATGACCTGTGGGCCCATGGGCTCCTACGTAAATAAATTGAAACATAGGGACTCTTAGTGAAATGATTAAAGACATGTGCCGCTTTAGATTTTGAACACGAAAACTAACTGAACTTTAAAAATCCATATAAAATCAGAGAAAGCTCCTTTTTATATGATTCCAATTGCCATAGGTTCAAAAAGTTATCAACTTCAATATTATGAAATAAAAACTTGCACTTACAATACAAACTTTATCTCTAAAATTTCAAATAAGGAAAATCATCCATAGAGCTACCACAAACTTCTAAAATACATAGGAAATTCAATTTAACTCATTTTTGGGCAAAATCAAGTTCTAAAGATCCACCAATTTACACACTCAATTTAGGAAAAATAAAAACCTATAGTCATTTTGTACCAAATATCTTTAAAATTATTTTTATTGAAATGATGTGCTTAAGGTAAGCTAGACTATGGAGATCTATTTAAAATTCATCTCAACTCCTTTTTAAGTAAACTCAATGCCTGTAGATTCACCAAAACACATGCTTTCGAGTTATAAAATAAAAATATGTGCCTACTGTATAGCAACATCACTTAAATATTTAAATAAGAAATAAACTCTTTTATGCACACTCCAACTTGTAAAATTTGTAGAAAATTCATTTTTAATCCATCTCAAGTGAACCGAGTCTCTATAAATCCAGAAAGTAATAAACTTCAATTAGATAAAATAAAATATGACAACTTATATACCAAAAGTACCAATAAACCTTAAGTAGACAACCATAGATGCTAATCACCAAAAAACTAAGCACCATGGGTAAGTATGTGTAGATATATATGTAAAACTGTACCCTAGCTCTAAGTAAACCAAATTAAAAAACTATTAGACCAGATAAGCCATATGTTTGACCCCATTTACCGAGAACTTGATACACTTACTCATGAAAACATGCTCTAGGTTAATAAAAGGACATTTTCCTTAATCTAGGTTAGAGTATCCCTAGCTTATAAATTAAGGACCACAAACCTATGTACATAGAATGGTTTGGTTAACCAAATTATGCCTAATAACAAACTGAAATTAATAGTAACAGGATCTGAATGAACAAATCCTAATTTAAACGCATCTAGACCGTTATATGTATATAACACGTTATAACTCGGGAAATATCTGAAAAATCCTTAGAACTCCAAAAAAATTGTGAAACCCAATGTGTTAATATTGGAAAACACATCTCTACACTTATGGGATGTTACACCTAATAAAAATCGCTTTGCAAAAATATTTTAGAACTCAACCTAATAAAATCATATCCTATATCGAGTAAACTTCTAAAATACATAACTTTCAAATGGAATAAGATAAAATAGAAATTATTTCACCTAAAATCATTTTAGGTCAGTACCTACTCAATGTGCTCAATGTGAAAAAATAGCATTTTAGATTTTTTGCATATTTCGGTGTTTAATTGCATAACATATACTTTCTATTTTATAGATGAATGCTTAAACGATTATAGATGAATGCTTAAACGATGAAGAAGAGAATAGATTTTATAGATGAATGCTTAAACAGTGAAGAAGAGAATAGGATGCTGACATTTTCCAGGTAAGTCCCACCTCTCTCTCTTTGATCACCTTGATCCCATGTTTTGGAGGTTATTAAAAATGTTTGTAATTTTTGCATGTTGATTGTACATTAATAAAGTAAAATCTTGTTAAACTTGCTAGACCAACTTCTAATACTTGCATATTACCTTAACCCCTCACATATGTCCATAACCTTCATTCCTAGCCTTAGGAAAAATATGATTAAAACACCCTATAACATAAGCTTTGGTGTCACTAGAGTACTACAATGCTTAGCCATTCTCAAAATGTTTTCCTTGTCATTATGAGCTCATCACAAACACGAAAAAAAAATATTTTTAAATAATTTGGACAGAACTTGTATACTTGGTATTTTGACAAATAAAATGATGAAAAAAATAGATTTTAGGTTTGGGTCTCAAGTGGCATGCGATTGATGTATCCGTAATGTCGATAGGAGGAGAGTGTGCCCAAACCGACATAAGGACTTCACTCAACATATGTTCATCTCGTATACAGTACAACCACATGTGCCACTATGGGATGGCCTAAGTCAAATAAGCTACCTAGCGACTAGCCTTGCACTCTGATAAGCCGGTGTGTATGGGTTCGAATAACCCGGAGGAACTTCCTATTTACCCCATCGTGATAGTTTAGGCGATTAAGTCTGTCCAATACAATGGTAATACAATGGTATTATGTCACTTAGTGGGTTCCTGTCGTGTCCGTCACCATGGCGTTAAGTTTTAGGCAGGGCCATGCCACTTGACGCCACCATGGCGTTAAGTTTTAGGCAGGGCCATGCCACTTGACGGTTCTGGGTTATATTTTCTAGTATGCCCAGGATAAGGAGAACACGTATCGTGCTGATGCAAGGCTAGAAACTAAGTAGTGTAAAGGCTTCGTTGTGAACTTTAGTCTGTACTCAACATGCAGAGTATGGTGGTATCGACGGGTACCGAGCAAAACTAGAGTGCTTCACTTCATGTGAGCTATTCACATCATGTGGGTAAAGTGTACAAACTTTGCAGAGTCTAAATTAATCGATTAGCCGTGCTCACGGTCATGAGCGGCGTGTGGATATGAATTGAGTATAGACTTGTATTTTTCCTCCTAAATGCTGAAATTACATTTAAAACATGTTGAATTTTGTGAATAATCTCCTCCCTGCCATGGAGGGCAATGAGGTGTATATTTAATCATGATTTATGACTACTTTGATGCTCATATGTTAAGAATTTGCTGGCTGAAATTTCATTTGAAAGCGAATCTGATTTTGAAGTGTTTTATGCAAATAAAATTGCTTTACGCTAAAATGAACCATATTAGGTCTCCCTTGATTATATGTCGTACATGTAGAGTGTTAGGCTTGTCACGGTGCTTGTCAGTATATTAACTTGTTTAATGCACTGACTCTTGTGACTGGAATATTCACTTTGATTGTAGGTGTAGACTTTTGTAGGTGTAGATTTAGTCTTTTGAGTGATGGGGGTAATCGACTGTTTCTTTTAGGATGAGAACTTAATGGGGTAAACTTCTAGTCAGTGTGCTTGTGGAATGGGTAGTAAGCCACTGTCGTTCGCTGCTCTCTGATATATTTATTTGGCCGGTCGGCCTATGTAATTATGTAAGAAATGTACTACTTAAGTTCTTTTTAGTTTAAGTGTATTAGCTATGTATAATGATGCTTGAGATGAAAGTGTGAGTCTAGCGCACATCCTGAGAGCTAGATTTACACGAGTACGAGTTATGAATATTTGAGACATTGTAGATCTTTAGCCTTTTTGTCAAGACTTCTGAACGTGTAAGACATCTGGTCGTCATCTTTGAGTGGTTTGATGGGCACGTCTCAGGCTGAAGTTGACTGACAGCCTAAAGGCCCAGCAATGTCTCACTTATCCCTCTCTCGGGACCTCGGATGTTTTGTTATGCGTGTTAGATGAGCTGAAGCGTTTCACCTATCTTGTAAATATAACGGAAGGTCAGGGTGTCCCTGACACAAATTACCCTAGGTAACTTCTATAAGTACCTTTCCGTTTCATCTTATAAACCATTTTGGGATTGGGTTAGTTGTAAGTAAAAAGTTTGATGAAATTATAAAAAATATAGCAATATTTTTAACTCAAAACAAATATACTATAAAAATATATATTTAGTGGTAGATTCAAAACTGATTTTGTGTGAAGATGTTGCTATGTTTTTATGTAAATTTAGTAAAGATGTTTGATTAAGGATAAATTTAAAATTATTGTACCTAGAAGTTATGAACGGTTATGGTTAATTGATTTAGCTCAATTAAGTTAAAGTTGTATTCTGATAATAGTCTGCCTAACTCAGTTGATACTATACTAATTAAGTTCGTCACTACACTATCATGTCTTTGATTTATATTTGCAGACAAAGGAAGACCGGTTCATACGTCCTAGAGCTTCTAGAAATGCACAATCCGTGCTTGATTGTCCTGTACGTTCTAGATGTGGACAATACGTCCAGTCAGTCTGCATCTCAAAGCAAAGCAAGTTGGACTAGAAAATCTTATTTGAAATCTTATTTCAAATAAAGTTTGACTAGAAAATCTTATTTAGTATTCCCTTTTTCTCCAAAAGGAGCAGCGGAAGTATACACCGAGACAAGGACAAAAAGTGAAAGGAATTAAGAATAGAAAAAACGGGGCAGTTCTGTTTAGACGACCATTATATTAACAAATTGTATTATAGGATATTTAAAATTTATGTAATATGCTAAAATTTATGTAATATTTAAGTGGGTATAAAAAACATGTCATGACTACAGCCAAAAATAGTAACTTGTGATATTTTCAATCTAATTAGAAAGAAAAATTCTTAAAAAAGATAAAATGTCTTGGGGCTAGGAGATTCTAACCTGATGCAAGAGCGAAGATGAAATATGATATGCGGTACCAATGTATTTTTGGTGATGATAGATTGAGAGTTACGTAATTTCAAAATTTTCATTCCATGGTCAGGTTAGAAGCTCGTGGCCTCAGGGGCATTCTTATCCTTTTAAAGAACTTCTCTCTAATTGGGCTGGAATTTCCCTCTCGCAACTTACCAGTTTTTAGATGCTTTTTAGCATTAGCACCTTTTTTAAAGGTCCACCACCAAATTACATAAATTTTGAATGACCTATAGCAAAATTTTTCTAAATTAATTTGAAATTCCAGTTTTCAAAGTAATGAAATGAGCTTAATTCATCTTTTTTTCCGTGTAAGTTGTTTTAGTTGCACCAACTATTTTCTAAATGTAAGTCTTTCTTTAAGCTTCTCAACTCTTCTTCAAAAATATTAAGTTAAATAAGTTAATGTGTTTCTCTTCTCACAAGTAAATCAGTAGTATGAATAAAGGGTTACAAAGTTGTGTTGTTTCCTCAATTATCATGCATAAATATAAAATGACTTATAACAATAAGTGGAAGTACTCACGTGTTATGTTCCTATATATACTACATTATGTTAGTATATAGGTTTTGTTAGAGTAGTCATTATTGACTTTGGCTATAGTCGTATAGTACCATGTGTTTGACATCTATAACCGTGGAATATATTTCTAGACATGAAAATTTTATGTAGTTGAATAAAACTATAATAGATTAATAAGAGCATATATACATGCAACTTGCTGTAGCGGTGGCTGCTAATTTAGTCCCTATAGTTGGATCCTTAAATTTAGATTTATTTAGATTAAATTTTACAAAACTGCATACTTATATAAGATGTTATATCATAAAACTATAAATTTATAAATTTAGCACTATAAATTTAGCGCTGATTTATTACGAAACTACATATTTAACACAGAGAGCATAGCAAAACAACATATTCAATAATGAAACTGTTAAAAAATTACAAATTTAACGTTAATTTAATAACAAAACTATCATGAATCCAACATAATGGTAGGGATTTAAATCATAAAATTTATAGTTTCGAGATAACTTCATTATTAGATGTGTATTTCTAGTTTGGTGATAAATTTTGCGCTAATTCTATAATTTTGTAGTACAATACTCTAAATCTATAGTGTTGTAATAGTTTGGTCAAAACATCAATAGTTTTGGAAATTTACTCATTTATTTTTTCCCTTCGCATCGATAAGATGAATATATAGTATGAATTATGTCTTTTTGTAGTGTTCTCTGATCGTGATGTATGGATTCTCGTTTGTTTTTCAAAAATAGAAAAGAAGAATGGAATTCAACTTTGGTTGTAGAAAGCAAATACCGGTATTTTAGGCATTACTTAAGAAAGTCTGTTTTTTTAAAAAAAACACGGAGCCACATTTTACTTGATTCAGTCATTTTTTAGGTTATTAGTATCTATATATGTTATATATATATGTTGTGTATAAGTATGTTTTTATCGTCTATCTCCTCTTCTAAGTGTTGACATTGCTAGAGAAACCCACACTAGTCTGGTTGTGAAAGCGTGACTACGAATGCGGGACTAAAGATCATCATCTTTAGTCCCGGTTGGTAACACCAATCGGATTAAGATGCCAGTGCCACGTGGTTGGTTCAGCCATCTTTAGTCCGGTTGGTGTTACCAACCAGACTAAAGGTTTTTTATTTTTTTAGTTTGCTCCTCCTATATTGCTAACTTGCTGCATACATATTTTACACACATATATTTATACATATATATGTGCAACATGCATATATATATATATATATGTATAAATATATAATTTACATACATATAAATAAACGAAATATATACATATATTACCAAAATATGTACACATATGTACAATATGTACAATATTTATATATATTTCGTATGTTACAAAAAATTTTCTATTTTGTAAATCCAGTGGTTAAGTTACTTAAATAAAAGTAGAACTCTCCCGCAGGATCAATGATCTGCTCGTTTATAAATCTCATCAATTCTTCTTGAGCGGCTTGTATGAAAGTCTCGTGGGGAGGTTGTCTCTTACTCGCATAAGTTGTCATTAATTCGAATAAACGAGAAATAAATATATGAAGTGCATAAGAAATCGAGACGTAATGTATGAATGACTGTTATACGTATATCTATATCGTCGATAGTTGTGACATCGGTCACAAAACGGTGAATGTAGTCGTAGACGTAGTATCCGCATAAGTTGGTGCCCTGCGACTGTTTTGCACACTAAAAGAGAAACGACGACAAATTTAATATACATTTCATATTTTAGAACAAAGTAATGATTCAAAACAACTTTGGAGCATGTTACTCACTGAAAAGTTCATCCTCACGGAGAGCTTATCTTTTCAATTTCTGCGAACATTTGCTCGCGTGCCCTCTTCTGTCTAACTGATGAGGAGGCCACATTCTCCTCCTCATTGAGGTACTGATCTGGATCCTCGGTCTCCTCCTCAGTGTAAAATTGTGTGCTACCGTGTGCGATCTCGTCAAGGAGAAACTGTTCGTCGTCACGATCAGCCATTTGATTATTATGGGTTTGAGGACTTAATCAAATAATTCTGAAAAAGAAAAAATTATTCGGTTAATATATGTATCAATTATTCAGGGAAATCATGTATGTTTATGTAGAAAAAAACATAGACAAAAAGAAGAAGATGAAAAAAAAGATGAAATCCGGTAGACACTACGTTCTATATTTTCCTTCTTCTTCTCTTTTGTTTCTCTAACCCTAACCGTAACCCTAACCCTAACCCTAACCCTATTCAGGGAGAGGAGAGGATAGAAAGAGGACGTTGCATGCCGAGCTACGTTCGTTTGACCGAACGAACGACCGAACGAACGAAACTCATTCGTTCATTCGTTCTTTCACGTCCATTCGTTCGTTCGTTCTTTCACGTCCATTCGTTCGTTCATTCTATCGCCTGGAGATAAGAGGAGAGGAGAGAAAGAGAGGAGGATGACGTGAGGGAGATAAGGTGGACAGGAGAGGAAGTGGAGAGGAGAGGATAGAAAGAGGACGTTGCATGCCGAGCTACGTTCGTTTGACCGAACAAACGACCGACCGAACGAACGATTGACCGAATGAACGACCGAATGAAACTCATTCGTTCGTTTGTTCATTCACGTTCGTTTGTCCGTTCGTTCTATCGTCTGGAGATAAGAGGAGAGGAGAGAAAGAGAGGAGGATGACGTGAGGGAGATAAGGTGGAGAGGAAAGGAAGTGGAGAGGAGAGGATAGAAAGAGGACGTTGCATGCCAAGATACGTTCGTTTGACCGAACGAACGACCGAACGGACGAATGAACAACGCCAGACCGACCGAACGAAACTCATTCGTTCGTTCGTTCATTCATGTCCGTTCGTTCGTTCACGTCCGTTCGTCCGTCCGTTTGTTCACGTCCGTTTGTCCGTTTGTTCACATTCATAAATCACGTTCACAAATTTAAACATAAAGTCCATTCATATATAAAGTCATCCATTTAACATCAAAAGTCCATATTTACATAAATTCCATGTATACATAAACATTCCATTCCATTCAAAATTCTAAAATTCACAATAATTCATCCATTATAATTCACAATTCACATTCAAAATTTACAAATCACATTCACAATTTAAACATAAAGTCCATTCATATATAAAGTCATCCATTTAACATCAAAAGTCCATATTTACATAAAGTCCATTTATACATAAACATTCCATTCCATTCAAAATTCTAAAATTCACAATAATTCATCCATTATAATTCACAATTCACATTCAAAATTCATAATTCGCATTCACAAGTTCACATTTACATCAAAATTAATTCACATAATTTCACATTTTGATCCCTCCAAATGTGAGGCGGGGAGGCGAGGGCCGCGGCGGAGGAGCGGCGGCGGCGGGGAGCGAGGCGGAGGCGGCGTCGGGGAGGCGGGGCCGGGGTGTCGAGGAGGCGGCGGCGACGGCGGCGTGGGCGGGGGTGGCGGCGGCGCCATGGGGAGGCGTGCAAGGGCGTGCGGCGTGAGGCGGCGTGCGTGCGGCGACGACGGCGACGGCGATGGTGATGCCTTCTCGGCCCCAAAACCCCGAAACCCTAAACCATATATATATATATATATATATATATATATATATATATATATATATATATATATATATATATATATATATATATATATATATATATATCATCACAAAGAGCGCGGCGGCGGCTAACCTGTGGTTGCGTGTCCCCGGTGACGGCGACGCGGAAGACGGCGGTGCGTCGGCGTCCTAGGGTGTTCGGCGACGAAGACGATGAACGGTTTGTGAAAACGGCTAAGTGTTTGGATCCCAGTGCGGCCCCTGCTATATATAGTCATTGACATCTTTTGTCCTGGTTGAAGCCAACAACCGGGACAAAAGATACTTTAGTCCCGGTTGGTGGCTTCAACCGGGACAAAAGATAGGATCTTTAGTCCCGGTTGAAGCCATCAACCGAGACTAAAGATGGCGGGGCAGCCATGTGGCCTGGGCATCTTTAGTCCCGGGTTAATCCATCAACCGGGACTAAATATGTTTTCCTGCCCATCCAAATTCATCTTTAGTCCCGGTTTATGTTAAAAACCAGGATTAAATATTTCAACAGTTTTAAATTATAATAATCATATTCAAAACTATTTTAAATTTATATAATTATATACAATTAACATATATACTATTTGAAAAATATTATAATTTAAATAATAACATATAATTAACATTTGTATTATGGAGTATTAAAATTATATAATAACATATAATTAAAATTTGAAAATGGTGTCTCGAGTAGTGTATTCTTTATATCATTATGACTGTCATTACACACACATTGACTTATGGACCCATAAAAAATGAAACAGTGACATACTCGAATATTACCACATATAAAATTACCACGCATAATAACCGTGATATAACCACACGATTATGTGAACCCTGGGTTCAACTTCTAACCTGACACGATTTGGATGGAGAAGTGATCGTGTGGACACGTGACATGGCTCCCTATGGTGTTTGGCGCAGGGACCAGCAGTAGTACTCCTCTTGTATATAAAACGGCTGCTTCTCAATGCTTTCTTTCCCATTTGCAAATTGCAAATAGATCTTCTCTCCTCAGCAAATCACCCAAATTTTATTTTTATTTATGCTTGCGATCAATGGTTAATCAGCATTGGCAAAGCTTTTGTGATTTCCTTGTAGGAGTAGCGCACAAGCCATTGGCATTGGTGCGAATGATTAGAGATCCAACTCATTTAATGCCAAAGATTTGGCTGTGCTCTCTACTACACGGTGCTGGTGACCCAGCAGCAACTACACTACACACACCCTACTACTAGAAGTAGCAAAGCAACCGCACCTTAGCAAATCGCCCAAATTTCATTTAGATCGATGGCTTGCCTCTCTCGTCTCGATGCCTCGACGGCGCCATAGGAGCCGCCGGTGATATGTGCGACGACGGACTACCCCTACGCCCGTCGTGATCGAACAGTACTACCCGCCGCCGCAGTCCTTGCTCCTTCCACCACCGCTGCCGTTGGTCTGCGGCGGACCGGTTGTTGTTCCCGCTAGTCTCGGTTTGTGTAAAAAACCAGGATTAAATATTTCAACATTGCCCTGTTATAATGTATTTTAAATTATAATAATCATATTCAAAACTATTTTAAATTTAAATAATAATATACAATAATTTTAATATAACAAATTTATAATAATTTACAATAAATTCAAATGATAACAATAATATTCAATAATTTAATTTAATTTACATCATCCATACATAAATTTAGCTAAGTGACGTTTGTCCTCACGTACTTTCTCTACACAATTGTTCCTTCGTTATGATCATTGCGTGAGTAAAGGGTGTCCTTATTTGATAGGAGGATGTTTGGGTCAACCGCCACCACGAACGGAGGTTTCCCGTCAAACTGATCGTAATCATCGTCAGTTCTATCCTCGATTCCCACGATTTTTCTTTTGCCTGGGAGAACCACGTGACGCTTTGGCTCGTCGAACTCTTTTCTCTTCTTTGCTTTGCTAGACATATCCTTGACATAGAAAACTTGTCGTACATCATTGGCAAGGACGAATGGTTCGTCTAAGTATCCAACCTTGCTCAGGTCGACCGTTGTCATCCCACTTGCATCAATGGTTACGCCTCCAGCACTGAGCCTAACCCAATGGCACCGAAACAGAGGGACCTTCAGAGGTCCATAGTCCAGCTCCCATATGTCATCGATGTTGCCAAAATATCTGCTAGCCATACCGTCGTGTCCCACGGCATCGATGCGGACAACACTATTCTGATTCATGCTCATTAAGTCTTGGGCCCGTGTGTAAAATGTGTACCCATTGATTTCATATGCCTGGAATGTGGTGATCGAGCAAGATGGTCCCCTCGCCAAGAAGGCTAGTTGTTGGTCAATGCTCGCATTGCCCATGAGACGTTGTAGCCAAGCAGGGAATGCATCGATGTGATGGCGTGTAATCCAGGCATCCGTCTTACCGATGTTTTCCGAGCGAATAATCGCCAAGTGCCCCTCGATGTAAGGAGCCACCAAGGAAGATTGTTGCAACGGTCCAATGTGCTTTCCTGTACAAATCATTGTCTATGTTCATTATTGCCTTCCTTCCAAGAGTTCCCTTCCCCCGTAGTCTACCTTCATGGCTTGATTCAAGCACCCCGATGGGATGAAGGTCTTCAATAAATTTGACGCAAAACTCAATCACCTCCTCTGTTCCATATCCCTTGGCGATGCTGGCCTCCGGACGAGAACGGTTATGGACGTACTTCTTTAGAACGTCCATATACCTCTCGAAAGGGAACATGTTGTGTAGGAATATCGGACCGAGGATACGGATCTCTTTGACAAGGTGGCATAGGAGATGTGTCATGATATTGAAGAAGGAAGGCGGAAAGATCATCTCAAAACTGACAAGATATTGGACCACATCATTTTGAAAGTCTTCTAGTCTGTCTGGATCGATGATCTTCTGTGAAATTGCGTTCAGGAAAGCACATAGCTTTGTTATTGTTGTCCGGACATTATCGGGAAGGATACCCCGAATTATAACGGGAAGCCTCGTACGTTGATTTCGGCAATTCGTTTCCCTTTGGAAGAATGTTCTTCACGAGTTTTAGTAACTCCCCAAATGTCTTGTCACTGACACCATTTTAGCCTTCCATTGCAAGAATTCCAGCGTGGTACCCAACTTTTTGTGCCTCTGTTCACAGCCTGGGTACAAGGACGTTTTGTGATCCGCCAATGTACGCTCCAATTTCTGCACCTTCTTTTCACCTTCGCAGTCCCCCTGTACGTCGTGCAACATCTCACCAAGGTCATCAGACCCGTCGTTTTCTTCAACATCCCCGCCCGTCTCGCCTGCTGTATTCTCTTCAAACCCACCGTATTGACCATAGTCCGGAATGTTATCGTCGTCTTCTTCATCTTCTTCCATTGCAACCCCCACCTCTCCGTGCGATGTCCAGCAATTGTAGTGAGGCATGAATCCCGACTGAAACAAGTGGGCATGAATAATTCTTGATGTAGAATACTCCTTCTCGTTTTTGCACTTTTTGCATGGACAACGTATGAAACCCTTCTGCTTGTTGGCATCGGCCACACTCAAAAAATAATGCACGTCTTGAATAAACTCTGTCAACTATCGATCCGCGTTGTACATCCATTGTCGATCCATCTACATGGAATGCTCAAAAATCGTAAGAAAAATCCACGAAATTCGAACCATTTAAATATTATTACAGTAATTATATATATATATATATATGTAATCAGACAAAAATTATATAATGGAGGAGGAAGGAGTATAAAAAAGGAACCAATGTAGAGTATATCAAGATGTCCTACTGCACAGCGTACCTCTCGTCTCATCGCTTGGTCTTAGACTTGACATAAACGGTTTTTTTAAGTGGTAAACATAAAATTAATTAATTATTTTAAAAGTTCTTTTTAATGTACGTAGTGTACATATTTATAACTATTTTAATGATCTTAAAATTACCTTACTTTTCTAATCTACTTTTTTCTTTTGTCATCTATTCTATAACTTTTTGTCCAAAAGATTCTCTCATCATTTTCCATAAATATTTTTGAGATAAAATTGTACGTAATAAATTTCTACAAATGTAACGTGTTAGGCATACTTTTCTTTCTCTTTATTTTTCCAGACATTTCCTCAACCCAATGTAATGTGCTTAGTAAAATAATTAGTCTAAATAAATTTTCTCTCTCTTCATGTTTGCATAAAAATCTTGAGATAAAAATGTATAGAAAAAACCGTAAAAAGCGAAATGCTAAGCATAGACCATAAGAAAAAGAAGTTGCTAACCTTGTAGATAGCAAAGATTTATGTATTATTACTAAAACAAAATCACAAAAATTTTGGCAAGCATCTCCCCTCTAGCTAAAGCAAAAGTTTGAAGACAAGTGGAGCTCGCTTGATGGAGGAGGAAGAAGTATAAAAATGAATCATATTTTTAGTCCGGTTGGTACACTAAAGACCTCAGACGCCTGACAGATTTGAACCGAGACTAAAGATGATCTTTAGTCCTGGTTCGTGTTACAAACCGAGACTAAAGGTCCTAGAGAGCCGTTGCCTTTTTAAACCGGGAGTAAAAATATTTTTAGTCCCGGGTATCACTTCAACCGGGACTATTGTGGATTTTGACACTTCAACCGAAAATGGTTTCTCCGGTAGTGTGATCAATTAGTTTTAATCTTATAATTTCCTTATAAAGCGTGTATTATTAAAAAATACAGTGTAATTATTGAAATTTGTAAAGTAACTTGACATTGTAAAAACGATTGGATATTTTTTTATTGGGAAAATATAGTGTCATAGCTTGTAAAAAATATAAATACTTCTTTGCGAAAAAAAGAGACTTAGGTGCATAAATAACTGTTGACTAGCCAGGATGACAAACATATACGGAAGAAATGAACTAGAACAAATGGTACCATGTAGAAATTCGACTTCATCAACGACACACCGTATAAGCGATCGGTAGAGCTAGCTTTGGTCAAATGCATATGGCATGAGACTTTTGACACAGATCCATTAATTAATATTAGTTACCACGCCTTTTGTTCAATGCTATGGCTACAGGCTACGGAACTAGTAACAAACTGCTTGACTTTTTATATTAACCGACCTAAGCTATAGTTATCTTGTACAGGAGCTGAGGGCGGCGCCCAACCAAGTCGCGACTCGCGACGCGTATGAAGTATGAACTAGACAGCAGCCTACCACGTCACCGCACGGTTAAAACCTAATTTTTCTTGCTGCCGCTGCGGCTTCGGCTTCGCATCAGTAATCTTTGACCCGTCGCTCGCTCATTTCCTTGCGACCTTTGCCCACATTCTTCACGTCTTTACCTCCCCGCCCGCTACAAAAACGCGTCTCCTCGCCACGCCACGACACATCGATCCCTCGGCCTGGCCTCCCGTGTGGCCGTGTCGTCGATATGAGCTCCGAGCCGCCGAGGCTGGCGTCCTTGCTGCTGCTGGAGGCGACGGGCGACTCGGAGTCGGACGCAGCGGCGGCGGACCGCGGCAGCTGGCCTGCGGACGACGGCGACGCCGAGTCGTGCTGCGGGGAAGATCAGGATGAAGGCGGCGGGGCGGCGGCTGGCTCCGTGGAGGCTTTGTCGTGGGAGCGCTGGATGCGGGAGTACTGCGCGGGCTACCAGCTGGTGGTGACTGCGGACGACGGCAAGTGCGCCGCGCCGGCGACGGAGGATGTCACCGCCGCCGGCGACAGCGACGCCGAGAGCGACAGGCTCTTCTGGGAGGCGTGCATTGCTCACGGCTTCTAGCTAGTTATGTGCCATGATCGATCGATCGATCCAAGGAATGGAAGGCTCCATTTAATTGCTCTTCTGTTCTTCATTTCATTACACTTAATTACTCCTCAGTTGAACCGATAAGGGTTTTATTTCTCAAAAGAAAGGATCCAAAAGGGTTCATATATATGTTGTGAAGTTGATTTTCATCTTTTTTTCATTTGCTGTTTATCACTCTGAATCGCTCGCATATCTAGAGCCCAGCATCTCTCCTGAACGACACCTTCTGCAATTTTTCTTATTACCAAACTGAACTCCCAAAATGTATTAGCCTCAACATTTCATAGTAGTGTATAAAATCCCAACTCTAATATATAGCTTTACTGTTTTATATTTCCATTATCAATCTTTTAGAGATATATTTTAATGCTTGTCAATGTAATATTTTTACTAATCAAAGTGCTTAAAGATTTCAAGGTTTAAATGTATGCATCCTAAAATGATAATGAACCCACAACAGATGTATACTCTTAACACAACATTTTCACATGTATAATTTTAACTTTTCATCTATATTATTACAAATCCAAAATTAAAGCCATGTTCGCATTAAATTGTTTTTCTTTTTTTACAAAGTTGGCAGTTTATTGTATATATTTGCAAAATTATTGAGAATAATTGTTGTGTTCTTCAAATGGACCTCTATATGAAACATTCACTCACTACTAGAGAAACCATCATTGGTTGAAGTGGCAAAAACCACGGTAGTTCCGATTTGAGTTGCACCCGGGACTAGAGATCACCTCTAGTCCCGGTTCAAATGAAATGTTGTCAGAGCGTGTCAGAGCGCCAGGCATCTTTAGTCCCGGTTGGTAACAACAACCGGGACTAAAGATGCTATATTTTGTCCCGGTTGGTGTTACCAACCGGGACTAAAGTTACCCGGCGCTCGACAGTTCGACAGCCTCTGGCGACATCTTTAGTCCGGTTGGTAACACCAACCGGACTAAAGATGAGGTTTCTTTTAAACTCCTTCTTACTCCTCCAGCCTGAGCCAGCTACACTTGTCTTCAAAAATTTTCTCTAGAGGAGAGGTGCTGTCAAATTTTTTTATAATTTTGTTTTGGTGATAATACACAAATCTTTGCTATCTGCAAGGTTAGCAACTTCTTTCTTTTATGATCTATGCTTAGCACTTCGTATTTTACGGTTGTTTTCTATACATTTTCATCTCTAGATTTTTTTTAACATGAGGAGAGAGAAAATTTGTTTGGACTAATTATTTTGCTAAGCACATTATATTGTATTGAGAAAAAGTTGGGGAAAATAAAGAGGAAGAAAAGTATGCTTAGCACGTAACATTTATAGGAATTTAGTCCGTACAATTTTATCTCAAAAAGTATTTATGGAAAATAATGGCGAGAGAATCTTTTGGACAAAAAAGTTATAAAATAGATGACAAAGGACCTTTTAAAATAGATGTAAAATAATTAATTAATTTTATGTTTATCACTTTAAAAGACCTTTTAAAAATAATTCTAATTTTTAGAACAACACATTACATATGTTAGATTAGTACATAATAATTATCGATTATATATATAATTATTGTAATAATATTTAAATAATTTGAATTTCGTGGAATTTTCTTACGATTTTCGTGCATTCCATGTAGATGGGATCGGCAATGGATGTACAACGTGGATCGACGGTCGAGAGAGTTTATTCAAGGTGTGCATTATTTTTTGAGTGTGGCCGATGCCAACAAGTATGAGGGTTTCATACGTTGTCCATGTAAAAAGTGCAAAAATAAGAAGGAGTATTCTACATCAAGAATTATTCATGCCCACTTGTTTCAGTCGGGATTCATGCCTCGCTACAATTGCTGGACATCGCATGGAGAGGTGGGGGTTGCAATGGAAGAAGATGAAGAATACGACGACAACATTTCTGACTGTGGTCAATACAGTGGGTTTGAAGAGAATACAGTGGGCGAGGCGGGCGGATGCTGAAGAAAACGACGATGCCGATGACCTTGGTCAGATGTTGCGCGACGCACAGGGGGACTGCGAAGGCATAAAGGAAGTGCAAAAATTGGAGCGTATGTTGGCAGACCACAAAAGGTCCTTGTACCCAGGCTGTGAACAGGGGCACAAAAAGTTGGATACCATGCTGGAATTTTTACAATGGAAGGCCAAAAATGGTGTCAGTGACAAGGCATTTGCCGAGTTACTAAAACTCGTGAAGAACATTCTTCCAGAGGGAAACGAATTGCTGAAATCAACGTACGAGGCTAAGAAGTTAGTCTGCCCTCTAGGACTGGAGGTACAGAAGATACATGCATGTCCTAACGATTGTATCCTCTACCGCGGTGAGGAGTACGAGATGTTAATGATATGCCCTAGAGGCAACATGGAGATGTTGGATATCATTGTCAATGTTTATGTATAAATGAATAAAGTTCCATGAAATAGATATCTTGTATTGATAAATAAGTACGTGACTTATTTATGAGACTCTATATGTATGAATCTATTTCTAAATGATCCCTGATCATATATCATATTAATGGAACTAATATGATTCTTAGATCGGCATGTTTATTGATTGATGATCATGTCTCATAGATCATGAGTATGGAGATACCAAATCAATAAACATGGACACATGTGTTAGAGAACACATTGTTGGATAGACCCACCATGAGACACTACAGGAATTAATGTGCCATTAGTTGGTCTCAGGTAATGTTGGTACAAAGTCCTTAGACCTGAGATCACCATGGATTCCAACATGTGTAGTAGCCTACTTGGGGACTACCAAATGCTATTCCATAACTGGGTAGTTATAAAGGTAGTTTTCGGGTTTGCTATGAAACATGGAGTGAGATGTGAGTGATCAAGATGGAATTTGCCCCTCCTTTAGGAGAGATATCTCTGGGCCCCTCGAGGTAATGGATTATGGAAATGCATGGCCATGCTAAGTTGATTGAGGAGTCAATCAACAGACAGATAATCCAATACGGTTCGAGTGAATGGTTAAGCTATTGAAGGGATGACACATATCTTGCCTATAGCTTAATTGGTATCGTGAGGCAAAGGGATTTGTGTACACATTACAGGTTCAGAGCCGATATTATATTCTTGTATACTATGGTGTCAATATGTGCTGCTAGGCGCCGCTCTTGACAGGTCGGCTGAGTTGGACTCGAGCCGACGATCGGCTAAGATAGACTATAGCCGAAACCAAGTATACCTGAACCTACAAGGTTGCATGCTTAAGGGGATAAGAACAGGCATTCGAGTTGGACTCGGATACGGCTCGATCGGATAGGGATCCGATCGGATAGAGTCCTATGGGCTTACGACGTATGGGCGGCCAACTCTATAAGACACGGATGAGATCCGATTCAAAATAGAGTCCTGATCGACCATTAGTCCCAGTAGGCCAACTCTATATAAAGGGGCGAGGGGTGGAGAGATGCGGTACATCAGTTGAATCGAATTGCGCCGAAATCAATCTGATTTGGCGCAACAAGTCGCCGAGATCAATCTTCACGGAAACCCTCCCCCACTTTCGAGCCAAACCCTAGCCTTGCATCGCGTGCTAGCACACGGGTGTTCGACGTTCTGTCCCCAGACGTGTGGATACCGGTAGAGGTGCTGCTACGTTGCACGCTGTTGATCGGCTTCGGATCGGCTGCAATCAAAGTGATGCGACTGCGGCAGATCGGCGACGAGAGCGCGGTCGGACGACTCGGATCGGCTGCAACATCGGCGAATCGGCTGATTGGTGAATCGACTGTCCCTAGGAATCGGCTGTCGGCTTGTGGGAATCGATGTCATCGCCGGAATAGTTCCAGATTGGATAGTCCTGATTGGTGTTTCCTGCATACTCCAATCGGTAACGATCTATCGGCCCTTACTTGCAAGTGTTCCTGGTTTGCACAGTAGAAAAGTTTTTGTTTTCGGCTATCGTAGCCTCCGCGTAACCCTTCACGAGAACCTAGAAGCATGTCCGGTTTGTAAAGCACTTCGATACAAAGATCAGACGAGATGATCCAGGCGAAGTTGACAGACGGCCCTCGAAGAAAAGGGTTCTTGCTAAGGTGATGTGGTATTTTCCTATAATACCACGGCTAAAGCGTCCGTTCAGGAACAAGGAGCATGCAAGAATGATGCGTTGGCATGCGGAAGAACGCCTACAAGATGGCATGCTGAGACATCCCGCCGATGGGTCACAGTGACGAAACATCGACAGAACATTTGAAGACTTCGGCGAGGATGCAAGAAACCTAAGGTTCGGCTTAAGCACAGACGGCATGAAATCCTTTTGGAGAGATGAGCAGAGGGTATAGCACTTGGCCTGTGACGATGTGTACCTACAACCTCCCGCCTTGGCTATGCATGAAGCGAAAGTACATTCAGATGCCGGTTATTATTCAAGGCCCGAAGAAACCTGGTAACGACATCGATGTGTACCTGAGACCGTTGATCAAAGATCTAAAACTGCTGTGGAAGAAAGAAGGTGTTCCCGTGTGGGATGAAGATAAACAGGTGCAGTTTAACCTACGAGGGTTGCTGTTTGTTACCATCAATGATTGGCCTGCACTTGGCAAACTATCCGGACAGTCAAACAAGGAGTACAACTCTTGCACCCACTGTATGGATGAGACTGAGTGTACGTACTTGAAACACTGTAAGATGGTAGTGTACATGGGCCATCGTCGCTTTCTTGCTGCAAGCCACCCTGTCCGGAGAAGAGGCAAACATTTTGATCCAAAGGCAGACCATCGTACTAAACCAAAGCATCGCAACGAAAAGGTCATGTTTTCCATGGTGAAAGACCTCAAAGTAGTATTTGGAAAGGGACCCGGCAACCAATCTATAGCAAGTGAAGGTGGTCACGCCGCAATGTGGAAGAAGAAGTCAATTTTTTGGGAGTTTCCTTACTGGGAAGTCTTGGACGTCCGCCACGCAATCGACGTGATGCACCTCACCAAGAACCTTTGCGTAAACCTACTTGGCTTCCTAGGTGTATACAAAAAATCAAAAGATACACTTGAGGCACGTAACGATCTGAAACATATGGCGCAACGCGACGACCTTCACCTGCAACCAAAGGAAAAAGGAGCCCAATACCTAAGTCCAGCCAGCTACACTCTAAGCAGGGCAGAGAAGGAAATAATGTTGAATGCCTGGAGAGCATCAAGATATTGTCTGGATACTCCTCGAATATAAAGGGAATAATAAGCATGAAGGATAAGAAGTTCACAAATCTAAAGTCCCATGACTGCCACGTGCTGATGACATAGGTGCTTCCCGTTATAATTCGGGGTATCCTTCCCGATAATGTGCTTTCCTGAACGCAATTTTACAGAAGATCATCGATCCAGACAGACTAGAAGACTTTCAAAATGATGTAGTCCAATGTCTTGTCAGCTTTGAGATGATCTTTCCACCTTCATTCTTCAATATCATGACGCATCTCCTATGCCACCTTGTCAAAGAGATCCGTATCCTCGGTCCGGTATTGCTACACAACATGTTCCCCTTTGAGAGGTATATGGGCGTTCTAAAGAAGTACGTTCGTAACCGTTCGCGTCCGGAGGCCAGCATCGCCAATGGATATGGAACAGAGGAGGTGATTGAGTTTTGCGTCGACTTTATTGAAGACCTCCGTCCCATCGGGGTGCCTGAATCAAGCCATGAAGGTAGACTACGGGGGAAGGGAACTCTTGGAAGGAAGGCAATAATGAACATAGACAATGACTTGTACAGGAAAGCATATTAGACCGTGTTGCAACAATCTTCCTTGGTGGCTCCTTACATCGAGGAGCACTTGGCGATTGTTCGCTCGGAAAACATCGGTAAGATGGATGCCTGGATTACACGCCATCACATCCATGCATTTCCTGCTTGGCTACGACAACGTCTCATGGGCAACGCGAGCATTGACCAACAACTAGCCTTCTTGGCGAGGGGACCATCTTGCTTGATCACCACATTCCAGGCATATGAAATCAATGGGTACACATTTTACACACGGGCCCAAGACTTAAAGAGCACGAATTAGAACAGCGTTGTTCGCATCGATGCCGTGGGATACGACGGTACGGCTAGCACATATTACGGCAGCATCGATGACATATGGGAGCTGGACTATGGACCTCTGAAGGTCCCTCTGTTTCGGTGCCAGTGGGTTAGGCTCAGTGGTGGAGGCGTAACCATTGATGCAAGTGGGATGACAACGGTCGACCTAAGCAAGGTTGGATACTCAGACGAACCTTTCGTCCTTGCCAATGATGTACGACAAGTTTTCTATTTCAAGGACATGACTAGCAAATCAAACAAGGGGAAAGGGTCCGACGAGCCAAAGCGCCACGTGGTTCTCCCAGGCAAAAGAAAAATCGTGGGAGTCGAGGATAGAACTGACGAAGATTACAATCAGTTTGACGGGCAACCTTCGTTTGCGGTGGCTGTTGACCCGAGAATCCTCCTATCAAATGAGGACACCCCTTACTCACGCAACGATCATAAGGAAGGAATAATTGTGCGGAGAAAGTACGTGAGGACAAATGTTACATAGCTAAATTTATGTATGGACGATGTAAATTAAATTGAATCATTGAATATTATTGCTATCATTTGAATTTATTGTAAATTATTGTAAATTATTGAATCTATTGTAAATATATTGAATCTATTATTGAATCACTGCCACCAGCCTCCGCCGACGTCCACCATAGGAGAGATTTCTTTGGTTACTGATCAGCGAACGGCAGTTGCATATCCGTGCTCGATCGTCGTCTCAGCTGGATCCAATGATCCATAGGTAGTAGTAGTATTGGTATAATCAATCAATGTTGGGGCTACACAGCACAGAGAAGCTCATCTGAAGCCATAACGCGGCAGCTTCCAAGCAGCTAGCCGATATCAGATTCTTTGGCAGTTGATATGGTACAAATCAGCTACATGTTTTTGTTCACCACCTGTGGTGGTAGTGCCAAGGACTCCTGGTTTCAGATCATCAAATTTGCCTGGCGTTTTCTAGTAGTACCGATTTTGTCCACGATTAGCATTAGATAGGTTCCTTTTCGTATTGTGTTGCTTGCGTGCATTGTTTATTGCAGCATTTATCACGAGGCTTAGGGCATTCCTTCAGAGCATGACTATAAGGATCGCAGTTGAAACAACAAGAATCATCTTTATCTGCTCTGCTGTTAAAAAAAGGTAGCTCAAGTTGATGATTCATGTCAAGGTATAATTGAGACATCAGATAGATCATTCCAAGACGAATGTCATGAGCAATACGTTCACAAGCAAAAATAAAGGTAAGCATGAAAAGAAAAACTGTAAGCATGAAAAGGCAATACATACTTAAAGATACACATGAAAAGAAAAACTCTAAGCATAAATTCTCTTGGAATGATCGGGTAACAAATTATTTAAATTTAAAATAGTTTTAAATATTACAAATGTTAATTATATGTTATTATTTTAATTTAAAATATTTTTCAAATAGGTCATATGTTAATTTTATATTATTATTTAAATTTTAAATAGGTTGGAATATGACAAATGTTAATTATATGTTATTATTTCAATTTATAATATTTTTGTTAATTATATGAACATATGTTAATTATATATGAACATATGAACATATGTTAATTATATATGAATATAAAATATATCAACATATGAACATTATAATTATATATGAATATAAAATAAAATATAATTGGATCTTGTAATAATTAGTCTCGGTTTGTTCGGTTTATAAAACAAAGGACTAGAGGTGAATTTCGGTGGGCGGGAAAACATCTTTAGTCCTGGTTGGTGGCTCCAACCGGGACTAAAGATGTCCACCTACCTGTGCCACGTGGCTGCCTCGTCATCTTTAGTCCCGGTTGATGGTTTCAAACGGGACAAAAGATATGATCTTTAGTACGATTGAAGCCACCAACCGGGACAGACATCTTTAGTACGGTTGGTGGCTATCTTCTGTCCCGGTTGTTGGATTCAACCGGACAAAACATGCCGTGACTATATATAGCAAGGGCCTCACTGGGGATCCAACACTTCGCCGTTTCGCACTTCGCAACGCATCGTCTTCGTCTTCGTCGTCGCCGCCGAGCCCCGTGAGCGCCCGGCACGCCATCTTCGTCGCCGCGTCGTCGCCGGAGGACCGCCGCGCGCCGCCGTTTCGTCGCCGTCGCAGTTAGCATCGCCGCCCCAAAGAATTTTCGACATTATGCGCTAGGGTTTGGTCGCCGTCGATGCCATCGCCATCGCCGCCATCATCGCGGTCGACGCCGCCGCAGCCGCCGTCGCCGTCGCCGCCGCCCTCCCCATGCCGCCCACTCCCTTGCGCCCTCCCCACGCCACCCCGAGCCGGCCGGCCCTAAACCCTAAACGGCCGCGCGCGCCTCCACTCCACGCGCCGCCACCGCCCTCAGCATCCGCGCCGCCGCGCGCCCTTTGTGAATGTTAATATATGAATTTTGAATATATGTGTATTTTGAATATATGAATTTTGTATGTATGTGTATTTTGAATATATGAATTTTGTATGTAAATGGACGTTATATGTAAATGGACTTGAAAGTGTATGTGAATTTTGAATTTTGAATATGTATTTAAATTTCAAATTTGAATGTTTATGTGAATTGTGAATTTTGTATTTTCGAACGAACGAGAACGATAAAATCAACAAACGGTCATAAACGAACGAACGGACGGACGGACGGACGAACGAACGAGTTTTCGTTCATTCGTTCGTTCGTGGACGAACGGACGTGGACGAACGGACGAACGAACAAACGGACGAACGAACGTGGACGAACGGATGTGGACGAACGGACGTGGGACGAACGGACGAATGGACGAACAAACGGATGAACGGACGGATGGGGACGGACGGACGGACGAACGAATGGACGAACGAACGTGGACGAACGGACGGACGGACACTCGTTCGTTCGTTCGGTCGTCGTTCGGTCGTCTCCTCCTTTCCTCTATCTCTCCTTTCCCCTCCACTTCCACTCCTCTCCTCCTTATTTCCCTCACATCATTCTCCTCTCTTTCTCTCCTCTCCTCCAAATGATCGTACTCACGGACGTGAACGAACGATAGAACGAACGGACGATAGTTTAGGGTTAGGGTTAGGGTTAAGGGTCCGAACGAACGGACGTGAATGATAGAACAAACGGTTGGTCGGTCGTGTTCTACCAAAGAGAAACAAAAGGGAAGAAGGAAAATATAGAACATGATATTCTTCACAAGTCTTTTCTAGGATGGAGATAATCCGTGATTCTGAATCCATCTTCTTCTTTTTGTCTTTTTTTACGTAGACATACATGATTTTCCTAAATAATTGATACATGTATTAACCGAATAATTTTTTTTCGGAATTCTTTGATTAAGTCCTCAACCCACAACAATCAAATGGCGGATCGTGACGAGGAACAGCTTCTCCTTGATGAGATCGCACGAGGAACAGAGTTTTACAACGAGGAGGGAAATGAAGATACAAATCAATACCTCAACGAGGAGGGGAACGAAGGGGGGACGAGCAGGGGAACGATGAGGAGAATGAGGGCTCCGCCTCCGCCTCCGCTGGATAGAAGAGGGCACGCGGGCAACGCGGCCTCAGCAAGCGCATAGAGGGTCGACATGTCATAACGGAGGTAGAATCTGACAGTCGCCCAATTGCCCTAGAGGACGCCGCAAGGAAGTTTGTGGCGCACGCAGATGGGTGGTGAGGATCACGTGCCCGTAGCGTTGCCAACTAGAGGCGATCAAGGACGGAGGAAATGAGCGAGCTATCTCTAGGACACGAGAGAAAGAGATGCTCGGACGACAATGCTGCGAGACGTTCACCATCCCGGACTCACAACAAGCAAGGGTCAAGGAATGGACGTTAAAAAAAATGGCAGAGCTCTTCAGGAAATACAAGAAAGAGTTACACAAGAAATATATCCTGAAGGGCCAGACCCCTGACTTTGACAAGTTCCCAAAGCTCAGAGATCATTGGGATGATTTTGTTGAATACAAGACTGGGGAAGAAGCACAAGCTATCATAGAAAAGAACAAGGCCAATGCAGCAAAAAAGAAATACCATCACAAGCTTGGGTCAGGCGGCTATAAGAAAGCAATGGAGAAATGGGAGAAAATGGAAACCGACCTTGAAGCGCGAGGTATCGTTCCAGGCACAGCCAACTGGCCGGAACGATCAAAGCATTGGTTTTATGCTCACTGTGGCTCACTTAATCCCGTCGATGACACAGTTATCTTTGGTGATGAAATTCAAGAAGCCGGACGGAGGTTAGAGGAGGCGCTGCAGGCCACTTCCTCGGGCGCGTTCAGGCCCGACAGAGAGAAGGACGAGCTAACGCTCGCCCTCCAAAACCCAGAGCACCCGGGGCGTACGTGAGGAAAAGGCGTCGTCCCTTGGAAATACGGGTTCCAAGCTGGCGTCGACACATACAAGAGCCGAATGAGGTCAAAGCGAGAGCAGGATGCGAGGTTTGCTGAGATGGACAAAAGGCTGACCCTAAGGTTGGCAGAGGAGCGGAGCCATTGGGTTAGCCAACAGCCGGATCTAGCAACAGCCGCTCAACTACAGCAAGACATTGTGCTTTAACTGGAAATGAAGGCGATTTGGCCCCACAAGCTGAACCGGGTCCGCCATGCCCCATTGATGACATCACACAGCGGACCCCATGTGAGCTGCACATTCCGCTAAAGAACATAACAATAAAGGTATGTTCGTACTTTTATGTTTTATGTATATTTCCTTGAATAACTTGTCAATCAATGTTCATTACTAACTAATAAACAATCTTCTCGAACAGGTCGTGTCGGGCATGGCCATTCTAGTAGACCGAGACGGCACTTACCACTCCCGGCCCGTTCCACCTACGTACTCGACAGTTGAAATTGAACAGGTGGAACGCAGCTATGAAGATCTTGAGCTGGATATCCACGGAGGAGATGGGGAGCTGACGCTAGGAGAAACAGCTCACGGAATATTTCTCTGGAGGAAGATCTTCATAATATTCCCCGGACGTGGGTCGTCTCCTCCGTCTCCACGTGGGCCGTCTCCTCCGTCTCCACGTGGGCCGTCTCCTCCGCCTCCAGGTGGGCCGTCTCCTCCGCCTCCTACACCGCCTCCGCCTCCTCCGCCTCCTGCGTCGCCTCCACGAGCACCGACTCCTAACGGTCGTCTCCAACTCCACCGCCTTCTCAGTCTCCTCCATCGCCACAACGAGCACCGACTCCTAAACGGACAACATCTCGAGCCACGCGATCAAGGTCAACCAGCAGTGGACCAAGAAGCAAGAGGCCTAAACTTGATCCGCTCCTGCCAGCCCCAAAGAAAACGGCGTATGACATGACTCCAGAGGAGCTGCACGAGGCCGTCCAAGCTGAAGTCAAGGCCCACTTCAGAAAGAAGTCTCCTGAGAAGCCTCCTGAAATCCCTCAGGAGAACAAGGACTTCTTCAAGAAGACGTACCTAACGCCACAGCCTAAACCGCAACCTCAACCGTAGTCCGACTACGACAGCACTATTCGGAAGGTTGCTGGCAAGGCAAAGAGAACGGGCAAAGATGTACCCAGTTCAGCATAGTTCCAGATGTCATATCAGACTTAAGACAATTTATGGAATCTGTTGGAATTTCAATGGATCAATTACACGACCGTGCTCCCCCGGCGAAGGCTCCGCTGAAATACAAGTTCAAACTTGGAAAGCCTCTTGTAAAGCCGGATGAAGTGAAAAAGCTAACAACACAGATGTACTGCTTCCACAAGTGGTACATGCAAGAATCCAGCAAGGGTAGAGAGATGGTAACGGGCAAATATTCACAGGACTATTTCGTCGATGGAGGTGACGACTTCTATATCCGATTCGATGACATATTCGAGCTGTACCAGCTTGATGCCCTCGACCTCTCACTTCTAGGCACGCGGGCTCTGTAAGTATCGTTATGTTATTTCATTTCTAACCTTCTTGTATTTAGCTGACTAAAATTCTTTTTAACCATTGTAGAATGGCGATCCAATACCGCAACAAGCACGACTGTACCAAACATGGATTCATGGATCCACGCAAAATCAATGGTGTATTGGTTGATCAATTTCCTGATCCAACACTGGACAACATTTACAAGGCGCTGGTGATAAACCACTTCCGGCCGTTTATCCTTCTGCCCTACAACACTGCGCAAGTATTTTCTTCCTTCCGTATCGATTTCAATCCCGTGTGCATACATAAATTTTTATATGTGTCATCTAAACCAATTTGCAGATTCCACTGGGTTCTGTTAGTAATTTACATGGATAACTCGCAGATCCATGTCTTTGACTCAATGGATAAACCAGAGTCCAAGTACGCAAAGATATTTGAACTACTAAATAGGTAACGTCATCTTACTTGCTATTGCATATATACGGTTCTCGGATAATTACTAGCTAACTTTCAACTGCACGTAGGGCATGGGAACGGCTTCGGGCTAATGTTCGCGAAAATTGGAAAGATAAGCTCTCCGTGAGGATGAACTTTCCAGTGAGTAACATGCTCCAAAGTTGTTTTGAATTATTACTTTGTTCTAAAATATGAAATGTATATTAAATCTGTCGTCATTTCTCCTTTAGTATGCAAAATAGTCACAGGGCACCAACTTATGCGGATACTACGTCTGCGACTACATTCACCGCTTTGTGACCGATGTCACAACTATCGACGATATAGATGTATGTATAACAGCCATTCATACATTACGTTTCGATTTCTTATTCACTTCATATATTTATTTCTCGTTTGATCAAATTAATGACAGTTTATGTGATTAAGAGACAACCTCCCCCACGAGACTTTCATACAAGCCGCTCAGAAAGAATTGATGGGATTTATAAACGAGCAGATCATTGATCCCACGAGGGAGTTATATTTTAATTTAAGTAACTTAACCACCGGATCCACAAAATAGATAATGTTTTATAACATACAAAATATATGTGGATCTTGTACATATGTGTATATGTTTTGGTAATATATTATATGTATATATTTCCTTTCTGTGTAACTTATATATTTATACATATATTATATAATATAATATATGTATAAATATATGTGTGTAAAATATGTGTATGTGTAATATATAATATATGTGTGTAATAAATTGTATGTAGCACTGCTGGAGAAAGTAGCAAATTAAAAATATTAAAAAATCTTTAGTCCCGGTTGATGGCACCAACCGGGACTAAAGATGGCGGAGCCACGTGCACCAATCGGTACTAAAGATGGCGCATCCGACCACGTGGCTCCGCCATCTTTAGTCCCGGTTGGTGCCATCAACCGGGACTAAAGATGCATCTTTAGCCCCGGTTATTTCAACCGGGACTAGAGATGGCGATCTCTAGTCCCGGATTCGTAGTCCCGGTTTAACAACCAGGATTACTGAGAGTTACGAACCGGGACAGTTGTGGCTTTCTCCAGTAGTGACGCAATCCACATTTTAAAGATGGTGTTGATTGTCACTGTACATTTCTCACGACATTCTTAGGAAATAAGTCAAAAATCGATGATACTACTATGTATAAGCCGTTAAAAACCACAAGGAAATGTTGTGCTGGCAGCTTAGCTTTACGATCCACACTCATCCACATGATTTATGCCTCTTTTTTCCCATGCAACTTTCGAACGCAAAGCAGGCCTTGCAGATAATTAAATATGATCATGATTTAGATAGACATTCTACCACGACCCGCTTTACTAAAGAACAAAAGTTGTCCATTAAGAGAACTCCAATAACATCATGTCTACAGCAAAGTCTGTATATCTTAATTTTTTTATATATATATATAGATGCAGACATTAAATACATTAAATTCAAACTTAATTTTATTTAAAAATTAAAATACATAAATTTTATGAGAATAGTAACATAACATTATTTATCTGAAATTTCTCTCAAATGAAATTAAGTTTGGTTTTAAGATTTAGTATAAACGTATTTGATATATATACGTATATATAGTAATCACTACTGGAGAAACCATTTTTTCATACGGGCCGAAAGACATCTTCCCGTGCGGAAGGCGTGCCCGCATACGTGAAAAGGTCTAGAAAATACCATTTACGCGTGCGAAGCGGCCCAACCGCACGGGAAGATCTATTATCCCGTGCGGTCGGATTAAGTGGCCCGCACGGGAAGATCGATTATCTGTGCGGGCCACTTTACCGGACCGTACGGGATAATGGATCTTCCCGTGCGGTCTGTTAAGTCGATCGCATGGGAAGATGATGTCCAGTCCGTCCATTATTTTATGTATATTAGCTATTATCCTCTCTCTCCTCTCTCTGATCATCTCCTCTCCTCTCTGTCCTTTCTCTCTCCTCTCCTCTTTCTCATTAATATTAAATGCATAGGTCGATCGATAAGATGCATGTATATATATTTTTTCGCACGAGAAAAAAGACATTTAATTATATTATTTCGTCATAAAAGTTATAAATGTACGTACACAGATTATGCATGCATGTTTATATACATATCAAGTTTCGTCTCGCGCAAATTACAGAAGTCTAGCAACAAATTTACAAATCATTCATTAATGGTGATGCTCTTTTTTTCACTCCCTAAGTCGTTTGAATTTATCGTCCGTCGTCAGCTCTCTCTCCGGATCATAGAAATCGCCCAAATGGTTACAGACATCGCGACGGATGAAGCGGCAAAGATCTACAATCAAGTTAAGCATGGTTCGATTATCGAATCGGTTCGCTACAAGTGGAACTTTCGTGATCTGTTTAAGGAAGAATAGTACACATATATACGATTAGAAAAATTATCTCGTGCGGTCGTTTAAGTGGACCGCACGGAATAATGCATTATCCCATGCGGGCCAATAGCTGACCCCCGGGACCATTTTTTTAGGCGCGGCCTCTTATGGCCCGTCTGAAACTTATTGGAGGTCTCGTCCAGAAAAATCGTTTCTCCAGTAGTAAATTATTTAAAGAATTTAGATAATTTTAGGTATCATTTTGACAGATTTTTTAATTTATTCGATGGCTTTTGACGTTTCTCTATCTTAATTTCGTGTATATATATATATATAGACGAGAAACAGTAAATGTTGCATAGTGTCTACTATCTTTGTAAAAAAAATGTATTTTTAACTTTACACCTGAACACGATGAATGCGAAATGGCTAATTCGCGACCAGCCACGTGCTGGCCCGTGCACACGATCAAGCCCTGCTTTTTTTTTGCTCAGATGAGTTTTTTCCGACCCATCTACTTTTCTTTTTTAGCAAACATGCGCTTAGTCATTTCTCTCCTATGGGATGAATGTTGATTGGTTTTTTGGCATACGTTTCTTTCCTTTTGGGCTTGATTTTTCCATGGTCTGAGTACTTTTGGCCCATTTTATTTTTTCAACTTTTTATTTTGATTTTGTTTTTAAATTTATACGTGCAAAATTTAAGTATGTACAATACAAAATCTATACTTACACATGTAAATGTATATATACGCGTACAAAGTTTATACATATATATATAAACTTTATATTTATACGTATAATGTTTGTACATATACATGTAAAGTTTGTATACTTATATATACTAAGTCTATATATGTATATGTAATTTTTATACGTAAAAAGTATATGGATATACCTATAAATTTATACATATATAACAAAATTGTACATGTATATATAAAGTTTATACGCACATCTTCTATATATACACATACAAATTTTAAACTTTAAATTTATGTTGTATATATATTTCTGTATATGCTTTACATACATATATATAAACTTCATATATATATATATAAATTGCTAAATATAATAATTATATATATATATATTAAGTTGCTTCCGAAAAGATAGGTTGTTGAGGTATACGGCGAGTACCGAGTAGGATTATAAAACTTCTGAATCAAGTGTCGGCTGTTTAGGATTCACCACCCTGTAAAGATTAAAAAATTTTAAAGATAAATTTTCGAATGAACAGTAAGTCAGTGCTGTGAACAGTAAAAATAGCACTGTGAACAATAAAACTAAGAATAGTTTTTTTAGCACTAGGAATAGTAATATCACTTGAATTGATTAAACAAATCTAGTTAATCAAGTGCAGCCAAGTCTCTTTGTAATTTGGAAGAGAAGATAAATGATATCAGAGCTATTCATCATAGAAAAGCTAAATTCAGAAGTTAATATTGGAAAGATAATAATGAAGGGTAACGCGGAGGCTACGATAGCTAATAAGAAATATTTCTACCGTGCAAACCATGAACCTTGCAAGTAAGGGTCGATAGATCATTACCGATTGGATTGGAGTGCAGCGGATATAGCCAACCAGGAGCTATCCAATCCGGAACAGTACTGGCCGATCACAGTCGATTTGCTAACCACAGCCGATTCCCGAGTCTCCTGATCGCAGCCGATCCGACCACAGCCGATTCGCCGAGTCGCCCAACTGCGTCTGCCTCGCTCCGATGCGCCCGACCGCAGCTGATTCGCAGCGCCGAATAGCACTGCAATGTAGCAATGCCTCTACCGGTATCCACACGTCCACGGATAGAACGCCTAACACTCGTGTGCTAGCACAAGATGCAAGGCTAGGGTTTGGCGCAGAGGTGGGGAGGGTTTTCTTGGAGATCTTGAACTCGACGACTTTTGAAGCCACGTGTGTTTTAATCTATTGCGTCAAATCAGATTGATTCGGTTCATCGTGATGCCGCAGCTCTTCACCCTTCACCCCTTTATATAGAGTTGCCGACTGGGCCTATAGGCCCATCGGGACTCTATCCGATCGGATCCTTATCCGATCGAGCCGTATCCGAGTCCAACTCGAATGCCTGTTCTTATCCCCTTAAGCGTGTGACCCTGTAGGTTTAGGTATACTCGGTTTCGACCCGAGTCCAACTCGGCCGACCGTCAATAGCAGACGCCTAGCAGCATATATTGACACCATAGTATACAAGAATATAATATCAACTCTGAACATGTAATGTGTACGCAAATCACTTTGCCTCACGATACCAATTAAGTTATAGGCAAGATATGTGTTATCCTATCAATAGCTTAATCATTCACTCAAACCATATTGAATTATCTGTTTGTTGATTGACTCCTCAATCAACTCGGCATGGACAAGCACTTCCATAATCCATTACCTCGAGGGGCCTAGAGATATCTCTCCAAAGGAGGGGCAAATTCCATCTTGATCACTCACATCCCACTCCATGTTTCATAGCAAACCCGAAGACTACTTTTATAACTACCCAATTATGAAATAGCGTTTGGTAGTCCCAAAGTAGGCTACTACACATGTCAGAATCCATGATGATCTCAGGTTTAAGGACTTTGCACCAACACTACTTGAGACCAACAAATGACATATTAATTCCTGTAATGTCTCATGGTGGGTCTAGCCACCAATGTGTTCTCTAACACAAGTCCACGTATATTGATTTGGTATCTCCATACCATGATCTATGAGACATGATCATCAATCAATAAACATGTAGATCTTAGAATCATATTTGTTCCAACAATATGACATGTGATCAGGGATCGTTTAGAAATAGATTCATACATAAAGAGTCTCGTAAATAAGTCACGTACTTATTGATCAATATAAGTTGTCTATTTCATGGAACTGAATAACACTTTATTCATTAATACATAAACATTGACCATGATATCCAACATCTCCATGTTGTCTCTAGGGCATATCACTAACAGTCTCCCACTTGCACTAAGGGACAATGCCAGATAAATGTGGGGTTTGTATCATTTGGGAGTTGCCTCTCTATATTAATGTTATAGATGGGAGACACTTCAAGATTCAAAACGTATAATCCATTTACCAATGATGTATGAAAATAGAACATATCTTTGAGATAAACTGAACAACCATTGTCCATTGATCTAAAATCATATCCTTCCGCTTGCAAACATGAAGCGAAAATAATGTTTTGACATAGAATTGGACACAATAACAATTATTTAATTCCAAAACTAATCCTGAAGGTAAATGAAGTGATGTAGTGTCGATAGCAATTGTAGCAACACTTGCTCCATTGCCGACGCGCAGGTTCACCTCGCCCCTTCTCAAGCTTCTACTTCCTCTCATTCCTTGCAACGATTTGCAAATATGAGCTACTGATCCAGTATCAAATACCCAAGAGTCAGTAGGTGAAGTAGCAAGATTAATGTCTATAACATTAATACCTGAAGCAGAAGTCGCACTTTGCTTCTTTTTGAGATCCTCCATGTACTTCTTGCAGTTCCTTTTCCAGTGACCTGTCTCCTTGCAGTAGAAGCAAATGGCATACATAAGTCGTAATTGATGTCTACGATCAGATCGTGGAGAGGAATACTTAAGCCAAGAGTCTGGTAATCATCTGAAAGATTGTGAAATTGTTCCACATTTGACTCTGCCAGGAACTCCACAATGGAATGGGGTGTCCGAACAGAGAAATTGCACCTTGTTGGACATGGTGCGGTCCATGATGAGCCAAAGTGATCTTTCATTATCCTTTTGGGGATATGCTCTTGAAACAGTTGCGTTTACACTAAATAGAGTTCCATCTAAGTCAGTTGAAAAGACACCATATGAGCTATGGACAGGGCAACCCCCTAGTTTGTCTTTTCTCAAAATTTGGGAATGTGAGGCTTATGTAAAACATTTACAGTCCGACAAGCTCACACCCAAATCTAACAAGTGCTTCTTTGTGGGATATCCTAAGGAAACTAAGGGATATTACTTCTATAATCAGGAACAAGGCAAAGTGTTTGTCGCCCGACACAGTGTCTCCTTGGAGAAAGAGTTTCTTTCAAGAAAGGTTAGCAGGAGCAGGGTGCATCTTGAAGAAGTTCAAGAAACACCAGAAAATGTTTCAACTACCACGAAACCACAACAAGAGGAACAAGGTGTTGCGCCACCTGTTGTAGATACACCAGCCCCACGGAGGTCTGAAAGATCACGTCGTGCGCCTGACAGGTACACAAGTGTGGAACAACATGATATATTATTATTAGACAACGATGAGCCTAAGACCTATGAGGAAGCGATGCTGGGACCCGATTTCAACAAGTGGCTTGGAGCCATGAAATTCGAAATAGAATCCATGTATGATAATCAAGTTTGGAACTTGGTTGATCCACCTGATGGTGTCAAAACCATTGAGTGCAAATGGGTTTTTAAGAAAAAAGCTGACATGGATGGAAATGTTCACATCTATAAGGCGTGATTGGTGGCGAAAGGTTTTAACAGATTCAAGGTGTTGATTATGATGAAACCTTCTCTTTCGTTGCAATGCTTAAGTCTATTCAGAATATTCTAGCGATTACTGCATATTTTGATTATGAAATATGGCAGATGGATGTCAAAACAGCTTTCCTAAATGGAAACCTAAGCGAGGATGTATACATGATACAACCTGAGGGTTTTGTCGATCCACAGTTGCCTGGAAAGATATGCAAGCTACAGAAATCCATTTATGGATTGAAGCAAGCATCTCAGAGTGGGAATATTCGTTTTGATGAAGTAATCAAAGGGTTTGGTTTCATCAAAAATGAAGAGGAGGCCTGTATTTACAAAAAGGTCAGTGGGAGCGCAATTGTATTTCTAGTCTTATATGTGGATGACATATTACTGATTGAAAATGATATCCCTATGCTAGAATCCGTCAAGTCTTCATTGCAAAATAGTTTTTCCATGAAAGACTTAGGGGAGGCAACATACATATTGGGCATTCGGATCTTTAGAGATAGATCCAAGAGGCTAATTGGATTAAGCCAAGGTACGTATATTGACAAGGTGTTGAAAAGGTTCAACATGCACGATTGCAAGAATGGTTTCTTGCCCATGTCACATGACATTAATCTTAGCAAGAATCAATATCCTCGGACACATGATGAACGGAATAATATGGGTATGGTTCCATATGCTTCGGCAATTGGATCCATCATGTATGCCATGCTTTGTACCAGTCAGATCCAGGTGAAGGTCACTGGACTGCCGTAAAGAGTATCCTTAAGTACTTGAGAATAACTAAGGATATGTTCCTAGTCTATGGAGGTGAAGAAAAGCTCGTTGTAAGTGGTTACACCGATGCTAGCTTCCAAACAGACAAGGACAATTATAGATCGCAATCTGGGTTCGCGTTGTGCCTGAACGGAGGCGCAGTCAGCTGGAAGAGTTCCAAGCAGGATACTGTTGCTGATTCTACAACGGAGGTCGAGTATATCGCTGTTTCAAAAGCTGCAAAGGAGGCTGTTTGGATCAAAAAATTTGTTTCTGAGCTGGGTGTGATGACTACTGCAACTGGTCCAATGTCTCTCTACTGTGATAATAGTGGAGCCATTGCTCAAGCCAAGGAGCCGAGGTCATATCAGAAGTCCAAACACATACTTCGGCTATATCTTCTCATCCGCGAGATTGTGGACAGAGGTGATGTCAAGATATGCAAAGTGCACATGGATCTCAACATAGCCGATCCGTTGACAAAACCTCTCGCTCAGCCGAAACATGAGGCGCACACAAGAGCAATGGGTATTAGATACTATCATGATTGACTTGAGTGCAAGTGGGAGACTGTTAGTGATATGTCCTAGAGGCAACATGGAGATGTTGGATATCATGGTCAATGTTTATGTATAAATGAATAAAGTGTTATTCAGTTCCATGAAATAGACAAGTTGTATTGATCAATAAGTACGTGACTTATTTATGAGACTCTTTATGTATGAATCTATTTCTAAACGATCCCTGGTCACATGTCATATTGTTGAAACAAATATGATTCTAAGATCGGCATATTTATTGATTGATGATCATATCTCATAGATCATGGTATGGAGATATCAAATCAATATACGTGGACATGTGTTAGAGAACACATTGCTGGATAGACCCACAATGAGACACTACAGGAATTAATGTGCCATTAGTTGGTCTCAAGTAGTGGTTGTGCAAAGTCCTTAGGCCTGAGATCATCATGGATTCTGACATGTGTAGTAGCCTACTTTGGGACTACCAAACGCTATTTCGTAACTGGGTAGTTATAAAAGTAGTCTTCGGGTTTGCTATGAAACATGGAGTGGGATGCGAGTGATCAAGCTGAAATTTGCCCCTCCTTTGGAGAGATATCACTGGGCCCCTCGAGGTAATGTATTATGGAAGTGCATGGCCATGCCGAGTTGATTGAGGAGTCAATCAACAGACAGATAATCCAATACGGTTCGAGTGAATGATTAAGCTATTGATAAGATGACACACATCTTGCCTATAGCTTAATCGGTATCGTGAGGCAAAGGGATTTGTGTACACATTACAGGTTCAGAGTCGATATTATATTCTTGTATACTATGGTGTCAATATGTGCTGCTAGGCGCCGCTATTAACGGTCGACCGAGTTAGACTCGGGTCAAAACCGAGTATACCTGAACCTACAAGGTCGCACGCTTGTGGGGATAAGAACAAACATTTGAGTTGGACTCGGATCGGAAAATAGGCTATAGTTGGATCGGCTGCGATCAGGCGACTCGGGAATCGGCTGTGGTCAGCAAATCGGCTGTGATCGGCCAGTATTGTTTCGGATCGGATAGCTCCTGATTGGCTATATCCGCTGCACTCCACTCCAATCGATAACGATCTATCGACCTTTACTTGCAAGGTTCCTGGTTTGTGCGGTAGTTTTTTGTTATTAGCTATCGTAGCCTCCGCGTTACCCTTCAGTGGTATCAGAGCTAAACTTGCTTAGTTTGGATTTCAGATTGGATATGGAACAAGTTTTGCACATGGGTTGATTAGATCAATCGGTTTTATGGGATCTGTTAAGGAGAGTGGATGGTAATTGCGTTCCTTGATAGTGTATCAAAACGACGTAATATGATTACGTCGAAGCAATATCCATAAAACTCGGTTTGAGTCGGTTTTTCCATAGATATGATATATGATCAGGGATTGTTTAGAAATAGATTCATACATAAAGAGTCTCATAAATAAGTCACGTACTTATTGATCAATACAAGTTTTCTATTTCATGGAACTGAATAATACTTTATTCATTAATACATAAACATTGACCATGATATCCAACATCTCCATGTTGCATCTAGAGCATATCACTAATAAATAACTACCAAAGACAATATCAATATAAGGTGTAGATTAAATAATATTGAAGACCATAGTTAGCACTCTAACAATAGTCAACTAAATTTAATTGTTGATCTGATATATAATTTTTATACAAATTGGGATAAAAGGCAAGAAGACTTAGAGCAAAAAGTTGAAGAAGTGTGTAAAGAACAAAAGCAAATTGAAGAACAATATTTTCTTGTTAACAATAAACTAAATTCTGCATTAAAGTTACTAGAGGAATATAAGACAAGGCCAAATAAGATCTTGCAAAACAGTGATTATATCAGAGAATTATTAGAAAATAAAATCTAGTGAAGGAAAGGAAATAGTTTTGGCTTTATCAGGGATAATTGCATCTTCACAAGCTATTAATTTAGAAAAATGGACCTATCTAAAAGTCTCTTTAGAAGAATAGCAAGCAGAGATGATAGATCTTTAAGTTGTACTGATAAACAAAAAGGTAAATATGAAGACATAGATAAGCTGGAAGATATTGCTGAAGTAGACAAACAGCTCGAAAGATATCAAAGAGATACTTTGAAGGCAATAAGACCTCAACAAGTATACTGCATGGGATTCTTTGAGAATAAAAATGGGTTATATAGAATATCTAGAGAAATAAAATTAAGTGTTCTAACAAAACTAGTAGATTTAAAAATAGTAGCTAAAGAATTTGAAAATGGACTAAATTATTCAGGATATAAGTATATTCACCAAGGTATGTATATAATAGGAACCAAAGGAATGACAAGAAAGAAATTAGGAGCTAAAGTTTTAATAACCTTATTAGATAAAAGATGGGACACAATAGATAAAGCTTCACTAGGTTATTTAGAAGGAGATATTAATGAAAACATGTTGATAACTTATATAGCACCTAACTTAATGATGTCTGTAAAAGAATTAATGATGCTTGTAAAAGAATTCATAGATAAAATGAGTCTTGGCTTTCAAACAAAAGGATACGAAGAATTTAAAGGGACAAATTTGATAGTAAGTATAGAATTTATACGAAGATTAACTAATAGAAGTGCCTCCAAATACAAAATAAATGTAAATGATATGATTGAAAAATACATTCAAAAGGAATAGTATTCATGAGCCCTATGACAATAGACTCTGGAGAAAGAGCAGGTGAAAAGTGGCAAATTAGTGAATTTATAAAAAATAAAACTTTGAGTCAGTCCAAAAACTATACAAGTTATCAAGATAGAAAAGGGAATGTTAGTATTAGATTTACAAATTATAAATCCAGAACCACATAAGACTTGGATGCAGAGTCATCCGATAGAAATATAATAAATAATAATAGACATAGTGTTTCAGAGTTTATGGAAAAATTAGATCAAGATAGTGAAATAAAATATTACAAAGATAAATTAAAGGAAATAAATGAAGAATATAATATTTCAATAAAGAGTGAGTGGCCTAAAATAAGAGATAAAGAACTTTGTTTCTATAGAGAATTATTTAGAGTAAAGAAACTAAAAAAGAACAAAACTATGGCACTAGAAATGTTTAAAACCCAAGAAACCAAAGTAGAACAAATAAAGCAGAAAGAGCAAGTTGAACATAACAAAGGAAAGTAGAAGCTTGATAAAGATTTAAGTGAAGAAGAGCAATGGGAAGAAAATGAAAAATTATTTCTCGAAAGCTATGAAGAAGAAATCAATCTAGTAAAAGAAATGAAAGATATAGAAAATGAAATAGATAATGCAGAACAATGATTTTATAAACTCTTTTAGATGAAATAGGTTTGCATAATCTTGATAATGCAATGGAAGCCATAGAAGTAGAATTAGGAACAGAAAAGAGGAAAAGATATGGGGAAGCTTCTGTGAAAAATGAAGGGGAAAGAGAAAGACCAGCTAGGGCAGCAGGAAAGTGGCCTCCAGATAGAGAAGATTTTTCATATAATTATATTCTAGGACAATATAGGCACATGGGCACTAAGAGAAGAGACTTTGAGAAACCTGTTAAATTTCAAAATCAAAGGAGTGATGGTGCTATACTAAATTTAGCCGCACATGACCCCATTGATTGGCCAATATTATTAGCATTTGGAAATGGTTAATAGTTCAAAAATATATACAAAACCAACACAATATAGGAAATAAAGTTGAAGATATGATAACTTATTTAGAAACATTTTTAGGTAAATCTGCTAAGATCTTATGGGAACAATAGGTTAAAAAGAATCCTAACAATTATGAAGAATTAAAAAGAGCTGGTAGTAATCCGCATAATTTTGCAAATGTAATATCCAACATTATTATAGTCGAAGATCCAGAATTAGGTTATACAATATTACAAAATGAAGGGTTAAAAGAAATAGAGAAATTAACATTAACAAGTTGGAAAGGCATAAAAGAATTTTCTCAACATTATTTATATAATGTTACAACTACAAACAAGGAAGGAAAGGAAATAGTTGAACGTTATTTCAATAAATTACCTGACCCATTAGGAAGCATGATATTTGAAGAATATAAAAAGGAAACTGAAGGAGTTGAAATTAATATTTCTTAAGCCATAACTTTTGTGTTTAAACAACTAAGAAAATATGCACTGGTATACAAGCCCAAAGGTCTATGAAGCATTCAGATTACAATTTTTGCAACAAAAATAGTACAAATACCTTTGTCATATGGAGAGAATAGGCCTAGAAGTAAAAGAAATTATAAACATCAAAATAAAAATAACAATAATACTAGGACTAAGAAAAGATATTTCTTAAGAAGATCAGATAATAGAGCACCTTTCTAACATAGAAGAAATGTAAGAAGATATAATCCAAAGAAAACTTATGATAGAACATGTAGATGTTTTATATGCAATTCGCCTGATCATTTAAGCAAAACATGCCCAAATAAAGATCAAAAGAGATACTCTAGTAAATATGAAGAGCAAGAGAGAGTCCTAATTATAGATAGCGTAAACGAAAATATATTAGTATGTGATGATGAAATAAAAGATGATGAACCAATATATTCTATCGTAGAAACAGACGAAATTGAAAACGTTAATGAAGAGTATGAATCAATCGATGAGGAGTTAGATTTAGTTGACGAATTAGCAGGATTAAAGATTGAAATGATGGATCAATTAAATTTTGAACATGATTGGATTAGAGGAAAATGAGACTACAATATTAAATGTGCTTTTTGCATATATTACCCAAGCAAAGACAATAGGGTAACATGTAGTATATGCCTAAAACAAGCTTGCGTTGAATGTATAAAAGCAAATAAGCAGAAATGGAGAAAAGAATTAGAATTAGAATCAGATAAAAGGATATTATCTAGTAGAGTGCGAGTTTTAGAAAATAGACTAAATAAACTAGAAGTAGAGCTAGAAACTTAAAAACCAACTTTGAAATTAAAGCATTACCAAAAAAGAAGACATACAAAATACAGAATTTAAAGAGCAATTGATAACACTAAAAGACAATAATACTTCGAAAATAATTCAACTAAAAGATGCCATAACCAATTTTGGAGTAAATATATAGTAAAGTTACCTTTCATGAAATTTTAGGGATAAGGATCCTTGTTAAAGTAAAGTTGTCGCCCAAAATATCTTATAAGATATTAGCACTAGTAGACACCGGGTGTAAAAAAATATTATTCATCATAAATATTTCGTAATATGTCCAGAGACATATTCATACAATTGCTAATAATAAGACAGAAGTTTCTACAGATATGTACGGAATAAAAAAATCCACAACCAGTTAGCATATAATATTGAAGTATACATTAATGGAACTAAATACATAATAGATGAGATTACAATAAAAGATTTATCAATGATAAATGATGACATGATAATTGGCTTAAGGTTTTTTCAACAATCAGTACAAACCACAGTAATACATGAGCAAGGAATTACATTTATACCATATCAAGATAATGTTTTTTATATTTCAAAGGTACAGAAGCATGGTGAGATATCCTCCACTTGCACCAACCTCGACAACCTTGAAATGCCCAAATTGGAACCTGAGGAAATATGTATAGATTATGAGCTTAGTGAAAATATAGATAAATATTACATTGCGAATTCTAATATAGAATGTATAGGATTACAATCTTTTGCACCAAATTGGTATAGATATATTAAATCTAAAAAATATATTGAAAGAATTGTTCAAAGATTAGAAGACATCCAAACAATAGGAGAAATCCCAATGAAATATTGGGAGAAAAATTCAATTATTTGTAAAATCAATATAATAAATACTGACTATATAATTAAAACATGTCCAATAGAAGCAACCCCAAAAAATATAGAAGAATTTAAAATGCATATAGAAGAACTGTTAAAATTAGGAGCAATAAGGAAAAGTAGAAGCCCTCACGGATCAACCGCATTTATTGTAAGAAAACATGCCGAAGAAGTTAGAGGCAAATCCATGATGGTCATAAATTATAAAAGGTTAAATGATAATACAATTGAAGATGCTTATAACATCCCTAATAAACAAGAATGGATCAATAGAATACAAGGTAGCAGATATTTTTTGAAATTTGACCTAAAAGCAGGATCCTGGCAAGTAAAGATGGCAGAAGAGTCCATAGAATGGACCACATTCACATGTCCTCAGGAACATTATGAATGGCTTGTAATGCCATTAGGTCTAAAAAACGCACCTGCCATATTTCAAAGAAAAATGTAAAATATTTTTAATGAAAACCAAGAATTTATATTAGTCTACATAGATGATTTGCTAGTCTTCTCAAAAACATATAAAGAACATATCGCACATTTAGAGACATTTTTTAGAAAGGTAGAACAAAATGGTTAATTTTATCAAAAAGAAAATGAAAATATGGAAAGAGAAGATCAACTTCCTTGGTCATGAAATAGGGCAAGGGCAAAATACATTTACAAGAACATATTGCTAAGAAAATTTTACAATTTCCTGATCCTATGAATGATAAAAAGCAATTGCAATAATTCTTGGGAATTGTAAATTATTCTAGGAATCATATTAATAATCTAGCAAAACTAGGAGGACCTCTATATACTGAATTGAGAAAAAATGGTCGAGATATTTTAATTTTGAAGACATTAAATTAGAACTAAAGCCTCTAGAATTGTCTTTAGAAGAAAATTATTTCATTATTGAAATAAACGCATTGCAACAAGGTTGGGGTGCTGTATTAAAACAAAGACCTACTAAATATTCACCTAAATCGAAGAAAAAATATGTAGGTATGCCTCGGAAGCTATAAATTAAAAACAGTGAATAACACAGATCGAGAAATCCTAGCAATAATCAATGCGATAAATGCCTTTAGGTTATATCTAGGGTTCAAAGGATTTACGAAAGAATTTATGGTTAGAACGAATTGCGAAGCAATATGCAGATATTATAATCAACTTAATAGGAAAAAAATCTGTAGATATTATAATCAACTTAATAGCAAGAAAAGTTCTACTAGGAGGTGGACCCTATTTGAAGATATCATTACTGGAAATGGATACAAAGTTACATTCGAACATATTAAGGGAAAAAATAATCATTTACCTAACCTGCTCTCTCGTGTACCTTTGTTGCAGGAATGAAGAAATCCATGAACTACAATGGAATTGAATTCTTCACATTTGGAGAAGACACCAAACTTAAAGTATTTCCACCGGATACTTACAAATTTAAACCAAAAACCCATATAATATTAGGTGAAGTTCAAGAATGCATATTAGATAATTTCCGGTATCAATATAATAATAAGAGAAGAAAAAGGTAACATGCTATCTATATTAAATAGTCTTGCTGAATATTTTCACCTAATCAATGAGCTAATGCCAACCTCGAAAAGTAATAAAGTAATACAACAAAAGCCTATATATGTAGTATTTGATGGAAAACTCTCTAGAGTTTACATATTCTTTGAAGAGATAGTAGCTCAAAAAATAGATGTAAAATTAATGAAAGGGTTATCATGGAAAAATATATAGATATAGATAAAGCATTAAGCCAAGCTAGAAAAATATTAGGAATAAATTACTACTTGGAGCCAGCCGCAAAAGAATATATAAAAATAAAAAAAGCCAAAAATAAGAAAGCCCCAGAAACCCCATATTATATAAATATTAAGAGCGAAGGGTCATCTAGAAACTTACATATAAAGAATGCTTAACTAAGGGAGTGGATGCCTTAGATGGAGAATATATTGATTGGAAAATAATTGAAAATTTTAAAAAATTTAAAGAAGCATCGGCTCAATTAAAAAAGGAATTAAAAGAAGAAATACTTAAGGAATTAAAGCAAGAAATGAATAACAAATTTGAAGAAATGAAAAAAAGCATATGATGAAAAATTTGATGCTTCCTTTTCTAATGTTGATACCATGGATATGGATGGTCATGGGCAGCCAAACCAATGAGCAATATAGCTAAAATGCTAAATATATAAATTTGATAATAATTATCAATTTTTGTGGTGGGGTAAGCCCAACCCTAATAATAATAACTTTGAATCAATCCAAAAATACTTTCGGTGAAAAGACATTTCACTCCAGAGAATATAATCTTTCGGTGAAGAGACATTTCATGGTAGAGAATATAACATTTGGCTGAAGAGGAGAGGCACATATGCAAATGTGTCTCCACCTCCGACAAATAAAGGCAAAATAAACCAAAAGAAAGCACTACTCCATGGTGCAAGCTAGCTCGTGAATCCATAGTATCGAGAAGATAAGCATGGAGCACTTCAGAGCTTCCTTCTCTAGCTCCTATAAAAGGAGGAGCCTGTCCAGCTAAGGAGGACACACCGCAAGGAGCTTCCCACCTAGAGCCTTCAAGCAATCCACCAATCTTATAGTAGTATTTTAGAATCCACCTTGTCAGCATAGTTGAGTAAGGAGTGTAATATTTAATCAGTGTAAGGTAAGAAAAACATGTTTGTATTCTCTTTGGGGTTCTCAAAAGAGAAAACCGTATGTAAGCTTACCTGTTTAATATGAAGTAATTTTCAATAAGTATCCCTGTATGTTTGTTCTAGTCAAGCGTTTATGCTATGGACCCTATAAGAGAAACATCTTCGGTCGTTCTCGTTTTTAGCCTGCATCTTGTATTGGCGTCTAGAGAACCCTGTGTCCGTAGAGAAGTATTTCTTTTGGGTGGAACTACGTGAGGAGACGATAAATTCTTAGCTAGATCATTTGTGACTAGGGATATATATTTTAAGTTGCTTCTAAAAAGATAGGTAGGTGAGGCATACGACGAGTACCGAGTAGGATTTTAAAACTTCTGAATCAAGCACTGACTATTTAGAATTCGTCACCCTCCAAAGATCCAAAAATTTCAAAGATAAATTTTCGAATAAACAGTAAGTCAATGCTGTGAACAGTAAAAACAACATTGTGAATAGTAAAAACAACACTAGGAATAGTGAATTCAGCACTAGAAATAGTGAATTTAACGCTAAGAATAGTTTTTTAGTATTAGGAATAATAATATCACTTGAATTGCTTAAACAAAAATATAGTCAATCAAGTGCAGCCAAGTCTCTTTGTAATTTGGGAGAGAAGATAAGATTACCAATGATTGTATATATATCAAATATATATTTAATTTTTATTGTATGTAAGTAATATATATATATATATATATCAACAATTATATATATGTGATGTTATATACAAATAGATATTAATCATACATATGTATGTAATATATATATATAGACATATATATACTAGCAATTGTGCCCGTGCGGTTGCAACGGGCGAAGTCGAGGCGCGATGCGGATGGGGACGGCACGGAGGGGCGCGGGAGCTTCGAGTAGCGACAGGAGGGAGGAGCGCAGGCGCGACGCGGGGCGCGGTGCAGATGGGGATGAGAGGGAGGGTGCGGGAGGGAGGGCGATGGAGGTCTTTTTTTCATCCAAACCCTCCCTTTCTTTTCAGCATTGAACTGCGGGTAGGGCTGGACGAAATACTCGTGGCTCGCTAGCTCGTTCAGCTCGTGGTTGGCTCGGCTCGGCTCGACTCGTTGAGAAATGCTAACGAGTTGCGCCAAGGGTTTAGCTCGTTAGCTATAACGAGCCAGCTCGAGTCAGCTCGCGAGCTGCTTGTGAGCTCAACGAGCCGATGCAATGTACAAAGCAGGGCCTAATGTTTTGCTTGTTTTGCTATTCTTTTGCTTGTTTTGTTATTGATGTGACAATTAATCAATAAATTTTATGATTTTATGATGGTCAATATGGATCTAATGCTTTACATTATAATAGTAATAATATCTAATCTAGTTGCATCATTACATTTGCATGGATAATTATCAATGGACAAGTGTTATTACGTTAATTATGGACTTAATATATCAATTTTTACTTTTTCAATTGTATATTTGCATGTTTAACAGACTCGAAAAAATGAAATGTAATTTGTACATAAATTGCACTGATATTAAAGTGGCTCGCGAGCTAAACGAGCTAGCTCGAGTCGGCTCACGAGCCGAGTCGAGCCAGCCTCCTGGCTCGGCTCTCTACCGAGCCGAGCTGAGCCGAGCCAAGCTGAGCCGGCCGAGCCGAGCCGGCTCGGTATTCACCCCTAACTACGGGTTAATTTTGAAAAAACTCAAGAGGTTTTCTGTAAAATAACCAGATAGAACAAAATTTTGGGTAGAAACACTACTTGCTTTATAGATAGTTATAGATTATAGATGTATGTAAAGATATAGATATAGATATATATATATATAGACCCCAACCGTAATAAAAATAATTCTGAATCAATCCAAAAATGCTTTCGGTAAAGAGACACTTCACTGTAAGAGAATATAATCTTTCGGTTGAAATGACATTTCACTGTAGAGAATATAACATCTGGCATAAAAGGAATGGCAAAGGTACAAAGGTGTCTCCACCTCAGGCAAAATAAAAGGCAAAGTAAAGAAAAAGGAAGCCCTTCTTCATGATTCGAGCCAGCTCGTGAATTCATAGTATCAAGAAGATAAGCTCGAAGCACCTCAGAGCATCCTTCTCCATCCCTTATAAAAGGAGGAGCCTGCCCAGTTGAGGAGGACACACACCGTAAGAAGGAGCTTTCCACTTAGAGCCTTCAAGCAACCCACCAGTCTCGTAGTAATATTCTAGAATCCACCTTGCCAGCATAGTTGAGCAAGGAGTGTAATATTTAATCAGTGTAAGGTAAGAAAAACTTATTTGTATTCTATTCGGGGTTCCTGAAAGGGAAAAACATATGTAAGATTTCCTGTTTAATATAAAGTAATTTTCATTATGTATCCCTGTCTGTTTGTTCTAGTCGAGCGTTTATGCTAGGGACCCTATAGGAGAAACCTCTTCGGTCGTTCTTGTTGTTAGCCTGCATCTTGTATAGGCGTCTGGAGAACCCTGTGTCCGTAGAGAAGTGTTTCCTTTGGATGGAACTGCTTGGGGAGACGATAAATTCTTAACTAGATCATTTGTGACTAGGGATGTATAGTTTTAAAGTTGTTTCTAAGAAAACAGATAGGTGGGCATACGGCGAGTACCGAGTAGGATTTTAAAACTTCTGAATCAAGCGTCGGCTGTTTAGGACTCGCCACCTTATAAAGATCAAAAAATTTTGAATATTTCAGCACCGTCAACAGTAAAAGTGGACAGTAGTGAATAGTAAAAGTGAATAGTAAATAAATAGTAGTGAACAGTAACAAATAGTAAAGTGAACAATGTTCGGAAATAAAAATAAGGATAGAGGACTAAATGGGTGGATCGATTGCACGGGCGCGCCACGCGTGATCAGTCATCCATCCGCAACCCCCTTATTAATGGGCTAAAATTTAAATATTCGTTCCATACTCTCGCTTTCTCTCTGAATATCATGTCGATGACATTAATTTCTTTCTCGTAATGCATATTTTATCAATGTCTACGTAGTTGTCCTTTTTTCCTCCACAATTAATGTTTCATATAAGACGCTACTTTCACCCCTCTCTGTCTCCTCTTTAATTAGTGTCACATCAGTTCAAATCGTATATGACTTAGAAATTAATTGCCATGGACACTAACTTAGGCAGTTACGCGGAGCACTAGGATAGGAGTGCCCTAATGTAAGTGGCAGCTCAATCGATATATCGCGCGCTGCACAACTAGTTCTATATTACCATCTTTTTTTTTGGCCGTTTTAAAATATGTACCTCTGGTATCGGCATTTCTATGGTTTAGCTTCTAATATATATGAAAACTATGCAGATTTTTCCTTTTTTAGTTGTCACTAGAAATATATGCATAATATTATAAATTTAGTACAGTATCTTATTGTAATATTTTGTCGTAAATTTTTTTGTTGTTGTAATAGATCTATAGAAAATAACGATCAAAACTATACCTAAAAACTATGCACGAATGTTTTCGTTATGACCGTACTTGGATATTTCCCTCATTTGAGGCTGAGGCATACTTTTCTCGGTCACATGAACCCATAAAAAGTTTAGATTATTATTAATACACCGTTAGGCATGTAAATACTCTTCTAGTTTTGTATTCGTATTTCAAATATAAACCACAAGGCGCATGTAGGGATGGCAACGGGGCGGGTTCGATTCGGGTAGAGTCTCTGTGCACCCAAAACCGAAACCCGAACCTAAAACCCGAAACCAAAACCGAAACCGATTCGGGTGAAAATCCATCACCAAAACCGAAACCCACGGATACCAAAAATCCGGTGGATTAACCGAAACCTAAAATTATTAACCAAAACCGAAATTATTAGCTGAGATCGAAAGAGACATAAAGGAGGAGGGGGCGGCTAGGTTTCCTCTTACCAGAGAAGACGACGCGCGCCGTGCGCGGGGGCTGGATGCTGTGGCGGCGGCGACGCGCGCCGTGCATGGGGCGGGATGTTGTGACTGCGACACACGCAGGGCGAGGATGTTGTGGCGGCGACGTGCGGTAGGAGGCGGGGTGAGGGCCGCGCGGGGGGTGAGGCGTGGACCACGTGGTTGGTTTCCGGCGGCGGCAGCGCTAGGTGGGATCTGGAGAGAAAGGGTGTCGCTAGGCTAGGGTTTCCTGTCTTTCTCCTGATTCGCTCGCGCGTGGCAATTGGGCACTGGGCGCCGCGGGTTGAGGCTGGTGCGCCACGCGTATGGTGGGTTATCCACAGTTCGGGTTCGGGTTCGGTTCGGGTTTGGGTTTTCGGTTCGGGTTTGGGTTATCCACGGGTTAAAATTAAAAACTACACCAAACCCGAAATATTTTGGGTATCTGAAACCGCAAAACCGTGAGCGAAAAACATACACCAAAACCAAAACCCGAAAACCCAAAACCCGCGGATACCCAAACCGAACCCGAACCATTGCCATCCCCAGGCGCATGTGAATTTCAAATATATAATATAGCTTGAATTTAAACTTATCACATAGACTCCCTCTCTCCTAAAATTTATCACTAGCTAATGTCACCATTTCGATGTATTTAAGCATGAGTAACATAAAAACTTTAACTCATATTTTTCTTAATTTTAATTCTCTTAATGCTTGTGCCACCTCAGAGTAAGCCTTATATTTTTTAAATGGCGAGAGGATTATTTTGGTAGGAAAAAAATAGGAAAACCAATGTTTTTTCTTCTTTTCCGTGGCGAACCAATGATTTTATCTAATATCATTCAGAAATAAAAATATGCATAATGTCATAATTTGAGGAAGGCATTTGACCGCTATGCATATAGTGATACAGAAATGGTACCTGTTGCAACTGCCCAAAAATAATGCCAGCTTAGCTGTACATGTGTCATGAAATCTAACTCTGAACTCTCTGTAAAATCATGTCAACATGTGTCGAAGTTGCCTTCTGAGATCGTTCACTTTATCATCGCACGAGTCATGAGACAGATTTTATCTTACATTAAACAAGGAGGCATCAAGCTCTTGGGCATCATCCCGTGTAGTATTTTGAACAAGTGAATATAAACAAGAAAAGGAGATTCTCAGACGATCGAACAGGCTCGTCATTTATCATCAAGTAAATTCATTCCGTGTGCACAGGGCTGAAAACGGGTTTAAAGCTTGGAATACTGATCATCCACTGAAGAGTATCCTTTGAGCCATGTTTTGTGGACATGTGTTATCAGGAAGCCAGCAGGGGTTTCAGGCTGATATTATTGAGAAAAATAAAAAGCGAAGTTAAACCTACGTTTTAGATTGTGCAAACAAGCTAACGATGCAAAATTGCAACGGAATTCCTTGAAAGACAGAACAGGATGATGTACCTTTACATTCAGCGCAAGACTTGTCAGACAGCAGAACCGTGCATCACCTAAAGTAGGAATGTGTTAAAACTTTCAGGTGAGAATCATTTCGAAAAATAAAAGAAAGAAAAACAAATTCATATCATGTCAGAGGAAAAAGGTTATGTGTTGTGCTCTGCTCTCTATTAGACAATAGTTGTGCTCCGCTCTCCAGACAGAACAGAAAACAACACAAGCTAATATAACTCATATATCAGTTTGCAGCATAGACATATGAACCACAAGCATCAAAAAGAGAGTAGATGTTCAAGCATGCATCCAGGTAAACATGCAAATCCATAAATACCATACTGAAAATTTACTGTTTTTAGTACAGAAGAATCATATTCAGTTTCAATTAAATATTAGAGTTTCATATGTTTTTGCCACTCCAAAGTTTGGTACTATAAAAAATGTAGACTCCAAAGAATGTAGTATCATTGATGCCGATCTTTTACAACTTTGGACATATTTTAATCATTTACATTCATCGGGTGTACTGGCAGGGTCATCTTTGCTGGTTCTCTTCTTGGCTTTGGCCCAATTTAAATACAATATAAAATATTTCAACATTCCTTCTCTAGATTTCTGACCAAAGTTCACAAAAAAAACTCTGGAAAAGAAGTCCACTTCCTTCCCTTAATTCGAATTTCAGCTGGCAAAAAACAAAAACTGGAAACCATCTTTCTGAATTTTGAAAAGGGAACAAAGCATAACTCGAAATTCCAACATTAGTAAATGAATTATTCAGGAAAAATAAAAAGACATAAAATCCTGCAAACTATTTTATAATGACCCATCTTAAATCAGGAACCTCCCTAATAATATTTTTTATTTGAGGAGTCTGTTTTATTATTTTTATTTAGATATCAATTGCACTAGACTGCATAATATAATAATAGTTTCCCGAATATTTGAAATGGATGAACCAGTTATAATTTTCAAAGTGTTTTGTACGTACAGCTGCAGAGTGTTATGTGAATATGTTGTCAATCTTTTCATAAACTATTGCCTAAAACCTACATATAATTTCTGGTGTGTATGAGGATATACTTTAACACACAACAAAATCAATAGAATGAAGTGACATGACTAGAGAAACCTATAAGTGAAAAATTCTGATTGAACAAGCTAAAATTGTGTAAGTAAAACATTAACAAAGTGTATAAAATATCATAAGAAGCTAATTCAGTCATTCTACACAATTCTAAGGACTAACCTTCTGCCTCCCACAAGTCAAATCTGACCAGCCAAATGTCTGAACCAGACTGCGAGACAAATAGTCTGTCCACCCATGTTCGGTATTTTTTCCCTTGTTTGTCACCATAACATGAACCAAGTGCATCAACAGAGGCATGGAGAGAACATTCAAGCCCAGAAGGTTGAATGATAACACCATTTGCATGCTAAGGCAAACCAAAAACAAGTAAAAAGTCAGTTAACTCAACAATATAATAATACGTCAGACCCTGTTCACTTTATTAATTGGAAATATAATATTTTTTCCAAAATTACAAGGCTCTGAGAATTTCTTTTGAGGTAAAAGATCAAAATGATTTTGATAAAAGTTACAAACTATTTTGAAGAAAAAATCACTCTGGGCAGTGATGTACTTACAGTGATATTTTTGAAGTACTGTATAACTGAATCTGATTTTGGAACCTCAGCCCTGCGCCACTTCTCATAGAGAACATAAAACTTTACAACAGCATCTGTAGGTTTGATATGGTCCTCCTTAACATAAGGAAACCCCACATCTCTTGGAGAAACACTAGGTCCTAGTTTGAAGTGTCCAATAGCTTCGATAATACCGGCGGCACACCTCTCAGTTGCATGAATAATTTTAGGGTTACCCTTCGCATTTTCTGCATACCACTGAAGTAATTCCTCTTGGGCGTTGCTAACCTGAAAAGTTAGAAAATGATTGCTGTTACAGTAAACTTATATTCAACCCGGCATGAACTTTCTTAGACACTTCATGCAATTTATTGTATACTGACCATGACACCATGTACACCAGGGATGCTGAATAATTCTGCATCATTACCAGAGTCCCCACAAACAAGAGTATTGTTGGGTGGTTTTCCACAGGAGCTTAACTTCTTAAGCAAATATGCAAGTGCCTGACCCTTCCCAGCGCCCTGAGGTAATATGTCAAGGTCCTGGCCACCACTGTAGATTATTTTAACATCCAGCTGTTTACAAGAAATAGAGCAGTTAACATAATACGAAAACAAACCATAAATGTTTCTTAAGTTATTCAAAACTGAAACAAGCTAACATCAAGTCAAATGTTGCCTTACCCCACATTTCTCCAGATTCCCGGAGAGAGACTTTATCACTTCCTGAGCACTCCTTTTATCAACAAAAAAGCTGACCTTATGTGGACGCTGTTCTGTCTCTGGCTGTATCCATGCAAATGTACGGCAATAAAACAACGTTACTACTTATTTAGCCATCAGATTTTCTAAATTATTGTAGATTAACAGAATCAGATGTGAAATACTGAACGTGCCTGGAGCTTCAGCTCAGAAAACTTAGCTGTCTCCTCCACAACAAGTTTCCTGTCCCACTTATTATTCAGATATTCCTCCCAACCATCATCAGGAATCATAGCCTCACCATATGTTATCTCAGTCCCCACAGACATGATAGTGATGTCTGGAGTTAGCATAGGCTTCTCTTTCCTCAAATCTTTATAAAGAGTAGGCGATCTTCCAGTTGAAAATACAAGTAGAGAATCCTGACAATAAACGGACTCCCACAGCGCGCCAAATCTAAGCAAGGATAAGTTCTCCTCATCGTGATGATCAACCTGCAAGATTGAATTGAAAAAAGGATTAACAGGACATATAACAGGCTGCAATTATCTCTGAACAAGTCCAAGATATGAGTTGAAAAACACAAACCATCGTATGGTCAAGATCTGAAACGATCATAAGACGTGCAGAACCATTGAGCTTATCCATTTTATCAACCTGCACAAGATGATGGTTGTGAGCTTGAGGTCTTAAGGCTCTTGGGCAGAACACCAAAAAGAGACTTTCTGTTTGCGTCCAAAGCAATAGTACCAAACTGTGAAGTGACATTTTAACAAGCAAGTGAAATACCTGTTTTTTAGGTAGCAAGTGAGAGTTCCCAGGAGGCATATGGAAATAGCAGTTTGTTTTTACTTTCTTTCTTCCATTTACTAATGTCTATAGATTTGCAATGTTAACTATGAATAGTAATAGTTGTAAAAAGTAAACCAAATTTGCAGTCCAGGCATGTACTCAAAAAGGCATATTGGGTTCGTTTCGGTTAAGACCACCATACGGTATTTTGCCCATGGGTTAAAAAATTGTCAGCATCCTATTTTTATTATCATTTTCTACATATCTCATCTCTTAATTTATGCATATACATTTCAGCTGATAGGTGGGCCCACACTCTTCCTTTTCTCCTTCACAGAAAATAAGGAGTTGGTGGCAGAATCTACACTCACCTCCACCACTTGCTTCTTTTTAAGTAGTTCAGATATCGTAGAAAGCTCACTTGGTGCTAAAATAAAATGTATACTTGATTCATTGGAAATTGTTTTCCTTTTGCCTTTTGGTGCAGCTAAACGAGTGAAGGCAAGGTAAACTTGAAAAGTATCCCCTGGTTCAGTTGAAAATGTTTAGGCACACAGTGACACTAGATGGGTGAGTCATCCAATAACAAAAGGAAAACGCCAAACTGCACAAAGGAATTTAGGATAATACAATCTTTGAAGAAGCCAGGGCGGTCACAGTATAGAGACATGGGGGTACAGCTGTACCCCCAAAATTTTTGCAAAAAGAAAACTAAGTATTATGGTATAGTACATATGTGTACTAATAGTTGGGTCAAAAGGGCTATATTTGCACTTAAATTAGCATTCCAATGCAATTTACCTCAACCCTCCCTATTCCATCCTGAACTTGATCAACGTCCCAATAACCAATGGACTAGATGACTACAGACCAACAAGAAACTGATAGGTTAAATGTGAATTCAAAATTGGTGAACAATTTTTTTGAGCCTTTAAAGAATTAAAATTGGTGAAAAGGTTAGTTTGTTGAACCTTCAAATTTCTGTCTCGTGGTGACTTGCTCAAGGGCTTCTTAAATTTTGTACCACGAATATTGCAACTGATATTCCATATATAACAAAACGTAGAAACATCACGGACATAAAAATACTTGAATAATTGCCGAGATACATTCCTTGAAACTACTTTTTTTCTATAAAGACATATATTCTGTTTTCAGAAAAAAAAATCCAATCGATTATAATTTGTTTAGTACTTTGTAGTTCATTTTACTTTCAACATGTTCATGCTAGTTATTTTTACATAGGCCTTCATCATTTATATTGAGAAAAAAATAACTCTGAACCCCCATTTCTAAAATCCTGCATCCGCCAAGCTCCCAATTTCATGAAAATTTTAATTCCAAGCATCGACTTTCGACAGAAGAGTGAAGCACAAAGCGAAGTAAAAGATTGGTGGTGCACGAATAGGAATGCAGTGGTCAGTGTCGGCCTACACCATCCTATCCTAGCATCTTCTTAATGTGAGCAACAAGAAGAAGAAAATGATATAATCCACTATAGATTTTACAATCCCTATATCTTGTACCAATGCGCATAACCAAGAGGTGGTATTTTGGTGGCCTGGAAGGGCAACATGTTTAGCGGGACCATTTTCCACCTTGGCACTTGGTCTATTTCAGTTAAGATGTATGCTGCACAGTCGGATAAGCCCTGGCTTTTGACATCTGTTTATGGTCCTCAACTGGAATCAGATAAGGTCCTCTTCTTGGAGGAGCTCTCGGGCTTCAGACAAAACAATCAAGACTCTTGGATGCTCTGTGGTGATTTCAACATGATCTCCTCGGCTGCCGATAAGAACAATGGTCGGTTGAATAGGAGAATGATGAATGCCTTTCGAAATAAGTTGAATGAGTTGGAATTGCGAGATCTTTATCTTTTTGGCAGACGGTATACTTGGAGTAACGAGCAAAGCCAACCAACCTTGGTAAGACTAGATAGAGTTCTACTGACTTCTGATTGGGAAGAAGATTTCTCAGATTCTTTCCTGCAAGCCCTCAGCTCATCGGCCTCTGACCACTCCCCTCTGCTGTTAACCTGTGGGGACACAAGGAGAAGACCGAGGAGGTTCACCTTTGAAAGTTTTTGGACCAAATTTGAGGGGAACAACCAGTAAATTAGAAGATCCTTATGTGACAATGCATCTTAAGCTATCAAGATTGAGTAAAACTCTTGCTGCTTGGGGTCAGAAAAAGTTAAGTAAATTCAGGTTACAACTTGACATTGCCAATGAGGTGATTCTCAGGCTAGAGAGCGCTCAAGACCACAGGCCTCTTTTGATGATGGAAAGAAAGCTTCGAACGATACGCAAAGGGCGTTGCTTAGCCCTTGCTTCGCTTGAGAGAATTCGGCTCAGACAGCGAGCCAAGGTCTTCAACCTCAGAGAAGGCGACGCGGGCTCAAAATATTTCCATCTCAAGTTGAAATCCAGAAAAAGGAAGCTCACCATAGTGCGATTGGAACACAATGGGGTTATTGCATCAACACAACAAGACATCCAAAACATGGCGGTGAATTACTTTCAGTCACTTCTTCGGCCAGAGGAAATTTGCTCTCGTACTCTAAATTTTGATGGCATCGGCCTTGCATCTCTTGATTTGTCTTCTCTGGATGCTGATTTCACAGAGACTGAGGTTTGGGATGCAATCAAGACCCTTCCCACGGAGAAATCCCCAGGGCCCGACGGGTTCACAAGTCTTTTTTATCAAAAATGTTGGGACCTGATCAAGATGGATGTGATGACTGCTTTGGCAAAGTTCACTTCTGGAAACAGTCAAAACTTGCACCTACTTAATTCAGCTTTAGTGGTGCTTTTACCTAAGATAGACAATCCAACGCTGCTGAAAGATTTTAGACCAATTAGTCTTGTGCACAGCTTCTCCAAGATTATCACAAAAGTGCTAACCCGGCGTTTAGCCACTATGATGGACAAACTTGTTCCACCTTTGCAGACAGCTTTCATCAAGGGCAGGAGGATGCATGAAAATTTCATCTTTGTCAAGGGATTGATTCAACGCTTCCACAAGCAAAAGAAGCCCATGATCCTAATGAAACTAGACATCACAAAGGCATTTGACACAATTTCCTGGAGCTACCTCAACTCTTTGATGCTCTACAGGGGTTTTGGCAATGCCTGGCGCAGTTGGATAACCTCTCTCTTCCGCACAGCACAACTCAGGATCCTGATAAATGGAGACAAATTTGTGAAGGTCACACCAGCGAGGGGTTTAAGACAGGGAACCCTCTTTCACCCCTTCTGTTTGTTTTGGGAATGGATGCACTCCAGGCTTTGATGCTGTAGGCTCAGTGACACGGTTTGCTGACTCCACTTAACCACAGAGTGGAGATACCACCAGCCTCCGTTTATGCCAACGACGCGGTAATCTTCTTCAGACCAATCCCGCAAGAAGCAAAAGTAGTTGACAAATTACTCAAGTTGTTTGGACAAGCCTCTGGGTTAAAATGCAATCTTCCCAAAAGTACCATCACTCCCATTCGCTGCTCTCTGCAACAGGCTGAGGTAATTGGGAAAATCTTGTCATGCCGAAAAGAGGACTTCCCAATTAAATATCTTGGTTTGCCACTTTCCCCATGGAAGCCAACTAAGGCAGAGTTGCAATTCTTGCTTGACAAGCTCTCGAAGAAAGTGGCCGGGTGGAAACCTAAGCTACTCTCCCCGGATGGCAGGTTGTCTTTGATCAAGTCGACACTGACCGCCTTACCGATGCATCTTCTAACAGTCTTACAGCTACCGAAATCGGCGATTAAACAAATTGAAAGAATGTGCAGGGGTTTCTTATGGAAGGGCCAAGAGGAGGTCAATCGCGGGCACTGTCTAGTTTCTTGGCGCAAGATCTGCATGCCCATTGAGAAAGGTGGACTAGGAGTTAAAGACCTATTCCTCTTTGGTAAAGCCCTCCATTTACAATGGGTTGCAAAGAGTCCTGAGCAAAAAGATAGGCCTTGGACAACGGTTAACACGACGATGGGGAAGGATGTTGAGGAGATTTTTCGCGCGGTTACCAGCTTCAGCCTTGGCAATGGCAAGAGCACTGATTTTTGGACTAATAATTGGACAGGGAATGGTTGCCCGGCATGGAGATTCCTGTTTCTGTACTCTTTTGTTGGAAGGAGAAGCCTGCCGGTCTCTATAGCATTGCAAGGCAATGTCTGGGTCAGGAGGCTACGAGGGACTTTCAAACGCCGCACTCACTGAATTCTTTCAACTCTGGGAGGAGGCAGGTAGCATTAACTTAAATGAGGGAGAGGATGACAATGTCAGATGGAAGTGTTCACAGGATGGAAACTTCTCCTCTTCCTCTGTTTATAACTGGTTCTTCATGCCACTAGAAGACTGCAAATACGGCAAAGATCTTTGGAAGTGCAAAGCGCCATCAAAGGTAAAATTTTTCATGTGGTTGGCACTACAAGGAAGGTGTCTCACGGCTGACAACTTAGCTAAAAGAAATTGGCCACATCATAACAGCTGTCTCCTTTGCAATTCAGAACAGGAAACTTGTCATCATTTGTTGGTTAGCTGTTCGTTCTCTGAGGAAGTTTGGCAACGGTTGAGATCATGGTGCAACATTCAGTTTCAAATACCTTCTGAATTTGTGATCTTTGGGTATGGTGGCAAGAGACGAGGCGTCGTTGTCGGACCAGCCACAGGATTAATCTTGACTGCCTTTTTATGTTGATATGTTGGATGATTTGGAAAGAATGCAATTCACGAGTGTTTCAGCAAAAATTCAGATCAGCAACTGAATTAGCAGCAGACATCAATGATGAAATCGGTGTGTGGTATGAAGCAGGAATTTTTCAGAAGAATGCCACCACGGACCAGCACTAGGAGTAGTACAAGCAGAAGAAGTAGTAGAAGTAAAGTAGAAGCAGAACATAACAGAGGAAATGGTGGAACTTTGCTGCAGCAGTGCAGGGGTCGATGAGTCGCTTCAAACTGTATAGCTCTGTTTAATTTTCAGCTTTCGTTTTAGCTTGCTCTGGTTTCCATTGCCCAAGTGTGAACCAGCGCGACAATTTTCGTGTCATGATTGTAAAGCTAAACTTTGTTTTACTCCTTTAAACCTTAATAAAATCGGTCGGCCAGTCCGTTGGCCTTCCCACCAAAAAACGATGGGATAAAAAGAACACAGGAAGCGCATCGATTAATAACAGAGTTGATATCTCTTCCAAGAAGAAGAAGAAGCAATGCACTGAACACGAATATAATAACACGCCACGGCACGCAGTAATTCCCCAAATCCTACCAGAAGAAATGCACACAAGCACCGATGAGCGATCGCCCCCCACTGGTATTCAATCCACCGATGAGGTGGGGACTGAGTGGGACGCCGATCTGGAGGGCGCAGCGCAAGTAGGGGAGAGGAGAGCCGGAGGTGGGGCGGGTGGTGCTCTCACCTAAGCCGGATAGGTGGGGGCGGCCGCCGCGCCGGAGGATGGGCGCCTGTCTTCTCTCCCTCCTCCTCTCGCCCACCTCCACCACATTAAAGGCTCGCCAGACTTGCCCCCTTTTCCCTCCTCATCTCTCATCCTTCACAAGCCGCACGATAACGAGGTGTTGGAGATGTTATCATCGTCCACGCCTCCTGACTATTTCAAATCCAACTCTCTAGCCGATTGAAGCCATGGCTTTGGCAATGCCACCGCCGTCTCTTCATGCCTATACCTTGCGAACCGCGGTCATGCCTCGAAGGTCTAGGAAACCTCCCCCATCCTCGAACTCTAAACTCCAAGTTGTCGGTCATAGTTCTATATAGTTGGCCAAACGGTCCGCCCGGCACGACCCGACCCGGGCCCAACCAAGGCACGACCCGGGAAGACTCGGTCGTGCCATGCCAACGGGCTGCACCTACGGCCCAGGCACGGCCCAATAAGACTCGGACCGTGTCGTGCCGGCCAGAAAGCACGACCAGCCCACCGTGCTCTTCCTTGGAATAAGTCTATTTTGCCTCCCTCATATCTTTAGGTCATCTTGTATGGCTGAAATAAGTCTATTTTGCATCTCTTACCTCTTTGGGCCATGCCTTATATGGCTGAAATAAGTCTATTTTGCCTCCTTGATCGTTGGGCCGGGCCGGCATGTCGTGCCGAGGACAAGACCCAAGCATGACCCGACAGTCAGGCCGTGCGTGCTGGGCCGGGCCAAATCTCTGTCATGGGTCGTGTCGTCGAACTACGGGCCCGTTTGGCCATTATAGAGTTCTAATACGTCGTTGCTACCATTGGGAATTCGTTGTCGCCACTGCTGGTGAGTTACCCCCTCTTTCTTCCCTCTCCTCCACAAATCCAATGCTAGGCTGAATATGTTACTTGTTGCATGTTACATATAACTATACAAAATCTTATTTAAAAAATCCAGTTCACGAAATGAGAGTATTGTAAAATCAAATTGTGTTTTGATTCTTTTATGGTGATGAACAATTGACATCTGTGATTATTGGTTTTGATATTTGAAGTTTATTGGCGAAGTGGTTTTGGAGATGATTAAATTTTCGGACGGTGAAGCGGTGTTACGCGGTTGTGTGGTCCGATCGAGGCACAGGGCTTGTGTTGTCGGTCGGACCGGAGGCAAATGTGTGGTCGACGGCAGGGTACTGCATGGCCGACGCCGACTTTGTCCGACTGCAGGTCGAATCTGTGTTGGTTTCGGTTTCTGGATGTTTCCTTGCATATTCATGATTATTTCATGTTTCTATGCGTATGGATATTGTTTTATGCTGATAATGAGTCAAGTTGGAGATAGCTTGTGCTCGGATATGGTTTCTTTGTTTAATTATGTGTAGGTAATATTTACACCTCGGGAAAGTGTTGTCGTTGATAGAATTAGAGTCAACTTGGAGATAAGGTGACGTCCAAGAGGGAGATCATGCGGGATACAAAGGGTAGAGATTGATGCACGTGGTTGGTGGAGTTTCCATATGGCATACGATGAAGATATTGTGTGCGTATGGGATGCGGAGTTATAAATTTGGAAGGAGTTCAATTTTTTTATAATTGGAATATGTAAAGTTCGTTTCTTGTACGGGAAGATTTCCTAGTGGATTAGGACTTCTTGTAGGAGTAGGATTCGTGGCTTTGGGCTGCGTATCTTGTGTATAAATAGAGAGGGAAGGTGAGGCTTCTCGGTATGAGTTTTAGAGAGAGTTGAGTTGAGAAAAAGTTAGGGTTTCGAGTTTAGTCGAGATTTTGTGAGGAGTGCTGTTGTTGCACTTTGTAAACAGAGAGAGAAGTAATAAAGTTTTCAATCTACTTTGAGAGTTCTTCAATTTGTGTTTTCTCGGGTGCGGCGGTCCAACCGAAAGAATACCTGCGGTTAGACCGGCGGCCTCCCACCGGTCGGACCGCTTGGATCACTACGGTCAGACCGGCACTCATCGGCTACGCTCGGTGCATCGGCTATGTTTGGAAAATCGGCTATGACAGGCGGTCAGACCGTGCAGCATCGAATTTCGAAGGTGAGTTTTATTTTCGCTTAGATTTGGTTTTTGAGTGTACCAACCATTCACCCCCCTCTGATTGGCTTAGTTTCGGGTATTCGATCCTACAAGTGGTATCAGAGCCTCGTTTTCTTCTTTGGATTTTTGTTGATCTAAAGTTTTAAGCTGTAACATCCTGAAAATCGGAACTTAAAAATCACAATTTAAAAACCAGAGCCCACAAAAACTTTTTGAATCATTGCATCTTGTTGTACTTATTTGCCTCTTATTTGCAAGTTTTATTGCATGTTATAAATAAAAATACACTTATTTAAAAGAAAGAGAAATCAAAAGGGCTGAAACCTTAAAAGGGAATAAAACTCCAAAGTAAATAAAAATTTTAAAATATACAATTATAAAAAGAAAACTAAGGTTGATAAGCATTTAATTTGAATCAAAACTATATTTTGGAAAATAAAAAAATAAAATAAAATAGAATAAAAGAAAGAATAGAAATAGAAGAAATATATATCAGGGCTCCCGATGCCGCGAAAGCCGGCGCGGCTTTCGCGACTTTCGCCCGTGCCGGCAAGTAACAAAACGGCAAATGTGCGGCATTGTTTGAAAATTTTCGGGAGATTTGAAAAATTTTGGAGAATTTTATTGAAAAAAATACATAAAATAGATCTTGATTTTACAAGAATTATGGTATTTTTACATAAAAATACACATTTCTTTGGCCCTTAAAAAATCGTTTTTCGTGTTGGGAAAAGAAAAGGAAACTTTGCACTTGTTTCTGTGTGTTCATCCGGCCTAGTGAAGCCCAAATCGATCCCCATCCATCTAAACCCCTCTTCCCAGGGTTTCTATCTGGCGCAACACATTTTCTCCTCAATCCTCAACGCTTTTGAGCGGCGGCGGCGGCAGATCTGGGTGGTCCGCGGCCGGAGAGGGATTTTTCGTGCGGCAAGCGGCGAATTTCGTGGCGGCACAGGCGAAAGCCGTGGTAGAAGGTACGTACTCTACTTTCATTGTTGGCGCACGACTTTCATCGGCCTTCGGCGGATTTCGTGGGCTTTAAACGAATTTCGTCTCTATGTGGAGCCATTTCACGCGGTGTAGGCGGCACAGATTTCGCACTCGGCAGGGACGGCTTTCGCAAGGGAAATGGCGAAATCTGCAGGTGTTGAGCATGCATACCGCACGAAAGTGACAAAATTCCACCGTGTATATTGTCGTTTATATGATGTTGTGTATTATGCATGTGTGAAATTAAGCAATCCTATGGATTTTACGAACGACAATACGTTAGCTCATAGATTATATTATATATGTTAGCTCTAATTTGTAGGCAATATATTATACATGTTAGTGCTAATTTAAGTTTGGATAGCTGATTGTATTTAAATTAGTTTTGAACTTGTAATGAACCACTGATGATATGTTATGCTTACATATGTTTGGTAGTAAATTGTTAAGATGTTTTACACGTTAATTTGTCAATTGTAGGTTCAAAATGGTAGACCAAGACATCGTGTGGGAACATGGAACAAGGCAAGATGGTGGTTTCCATTGCAAATATTATGGTGCTAAGAGGAATGGGGGTGGAGCTACAAGATTTAAGTTCCATTTGGCTCACCGTGGCGAAGGAGTGAAATATTGCACCGTCGTTCCACCCGATGTTAGGGATTTCTTTAGGCGGCACCTGGATAGAAAGGAGCAGGCTGCTGATCAACGAAAACTTGAAAAAGCAAGAAAGGAGGATGCAGCGGCAAGAAGATATACTCATTTAACTAGAGATGCCGACGAGGAAGAGCGAGATGGAGGCGGCGTTGGCGGCATCGCGCCACGAGGCGGAATTTAGAAGGGGTGTAGAAGAAAGAGGTGGTGTGTACGAACATGGAGGTGGAAGTGAAAGTGCAAGTGGGCGAGCCGCAACTTCCCGATCAAAAAAACAGTCTTCTAGGGGTGGAAGTGACCCCATCACTGATTTTATGAGGCGATCAGCTTCGAGTAGAGAAGTGCCTTCGCAGCGTGTGGGAGATTATAACATCGCTTCGGCGAGATCAACGGTGCAGCCTAGGATTGACACAAGTTGGTGGTCAAAGAAGGGAAAGTTAGCTAAGGACGCAATTGGAACGGCGTGGGCGAAGTTTTATTACACTACCGGCATTGCTCCACGGCAAGCGGATAATCCGTACTTTGTCAGTGTCGTTAAGGAAACACAGAAATGGGGTGAGTAAATGTGTCCTACCATTCATTTACATTCATTTACTTATTGCACGTGAGATGAAGTAATAAATCATCTATGCAATGTAGGAGAAGGGATCACGTCCCCAACTGGACGTGATATCGATGGCAAGTACCTTGATGCAACTGCGGCAGACGTGGAAAAGCAATTTGAAAAGTTCAAGGAGGATTGGCCTACATATGGTGTGACCCTAATGTGCGACTCGTGGACTGGACCTACTGGAATGGCAGTGATAAATTTTTTGATCTATTGTAATGGCATGATGTTTTTTCATAAGTCCGTGGATGTTACGTCATTCAGCCAGGACGCCGTCAACTTACAAACCGCAAGTACCCCATTACATGTACTAATGCTATGTCACAACAATTGACGAGTGCTTACTTTACTATATTTATTGATGTAGGAGATAAGGAAAGTAGTTCGCGACGTTGGGTCCGAGCATATTGTTCAAATTATTACGACAACGGAGCAAACTACAAGAAGGCCCGCAAATTGGTAAAACAAGAATATCCTCATATTGTTTGGCAACCTTGTGTGGCACACACATTAAATCTTGCATTAAAAGATATTGGAATAATTCCTGAGCATACGGCGGTAATTGAAAGTGCAAGGAAGATTTGTCGTTGGTTGTATAACCACACTAAACTACATGCTATGATGAAAGAGGCCATTGGTGGAGAGCTTGTCAGGTGGAACATCACCCGATTCGGAATGAATTACATGTTCCTTGACAGCTTTCGAAAGAAAAAAACCAGTTCATGCAATGGGTTGCCTCAGCAAGTTTTTTGAATAGTAAATTCGTTTCGACTGCGGAAGGCCGATATGCCCATGGGTGCCTCTCTAGCATGCAGTGGTGGGAAGGTTTGGAGTATGTGGTTGGAGTTGTGCAACCACTATATTCATTGCTTCGATTCGCTAATCAAGATGAAATATCCAACATGAGTGAGTTTTTAATGCGATTTGAAATTTTGAAAGGTGAATGGGAAAGCTTATTTGGAAACGACAGGGCGAAGTACACTTTGTATAGCTCTATTGTCAAGCGACGTCTGCAAGACGTCGTTGAGGACACCCTTATGTGGGCAGGTACGTGATTACAAACATTTTTATTTTTTCGGTTTGAATACAAACTCATATACACTTCCATGTCGATTGCAATATTGCAGCTTCCGCCTTGAGTCCAAGGACACATTATGGATTCGTGACGACGGATCAATGCTTTATTGGCCTACGCAAGGCCTTCGAGTGGATGACTGATACGAAGCGTCGGCCTTGTATGAGGTGGAATATTATCGTCGAAAATTGGGGGAATTTAGTAAACCCCTAGCAGAGACGATGGCTTTAGACGAAAGGACATCACCTTGTAAGTAAAACGCATTATTACAAACTTTAAATGTGTAATGTGTCTTTTCTTTCGGTTAACGTGTAACTAACGACACTTTCATTGAGTTGCAGCACAATGGTGGCTAATGTTCGGATCGGATATGCCAAACTTACGGCAGCTTGCGCTACGGATTGTTTCCCACTGCTGCTCATCTAGTGGATGCGAACGTAACTGGAGTACGTTCGCACTCATCCATACCAAGGTCCGTAATAGGCTAACTCACAAAAAGTTAAACAAGCTTGTGTAAGTGAACTACAACCTCCGGCTGAGGATTAAGCAGGCTGGAGGATACTTAAGACCTGACGACGACGACCCGCTTCAGAAACTTGCGGATCTTTCTTTCTATGAGACTAACAACAACATCAAGGCCTGGATGGACAGTGGTAGATCAAATACTGACCCTGTGCTTGACGAGGACTCCGACGGAGGTGAGACCCCACTTCCATCTCAGCTTGTGACGGACCAAATAGACAAGGATGAATTGAAGAAGGCCACAGGAGATTCTTCCATGCGCAAATGGGCGGATAGGAATGTGGGGGCCATACACCTTGGGAAAAGAAAGACAATGAAGGGTCCTTCAACGAGAAAAGGAAAAAAAATCAAAAACAGTCCTCAGCGACGACTCAACAAAAAGCAGCTCATCGTCAAAGGATGATTCAGACGATGATGAAGGAGATGATGGGGACGATGGAGGCAACGCTGGTGGGCAAGCTGACACTATCGCACCTAGAACAGAACAATCATCTCCACGGGCGGTGAAACTCCTATGGCTCGATCCACTTCACAGTACTCCACAAAATTCAGAATTGTTAATAAATTTATAAGAACACATCATTACTTTCTAATCGTTCGTGTGTACCACTCAACAGGTGAGACTTACTTCACCCACGCAACTCAGGACACTGATCATGGCCCTTATGAACCTCCGACAGCTCCATGGCACAGTACAATGAGTCATGGGGGGCAATATCCGACATACGGTATATGGCCAGAGTATCCGTCGCAATCGAGCTACACAGACTATAGCTCATCTAGTGTCGACAGTGCTTATCCTACTTACAGCTACCCTAGACCGAGTGCGGCTGACAGTCCTCCTGTCACTTGGGTGTACGAGTGGCAAGAGCCACAGTGGTACGCTCAACTCTACAGCCAGTGGCAAACCACCGCTGCTTGGACTGGACAGACTTGGAATGAGTACAAGGCGGAGTTGCTTCGAACTAATGGACTCATGGTAATGTCCACCGAAGAATATTCGTCGGTGTGCAGACAATGGAATCAATAGAATGCACATCTACAGCAATTCAGGTATACTCTCCTTTGTTTCTAAACTATATGTTAATTGCATTGTGACTATGTGATATCTTCGTATACTATGTTTGTAAATAATGAGGTTATCGCTTTATGAAATGTTGTCTGGGGAATGTATAGTCATTGTACATCTGTCATATAACCAAATATTAGCAAAGGTCATGCCAAATTTTTCAAAAAAAATCATACTTAGCCAATTTCATTCCGTACTTCTAATTTGTGCCAAAAATTGATATTGCTGCTGGCATATCTCTATTTATGTGCCGGACTCGGGTGAAATGTACGCACGCTCAGCCGCTCCCTTCTTTGGTCATGAAGACTACAACATCTGATGGCGAAATATGTGGATGCTTATTATCATTTTTATTTCCATGTTATGGGACCTATTTGCAACTTTGTAACATATGCTAAGACAAATATTTCGTACTCGTTTCATAATCTAATTATTTCGTGAAGTTGGCCAAACCAAGTTCATTATATCTTCCATTTGCACAAAATGTTTTTATCATTCAGAATATATCATTATTTTTCTATTTTTTACTACATTTTAAACATCACATTAAGTATTCCCCCGTAATTCATACAACCATACTCATATCAATATTGTACTTATTACTATAAATTTATGTATTCAATAATTTTAGTATTCTTTCCTAATTTTTTGGACAATATTTACACATTTTTCGCGACGGTTTAGCAATTTTTCGCACCATTAGTCACGATTTTCGCGCGAAATTCACGAAATCCGCGCACACACGAAATTCTCCAAATTCAAATTTCTACACTGTTCACTGCCGCCAGCTTTCGCCGGCTTTCACGAAAGCCGGACGAAATTCGCAGTGCCGCAAGGGGGCGGCACCGCAAGCCCGGGCGAAATCGTTAACCCTGATATATATAAATATGTACATAATAATATATAATAAAGTTGGGAAAAAGATTGAAAATTTGGTGTTAAACTTAATTTATAAAATGGACAAATTATGCTTCATATTAGGAGAAATATAAAAGGAATGAATAGAAATAAAAATTTAAAAAGAAAAGGAAAAAAGGAAAAGAAAATCAGGGAAAATCGGAAATCACACTATTCATTGCCCGCCAGGTGTTCGACGCCGGTCGGGGACGTACCGCGTGCACTTCACGCACCGTACGCGCGCGCCCGGTCCGTCCCAGCGTCAACGCGCCGTATGTTGCGCCCACGCTGCGCGTCAGCTACGCCGCACCCATGCCGCGCGCGTCAGCCACCGCGCCGCGCCCATGCCTCGCCGTACTCCGTCGTCGCGTTGCCGTACCGCGCGCGCACCCACGTGAATGCCGCTGCCTGTAGCCGATGTCAGCCCACGCCGTGCCATACCACTGTGCCCATTCCACCCGCGCTGTAGCCATGCCCGCTGTGCGTCGGCCTCCCCTCCCCCTACTCGCGCGCGCGTCACCCCTAGCGCCGCCCGCCACGGCCGCCGAGCGTGAGCTCGCGCGGTCCGCTATAAATAGCGCTCCTCGGCCAAAACTCAAAACATGAAACTTGTGCCATATCGTCTCATCTAGCTCCTCTCCAATTTTCCCCAAAATCCATTCACCACAGCGCTCGAATTTCGCAAAACACCGAAGAACCATAAAACTGGCCGCCTGAGGCAAGAACTCGACATTTGGCATCCACGGTCGATCTCGTAGCAAATTGAAGGTACGTCCACGATCCACGTGCTCTAAGCTTTATTTCCCCTAGGTTTCCCGAGCCGATTAGCCGCCGGAAATCACCGGCGACGAGCGCCGCCGAGCCCTCTGTTTCGGCCGCTGCCGTGCGCACGTTGCCAGGCCACCACCGCCCCTTTCCGGCCAAGACAACCCCCTAGATAGCACCCCCGTGCCCCGTAGATACTCTAGGACCCCTTGGTTTGGCCGCATTGTCACCGGAGCACCGCCGCACCGTGCGCCTCCGCCGCCACGTTCGCCTCGCCGTCACCGGACCGCTCCGCCGCCTCCCCAACCCGGTCGTGCCTTGAAACGGACTCCCCACGTCGCGTAGATGGTGTAGGCCCTGTTATTTCCGAGCTCCGGCCGCCCTCGCCGTCGTTTGCCCATGCCCCACCGTCGGCCTCGCTGGGGAGGAAGAAGGAGAAGAAAGGAGGGAAGAAATAGAAAGAAAAGAGAGAGAGGGAGAGAAGAGGGCGTTGGCCTAGTGGTGAGAGAGCTAGGCTGAGAGAGAGAGGTCGCAGGTTCGACCCCGGTTTGGGTCAAAATTTTTGAAAATTTTAATTTTAATTTTTCTAAAGGGATTAAAAATAAGATTGAGCCTAATAACAATCCTAGAAAAATAATTTTACTCTTTTAACTCCTCTAAACTTTATTTACAAGAATTCTACATCTTTTAAGAGGTTTATTTATTTGCTTTTAAACTTTCTTTGCAATTAATTACGAGTTCTATTATGACTTAAATTCAAACTCTTAACCTATTCAATTTCCAAAATCTATATATCATTGGGAAGCTCATTTATTCACCTAATATTATATGTACAAATAAGAACCTTTTTCAAAGAATTATAAACTATCTTATATAAATTCTAATCAACCCTTTTCGACATAATACTTGATATTTAATTTGCTTCATAAAATCCTTCTCGTCTTATTGATAATTAGACCACGACACTAAGCTCATAGGAGGATTAAGAATTCAACCGAAAATCGACGTAAACACTCTCGTTACCCTTTAGTCAAATAAACATTTTGGATCATCGGTTATAGTGCCTCTAAACTTACATTAACTGGGGATAAGGCCACCCCATATAAATTAAATCAAAAGAAAACACAAGAGTTCAAATTAATGCAACTCGCTCGTGTCGACTCGGATTTTTGCAAAACCCGATCATTAATCCGTTTACGACCATAGATTCGTCTTAGGGACCGCTTTTGCGATTCATTTGGTTTTAATGGTTTTTATTTGAATTATGATCGAATTCAATTGGATATTTCGCATGTATGTATAGAATCCACGGGAGCCGTTGAGTACGCTGAAGACACAAGTCAAGAAGGTCGTGAGCAAGACAAGTCATCACTCCCTTTGAACAAATTGATCCTATTTGCGAACTTATGTTGATTCAAAAATTAAAATGTGCATGCTATACACAAAAGAATACCTATTCTTTTTATGTCATGCCTTGATATTGATTACCTTTAGTTATATTCTTTGTAACCCTTGATATGATGTGACCGAAGGAAATCCTCGGTAAAATGCTTAGCCATGCCATGATTAGATTCAATGCATATTCATACTTTTACAAAAAGAGCTATATGCTTGGGCAACTACCTTTGGGAAAGGTAGTTGGGATATGGCATGTGGAGACATGAGCGCCACATTGCCATGAGAATGATAAAATGAGTTTTGATGAAAACTGAAAATACAAAACAAATATTTTAGACTGGGGCGGCTCAATGATTTGGGTGGATTCCGGCAAAGGCAAGTACTGTCCCTGGTCAATTAAGGACCGAGCCATGAGACTTATAACATGAAACGAGCCAGTACAACCGTACTTCTCGAATGGGTATAGACCTAGCGGAGTAGATATCCGAGCGGAGGCAGTATCCCTGCATAGCGGTTCAGGTGTTGGGTTGAGTTAAGGGCCTACCGGTGGGGGTTTACCATTGGTAGGTATCTGGACAAAGATCGGGGAATACGATCAATATGAGGAGATGAAAATGAAGGTTGGAAATTAAAGATGGAGCAAGTCTTTCTCTTACCCCGGGAGCACCAGAACTCCTCTCACTGCTAGGAAATGACGACTAGAGTGTAAGAGGATTTAAGTTCATGGAGTGGGTACTGCCAAAGCGAGGTTATCGAAAGGCTTTGCCGTGAACGTCTCATGTGTTCGGACGTAGGCTCATTCGTTGGGCAGTCACAGAGTATGGGTAAAGTGTACATCCACTGCAGTGTGAGTAAATCAATCTATTCGAATAGCCGTGCTCACGGATAATGAGTGGTGTGACAAGTTTATCTCTTGGCTAGACTATAAATTTTAAAATGATGGGATGAGTTTGCATGATGATTTTTATGTACTGGTGGACCAACTTCTCGAGATACGAGAAGGGTAGGCTCCCTAGAAAACCATGACGATCCGGTGGCGGGAAGCTATCCTTGGGATCACAATGGATGGTGGATAGAACCGTTGCCGACTTAATGAACTATGGTAATAAAACTTGACTAGGCTAGATGTTAAGGTTGTGAAAAGATTTACAAAGTTGTCTTTGTGCAAATAAACCACAACCATCCTTTGAGAATCCCCTATCATATGCATCTTTGCTATGTTGGCTTGCTGAGTACGTTTGGTACTCACCCTTGCTATACGCACAAACATTCAGATGTGGATAATGAAGACCCTGAAGACCTGTACACCTACTACCAGGAGGGTGAGGAAGACGAAGGTGCCTAATAGGTCTTAGTCCCCAGTCGTTGACTGTGGCAATTGATAAGCCGCTGCCTTCCACTCTGCTGCCTTATCTACCTTCTGTATTTGGTTGTATCCGGTCCATGAGGACCTATATGTGTTGGATATTGCCTTCGGGCTTATTATTGTAATATAACTTTGGGTGTAAGACTATTCGTGCACTTTGTACCTGATAATTCAGTACTGTATTCGTGGGTACCAAACTACTTGATCCAGGGAAATGGTACTATGAACACGAATGATTCCCGTCCTCAAAAATGGGGTTCTACAGAGCTGGTATCAGAGCAGTGCGACTGTAGGATAAGACCAAATGATGCCCCACCCCCTGTAGAGCTGGTTAAAGGGAACTATCCCTACTTCGGATTATTTCAAATACAAACTTTGTCTACAAAACAGAATGTGTTTTCCCTTATACTCTTGTTCCCCATTTCTCTACTAAAATTGTTTTGATATTACCCCTCTCTAACTCTAAGATAGTTTCAAAAGCAGATGGCAAGCCATGATCAGATCGGAGCTTGGGAGCTTGAGATCCCTCTGGAGGAGGGATATGTTGTGCAACTTAGGCAGCTGATGCGATGCTTAAGGTACCCGGACACACCCACTTAGCGGAGCAGGAGACACGGTACCGAGAACCACCCTGAGTGGGAAGCCGCCGTATTGATTGAGGCCCATGTCGGTAGCGAGCCACCATACTGTTTCCAGACCCGCTACCGACGAGACTTTATGGAGGCCACACTTAAGGATGCTGCCCGAGAGGCGTTCTTACGCCTTAATGCCATCCACCGGGTAGAGCTGACGATGACCGAGTTTGTGCACCACCCATATCTGGAGGAGGGCAACTTTGTTTGCACTGTGGAGGCCACACCCTGCTGCTACAACCCGATGGTAACCCGGCTGTCCCGATGGACTGAAGCTGCGGATGATTGCTACGAGGAAGCGCTGCTGGAAATTGATGAGCAGCAAAGGTGCATGAGTGACCTTGAAGAGGAGCACCGCAACCGTGGCAGCCAGATTAACTCCCTGAAGACTCAGCTCTAGTTCAACAGCGCGCAGTACGATCAGCTCTTACTTCGATACGTCACTCGAGGAGAAGCCCTGGTCACCCTGGAGGAGCAACTCAGGAAGAGCCAAAGGCAGGTCAGCCAGTTGAAGGAGCAACTTCACGCTGTCCCAACCACCACTGAGGGCGTTTCCACCTCGGCTACACCGCCACCACCCCCTGCATCAGCGCTCGACTACTACTTCTTGACTCCTTCGTGCTTAACCACTTTCCACACCTTGCTGGAGCAGGCCAACATGCTGAGCACCGAGTTCGGACCATATTTGATGGACCCTACTATGACCCAACCAGCTGCTGCACAGACAAATACCCTACAGATTACCACGGTTGTTCCATCCGAGCCTGGTTCTGGAGTAGAGAACCCCATTCAGGTTGGCACTGACTCGGAGGATGAGTCGGAACCCATGGAGGTCGAGTGGGAGCCAAGTATCACCGAACCATCGGAGGATGAAGCCCCTACCCACCGCGTTACGTTTGCGGGAGGACCTATCACCCGCAGGACAGCCCGCAAGAGTACTCGGCCACTAGGCATGAAGCTCAGGTACGACTTTGAAGCAACAACTTTCGAGTCATGGGAACTTCAGTTTGCACCTGCTGGGGACTACCCGTTGCCTGCACCCGGATCCTGCGGTTGGATGATTAGATTGGATATCTGCAAGGGTTCTAGTCTTGCTTTGGATGGTGTTGAGATAGCAAGGGCCACACCCTGATTTCCCCCTAGTTATGGTGTGATGTAGAAAGATGTTAGTGTTGTATTGTGTTGTATGGGACTGTGTATGTGCAATCCAATGTATCTCTTATGATGTATTAATTAAGAACTATTGAGATGTTCTATGGTGTATCCTAAATGGTTTATTCCACTAAGCTTGCTTCGAAAGATCACCTTAAACAACTTGAAGAAAAATCCCTTAGAATCGTGACCTTAGTAGATCAAGTCTCTTACCTTATCCACGTCGTATAGATGGCTCATCGACATAGAGCAACCGCGACCAACGAGAACCCACCGGAGCCTAACCCCTCCACCCTGACAGAGGTCATGGCATTGCAAACTCAGTTGTTACAAGCCATCGCTAACAACCAGGGGAATCGCGGAAGTTCAAGTTTAGGAGAGTTTATGAGAGCCAAGCCGCCTACCATCTCCACGACGAAAGAACCCATGGACGCTGAAGACTGGCTACGCGTGATAGAGAAGAAACTGACCCTTGTGCGAGTGCGGGAAACCGACAGGGTTATCTTCGCCACAAACCAGTTGGAAGGACCCGCTAGTGACTGGTGGGACACATACAAGGAGACCCGAGCGGAAGATGCTGGAGAACCAACTTGGGAAGAATTTACAGCAGCCTTCCGTGAAAACTTCGTGCCCGCCGCTGTCATGAGGATGAAGAAGAATGAATTCCGGAGATTGCGTCAGGGCAACACCACAGTACAGGAATACCTCAACAAGTTTACCCAGCTTTCCCGTTACGCAACCAGCGACTTGACGGACGAAGAAGAGAAGATAGATAAATTCGTTGAAGGGTTGAACGACGAATTGCAATGACCAATGATCGGACAGGACCATGCTAACTTCCAAAGTCTGATTAACAAGGTCGTAATATTGGAACATGACCAAAAGATGGTTGAAAATAACCGAAAAAGGAGACTCGTGATGACTCGCCCACTCCAAGGAATATCATAGCGTCCTAAAGGAGTAGCATCGTTAGGATGGAAGCCAACCATCGTGGCGACCAACCGTTCCTCTGCACCTGGCTACATCAACAGGTCAGCTGCCACACCATTCCGTACCCCGACGCCTACCCTGACAGCTCTAGGGAACAAGAATGTGAATTGCTTCAACTGTGGAGAGTTCAGGCACTATGCCAACCACTGCCCCAAGCCTCGCAACACCCCCAACCATACCGGCGCCAATGCCATGGCTGTACGAGGAATTGCCACCCCTGCTACTGGATGCAACTTATTCAGAACACCGCAACCCAAGGAGGCTGCTATGGGATTTCGCCGCGGGCAAGTAAATCATGTGCGTGCTGAGGAAGCACAAGAAGATCAAGGCGTGCTGATGGGTATGTTCTCTATCCACTCTGCACCGGTTAAAGTTTTGTTTGATTCCGGAGTGTCGCATTCGTTTATATCATCCCGCATAAGCAAAGAACACAACCTACACCGGGTAAATCTTAAGAGACCCATGCTAGTACATTCACCCGGGGGAGACATAACCATACCCCATGCCTGCACCAATGTACCCATCCGGATCAGAGATGTAGTATTCCTTTCAACTCTTATGGTATTGCCACCCCAAACCCTGGATGTCATCCTAGGAATGGATTGGTTAACTACGAACCATGGAGTCCTAGACTGCAGCCGAAGAGAGGTCACTGTATCTACCCCATGGGGATCACCAATGACCATAACCATGGACCAAGACCCTATGCTTTGTGAACGAGCTACGGGGATATTCACCATGCTACCCATGGTCGGAATGCCAATAGTGCAGGATTACCTGGATGTGTTTCCTGAAGAATTGCCTAGAATGCCCCCAGACCGCGATATAGAGTTCATCATTAACCTAATGTCGGGCACGACCCCCATATCTAAGAAACCTTACCAAATGCCTGCCAACGAGTTGGAAGAGCTCAAGAAGCAAATCAGAGAGTTACAAGAAAATGGATTTGTACGCCCTAGTTCTTCACCCTGGGGAGCCCCAATGCTGTTCGTCAAAAAGAAAGACGGAAGCATGAGGATGTGCATAGATTACAGATCATTGAATGAAGTAACCATCAAGAATAAATACCCATTACCTCGAATCGATGACTTGTTCGATCAACTCAAAGGTGCCCGATTGTTCTCAAAGATTGATCTTCGGTTTGGATATCATCATCGAAAGATTAGGGCTGAAGATATTCCTAAGACTGCGTTCTCTACCCGCTACGGCTTGTATGAGTTCACGGTGATGTCCTTTGGATTAACCAATGCCCCAACATATTTCATGAACCTCATGAACAAAGTATTCATGGAATACCTGGACAAGTTCGTAGTAGTGTTCATCGACGGCATCCTTATCTACTCCAAGGACGAAGAGGAGCATGCGGAACACCTACGCTTGGTGCTGGAGAAGTTACGAGAGCACCAGCTGTATGCGAAGTTCAGTAAATGTGAATTCTGGCTAAAGGAGGTTGCATTTCTTGGACATATAATCTCAGCCGGAGGTGTAGCTGTAGACCCTGCCAAGGTCAAAGCTGTCACCGAGTGGGAAGCACCCCAGTCAGTTGAAGGGTTACGCGGAGGCTACATAGCATAAAACAAAACTATTCTACCACGCAAACCAGGAACAATTGCAAGTAAGGGCTGATAGATCGTTACCGATTGGAGTAGAGTGCAGCGGACTAGCCAATCAGTGGCTATTCGATCCGGGAAGTCTTGGCCGATGATGCCGATTTGCCAACACGGATGATTCCTGTGGGACAGCGATTCACCAATCGCCCGATTCGCCGATGCCGCAACCGATCTGAGTCATCCGACCGCGTTCTCGCACCTCGCTCTGATGCGCTCGACCTCAGCCGATTCCATCAAAGCCAATTGATCCGCCGCAGCCACGCTTGCGTCGCCGATCTGCTGCAGTCGCCTCGCTCCGATTGCAGCTGATTCGTAGCCGATCAACAGCGCCACAACGTAGCAGTGCCTCTACCGGTATCCACACGGCCAGGGACAGAACGCCAAACACCCGTGTGCTAGCACGCGATGCAAGACTAGGGTTTGGCTCGAAAGTGGGGAGGGTTTCCGTGGAGATTTATCTCGACGCAATGCAATTCGATACCACAACTCTCCACCCCTCGCCCCTTTATATAGAGTTGGCCGACTGGGACTAGTGGCCGATCAGGACTCTATTTTGAATCGGATCCCATTCGAATCTCATAGAGTTGGTCGCCCATACGTCGTAAGCCCATAGGTCTCTATCCGATCGGATCCCTATCCGATCGAGCCGTATCCAAGTCCAACTCGAATGCCTGTTCTTATCCCCTTAAGCGTGCGACCCTGTAGGTTCAGGTATACTTGGTTTTGGCTCGAGTCTAACTCAGCCGATTTGTCAACAGCGGCGCCTAGCAGCACATATTGACACCATAGCATACAAGAATATAATATCGGCTCTGAACCTGTAATGTGTACACAAATCCCTTTGCCTCACGATACCAATTAAGCTATAGGCAAGATGTGTGCCATCCCTTCAATAGCTTAACCATTCACTCAAACCGTATTGGATTATCTGTCTGTTGATTGACTCCTCAATCAACTTAGCATGGCCATGCATTTCCATAATCCATTACCTCGGGGGGCCCAGAGATATCTCTCCAAAGGAGGGGCAAATTCCATCTTGATCACTCACATCCCACCCCATGTTTCATAGCAAACCCAAAAACTACTTTTATAACTACCCAGTTACGAAATAGCGTTTGGTAGTTCCAAAGTAGGCTACTACACATGTTGGAATCCATGATGATCTCAGGTCTAAGGACTTTGCACCAACACTACTTGAGACCAACTAATGGCACATTAATTCCTGTAGTGTCTCATGGTGGTGTTGATGAGAAATTTCTCTCACGCGCTGGCCTGGGAGATCCGCTTAACTCCAGTGCAGGTCCTTCTCAGCTGCTTGTGCTTTGCAGGGCGTGCTAGTTGGTTTGATCTGTTAACCAACAAGAAAAACGAAGAAATCTGTGTTAAGTGTTAGGTTAGACCCCCACTGGATCGGCTGAGGGAATCCATGAGCATATATATGCTATCCTAAAATATATTTAAGCCAAGCGACTAGAATGGATCGGCGATACCAAGACAGCATTAGCCGTTTAACCTAAATACAGTAAAGGATAATAAATATATGTATTGATAACCTAGCCGATACTGGAAAGCTAACAATGGATCGGCTAGTACTCCGATGGGTCTTATGAAAAGATATCATCCTTGAACCAGAGGCTCAGCCCGAAAATCGGCCGTCGGCTGTCGATAGCAGGCCGATTTCGGCTTATGAGGTCCGACAAGAACAAGATCTTAACATAAGAGGCGGTCCTAACATAAATCTAATAATAAATGTATTAAAAGAAATATATCAGGGCAGATAAGGCCGGCTGAAACCCCGGCACTTCTCTTAAACATATAAATCCAACCAAACAGATCACCGAAAGTTCTAAAAACAACTTAATAGTTCAACTCTGATGCAGCATTAACTATAAAAAGAACAACCTGATCTGCTGTAGCCGATTTATACCTCTCGAGACGGTGGATACCGCATATAAACCAGCCATCCTTTAGATCTAGCCTCATTGGCTGCAGGTTCTCGACGGAACTAGCCAATGGCAGGATAGATCTAAACATTGGTCTAATTTATATGCGCTATATGATAAATATCGCAGTATAGACCCCTGAATCTAATGTGTCATTAAGATAGAAGCACTAGAAACAGCATATCATACCACTAATGACAAGCAATTACCTGGATTTGGGGATCGAAACGATGCAGCCCGTAGCCAAGTCAATTGCTCGTCTGAAGAAAAAAGTTGGCGATGCGCCGAAAGTTTGATTGTGATTGTGTTGAATGTCTAATTACAGGGGGTCTCGGGTCCTATTTATACCTAAGATAAATTATCTGTACAAACCCGGGACTCCATCTAAACTACTATTTAAAACACGATGTTATCCCGGGGAGGACCCACACCGTATTACAATGAACAGTTTAAACAAACTCCTAAATTACAGATACAATTGTTGTTACAAGACTCTATCCATAGATGGCAATATTTTTTAACGCGCAAACTGATAACTGGACCTTTTATCTATCTTCAACATCTGCACCAGAAACGGTTTTATCTTCTCTGAACCTAGACTCGGTTATCGGCCGCTCTTGTCCGATTCAACCTTAGCCGACTGGCCACGCAGCCGATCGCTTCTCAGCCGATGCGGCCTCTGTTTCTCCGCCAAACCAACCGATCCGATTCTGCTTCACCTTTGCCAAGACTTAGGGATTCAATTACCAAATTTTGGTGTTAACAGGTGGGTCTATCCAACAATGTGTTCTCTAACACATGTGTCCATGTTTATTGATTTGGTATCTCCATACCATGATCTATGAGACATGATCATCAATCAATAAATATGCCGATCTTAGAATCATATTAGTTCCAATAATATGATATATGATCAGGGATCATTTAGAAATAGATTCATACATATAGAGTCTCATAAATAAGTCACATACTTATTGATCAATACAAGATGTACTAGAGTCAATCATGTAAGTATCTAATACCCATTGCTCTTGTGTGCGCCTCATGTTTCGGCTGAGGGAGAGGTTTTGTCAACGGATCAGCTATGTTGAGATCCGTGTGCACTTTGCATATCTTGACATCACCTCTGTCCACTATCTCGCGGATGAGATGATATCGCCGAAGTATGTGTTCGGACTTCTGATGTGACCTCGGCTCCTTGGCTTGCGCAATGGCTCCACTATTATCACAATAGAGAGACATTGGACCAGTTGCACTGGTCATCACACTCAGCTCAGAAACAAATTTCTTGATCCAAACAGCCTCCTTTACAGCTTCTGAAGCAGCAATGTACTCGGCCTCCATTGTAGAATCAGCAACAGAATCCTGCTTGGAACTCTTCCAGCTGACTGCGCCTCCGTTCAGGCAGAGCACAAACCCAGATTGCGATCTATAATCATCCTTGTCCGTTTGGAAGCTAGCATCGGTGCAACCACTTACAACGAGCTCTTCTTCACCTCAATAGACCAGGAATATATCCTTAGTTCTTCTCAAGTACTTAAGGATACTCTTTACGGTAGTCCAGTGACCTTCACCTGGATCGGACTGGTATCTACTCGTAGCACTCAAAGCGTACGAGACATCTGGACGTGTACAAAGCATGACATACATGATGGATACAATTGCCGAAGCATATGGAACCATACCCATCTTATTCCGCTCATCATGTGTCTGAGGACACTGATTCTTGCTAAGATTAATGCCATGTGACATGGGCAAGAAACCTTTCTTGGAATCATGCATGTTGAACCTTTTCAACACCTTGTCAATGTATGTACTTAGCCTCTTGGATCTATCTCTATAGATCCGAATGCCCAATATGTATGCTGCCTCCCCTAAGTCTTTTATGGAAAAACTATTTTTCAATGAAGACTTGACGGATTCTAGCATAGGGATATCATTTCCAATCAGTAATATGTCATCCACATATAAGATTAGAAATACAATTGCGCTCCCACTGACCTTTTTGTAAACACAGGCCTCCTCTTCATTTTTGATGAAACCAAACCCTTTGATTACTTCATCAAAACGAATATTCCAACTCCGAGATGCTTGCTTCAATCCATAAATGGATTTCTGTAGCTTGCATATCTTTCTAGGCGATTATGGATCGACAAAACCCTCAGGTTGTATCATGTGTACATCCTCGCTTAGGTTTCCATTTAGGAAAGTCGTTTTGACATCCATCTGCCATATCTCATAATCGAAATATGCAGCAATCGCTAGAATAATCCGAATAGACTTAAGCATTGCGACGGGCGAGAAGGTTTCATCATAATCAACACCTTGAATCTGTTTAAAACCTTTCGCCACCAATCGCGTCTTATAGATGTGAACATTTTCATCCATGTCGGCCTTTTTCTTAAAAACCCATTTGCACTCAATGGTTTTGACACCATCAGGTGGATCAACCAAGTTCCAAACTTGATTATCATACATGGATTCTATTTCGGATTTCATGGCTCCAAGCCACTTGTTGGAATCGGGTCCCACCATCGCTTCCTCATAGGTCTTAGGCTCATCGTTGTCTAACAACAATATATCACGTTGTTCCGCACCTGTGTACCTGTCAGGTGCACGACGTGATCTTTCAGACCTCCATGGTGCAACATCTTGTTCGTCCTGTTGTGGTTCCGTGGCAGCTGAAATATTTTCTGGTGTTTTGTTGAACTTCTTCAAGATGCACCCTGCTCCCACTAACCCTTCTTGAAAGAAACTCTTTCTCCAAGAAGACACCGTGTCGGGCGATAAACACTTTGCGTTGTTCCCGATTATAAAAGTAATATCCCTTAGTTTCCTTAAGATATCCCACAAAGAAGCACTTGTCAGATTTGGGTTTGAGTTGTCGGACTGTAAACGTTTTACATAAGCTTCGCATCCCCAAATTTTGAGAAAAGACAAACTAGGGGGTCGCCCTGTCCATATCTCTATTTAGTGTGAACGCACTGTTTCAAGAGCATTTTTGTAACATCCCGAAAATCGGAGAACCGAAATCGGAACGTAAAATCGGAACTTTCAAAAACCTTCGCTTGTTGCTTCTTCTCGGGTTTGTTGCTTCTTATTTGCCACTCGTTGCATAAATTTTGACGTGATTAATTTCCCTTTCGGTGTTTTTTGATAATTTGGTGTTGTCAAAATGGAGGTGCGGAAGCCGCATCACGGTTTTTAAAAAAGGAAATCGGAAAAGCGCGGATTTATGAAAACACATTTTGGGAAAAATAAAACAAAATTTTGATTGGGAGAAGATAAATTAATACACAAAATAAATAATAAAATTCTCGGAGATCGTACTCAAATCCGGGAAAGTTTTGGAAAAATATAGGAGAGGATATTGAAATTTGAAAACAAAAGAAAAGAGATTTTTAAAATAAATAAATATGAAAAATATTGTGGGAAAATAAAAGTGGAGAAAAGTTGAAAATATTGTGTGAAAAATTATTTTTGAATGAGGGGAATTTATTTTGGAATTTTTAGAAGAAAGAAAAATAGAAATGGAAAATTAAAATGGGAAAATCGGAAAATCGGAAATGGCACTGTTCATTACGCAAGAGGTGCTCGACGCCGCACGGCCCCCGCCGCGCGCCCGCGCGCGTCGCCGACTCCTACCGCGCGCCGCGCGCGCCGCGCCCGCGCCGCGCCGCTCGCTCGCGCCCGCCCCTACCCCGCGCGCGCCACGCGTCGCGCGTGCGCCCGATCGCGTCGGACACCGCGCGCCGCGCCCGCGCCCCCGCGCACGCCCGCCCGTACCAGCCGCGCGCCGCGCACCGCGCGCTCGCGCCACGCGGTCGAGCCACGCCGGACCACCCACGCCGCGCGCGGCACGCGCCGGACCCCGCCCGCGCCGCGCGCCGGCCGCCGCGTTGCGCCCGCCGTACCCGACCCTCCCCGTGCGCCGCCGCGTGTCTCCGCCCGCGCCGCGCCGAGCCGGCCCCCTCCTTCCACCCCGCGCCCGCACCGAGCCCCCCTTGGCCGCGCCTATAAAAGGCGGCGCCCGCCCGATTTTGCCGCACCGCCGCCGCTCTTCTCGCCGTTGCCGAGCGCCGCCGCGAGGGCCGCCGCCGCAATCCACGCGCCGCAAGGCGCAAAGCATCCCCGTGCCCCCTTGCTCCTCCCGAGCTCGCCGTCGCCGATAAGCCCCTTGCGCCGCCCTTTGGTCGCGCTGCCGCCTCTTTCGGCCGGTCACCGGTCGAACAGTTGGCGCAAATGAACAAGCGCCAGGGAAAAGAAAAAAAGAAAAATAGGAAAAATTTGGGAAAAATTTTGGAAAATTTGGAAAATATTTTGGGATGACTTGAGTAAAATTTTGGGCAAAAATAAATTATTTTCTCGCATGTTTTCTCAGTGCAAAGTTTGAAAAATCGGAATCGGACATTTTGCGGAATTTCGTTTCGCGCCGTTTTTAAATCCGGACTCCGTTTAATTCTTTCTCGCCATTTAAAAAGGCTTCTCTTTTGTGATCAAACCCTCAAACATCGAGCACGAATTTCCTCCGCTAATATTTTCAAACCTAAATTCCCAAAATTATTACGATCGCCGTCTTTGCGAAAACCCTAGGAAATCGACTCGATTTCAAAACTCGGATTTTTCCTAAAAGCGACCTTTGTCCTGACTCAAGTAGAATTTTTAGGCAAAACTTTTGGAGTTGTTTTCATGGCTTTTATGGTTCTTTTCGATCTCTCGGTATTTTATTGAATTCTAATTGAATTCAATTAATCTTTCGCACGTACGGGTAGCACCTGAAGAAACCGGCATCGACTCCGCTGAAGATACCACCCCTCAAGTGTGCGAGCAAGGCAAGTCATCACACTCTTTGAACATATTGATCCTACTTTGTGAAATGATGTTGATTTCAAATTACAAATTGCACGCTTTACACAAACAGTACCTATGCTTGATATACCCTGCTTTGATATTGATCACCACTAGAATTTATTCTTTGTAACCTTCGATGTGATATGACCGGAGGATAACTTCGGTACAAATGCTTAGCCCCGCTTACACTAGATCCCTGCATACTCATGATTTTGCAAGAAAGCTTTGTGCTCGGGCAACTACCTTAGGGAGGTAGTTGAAAACGGCCCGTGGAGACATGAGCGCCACATGGCCATGAGAATGTTGAACTAGGCTTATGAAAATTGAAAATGCTATACAAATGTTTTAGACTGGGGCGGCTGGATGAATTGGGTGGATTCCGGAAAAGGCAAGTGCCGACCCTGGTCAATTAAGGACCGAGCCATGAGATAGCCGGAAACGAGCCACAACCGTACTTCTCGAATGGGTATAGACCTAGCCGACTAGATAGCCGAGCGGAGGCAGTATCCTTGCATAGATGGTTCTCTATGATGTGGCTTATGTGATGAGAATGAGGTTGCGGCCTTTGTTGTGAATGGTGGAATTAAATCGATATTAATTAAACTTAAAGATTGAGAAAGTTTCCCTTACCCCGGGTGCGCCAGAACTCCTCTCACTGCTAGAAAAGGACGGCTAGAGTGCATGAGGGCTTAAGTTCATGGAGCGGGTACTGCCAAAGCAAGGTTATCGAAAGGCTTTGCCGTGACCGTCTCATATGTTGAGGCGTAGACTCATTTGTTAGGCCGTCGCGGAGTACGGGTAAAGTGTACATCCACCGCAAGTGTGAGTGAATCAATCTATTCGAATAGCCGTGCTCGCGGATAATGAGCATCGTGACAAGACTTTCGCTTGGCTAGACTTTAAACTTAAAACGTGGGATGGGTTTGCATGATGATTTCATTCGCTGGTGGATCAACTTCTCGAGATGCGAGAAGGGGTAGATTCCCCAGAAAATCATGACGAATCGGAGGCGGGAAGCCATCCTTGGAATCACGATGGATGGTAGACAGAACCGTCACCGGATTAATGAACTGTGAAATTAAAACTTGATTTGGCTAGTTGATAGGCTTGTGAAAAGAATTGTGAGAAATTGGCTTTATGCAAAAGAACCCCAGCCATTCTCTGAATAACCCTATCATATGCATCAATTCCGTGTTGGCTTGCTGAGTACGGTTGGTACTCACCCTTGCTATACGCACAAACCTTCAGCTGATGGAAATGAAGAGCCGGAGGACCCATACGCGTATTACCAGGAGGGTGAAGGAACTGACGGCGCATACTAGATCTTAGCTCCGGTCGTTGCCTGTGGCGAATGACAAGCCGCTGCCTCTATTCCGCTGCCGTATCTAAATTCTGTCTTTGTGTTGTATTCGGACCATAAGGTCCCGTGGGTTGAACATTGCCTTCGGGCCTATTGATGTAATAATGTTGATGTAAGACTATTCGTGCATGTGCACCTGATTATCCAAGATCGTATTCGTGGGTACCAACTACTCGATCCAGGAAATGGTACTATGAACACGAAAGATTCCCGTCTCAAAAACGGGGTCCACGAGCTGGTATCGAGCCATGCGACCGTAGGCTAAGACCAAATGGCGCCCTACCCCCGACTAGTTGGCTAAAGGGAAATATCCCTACATAGGATCATTTTTAAACTATTATTTCCGAAAATACAAATATACCTTTTCTACATCTGTATTTCCTTTTATTTACCAAATGATTATAATAGCTCTCTCCCTCTAACCTTAAGTTGCCTACAAAAGCGGATGTCGAACCATGACGGAGCCCGGGAGGTCACTATCCCACGAGACGAGGGGTTTGTGGCGCAGCTTCGTCCCTGTTGTGGTGTTTGAGATACCGGAACCACCCACCTATCACACCAAAAGGCATGGCTCCGAAGGATATCCAGCATGGGAGGCCCGTTTCCATAGAAGCCCGCATGGGAAGTGAAACATCTTTCGCTTCCACACCCGTCATCACCGGGATTTAGCGAAGCAGCCATCCAAGATGCGGCCCGCGAAGCATTTCTTCGTCTTAATGCGATACATCGTGCCGAACTCACGGTGGCAGAGTTCGTGCATCATCCTTATCGCGAAGAAGGCAACCCAGTTGCACCGTGGAGGCCACCCCCTGCTGCTACAACCCGATGGTCACACGTCTATCACGTTGGGCGGAGACGGCAGATGACTGTTACGAGGAGGCCTTGCTTGAAATCAACGACCAGCAGTCACGCCTCAATGATCTCGGTCGAGAGCCACCAAGGCCGTGGGGATCGATAAACATGCCGCAAACTCCCGCAAGCCAATGGTGCCCAATATGAGCAACTCTCGGACCGCTACATGGCCCGTGGGGAAGCCCCGGTAGAGCTGGAGGAGCAGCTCAGAAGAGCAAGCGCAAGTCGACCACTGGAGGAGCACTGCGCACTCGCGCTGTCTACGCCGTAGGTACTTCCACCGAGCTTGTACCAACGCCTCCTGCTCCTGTGCCCGACCACTATTACCTTATGACTCCAGCATGCTTGGATACCTTTCAAGCTATGATGGAGCAAGCTTTTATGTTAAGCACGGAGCCGCGCCGCCCGATAGACCCCGCGCCGCCACGTCCATGGGACCCACCTCGAGCTCCGTAGCAGGGCGCCCGAGCCTGGATCGGGAGAGGAGAACCCCATCCAGATCCACACCGACTCGGAATCCGAGGCGGAACCTATGGAGGTCAAATGGGAGTCCAGCGACACCGACCCAATGGAGGAGGAAGCTCCCACTCGTCGCCGACTCACACCGGAGGCCCCTCACCCGCCGATCGCTCGCAAGAGTACGCGGCCACCGAGCCGAAAGATTCGGCATGACTCCGAGGCCACCACCTCCGAGCCATGGGGACTCCGGTTTGCTTCAGCAGCAGACCACCCACTTCCCGCCCGGCTCTTGCGGATGGTTGGACGACTAGGCGGGAGGACCACCCGGCTTGATCTCGTTCGGACGGCTCGCGGCACGGACCACACTCTATTCCCCCTTAATTAGTTAATGCGTTAGACGATGTAGTTGTTGTTGTTATCATGGCATGAAGGACTGTGCATGTACAGTCCATGTACCCCTTTTATGTAATATGATGGACCTGAACATCGCTTTGCGGTATCTTAATTCGTGAGCTTATTATTATTTTACCCTACTTGTTGATTGAAGATCATTTAAAAAGAACTTGAAGAAAAATCCCCTAGGAACCATGACCTAAACTGGTCCGATCTCTTAATTCATCTATCTTCTTCAGATGGCACATCGCCGCAGAGCAGCAGCAACCAACGAGAACCCGCCGGAACCCAACCCCTCCACTCTGGCGGAGGTTATGGCTTTACAAACCCAGCTACTCCAAGCAATTGCTAACAACCAGGGAAGTCGAGGAGGATCAAGTCTAGGAGAGTTCATGCGAGCTAAGCCACCAACCTTCTCCACGGTGAAGAACCCATGGATGCCGAGGACTGGCCGAGGGTGATCGAGAAAAAGCTAACTCTCGTCCGAGTTCGAGAAGCCGATAGAGTGGTCTTCGCCACTAACCAGCCTAGAGGGTCCCGCAAGTGACTCGGTGGGACACCTACAAGGAAACACGAGCTGAAGACGCCGGAGAACCGACATGGGAAGAATTCACGGCTGCCCGTGAGAATTTTGTGCCACTGCAGTTATGAGGATGAAGAAAATGAGTTCCGCAGTGCGTCAAGGAAACACCTCGACAAGAGTACCTGAACAAGTTTACCCAAAGATGCACGTTACGCCACAAGTGACTGACAGACGAGGAAGAGAAGATGGATAAATTCATCGAGGGACTAAATGACGAGCCGAGGGGGCCGATGATCGACAGACCACACCCGCTTCCAAAGCCTCATCAACAAGGTCGTTCGGCTTGAACACGACCAAAAGATGGTAGAAAATAACCGCAAAGGAGGCTCGCTATGGCTCGCCCATTTCAGGGAGCGCCACAACGCCCCAAGGGAGCCACCCCGTGGATGGAAGCCAAACGTTTCGGCGCGGTCGTTCCCCGCTTCCGACCATGTCGGCGGCCGCCTACACCTCGCTTCGTACACCCACACCAACCCTAGCCGCTCTAGGAAGAAGGAATGTGAGCGCTTCAATTGTGGAGAATTCGGGCACTACTCCAATAGCTGCGCCCAAAACCACGCAACACCCCGTGCGCACCGGCGCCAATGCAACGCCCGTCCGAGGAACCCCACCCCGTGACAGACGAGGTCTGCTCAGACCCCGCTACCCAACGAGGCCGCCACCGGGTTTTGACGTGGCCGGTGAATCATGTGCGGGCTGAAGAAGCTCGAGGACCAGAGCGTATTGATGGGTATGTTCTCTATCAACTCTACACCGCTTAAAGTTTTATTCGATTCGGAGCCTCGCATTCATTCATATCTTCCCAAGTAAGCAAACAACACCACCTACACCAAGTAGCACTTAAGAGGCCTATGTTGGTACACTCACTGGGAGACATAACCGTACCCCATGCTTGCATCAATGTGCCCATACGGATTAGGGACGTGGTGTTTCTTTCAAACCTTATGGTACTATCACCCCAAACCATTGATGTCATACTGGATGGATTGGTTGACCAAGAATAATGGAATTATAGATCGCAATCGAAGGGAAGTCACGGTATCCACCCCATGGGGATCACCGATGAGCATAACTATGTATCAAAACCCGAAGCTATGCGAACAAGCTGCGGGAGTGTTCACCATGCTACCTCTAGGCGGGATGCCGTAGTACAAGAATACCGGACGTATTTCCCGAGGAATTGCCCGAATGCCCCGGATCGCGACATAGAGTTTATCATCGACCTAATGCCCGGTACCCCCCATATCCAAGAGGCCTTATCGAATGCCGGCCAACGAGTTAGAGGAACTCAAGAAGCAAATACGAGAACTACAAGAGAAGGGATTTGTACGCCCGCTCTCTCTCTCCGGGAGCCCCAAGACTCTTCGTCAAGAAGAAGGATGGGAGTATGAGGATGTGTGTGGACTACCGATCGTTGAATGAAGTGACTATAAAAACAAGTACCCACTACCTCGAATTGATGACCTATTCGATCGCTTAAGGGTGCGCAGTGTTCTCAAAATTGATCTTCGGTTAGGATATCATCAGTTAAAGATTAGAGCCGGAGATATTCCTAAGACGGCGTTCTCTACACGTTACGGCTTATACGAGCTCACGTAATGTCCTTTGGATTGACCAATGCCCCGCATATTTTATGAACCCGATGAACAAGGTATTCATGGAGTACCCGGACAAATTCGTAGTGGTATTCATCGACGATATACTTATCTACTCCAAGAACGATGAGGAACACGCGGAGCATCTACGGCTGGTACTGGAAAAACTACGAGAGCACCAACTGTATGCAAAGTTCAGCAAATGCGAGTTCGGCTCAAGGAAGTCGCTTTTCTTGGCCACGTGGTTTCAGCGGAGGAGTAGCAAGAGACCCCGCCAAGGTCGAAGATGTCACGGAATGGAAGGCACCCAAGTCGTGACGAAAGTTCGGAGTTTCTTGGGCTTGGCCGGGTATTATCGACGGTTTATCGAAGGGTTTTCCACGTAGCCCGACCTATGACTCAACTTCTGAAGAAAGAAAAGAAGTTTGAATGGAACAAGAAGTGTCAAAAGGCTTTCGACCAACTAAAAGAAAAGTTAACCACTGCCCTAATCTTAACCTTACCTGACAACCGGAAGGATTTCGTGATGTACTGTGATGCGTCTCGGCAAGGACTAGGAGGCGTGTTAATGCAGGATGGGAAGGTCGTAGCGTATGCCTCACGACAGTTACGACCCCACGAGGAGAATTATCCCACACACGACCTGGAATTAGCCGCGGTTGTTCACGCATTGAAGATCTGGAGACACTATCTGATCGGGAACCACTGTGATGTGTATACCGATCACAAGAGCTTAAAATATTTCTTTACTCAGCCTGATCTCAACCTACGACAGAGGCGATGGTTGGAGTTGATCAAGGATTACGATCTAGGAATCCATTACCATCCCGGCAAGGCAAATGTAGTGGCCGATGCGCTGAGCCGCAAAGCCCAATGCAACCACATGGGATTGGGAGGTATGGCCAATGAGCTCCAAGAAGAAATGGCTCGACTTAATCTGCACCTGATTCCTCACGGAGAAGTGAACTCACTGGAAATCCAACCCCTTCTAAGGACTCAAATAGAAGAAGCCCAAAAGGGAATGAGGAAACCCAGAAATCAAGGAACGCATGGCCGGACGCGCTAAGGAGTTTTCAGAAACGACAAGGGAATCCGTGGTACGAGAAAAGAATCTGCGTGCCTGAACGAGGTGGTTTGCGAGGATTGATCTTAAAAGAAGCCCACGAATCGGCATATTCGTTACATCCCGGAAGCACGAAAATGTACCAGGATTTGAAGGGAGAATACTGGTGGCCCAATATGAAGAGAGATGTAGCCGAATACGTAGCCGTGTGCGATGTGTGCCAAAGGGTGAAAGCCGAGCATCAACGACCAGCTGGCTTGCTGCAGCCACTCAAGATTCCCGAATGGAAATGGGACGAGATAGGCATGGATTTCATAGTGGGACTACCCAAAACTGCGACTGGTTACGATTCCATTTGGGTAATAGTAGATCGGCTCACCAAGACTGCCAGATTTATTCCCGTGAAAACTAACTACAACAGTGCCAAGCTAGCGGAACTATACATGAGTAGGATTGTATGTCTCCACGGTGTACCAAAGAGGATTATATTGGATCGTGGTACCCAATTTATGTCTCATTTTTGGAGCAAAGTCCACGAGGCACTCGGCAGTCACCTCGCCTTCAGTACCGCTTACCACCCACAGACTGACGGACAGACCGAGAGGACGAATCAGGTACTAGAAGATATGCTGAGAGCCTGTGCGTTGGATTTCACCAAGGATTGGGAGAAATGTTTGCCGTACGCCGAGTTCTCCTACAACAATAGCTATCAAGCCAGTCTGAAGATGTCGCCAAACGAGGCTCTATTTGGTTGCCGATGCCGAACTCCATTAATGTGGTCGAAACCAGTGAACGAACCGTATTCGGGCCGGACATAATCAAAGAGGCCGAGGAAAAATTTTGCCTAATCCGGACCGATTACAAGCCGCTCAATCACGGCAAAAGAGCTACGTGGACACCCGCCGAAGAGAATTGGAGTTTAAAGAAGGTGACTACGTGTATTTGAAGGTCTCACCACTACGGGGAACTCGGAGGTTCAAGGTCAAAGGGAAACTCGCACCAAGATACGTGGGCCCATTCTTGATAAACGCTAGGAGAGGAGAAGTGGCCTATCAGTTGGAACTGCCCCAGAACCTCTCCGATGGCCACCCAGTGTTCCACGTATCGCAATTGAAGAAATGTTTGCGGTACCGAAGAGCAAGCCCCGTTAGAGACCATCCATGTCCACAGTGATCTTACCTACCCGGAACATCCAATCAAGATACTAGACGAGGCAGAAAAGAAGACACGGACCAAGTCATGGCGCATGTACAAAGTACAATGGAGCAATCACACGTAAGAAGAGGCTACCCGGGAGAGCGAAGAGTTCCCGAGGACGAATACCCACACCTACTCAAGAACCGGTAAGAAATCTCGGGACGAGATTTATTGTTAGGGGTAGGTTTGTAACATACCGAAAATCGGAGAACCGAAATCGAAACGTAAAATCGGAACTTTCAAAAACCTTCGCTTGTTGCTTCTTCTGGTTTGTTGCTTCTTATTTGCCACTCGTTGCATAAATTTTGATGTGATTAATTTCCCTTTCGGTGTTTTTGGATAATTTGGTGTTGTCAAATGGAGTTGCGGAAGCCGCATTAGGTTTTTAAAAAGAAAATCGGGAAAAGCGCGATTTATGAAAACGCATTTTGGGAAAAATAAAACAAAATTTTGATTGGGAGAAGATAAATTAATACACAAAATAAATAATAAAATTCTCGGAGATCGTACTCAAATCCGGGAAAGTTTTGGAAAAATATAGGAGAGGATATTGAAATTTGAAAAAAAGAAAAGAGATTTTTAAAATAAATAAATATGAAAAATATTGTGGGAAAATAAAAGTGGAGAAAAGTTGAAAATATTGTGTGAAAAATTATTTTTGAATGAGGGGAATTTATTTTGGAATTTTTAGAAGAAATAAAAATAGAAATGGAAAATTAAAATGGGAAAATCGGGAAAATCGGAAATGGCACTGTTCATTGCGCTAGAGGTGCTCGACGCCGCACCGGCCCCGCCGCGCGCCGCCGCGCGTCGCCGCGACCGCACGCGCGCCCGCGCGCCGCGCTCGCGCCCGGCCCCACCACCGCGCGCGCACGCGCCGCGGCGCCGCGCGCCGCGCCGCGCGCGCCTACCGCGCCGGACCCGCACGCCCGCGCCGCCCGCCCGTACCAACCCCACGCCCGCGCACCGTGCGCGCGGCCACGCGGCCGAGCCACGCCCGGACCACCCGCGCCGCGCGCACGCCACGCCGGACCCGCCCGCGCGCCGCGCGCGCCGCCGCGTTGTGCCCGCGACCCGGCCCTCCCGTGCGCCGCCGCGTGTCTCCGCCCCGCGCCGCGCCAAGCCGGCCCCCTCCTTCCACCCCGCGCCCGCACCGAGCCCCCCTTGGCCGCGCCTATAAAAGGGGCGCGCCCGCCCGATTTTGCCGCACCGCCGCCGCTCTTCTCGCCGTTCCCGAGCGCCATTGCCGAGGGCCGCCGCCGCAATCCACGCGCCGCAGTGCGCAAAGCATCCCCGTGCCCCCTTGCTCCTCCCGAGCCCGCCGTCGCCGGTAAGCCCCTTGCGCCGCCCTTTGGTGCGCGCGCCGCCACCTCGTTTCGGCCGGTCACCGGTCGAACAGTTGGCGGCAAAGAACAAGGCGCTGGGAAAAGAAAAAAAGAAAAAAAGGAAAAATTTGGGGAAAATTTTGGAAAATTTGGAAAATATTTTGGGATGACTTGAGTAAAATTTTGGGCAAAAATAAATTATTTTCTCGCATGTTTTCTCAGTGCAAAGTTTGAAAAATCGAAATCGAACGTTTTGCGGAATTTCGTTTCGCGCCGTTTTTAAATCCGAGTCCGTTTAATTCTTTCTCGCCATTTAAAAAGGCTTCTCTTTTGTGATCAAACCCTCAAACATCGAGCACGAATTTCCTCCGCTAATATTTTCAAACCTAAATTCCCAAAATTACTACGATCGCCGTCTTTACGAAAACCCTAGGAAATCGACTCGATTTCAAAACTCGGATTTTTCCTAAAAGCGACCTTTGTCCTGACTCAAGTAGAATTTTTAGTCAAAACTTTTGGAGTTGTTTTCATGGCTTTTATGGTTCTTTTCGATCTCTCGGTATTTTATTGAATTCTAATTGAATTCAATTAATCTTTCGCACGTACGGGTAGCACCTGAAGAAACCGGCATCGACTCCGCTGAAGATACCACCCCTCAAGTGTGCGAGCAAGGCAAGTCATCACACTCTTTGAACATATTGATCCTACTTTGTGAAATGATGTTGATTTCAAATTACAAATTGCACGCTTTACACAAACAGTACCTATGCTTGATATACCCTGCTTTGATATTGATCACCACTAGAATTTATTCTTTGTAACCTTCGATGTGATATGACCGGAGGATAACTTCGGTACAAATGCTTAGCCCTGCTTACACTAGATCCCTGCATACTCATGATTTTGCAAGAAAGCTTTGTGCTCGGGCAACTACCTTAGGGGAGGTAGTTGAAAACGGCCCGTGGAGACATGAGCGCCACATGGCCATGAGAATGTTGAACTAGGCTTATGAAAATTGAAAATGCTATACAAATGTTTTAGACTCGGGCGGCTGGATGAATTGGGTGGATTCCGGAAAAGGCAAGTGCCGACCCTGGTCAATTAAGGACCGAGCCATGAGATAGCCGGAAACGAGCCAGACAACCGTACTTCTCGAATGGGTATAGACCTAGCGACTAGATAGCCGAGCGGAGCGGTATCCTTGCATAGATGGTTCTCTATGATGTGGCTTATGTGATGAGAATGAGGTTGCGGCCTTTGTTGTGAATGGTGGAATTAAATCGATATTAATTAAACTTAAAGATTGAGAAAGTTTTCCTTACCCCGGTGCGCGTAACTCCTCTCACCGCTAGAAAAGGACGGCTAGAGTGCATGAGGGCTTAAGTTCATGGAGCGACGCCAAAGCATGGTTATCGAAAGGCTTTGCCGTGACCGTCTCATATGTTGAGGCGTAGGCTCATTTGTTGGGCGTCGCGGAGTACGGGTAAAGTGTACATCCACTGAGTGTGAGTGAATCAATCTATTCGAATAGCCGTGCTCGCGGATAATGAGCATCGTGACAAGACTTTCGCTTGGCTAGACTTTAAACTTAAAACGTGGGATGGGTTTGCATGATGATTTCATTCTGGTGGATCAACTTCTCGAGATGCGAGAAGGGGTAGATTCCCGAAAATCATGACGAATCGGAGGCGGGAAGCCATCCTTGGAATCACGATGGATGGTAGACGAACCGTCACCGGATTAATGAACTGTGAAATTAAAACTTGATTTGGCTAGTTGATAGGCTTGTGAAAAGAATTGTGAGAAATTGGCTTTATGCAAAAGAACCCCACCATTCTGAATAACCCTATCATATGCATCAATTCCGTGTTGGCTTGCTAAGTACGGTTGGTACTCACCCTTGCTATACGCACAAACCTTCAGCTGATGGAAATGAAGAGCCGGAGGACCCATACGCGTATTACCAGGAGGGTGAAGGAACTGACGGCGCATACTAGATCTTAGCTCCGGTCGTTGCCTGTGGCGAATGACAAGCCGCTGCCTCTATTCCGCTGCCGTATCTAAATTCTGTCTTTGTGTTGTATTCGGACCATAAGGTCCTGTGGGTTGAACATTGCCTTCGGGCCTATTGATGTAATAATGTTGATGTAAGACTATTCGTGCATGTGCACCTGATTATCCAGTACTGTATTCGTGGGTACCAACTACTCGATCTAGGGAAATGGTACTATGAACACGAAAGATTCCCGTCTCAAAAACGGGGGTCCACAGAGCTGGTATCAGAGCCATGCGACCGTAGGCTAAGACCAAATGGCGCCCTACCCCTGACTAGTTGGCTAAAGGGAAATATCCCTACATAGGATCATTTTTAAACTATTATTTCCGAAAGTACAAATATACCTTTTCTACATATGTATTTCCTTTTTTTTACCAAATGATTATAATAGCTCTCTCCCTCTAACCTTAAGTTGCCTACAAAAGCAGATGTCGAACCATGACGGAGCCTGGGAGGTCACTATCCCACGAGACAAGGGGTTTGTGGCACAGCTTCAGTCCCTGCTGTGGTGTTTGAGATACCCGGAACCACCCACCTATCACACCAAAAGGCATGGCTCCGAAGGATATCCAGCATGGGAGGCAGCCGTTTCCATAGAAGCCCTTCCGAGTGTCGAATGCTTGATTTCTTAAAACTAAGCTACTACTGTAGAAGCTATAATTGAAGATTACATCGACTCGTAGGTCGTGAAAGAATATTACAAGCATTGCACGTATGAAAGAATATTACAGGGATTGCACATATGAAAGAATATTACACGCATCACATGCATCTCATACATACAATAGGGCCATACCTTCTCAAAGCATTCTCTGCAAAAACAAGTTAGGCGTAAAACGTTTTCTACTTATCACAGAGATACGGCATCGAGACGACCTATAAGGGGGGCGCACACGGCGGTCCCGCTCGCCACCCCTTCACGGGCTTCCGGGCAGCGCCCGGAACACCACACGAAATTCATAGATCTAATCTATGAAATCGCTTACGGAAACCATATCGGCGTAATCACATTATTCCGTCCCGATACACTATCAAGGGAGATGGTTTGCGTAGGCGCGAGGCAGCAAACAAGGTCGGACTACGAGAGAGCCTCACTATATCACATTATACCGTTCTGATACACTATCAAGGAACGCTATCTCGAACCCAACTCAAACCGAGTTCTATGGATATTGCTTCGATGTAATCACATTACGCCGTTCCGATACACTATCAAGGAACGTAATTACCATCTATTCTCCTCTACAGATCCCATAAAACTGATTGATCTAATCAACCCGTGTGCTAAACTTGTTCCAGATCCAATCTAAAACCCGAACTAAGATTAGCTCTGATACCACTGAAGGGTTACGTGGAGGCTACGATAGCGTAAAACAAAACTTTTCTACCGCGCAAACCATGAAAACTTGCAAGTAAGGGCCGATAGATCGTTACCGATTGGAGTAGAATGCAGCGGACTAGCCAATCAGGGCTATCCGATCTGGAACAGTGCTGGCCGATGACAGCCGATTTGTCGACAGCCGATTCCCATGGACATCCGATTCACCAATAAGCCGATTTGCCGATGCCGCAGCCGATCTGAGTCGTCCGACTGCGTTCTCGCGCCTCGCTCCGATGCGCTCGACCTCAGCCGATTCCACCAAAGCCGATCGATCCGCCATAGCCACGCTTGCGTCGTTGATCTGCCGCAGTCGCCTCGATCCGATTGCAGCAGATTTGTAGCCGATCAACAGCGCTGCAACGTAGCAACGCCTCTACCAGTATCCACACGTCCGGGGACAGAACGCCGAACATCCGTGTGCTAGCACGCGATACAAGACTAGGGTTTGGCTCTAAAGTGGGGAGGGTTTCCGTGGAGATTGATCTTGGCGCAATGCAATTCGATACGCAACTCTCCACCCCTCGTCCCTTTATATAGAGTAGGCCGACTGGGACTAGTGGCCGATCAGGATTCTATTTTGAATCGGATTCCATCCGAATCTCATAGAGTTGGCCGCCCATACGTCATAAGCCCATAGGTCTCTATCCGATCGGATCCCTATTCGATCGAGTCGTATCCGTGTCCAACTCGAATGCCTGTTCTTATCCCCTTAAGCGTGCGACCCTATAGGTTTAGGTATACTTGGTTTCGGCTCGAGTCTAACTCTGCCGATTTGTCAATAGCGGCGCCTAGCAGCACATATTGACACCATAGCATACAAGAATATAATATCGGCTCTGAACCTGTAATGTGTACACAAATCCCTTTGCCTCACGATACCAATTAAGCTAAAGACAAGATGTGTGCCATCCCTTCAATAGCTTAACCATTCACTCGAACCATATTGGATTATCTGTCTGTTGATTGACTCCTCAATCAACTTGGATGGCCATGCATTTCCATAATCCATTACCTCGAGGGGCCAACAGATATCTCTCCAAAGGAGGGACAAATTCCATCTTGATCACTCACATCCCACTCCATGTTTCATAGCAAACCCGAAAACTACTTTTATAACTACCTAGTTATGGAATAGTGTTTGGTAGTTCCAAAGTAGGCTACTACACATGTTGAAATCCATGATGATCTCAGGTCTAAGTACTTCGCACCAACACTACTTGAGACCAACTAATGGCACATTAATTCCTGTAGTGTCTCATGGTGGGTCTATCCAACCATGTGTTCTCTAACACATGTGTCCATGTTTATTGATTTGGTATCTTCATACCATGATCTATGAGACATGATCATCAATCAATAAATATGCCGATCTTAGAATCATATTAGTTCCAATAATATGATATATGATTAGGGATCATTTAGAAATAGATTCATACATATATAGTTGTCACGCCCGGAAATTTAGCACAAATTTCCTGACTATTTTATGTATTAACTCCCTGTCCAGGAATCAACCAGGGTACATAAAATGACAAATTAATACACAGATCCAAACATAAAAACAAAGCATAAAATAAAAATACTTACTGAAGAGGCACTTAGTCCTCACACCCAAAAACTGCAGCGGAGAAGAAAGACGACACTAGCGGGGCTTCAGCTCCACTCCACAGGCAAACTCAACTGGGGTCTGAGCCTTGGTCTTCTAACTCCAACTTCACATCAGAAGCACTACACTTCTGAAAGGGGAAAAAATCGCAAGACTGAGTACAACCACCATACTCAACAAGCCACACCGAGAAATGCGACGTTCAAGGGGAGACAAGAGTGGCTTGGGCTATTTTGCATAAATGCGGTTTACAAACATTTTATTATTTAAAAATAGTAAAACAGTTGAGTAATTAAGGCAATATTAATCTTCCACCGAACAACGTTATCCCCACGTTGAACAGGCCCAACCATTCCACCCGAACTAAACCAGTTCCATTAAATCAAATTATTCAGTAGTGGGACTAATCATAGTGAATCTGGTCAATCGCCCATAACCACGGGCACGGCTATTCAAATAGTTTTACTCTGATCAGAGGTGCGCAACTTTACCCACAAGACACGATTCCACACATGTTACCATGCCCCGAAGTACCACCATGATACTGCAAAGGGGGAAATCGTGACAAGACCTTTCGCATAACTCCCTCTAACCAAGCGATACCACACCAAGGTTTCGCCCCCACTCCCCGCAGGGCAGCGGGCAGCCCCCTCTCGTGCCACGGTGAATCCGGCAGCCGATCAACCCGTAAAACCGGGGCCGACCCAACTCCATCACGCCCACCCTCACTAGGGTACGTCGGCCAGAGGAAAGCTATACTACGGATCCAGCCGTTGCCCATTCTGGCTTGTGGTTTGCACGGTATGTCTTCCAGGGTTTCCCATGAACCGGTCCTTAATTGCCATGGGTGCGACCATCCAAAACCATGCACCCACAGCCCACCATTAAGTCATATTTTAGTTGAGATAATTATGACCAATAAGACATGGTCAGGTGTATCGAGCTTGCAGCTCATCAGAGATTAGAATAAAGTGTAATTATCCCATTTAGTGAGCTAGTGGTAGTTAAGCATGGCTAAGCATATAATTCTAGCTAGAATCAACATCAGTGACTAAAGCTAGTCAAATTAACACCCAATGTTAACAAAGGACGGATAACAAGTAAATAAGACACAATTAAGCAGATAGGTATTCCATCATTCCATGTAATTAGCAAAGCAATGCAATTTTATTTGCAAACATAAAACATTTATAAAAATAGGATCAATATGCTTCAAGGAAAGTGTGACTTGCCTTGCGTCTTCAAGCAAACTTTTGGGCTCTTTCCCTCGCGAGCGCAAACTCCAAAAACGGCGAAATCTACACGCTGGCACGCAAAACAAGAAAAAAACCTAATAAAAACCAAATAACAGTACATAAAAAGTAAACAAACATGTAGAGCTTAATTTTAGATGAATTTTGCAATTTGAATGGCCCAATTTGGAGTTCGTATGAATTAGATATGAATTTTAGAAGTTTTGGACCATTTAAATGAATTCGAAATTAAAACGATTTATTACGTAATTTTTAATTAATTTTGAGCTGGAAAAGGAATAATATGACGTCAGCCAGGAGAGAGGATGTGCTGACATAAGACGCCACATCAGCGCCACACAGGACAGGGAAGACGGACATGGCGCTGACGGGGATGCCACGAGGGCTGCCACGTAGGCACGCTACCGGCGGCTCGGGATGGCTCCGGCGACGGCGAACGACGGCACGGCGACGAGAACCGAGGGCACCAAAAGAGTGAGGAGATTGCGGTGATTCTTACCAACGCAAAAACGACGACGAACGGCGAACGGAGATGGCCGGCGACGAGATGGAATCGACGGCCGGGCTCGGGTTGACGGCGACAACGGCTTTCCGGTGGCTTTCGGTGGAGGAGAGGTGGAGGACGGGCTTCGGCTTGCTGCTATGATGCTGACGGTGAAGACGTCAACGATAAACAGCGACGGGAATGGCGACGAGGCACGGCCGAAGTGCGAACGAAGGCGGCGACGCACGGGTCCACGGCGACGGGGGCCTTCCGGTGATGTTTGGCGCAAGGGAGATGGATGCCGGGCTTCCTTGAGTCCTTGCGGTGCCGAGGGAGGCGACGGCGCTGTCCGGGGATGGCCGAGACGGAGGGAAAGGGTTGCCGGAGTTGCGGCCGACGGGGAGAGAGATGGAAACTCGCGGGGAAGATGGCTAGAGCACGGGAAAAACTCGGGAAAAATGGGGAAACCGAGGAGGAGATCCTGGGGGTTCTAGTTATAGGCTTGGGAGGGAGAGTCCCGCACCGGAAAGAGAGGATTTGGCGCCGGATTTTTAGGGTTTATCCCGAGTTCGTCGGGATAAGAACGGGGCCGAAATTCGCGCGATTTAGCACGGGATTGAGGGGGGTTTCATGGGGGAAACGTAGAGGAGATCGAGAGGAATCCGTTCCCGCAACTAATTTTTGATTTGGGCAAAGGATTGGGCCGGATTTGGTGGAGGAAACAAAGACACAGTTTTCGGGCACTGTTCGGCACTATAGCACGGCTGGAGGTTGAACACGATACTGTAGCAGGAAGGGAAAATGGACTTTTCGGTCCAAACATCCTTTAATTCTTATAAATACTTTCAATGTCCAAATAATTCCAAGAAAAATCCTGAAAATATAAGAACACCTAAAGTATTTAATAAAAATATCTCCAGCTCATTTAAAGTTTATTTTATTTATTTAAATAATTATTGAATTGTTCTTTGTTTTATTAAAATTATTTCGGAGCTCCAAAGTTTCACGAAAAATTTCGAGAGTATTTTAGGGCATAGAGAATATTTCAAAAATATTTCCAGCCATGATTTTTAAAGGAAGATTTAATTTCCTTAATAGTTTCACTTGATTTACTTTGTTTTTCTTTTTATTCAATTTCTAGAAAATAATTTATTAAATGATTTTTATTCCCGAACGAAAATCGGGTTGTGACAATAGTCTCATAAATAAGTCACATACTTATTGATCAATACAAGATGTCTATGTCATGGAACTGAATAACACTTTATTCATTTATACAAAGCGTTGACAATGATATCCAACATCTCCATGTTGCCTCTAGGGCATATCACTAACATCAGTTACCGAGGTCAGAAGTTTCTTAGGATTGGCCGGATATTACAGGCGATTTATTGAAGGATTTTCCACGATAGCCCAACTCATGACCCAATTGTTGAAAAAGGAAAAGAAGTTCGAATGGACGGGACCATGTCAAATAGCCTTTGAACTACTCAAAGAAAAGTTAACCACCGCTCCAATCTTAGTCCTACCAGACAACCGAAAAGACTTTGTCATATACTGTGACGCGTCTCGGCAAGGACTGGGAGGAGTATTCATGCAAGACAGAAAAGTTGTGGCTTATGCCTCAAGGCAATTGCGGCCACATGAGGGAAATTACCCCACCCACGATTTGGAACTGGCCGCAGTTGTGCACGCGTTAAAGATATGGAGACATTACCTAATCGAAAACCACTGTGACATATACACGGACCGCAAGAGCTTGAAGTACTTCTTTACCCAGCCGGACCTCAACCTATGCCAGAGAAGGTGGCTAGAACTAATCAAGAATTATGACTTAGGAATCCACTACCACCCTGGCAAGGCCAATGTTGTAGCCGACGCTTTGAGCCGCAAGGCCCAATGCAACCATTTAAGGCCAGAAGGCATGGCCAACAAGCTACAAGAAGAAATGGCTCGGGTTAACTTGCAGCTAATTCCTCATGGACAACTGCATTCGCTGGAGATACAACCCCTCCTGCAGACTCAGATTAAGGAAGCCCAAAAAGAATAATGAGGAAACCCAGCTAATTAAAGAGCGCATGGCCAAAGGGCTAGCAAAGGAATTTTTGGCAGACAATAATGGAACTCTATGGTATAGGAAAAGGATCTACGTGCCGGAGAAAGGAGGTTTAAGGGGATTAATTTTAAAGGAAGCGCATGAGTCAGCCTATTCATTACATCCCGGCAGCACCAAGATGTATCAGGACTTGAAGGAAGAATACTGGTGGCCCAACATGAAGAGAGACGTAGCAGAGTACGTATCCATTTGTGATGTGTGCCAACGGGTCAAGGTGAACATTAGTGACCTAGCAGGATCCATGTACGCCGCTTAAGGTCCCCGAATGGAAATGGTACGAAATAGGCATGGATTTTATTGTAGGATTACCCAAAACTACCACAGGGTATGATTCCATTTGGGTGATCGTGGACAGACTCACCAAAATTGCTCGATTTATCCTTGTCAAGACTTAGTATAGCAGTGCTAAGTTGGCAGAATTATACATGTCCAGGATAGTGTGCCTCCACGGGGTACCGAAAAGGATCGTATCGGATCGTGGTACCCAATTCACGTCTCACTTTAAGGTTCACGAAGCACTTGGAAATCACCTCACCTTCAGTACCGCTTACCATCCTCAGACTAATGGACAAACCGAAAGGACGAACCAAGTCCTTGAGGATATGTTGAGAGCCTGTGCGCTGGATTTTACCAAGGACTGGGAGAAATGTCTGCCCTATGTGGAATTCTCCTATAACAATAGCTACCAAGCCAGCCTAAAAATGTCACCAAATGAAGCCTTGTCTGGATGGCGATGCCGGACCTCGCTAATGTGGTCAGAAACCGGTGAACGAGTTGTATTTGGACCAGATATCATTGAAGAAGCCAAGGAGAAGGTTCGTTTAATAAGAGATCGGTTAAAAGTAGTGTTGTCCCGCCAAAAGAGCTACGCAGATACTCACCAAAGAGATTTAGAATTCAACGTGGGCGACTACATATATCTAAAGGTCTCACCACTACGAGGGACTAAGAGGTTCAAGGTTAAAGGGAAACTGGCGCCAAGATATGTTGGACCCTTTCTGGTAAGCGCCAGGAGAGGCAAAGTGGCCTATCAGCTAGACCTACCAGAAAACCTCTCCGACGTACATCCGGTGTTCCACGTATCGCAACTGAAGAAATGTTTGCGAGTGCCGAAAGAACAAGTCCGTACAAGAGATGTCCTAATCAACGAAGACCTCACCTACTCTGAACATCCAGTAAAGATCTTGGATGAGGCAGAGAAGAGGACCCAAAACAAGACGTGGCGGATGTACAAAGTGCAATGGAGCAACCACATCGAAGAAGAAGCCACCTGGGAAAGCGAAGACTTTTTAGCAACCGAGTACCCACACCTACTTAACGATCGGTAAGAAATCTCGAGGACAAGATTTATTATTAGGGGGTAGGTTTGTAACATCCTGAAAATCGGAACTTAAAAATCGCAATTTAAAAACCAGAGCCCACAAAAACTTTTTGAATCATTGCATCTTGTTGTACTTATTTGCCTCTTATTTGCAAGTTTTATTGCATGTTAGAAATAAAAATACACTTATTTAAAAGAAAGAGAAATCAAAAGGGCTGAAACCCTAAAAGGGAATAAAACTCCAAAGTAAATAAAAATTTTAAAATATACAATTATAAAAAGAAAACTAAGGTTGATAAGCATTTAATTTGAATCAAAACTATATTTGGAAAATACAAAAAAATAAAATAAAATAGAATAAAAGAAATAATAGAAATAGAAGGAATATATATAAATATGTACATAATAATATATAATAAAGTTGGGCAAAAGATTGAAAATTTGGAGTTAAACTAAATTTATAAAATGGCCAAATTATGCTTCACATTAGGAGAAATATAAAAGGAATGAATAGAAATAAACATTTAAAAAGAAAAGGAAAAAAGGAAAAGAAAATCAGGGAAAATCGGAAATCACACTGTTCATTGCCCGCTAGGAGTTCGATGCCGGTCGGGGACATACCGCGCGCATGTCACGCGCCGTACGCGTGCGCCCCCGGCCTGCCCCAGCGTCTACGTGTTGTACGCCATGCCCACGCCGCCACGTCAGCTACAGCGCCGCGCCCACGCCGCGCGTCAGCCACCACGCCGCGCCCATGCCTCGTCGTACTCCGTCGTCGCGTCGCCGTACCGCGCGCGCCCGCGTCAACGCCGCCGCCTGTAGCCGACGTCAGCCCACGCCGCACCCGTACCACCGTGCCCATTCCACCCGCGTTGTAGCCATGCCCACTGTGCGTCGGCCTCCCCTCCCCCTACTCGCGCGTGCGTCACCCGTAGCGCCGCCCGCCACGGCCGCCGAGCGTGAGCTCGCGTGGTCCGCTATAAATAGCGCTCCTCAGCCAAAACTCAAAACATGAAACTTGTTCCATATCGTCTCATCTAGCTCCTCTCCAATTTTTCCCAAAATCCATTCACCACAGCGCTCGAATTTCGCAAAACACCGAAGAACCCTAAAACCGGCCGCCGAAGGCAAGAACTCGAAATTCGGCATCCACGGTCTATCTCGTAGCAAATTGAAGGTATGTCCATGATCCACGTGCTCTAAGTTTTATTTTTCCTAGGTTTCCCGAGCCGATTAGCCTTCGGAAATCGCCGGCGACGAGCACCGCCGAGCCCTATGTTTCGGCCGCCGCCGTGTGCACGTTGCCAGGCCACCACCGTCCCTTTCCGGCCAAGCCAACCCCCTACCTAGCACCCGCGTGCCCCGTAGATACTCTAGGACCCCTTGGTTCGGCCACATTGTCATCGGATGTCACATCCTGGGTTTTCCCTAATTCATTTAAAATAATTTACCCGGAAATAATCGGAATTTCTGAAATTAACCTGGAGTCAACCTATAATTTTAAAATGCAATTAATAAATGGAAATGACATGGTAGGATTTTTCTTGAATTCTTCATGTCAAAATACGCTAAGAGGATTTTTACTGGAATTTTTAGAGCACTCTAAGTATTTTTAATCAATTAAATAAGAAAACAGAATTTAATTAAGTCCCTAAATCCCTTTTTCTTTTTCTTTTTCTTTTTTTTTCCTTTTCCGTACCGGCCGTACGGTTTTCCCGCCCGTCGCCCGTAATGGGCCGTCGGCCGTTCCGCGCGCGCCGCTCCTCCCTCGGTCGTGGCCGAGGCCCACGGTGCCGCGCGCCGCGCGAAGTCTGCGGCCCTCCCTTGCACCGCGGCCACCGACAGTGGGCCCCACTGTCGGAGCCGCTTCCCGCGCGCCCGGCCGCCCAACCGCCGCCGCCGCCGCGCGCGCCCGCCTCTTTTCGCGCCGTTTCGCGCGCCTCGCGCCGCGTGGGCCCCACGCCGGCTCCGCCCGCGCCGTCGCACCGTGCCCGCTTTTCCCGCACGCCGAAATGGCCGTCGTCGCCCGAAACGACCGCCGGATATCTCTCCTCTCTCTCCGAGTTCGAAACGCCGGTGACCTTATCCCCGCCGTATCCGTGCCCGATTCGATCTCTTCTCTCCCTTTAAAACCCCTCGAGCTCCGCCGCGTTTCCCTTTGTTGGCCGTCGGTTCTAGCCCGGATCGCCGCCGTCTCCGTCGTTTTCACCGTCGGTGAGCTCGCCGCCGTTCCCGGTTTCGTTTGTTTTCTTTCGTGTCCTTTTCCTTTCGCGTGCGCGCGCCGCCGGGTCGCGCCGCCGCCCCGCCGCTCGCCGGGTCGCCGCCGTCCCCGCCGCCGCCGGCCGCCGTCCTGCCGCCGCCGCCACCCATGAAACCCTAACCCTAAACCCAGCGCGCTCCCTCGTGCCGTCCGATCTTTCGAATCGGACGGATCCGCACCGTCCGATCGCGACGGATCCGCACCGTCCGATCGCGCCGTCCGGCCGCTCGGATCGCGCCACGTGGCGGCAATCCGCCGCCGCGCCCGCCTCCGCGTGTGCCGCCTGCGCGCGACGCGCCCTAGGGCTGACGCCAGCCCGACGTCATGCCGACGTCGCCCCGAGCCGCGCGTGGATGACGTCACGGGACTTAATTGCGCAATAAATAATTTAATCTTTTCGTTTAGTTTAAAAATCGCAATTAAACTTCTAAAATTCATATCTTTTGAATCCGAGCTCCGTTTTAGTCCATTCAAATTTCATTAAATCCATAAAAATGTCAAGAATCCATTAAAAATACTTTTCAGTGCTGTTTCAGTAGACTTTTTAGGGTGTTTGTTGAGTGCTTTGTTTACCGTGTAGATCCCGAGTTTTCCGGCGAGCCCGTTCTCTTGAAGTAGTCGCCGAGGTTCCTCGTCTCCGAGCAAGGCAAGTCATACCTTACATTGACCATATTGTACCTATTTTATGTAAATACCTCTTTTTCTTTCAAATACCGCATATGTTTTAGAATGTCATTTCATGGGATGTTTTTACCTATTGTACTCAACTATAGGATTGTTTACCTTATACCATTGATATCTTGGGGTCCAATGTGACTAGATGATAGTTTAAGGTTGCTTAGTTATGCTTAGCGCAACTAGCTCCCTTAAGGGAATCACACTAATCAAGTTTATTTTTAAAGTGGACCTTCCGACAATATTAAGATATGACTTTGGTTTTAATAATATTGAATTATAAGAAAGGTGGGTCGTGAGCACATGGTTGGACTTTGGTTAGCGTGCTCATGACGATTAAGGACCGGTTCTCGGGAAACCCTGGAAGAAATGCCGTGCATACCACAAGCCAGCATGGGTAATGGCTGGGCCCGTAGCGTAGCTGTCTCTAGTTAACGTATCCCAGAGAGGGTGAGCGTGATGGAGTTGGGTCGGCCCCGGTTTTAAGGGTTGATCAGCTTCTGGATTCACCGCGGCACTAGAGGGGGCTGCCCATTGCCCGATGGGAATGGGGGCGAAACCTTGGTGTGGTACGATTGATTAGAGGGGTTATGTGAAGGGTCCTGTCACAATTCCTTTCCGGGCACCGTGGTGGTGCACCGGCGCACGGTAACGTGTTGTGGGATTGTGTCTTGTGGGTACAGCTTGTACACCTCTCGATCGAGTAAAAACTATTCGAATAGCCGTGCCCACGTTACGGGCGATCGACCGATTCACCTGGATTAGTCTCATTTATTTATTCGAATGAAATGTGGAAGCTTGACTAGTGCGGTGGATGGATGGGCCTGTTGCAACGTGGTTTGAGCGTTGGACAGCGTTTATTTAATCTTGCTTAAATATTACTACTTTTTTCTTGTCTCCAAATATTATTATTATATACGCAAATGCTGTTTATGCAAATCGAGCCCCTTAACCTTTCCTTGTTATTTATCTTGCATCATGTCCCCTTTTCGGTGTGACTTGTTGAGTACGGTGGTTGTACTCGGTCTTGCTTCTTTTTCCCCCTTCGGTGCGGGGTTGAGAGCGAGGTCTCCGAGGAGGTGTAGGCTTGTTCTCGTCAAGGTTTAGCCGTGGAGTTGGTGTTCCGCTCGCTCGCGTCAAGTTTAGCTTAAGTCGGTTTTATTTTCCTTTCCGCTGCATTTGTGTAACTCTTTTATATTGTTTCTAAGATGAGGATTCGTATTATCAATAACGTCGATTTGTGTACCTCGCGATGCCCGGACGAGGATGTAATGCACAAATTAGCGCGAAATTCGGTGTGAATTTCGGGCGTGACAAGTTGGTATCGAGCCTTCCCGTGATCGTAGGACAAGCCAACTGGAAACCTTAAGAGCCCTCTAATTCTTTTCATGTGCATATGTTTTGAAAAAAAGGGGTGTTTTGAAAAGTGGAGTCAATCTAGGGTTTAGGAATTGCGAAAATGGGATGTTGGTCGTGGGTTTTGAGCATGTTTTGATTTTCCCACTCCTTTGTTTCTATAGATGGCAGGTTCCCCAGCGACGCACTGCGGAAAAGGGATGACAGGCTTCGTGGCAGAGCTGGCGCGTATGGCCCTTGCAGTTGGATATCCCGAAGCACCAGAGTATACAACAGTTGCGCCTCTCAGTGGCGAGTTGCCATACCGTGTTCGGTTGGAGGTTCACGGGTTTGTGGGAACGTGTCTTCCCAACATGGAGGTCACAGCTTCCGGAGGCACGTCAGATCACGCTTGTCAAGAAGCCGCCTACCTGATGTTAGCCAGGATGAGGGAGCTGCATGACTCTGACCTTCGCACCTCCTCCTACCGCTACCATCCCCGTCGAGGTAGTTCCTCCGAGGTCAGTGCATTCAAGTCAACGGCGGAAGAGAATGACACTACCTTCGGTCACATGTGCACCGTGCTCAGAGGACTGGATCAGATGCACTCTGACCTACACAAGGCGACCAAAGAGCTAAACGACAAGAAGATGCTGAGGATCGCGCGACTGCAGGACGAAGTGGTTCGTCTCGAAGAAGGAGGTAGCGAGTTGAAGGGACTTCCGCCACCGGTTGGGGTCGACTCCGCACTACGCCTCGGAAGACCACCACCGCGCTGTCCGTATCCGTGGCACCTCGGATTCCACCGCCTTCTCCAGCTCCACCCGCTCCGGTTCGGCGCCGGTTCCAGTTCCTCCTGCGCAGTCCCGCCCTCACCTTTGCTCCGGCTTCGGCGAATCAAGGCGGAGGTGGCGTAATGGTTGGATCTCCGTCTCCAGTGACTCAAGCTCAGAGAATTCGGCTGAAGACATGGACTCCGAAGAGACTCGAGATTCCTCGGAGGGAAGAGGCGGGATCGGTTGGGCTACGGCAACCGATTCGAAGAGTCCAAGTCGAGGTGACGCCCGAGGACTCCAGGAGCCGTTCGGAAGAATGGGGATCTTCGAAGGAAGCGTTTCGACTCCTCGTCTCGTGGATCGTTCTAGTTGCCCTCTTTAGTTTTACCGTTTAAATTAGTTTGTCTTCTTGGTAGTTGCTGTGTGTTAGGGGCCTTGTGTGTGGGATAGTGCGTCGATATCAAGTGTGATATGACCGACCGATTAAGGATGTTTGGTGCTTTTCCTTGTTTTTAGTCAAGATCGAACAACGCATTTGAATTCAAATAATAAAGATTAGTTCTAAGTCTGCTCTGTTTTTCTTCTTTTTCTCTCTCTCGGCCTGGTCGTCTCCTTCGGATGGTGAACACCGGGACCGGCGGGCGAAGCAACAATGGGCGATCAGTGCCAACAACAACGAGGCTCACGACGCCAATGGCAATGCTCCTCCACCGCCACCCGAGAATCCCACCATTGCTCAAGTGCTCGCTTCACGACACGAGATGATGGCTGCAATGATGCAGCAAATGCAACAACAACACCACCGATGCAACAAGCAGATGGCAACAAATGCGGCAACAACAAGAGAACAATCGTTGCCGCCCCACCACCCCCCAAGCCGCGAGTTCCTTCGTGTCCGACCGCCGACCTTCTCCAGCACCACTAATCCCATGGAGGCTAATGATTGGCTTCATGCCATAGAGAAGAAGTTGGATCTGCTGCAGTGCACGGATCAGGAGAAAGTCTCTTTTGCCACTCATCAGTTACAGGGTCCTGCTTCAGCTTGGTGGGACAACTATTTGGTTACTCGCCGGCGGGAGCAAGAGTTACAGGAAGAGTTTCGTCTAGTTTGGGACCGCACACATTCCTGCGGGAATAGTTGCACGAAAAGCGTGAGTTCCGTTCTCTTGAACAGGGTAACAGATCAGTTACTGAGTATCTGCACGAGTTCAATCGTCTTGCCCGTTATGCCCCAGAAGATGTGCGCACTGATGCAGAAAGGCAGGAAAAGTTTTTGGCTGGTTTGGATGATGAACTCACGGACAAGCTTATTTCCGGAGAGTATGCTAACTTTGAGAAGCTGGTGGACAAGGCCATTCGACAGGAAGATCAGCGCAACAAGATGATCAAGAAGAGAAAAGTCTTCCAGTCCCGACCTCCTCAACAGCAGGGAAATCAGCAGAGGCCGCGTTTCATGCCCTGGAAGTCGAGTGGACCTACCACCATGATTGTTCGTCGGCATCGACCTTATCACCCGGGAATTTCCAAGCGGGTAGAGTGGCGGTGGTCGGCAACGGCGTACTCGGCCCCGCCCTCCAACGGCGCCATCCCAGCAACAGTCACAGCCACCACCTCCAAGGAAGGACTCGGGAGGAAAGCCAAGAGTCTGTTTCAACTGTGGTGACCCAGGGCATTTTGCAGACAAGTGTCCGAAGCCAAGACCGCGCTGGGCCAAGGTTCATCCAGCTCGAGTCAACCATGCGTCCGCCGAGGAAGCACTGACCGCTCCCGAAGTTATACTCTGGTATGTTTCGTAAACTATACTCCTGCCACAGTATTATTTGATTCGGCGCTACACATTCTTTTATCTCAAAGCAATTTGTTGGGGCACATGGGTTGTCGTAGTGGGACTTAAGATACCTATGCGGGTTCAAACCCCCCGGAAACCACTTGGAGACCACTCGCATTGTCCTTCGGTGACCATAGAAATCCAAGGATCTATGTTTCTAGCCAACCTTATCCTCCTTCAGTCCAAAGGCATAGATGTCATTCTTGGGATGGATTGGTTGTCCAGACATAAGGGAGTAATTGACTGCGCTAGTCGCACCATTACTTTAATTAATACGAAAGGAGAAAGAGTTGTTTTTCGCTCTCCCATGCAAGTCAAGACTATAGTAAGTTTGAATCATGTTTCCACCGGGGAATCGTCCGAAATGGCGGCCAAGACCCCTGTGAAGTTAGAGGATATCCCCATTGTCAGAGAATACCCTGAAGTTTTCCCCGAGGATTTAACTCAGATGCCGCCAAAAAGGGAAATTGAATTCCGGATTGATCTAGTACCCGGGACCGCCCCAATACACAAGAGGCCATATAGGATGGGAGCCAACGAGTTGGCCGAAGTAAAGAAGCAAGTGGATGAACAGTTGCAAAAAGGGTATATTCGCCCGAGCACGTCGCCTTGGGGTGCTCCGGTGATTTTTGTGGAAAAGAAAGACAAGACCAAGAGAATGTGTGTGGATTATCGAGCCCTCAATGAGGTTACTATCAAGAACAAGTATCCCCTACCACGGATTGATGACTTATTCGATCAACTCAAGGGGACCAAGGTATTTTCCAAGATAGACCTGCGATCGGGCTATCATCAGTTGAGGATTCGGGAAGAGGACATTCCCAAGACCGCCTTCACCACCAGGTATGGACTGTACGAGTGTACGGTCATGTCTTTTGGGTTAACCAATGCACCGGCTTTCTTTATGAATCTGATGAACAAGGTGTTTATGGAGTTCTTGGATAAATTTGTGGTGGTGTTCATTGACGACATTTTGGTCTACTCTAAGTCAGAGGAGGATCATGAGCAACATCTTCGGACAGTACTCGAGAAGTTGAGAGACCATCAAATCTACGCCAAGTTTAGCAAGTGTGCTTTCTGGTTAAAGGAGGTACAGTTCGTCGGCCACATTGTGAATGCCCAAGGAGTAGCCGTGGATCCAGCAAATGTGGAATCAGTTACCAAGTGGACCCCGCCTAAAACGGTCACGTAGATCCGAAGTTTCCTTGGACTTGCGGGTTACTACCGCCGCTTCATTGAGAACTTCTCCAAAATCGCCAAGCCAATGACTCAACTGTTGAAGAAAGATGAGAAGTTTAAGTGGTCGGCAGAATGCAATAGAAGTTTTGAAGAGCTCAAGAGGAAGTTGGTGTCCGCACCGGTGTTGATCTTGCCCGACCCAAGCAAAGGACTTCCAAGTTTATTGTGATGCATCTCGCCAAGGGTTGGGATGTGTGTTGATGCAAGAAGGCAAAGTGGTCGCATATGCATCTCGTCAATTGCGCCCACATGAAAACAACTACCCCACTCATGATCCGGAGTTATCCGCAGTGGTTCATGCATTGAAGATCCGGCGACACTACCTAATTGGTAATCGTTGTGAAGTGTATACGGATCACAAAAGTCTTAAGTACATTTTCACCCAACCGGATTTAAACCTCCGACAGAGGAGATGGTTGGAACTGATCAAAGATTATGACTTAGGGATACATTACCATCCCGGCAAAGCTAATGTGGTTGCGGATGCACTAAGCCGAAAGAGTTACTGCACCACTCTCAGTGTCGAAGGAATGTGTGACCAGTTGCAGCAGGAATTCGAGAATCTAAATCTACGAGTGGTGGATTTTGGTTTTGTGGTCGCTCCGGAAGCCCAACCCATTCTCATTGATCAAATTCGGGCTGCTCGGCGTCGGATCCCGAAATGGCCGAACTCAAGAAGAACATGAGAGTCGGAAAAGCTCGTGGTTTTACGGAAGACGAACATGGCACAATTTGGATGGGAAAGAGATTGTGTGTGCCAGAAGACAAGGATTTGAAAAAGGCGATCCTTACGGAAGTTCACCAAACCCAATACTCAATTCACCCGGGCAGTACAAAGATGTATCAAGATCTTAAAGAAAAGTTTTGGTGGGTCAGCATGAGGAGGGAGATAGCCGAGTTTGTTGCACTTTGTGATGTTTGTCAGCGAGTGAAGGCAGAACATCAACGGCCCGCCGGATGTTGCAACCACTTCGATTCAGTGGAAATGGGAAGAAATTGGAATGGATTTCATCACGGGTTTACCCCGCACAACGTCGGATATGACTCGATTTGGGTCGTGGTGGACCGACTCACCAAGGTGGCCCATTTCATACCAGTACATACTACCTACTCAGGGAAGAAGTTGGCAGAGCTTTATCTCGCAAGGATCATGTGTTTGCATGGCGTGCCTAAGAAGATCGTGTCCGATAGGGGAAGTCAGTTTACTTCCAAATTCTGGAAGAAGTTGCAAGAAGAACTCGGTACCCGTTTGAATTTTAGCATGGCCTATCATCCGCAAATAGACGGTCAAACTGAAAGAGTGAATCAGATTTTGGAAGATATGATGAGAGCATGCGCGCTCGATTTTGGAAAAGCATGGGACAAAAGCTTGCCCTATGCGAATTCTCTTACAACAACGGCTATCAGCCGCATTCAAATGGCACCGTATGAAGCACTTGTATGGACGGAAATGCCGCACACCCCTATTCGGGACCAGACGGGTGAGCGCCAATTGTTTGGCACGAAGTAATAAGCGAAGCAGAGGAAAAGGTCCGAGTGATTCGGGAAAGGTTGAAGATTGCGCAGTCCCGACAGAAGAGTTATGCAGATAATCGTCGAAGAGATCTCGCTTTTGAAGCAGGGGATTTTGTGTATCTTCGCGTTACACCACTCCGGGGAGTACAGCGTTTCCAAACCAAAGGTAAGTTGGCACCACGTTTTGTGGGACCATACAGGATTCGGGAACGTCGAGGAGAAGTGGCCTATCAGCTGGAGCTTCCCTCCAACATGACTGGTATTCACGACGTGTTTCATGTGTCCCAGTTAAAGAAGTGTTTAAGGGTACCAGAAGAGCAGGCGAGTCCAGACCAGATCGAAATCCAAGAGGACTTAACCTATGTAGAGAGACCAGCACGTATTCTTGAGGTCAGCGAGAGAAGGACGCGGAACAAGGTTATCAGATTTTGCAAGGTTCAATGGACTCATCACTCCGAGGAAGAAGCTACTTGGGAACGAGAAGATGAGCTAAAGGCCGCGCACCCGCACCTCTTCGCGTACCTCCGAATCTCGGGGTCGAGATTCCGTTTAAGGGGGTAGGTTGTCACATCCTCGGGTTTTCCCTAATTCATTTAAAATAATTTACCCGAAATAATCGAATTTCGAAATTAACCGGAGTCAACCTATAATTTTAAAATGCAATTAATAAATGGAAATGACATGGTATGATTTTTCTTGAATTCTTCATGTCAAAATACGCTAACAGATTTTTTTGGAATTTTTAGAGCACTCTAAGTATTTTTAATCAATTAAATAAGAAAACAGGAATTTAATTAAGTCCCTAAATCCCTTTTTCTTTTTCTTTTTCTTTTTCTTTTTTTCCTTTTCCGTACCGGCCGTACGGTTTTCCTCGTCGCCCGTAACGGGCCGTCGGCCCATTCCGCGCGCGCGCGCTCCTCCTCGGTCGTGGGCCGAGGCCCACGGTGCGGCGCGCGCGCGAAGTCTGCGGCCCCTCCCTTGCACCGCGCAGCCACCGATAGGTGGGCCCCACCTGTCGGAGCCGCTCCCTCGCGCCCGGCCGCCCAACCGCCGCCGCCGCCATAGCCGCGCCGCCCGCCTCTTTTCGCGCCGTTTCCACGCGCCTCGCGCGTGGGCCCCACACCGGCTCGGCCCGCGCCGTCGCACCCGTGCCCGCTTTTCCCGCACGCCGAACGGCCGTCGTCGCCCGAAACGACCGCCGGATATCTCTCCTCTCTCTCCGAGTCCGAAAACGCCGGTGACCTTATCCCCGCCGTATCCGTGCCCGATTCGATCTCTTCTCTCCCCTTTAAAACCCCTCGAGCTCCGCCGCGTTTCCCCCTTTGTTGGCCGTCGGTTCTAGCCCCGGATCGCCGCCGTCTCCGTCGTTTTCACCGTCGGTGAGCTCGCCGCCGTTCCCCGGTTTCGTTTGTTTTCTTTCGTGTCCTTTTCCTTTCGCGCGCGTGCCACCGCTCGCCGGTCGTGCCGCCGCTCGCGGGTCATCGCCGCGCCCCCCGCCGCCGCGGGCCGTCCGCGCGCCGCCGCCACCCGTGAAACCCTAACCCTAACCCTAGCGCCGCTCCCTCGTGCCGTCCGATCTTTCGAATCGGACGGATCCGCACCGTCCGATCGCGACGGATCCGCACCGTCCGATCGCCGCCGTTCGGCCGCTCGGATCGCGCCACGTGGCGGCAATCCGCCTCCGCGCCCGCCTCCCGCGTGTGCGCCAGTGCGCCGACGCCGCCCCTAGGGCGACGCGCCCGCCGACGTCATGCGACGTCGCCCCGAGCGCGCGTGGATGACGTCACCAGGGACTTAATTGCGCAATAAATAATTTAATCTTTTCGTTTAGTTTAAAAATCGCAATTAAACTTCTAAAATTCATATCTTTTGAATCCGAGCTCCGTTTTAGTCCATTCAAATTTCATTAAATCCAGAAAAATGTCAAGAATCCATTAAAAATACTTTTCAGTGCTGTTTCACTAGACTTTTAGGGTGTTTGTTGAGTGCTTTGTTTGCCGTGTAGATCCCGAGTTTTCCGGCGAGCCCGTTCTCTTCAGTAGTCGCCGAGGTTCCTCGTCTCGAGCAAGGCAAGTCATACCTTACATTGACCATATTGTACCTATTTTATGTAAATACCTCTTTTCTTTCAAATATCGCATATGTTTTAGAATGTCATTTCATGGGATGTTTTTACCTATTGTACTCAACTATAGGATTGTTTACCTTATACCATTGATATCTTGGGGTCCAATGTGACTAGATGATAGTTTAAGGTTGCTTAGTTATGCTTAGCGCAACTAGCTCCCTTAAGGGAATCACACTAATCAAGTTTATTTCTATAGTGGACCTTCCGACAATATTTAATAATATTGAATTATAAGAAAGGTGGGTCGTAAGCACATGGTTGGACTTTGGTTAGCGTGCTCATGACGATTAAGGACCGGTTCTCGGAAACCCCGGAAGAAATGCCGTGCATACCACAAGCCGGCATGGGTAATGGTGGGCCCGTAGCGTAGCCGTCTCTAGTTAACGTATCCCAGAGAGGGTGAGCGTGATGGAGTTGGGTCGGCCCCGGTTTTAAGGGTTGATCAGCTTCCGGATTCACCGCAGCACTAGAGGGGTGCCCATTGCCCGATGGGAATGGGGGCGAAACCTTGGTGTGGTACGATTGATTAGAGGGGGTTATGTGAAGGGTCTGTCACAATTCCTTTCCGGGCACCGTGGTGGTGCACCGGCGCACGGTAACGTGTTGTGGGATTGTGTCTTGTGGGTACAGTTGTACACCTCTGATCAGAGTAAAAACTATTCGAATAGCCGTGCCCACGGTTACGGGCGATCGACGCAGATTCACACTGGATTAGTCTCATTTATTTATTCGAATGAAATGTGGAAGCTTGACTAGTGCGGTGGATGGATGGGCCTGTTGCAACGTGGTTTGAGCGTTGGACAGCGTTTATTTAATACCGCTTAAATATTACTACCTTTTTCTTGTCTCCAAATATTATTATTATATACCGCAAATGCTGTTTATGCAAATCGAGCCCCTTAACCTTTCCTTGTTATTTATCTTGCATCATGTCCTCTTTTCCGGTGTGACTTGTTGAGTACGGTGGTTGTACTCAGTCTTGCTTCTTTTTCCCCCTTCAGTGCCAGGGGTTGAGAGCGAGGTCTCCGAGGAGGTGTAGGCTTGTTCTCGTCAAGGTTTAGCCGTGGAGTTGGTGTTCCGCTCGCTCGCGTCAAGTTTAGCTTAAGTCGGTTTTATTTTCCTTTCCGCTGCATTTGTGTAACTCTTTTATATTGTTTCTAAGACGAGGATTCAGTATTATCAATAACGTCGATTTGTGTACCTCGGCGATGCCGGACGAGGATGTAATGCACAAATTAGCTGCAGAAATTCGGTGTGAATTTTGGGCGTGACACCGGAGCACCGCCGCACCGTGCGCCTCCGCCGCCACGGCCGCCTCGCCGTCGACGGACAGCTCCGCCGCCTCCCCGACCCGGCCGTGCCTTGAAACGGTCTCCCCACGTCGCGTAGATGGTCTAGGGCCCTGTTGTTTCCAAGCTCCGGCCGCCCTCGTCGCCGTTTGCCCGTTCCCCACCGTCGGCCTCGCAGGGGAGGAAGAAGGAGAAGAAAGGAGGGAAGAAAAAGAAAGAAAAGAGAGAGAGGGAGAGAAGAGGGCGTTGGCCTAGTGGTGAGAGAGCTGGGCTGAGATCAAGAGGTCGTGGGTTCGACCCGGTTTGGGTCAAAATTTTTTATTTTAATTTTTCTAAGGGGATTAAAAATAAGATTGAGCCTAATAAAAATCCTAGAAAAATAATTTTACTCTTTTAACTCCTCTAAACTTTATTTACAAGAATTCTACAACTTTTAAGAGGTTTATTTGCTTTTAAACTTTCTTTGCAATTAATTACGAGTTCTATTATGACTTAAATTCAAACTCTTAACCTATTCAATTTCCAAAATCTATATATCATTGGGAAGCTCATTTATTCACCTAATATTATATGTATAAATAAGAACCTTTTTCAAAGAATTATAAACTATCTTATATAAATTCTAATCAACCCTTTTCGACATAATACTTGATATTTAATTTGCTTCATAAAATCCTTCTCGTCTTATTGATAATTAGACCACGACACTAAGCTCACAGGAGGATTAAGAATTCAACCAGAAAATCGACGTAAACACTCTCGTTACCCTTTAGTCAAATAAACATTTTGGATTGTCGGTTATAGTGCCTCTAAACTTACATTAACTGGGACAAGAGTTCAAATTAATGCAACTCGCTCGTTTCGACTCGGACTTTAGCAAAACCCGATCATTAATCCGTTTTACGACCATAGATTTGTCGTAGGGACCGCTTTTGCGATTCATTTGGTTTTAATGGTTTTTATTTGAATTCTGATCGAATTCAATTGGATATTTCGCACGTATGTATAGAATCCACGGGAGCCGTTGAGTACGCTGAAGACACAAGTCAAGAAGGTCGCGAGCAAGGCAAGTCATCACTCTCTTTGAACAAATTGATCCTATTTGCGAACTTATGTTGATTCAAAAATTAAAATGTGCATGCTATACACAAAAGAATACATATTCTTGTTACGCCATGCCTTGATATTGATTACCTTTAGTTATATTCTTTGTAACCTCGATATGATGTGACCGAAGGAAATCCTCGGTAAAATGCTTAGCCATGCCATGATTAGATTCAATGCATATTCATACTTTTACAAAAAGAGCTATATGCTTGGGCAACTACCTTTGGGAAAGGTAGTTGGGATACGGCATGTGGAAACATGAGCGCCACATTGCCATGAGAATGATAAAATGAGTTTTGATGAAAACTGAAAATACAAAACAAATATTTTAGACTGGGGCGGCTGGATGATTTGGGTGGATTCCGGCAAAGGCAAGTTCCGTCCCTGGTCAATTAAGGACCGAGCCATGAGACTTGTAACATGAAACGAGCCAGTATAACCGTACTTCTCGAATGGGTATCGACCTAGCGGAGTAGATATCTGAGCGGAGGCAGTATCCCTGAATAGTGGTTCAGGTGTTGGGTTGAGTTAAGGGCCTATCGGTGGGGGTTTACCGTTGGTAGGTACCTGGACAGAGATCGGGGCATACGATCAATATGAGGGGATGAAAATGAAGGTTGGAAATTAAAGATGAAGCAAGTCTTTCTCTTACCCCGGGAGCGCTAAAGCTCCTCTCACTGCTAGGAAATGACGGCTAGAGTGCAAGAGGATTTAAGTTCATGGAGCGGGTAATGCCAAATCGAGGTTATCGAAAGGCTTTGCCGTGACCGTCTCATGTATTGGGACGTAGGCTCATTTGTTGGGCAGTCACGGAGTACGGGTAAAGTGTACATCCACTGCAGTGTGAGTAAATCAATCTATTCGAATAGCCGTGCTCGCGGATAATGAGCGGCGTGTTTTCAACGTCAAGGGGATTTTCTTCTTTTTGAAAGGGGAAAATTTTTCTTTGGATTTTTGAGCACTCTGATGCTTTTTATCATTTTTGTTTTTTTACTTAGTTTGTCAATGTGTTTATCAAGGGGAGATTGTAAAATCAAAGTGTGTTTGATTCTTTTATGGTGATGAACAATTGGCATCTGCGGTAATTGGTTTTGATATTTGAAGTTTATTGGTGAAGTGGTTTTGGAGATGATTGAATTTTTGGACGGTGAACAGTGTTCTGCAGTTGTGTGGTCCAGTCAGACCGGGCATGTGTTGCCGGTCAGACCGGAGGCAAATGTGCGGTCAGACCGGGCTTGTACCGGCGGTCTGACCGGCCGACTTTGTCCGACTGCAAGTGGAATCTGTGTCGGTTTCGGTTTCAAGATGTTTCCTTGTATATTCATGATTATTTTATATTTCTATGCGTATGAATATTGTTTTATGCTGACAATGAGTCAAGTTGGAGATAACTTATGCTTGGATATGGTTTCTTTGTTTAATTATGTGTAGGTAATTTTTACGCCTCGAAAAAGTATTGCCAGTGATAGAATTGGAGTCAACTTGGAGATAAGGGTGACGTCCAAGAGAGAGATCATATGGGATACTAAAGGGTAGAGATTGATGCACGTGATTGATGGAGTTTCCATATGGCATACGATAGAGATATTGTGTGCGTATGGGATACAGAGTTATAAATTTGGAAGGAGTTCAATTTTGTTATAATTGGAATATGTAAAGTTCGTTTCTTGTATAGGAAGGTTTTCTAGTGGATTAGACTTCTTGTATGAATATGATTCGTGGCTTTAGGCTGCGTATCTTGTGTATAAATAGAGAGAAAAGGTGAGACTTCTTGGTATGAGTTTCAGAGAGAGTTGAGTTGAGAAAAGTTAGGGTTTCGAGTTTAGTCGATATTTTGTGAGGAGTGCTGTTGTTGCACTTTGTAAACACAAAGAGAAGTAATAAAGTTTTCAATCTACTTTGAGAGTTCTTCAATTTATGTTTTTTTGGGTGCGGCGGTCCAACCGAAAGAATACCTGCGGTTAGACCAGTGGCCTCTCACCGGTCGGACCGCTTGGATCACTACGGTCAGACCGGCGCTCATCGGCTACGCTCGGTGATAGACGGTCAGATCGTGTGGCATTGAATTTCGAGGGTGAATTTTATTTCCGCTTAGATTTGATTTTTGAGTATACCAACCATTTACCCCTTGGTTTAGTGTTGAGTATTCGATCCTACAAGTATTGAGGCTGTATATGTATTGACGACATCCGGTTCATGCCGTTCATCCTTTTTTTGGTTTTCTGTAACTGTGTTATCCATTTCCAAATGAAACTGAAGCAATCTATCGCTCCTGGTCTCGGAGCGGCACATGCACGGCAGGGACAAGCAGGAGGTCGGAGCGCCGCCGCGTGGTGAGCCCCAGCGCCTCCGTCATGTCCAGCTCGCCGGGAAGCATCCCGTCGGGCAGCTCCCAGTCGAAGTGGTACAGGAGGCCGGCGAGCGCGACCTCCATGTTGGCCAGCCCGAACGCCATCCCGGGGCACATCCGCCGCCCAGCGCCGAACGGTATGTACTCGAAGTCCGTCCCCTTGAAGTCGGCGGCGCCGCTGCCCTCGAACCTCTCCGGCGTGAACTCCTCCGGTGAGTCCCAGTGCGCCGGGTCCCTGCCGATCGCCCACGCGTTGACGAGCACCATCACACCCTCCGGCACGTCGAAACCCATGACCCGGCACGGCTCCCGGCACTCCCTCGGCAGCAGCATCGTCACCGGCGGGTGGAGCCGGAGCGACTCCTTGATGACGAGGTGCAGGTAGTGGAGATCGGGCAGGCTCTCCTCGGTGACGCTGTCCTGTCCGGCGACGGCGAGGACTCGTCGCACCTCGTCCTGCGCCTTGCGCATCACCCTCGGGTTCCTCATCAGCTCCGACATGGTCCACTGCAGCGCCGTCGCCGCCGTCTCGCTGCTTGCCACGAACATGTCCTTCACAAAAAGCAGGGGAAATTGACTTTTTATTCTTGATTTTTTTGCACTGGGGAGGTAGCTGAGCTGAGCTCGGCTTACGATGATCACGGTCTTGATGTTGTCATTGGTGAGGGCGGGATTCGTCTTGTCTTCGCTCTGGATCCGCAGGAGGACATCGAGCAGGTCCTCCTCGTCGCTGCCGGCGGCTCTGCTCTCGTGATGCTCCTGGAAGATGGTGTCGATGAAATCCATCATCTCCTGGCGTTCCCGCTTCATCCGGCGGGGCATCCTGCTGACGAGCATCGCAGCGCGCGACGACGGGAAGAGGTCCGGCAAGCACTGCGCCGGCAGGAGCTTCATCCTCCGCTCCAGAATCCGCAGGAAAGCGGCCCGGTTCTTGAACCTGCTCCCGATGACGGCGCGCACGGCGGAGTCCGCCACGTACGCCGAGATCCGCTCGATCAGGTTCACCGCCCCCGCCCCTGCCCCCGCCGCCGCCACGGCACGGAGCAGCCGGCCGACCTCCTCCTCGCGCACGGCGCGGAACGACCGGACGCGGCGCGCGCTGAGGAGCTCGAGGGTGCAGATCCTGCGGAGCGTCCTCCACCCGTCGCCGTAGGGCGCGAACACGACGCCTACGCTGTCCTCCATGAGGACCTTCCCCGTCGGAGTGATGGGCCGAGTCGCGAACGCGAGGTCGTGCGTCTTGATCACCTCGCGCGCGGCTTCCGCGGTGGAGGCGACGACGACGCGGAGCTGGCAGAGGCGGAGCAGCATGAGCGGGCCGTGGCGGCGGGCGAGGTCCCGCATCGCGCGGTGCGGGAGCGCGCCCGCGACGTGGTGGAGGTGGCCGATGACAGGGAGCGCCCACGGCGACGGAGGCAGCCGGCTGCCGCCGCCATGCCGGCGCGACGAACGGGTCAGGCAGAGCAAGGGGACGGCGACCAGCAGAGCAAGGAGAAATAGATAGAGAGGAAGCTCGGCCATGGTGATTTCCTTTTTCTGGCTCCCTTCGTAATTCGTCCGCACGTGCTAGCGTGCTGTGCCGGTCATTAGCATTAGCACTCATCGTGTTCTAATTTTAATCTCTTGTGAGAAAAAAACTGGTTAAACTATTAACCACTTGCAGCCACTGTCCCTACGGAGGTTTAGGTCGGTTGACTCTTGCAAAAGTTGAGGAGGAGACGGTTCATGGCTAACACATGGAAAGTATATAGACGGAACCTGAAAAAAATAACGGAATTGCTAAAAATATTTTGTAATTTTTTTCTACGTGATAACTACACTATATAACTATATTATAATCGTTATATAATATAAAGTTCGCATATTTTTAATACTTATCTATAACTATCTATAAAGCAAGTAGTGTTTTCATCCAAATTTTGTTTTGCCTGTCTATTTTACACAAAACCCCTTGAGTTTTTCCAAAATTAACCTGTAGTCTGCCTGGCTATTTAAAAAAATCAGCTAAAAAAGAAAAGGAGGTTATTTTTCATAAAACCCCTTGAGTGTTTATAAAATTAACCCGTAGTCCCAATGCTGAAAAGAAAGGGACGGCTTGGATTAAAAAAAGACCTCCTGCGTCCATCTCTTTCGTCCCCATCCGCGCCGCGCCTACGCCCTCCCTCCCATCGCCGCTCGGAGCTCCTACCCGTCGCCTAGACCTTCGCCGTCGTTCCGTTGTAACGTACGGGCATTTTGCTAGTTTATATATAAGTGATTATAGCGATAGTTGGTGGTGGTGGAATTATATTAAAAAATTTTGCGGCAGTTTTTAATAGTCCCAACAATAAAGATCAGGAGAGTCCAAGCGATCTACAAAAATAACACTCTAGATAAACCGTCCGAAGCCTCACGTAAGTTAGATACATCTATATGTATTTGTATTGTAGCCCTTGGAACAAAATTAACAAAAGACAAGAGTTGTTCGGTGTGCTTTGCAAATATATCATGTCATTCATGTGTTGAATCTTTACAGTAAGTCCGCTTTCTACTCACATTTATATGCATATTTATATGCATAGGAAATATCGATTACATATTATATTATTGGACAACCGATCTGATCCATCTGTCTAAATTCACAATAGCCCTGGTTTCAATAGAAATCGAGGCTAAAAATATTTTTAGTTCCAGTTAAAAAGTGCAACGGCTCTTTATGATCTTTAGTTTCAGTTGGTGATAGGTTAAAGTTGGGGTTGGGATGGAAGTTCCCCTGGTGGAATGGGCGGTGTTGACAAACAACCATGGCGGGGCTGCTGGTTATTCCCCTAGTTCGACTGGAACTGGGCCGCCTTTCTTTTGCTGTCTGTTTTGTTCCTCTGGTCTTCTTGGCGAATAGCCTTGTCGACCAACTTCTCAAAGTCGATGTAATCATCCGAGATCAGCTGGTTGGTCAACTCGTCATCAAGACCAGCCAAGAACTTGTCCTGCCTCTCGGTATCAGTGCGCACATCTTCTGGTGCATAGCGTGCGAGGCGTTGAACTCATGGAGGTATTCCGTGACTGTTCCATTGCCTTGATTCAGTGCTCGGAACCCCCTCTTCTTTTGTGCCACAATTCTGTCAGGGACTTGCGTCTTTCGGAAGCTACGACAGAACTCTGCCCAGGTAACCTCCGTTTCTGCCGAACGAGTCATCAGATGATTGTCCCACCATACCGAAGCGGGACCCTGAAGCTGATGAGTGGCGAACACCACCTTCTCCTGATCGTTGCATTGCAGGAGGTTGAGCTTCTTCTTGATCGCAGGGAGCTAGTCATTTGCCTCCATAGGGTTGGTGGTGCGCGAGAAGGTAGGGGGGCGAATGCGAAGGAATTCGGGTAGCTTGGACTGGAGTGGTGGGGGTGGACCAGCTGCCCATTATTGCGGTTGCTGGGCCTACTGCTGCTGCAGTTGTTGGAGCATCTGCTGATGTTGCTGCTGCATCTACTGCATCATGGCAGCCATCATCTGCGTCTGAGTCGCGAGAACTTGGGTGAGTGTCGAGTTCTCTAGCGGCGGAAGAGGACCATTGCCTGTGGCTCCGTTGGGGTTGATGCTTCCATTCTGACTCTCGCCACTGTTGCCATCACCGTTGTCGTGGTGGAGAGGCCTGGTGTTCACCATCTGAAGAGGGTGGACAGAAGGAAAAAGAAAGACAAGAAGAAAAACAGATTGCTCAGAATCCTAAACTTTATTATAAATTATTCTGTTTTGAAATTAAACATTACGGAAAGGGAAAAACAGTTCAACTCCTAATTAATAGCAGGCATACCACAACCACTTGGTAAGGTCCGCCGACTAACCCACACTCAAACAAACCTAAGCACACAACTACCAAACAAAACAAACTAAGGAAAGCGAGAAACTAGAGGTAACGTCCTAGTGCTTGGAGCGGCTCTTGTGGTCGGTGGAGTCGAAGTCAGGCTTGGGCTCGTCTCCAACCTCCTCTGAGCGGCTGCGGGAGTCCTGCAAGTAGGTCCCGCCACTCCGAACCCCGAGTGGGGCTGCGCCACTCGCTGGCTGGGCTAGCTGGCGGTGGTGATGTTGACGAGGGGTGGAGGGGTTGGGCATCGCTAACAACCAACCTCCCCTGCTACTGCCCACTGTTGCAGACGTTGGAGCGAAGGTCAGACCTGGCACCTGAGCTGGTGAAGGAGGAGGCGGTGGCGGCACGAACACTGGCAGAGGCTCTGGTGCTGGCGGCGGGTTTCGGTGTGCAAGCTGGATGTGCACTTAAGCTGTGATTGTCTTCCGTGGAGTGGTGGGGATCCTAACTCCTCTGGGCAGCGGACGGCCCTAGAGAATAGCATTCTCCCTCTTGAGGCGAGCCATCTCATCCTTGAGCCGCACTATCTCCAGTAGCTTCCTGTCGTTGAGGGCCTTGGACGCCCTGTGCAAGTCAGCGTGCAGAGTGTCCAAGCCCTATAGAACTGCATGCATGCGCCCAAATGTCGTGTCATTCTCCCTTACGGCAGAACGGAAGGAGTTGGTGTGGTCGTAGTCACTACGACCGGGGTGTAGCAGTAGGCGGTGTGGGGGAAGTCGACATCGTGGCGCTCCCGAAGTTTGGTCAGCATCAGGTACGCGGCCTCCTGATAAGCGTGCTCAAAAGTGCCACCTAAGGCATTCACCACCATGTTGGGCAACACAGTGGGGATGTCGTGCACCTCCAGGCTGGCACGGTGCGGGAACTCGCCGCTGAGGAGGCGGATTTGTGTGTACTCCGAGTCATTGGGGTACCCGACCAGAATTGTCATCTTGCTCAACTCAGCCACAAAATCTCCAAGACCATGACCATGGTGCATCGGGAGAAGGCCTACCATCTATAGAAGACAAGGGAGGGGGAATCAATGCATGCTCAGATCCAAATTAAAATAAAGCAGTAAAGGACTCAAGTAAATAACCAAGTAAGAAGCATAGTTTTATGCATGGAACATTTTAACATGATTAGAAATAAAATACTACAGACCCTACTGAGCAATAAATTAATGAGTGAAATAATTACATAATAATAATAAGAAGCATGAAAACTTGCAGCCTGCAAAGCCTAGACGCAACTTAATGCATACTCCTGACGATTCCCAAACGACTATCAAATAAAATTCAATTCGACTCAGACCCTGTCTAGGAACATTTCTAAAACACTAGACCGACCATACTCGAAAAAATCCAAGTCGAAGAACGATTAAGATTTTTCCGGCAAAATGAGAATCCCAAATTTTCTCGAAACAACTCCAAATGCAAGAGAGCAAATGCATATGAAAGAGTTTAGAGGGCTCTTAGGGTTTTCCATTTGGCTTATCCTACGGTCAAGGTCGGCTCGATACCAACTTGTCACGCCCAAAAATTCCTACTGGAATTTCCTCATCCGAGTATCTATTAAATTCCCTGTCGAGGACTAGCCAAGGATACACAAACGACAAACTATATATACAGATCCACGTCTTAAAAAATATAGAAGTCTTACAATGCAGTGGAAAAGGAAAATAAACTTATTAAACTAAGCTTCGACGCTTGCGGCACGGCAACTCCACTCCACAGGCATCCCTTGACTACAGCGACAAGCCTACTCATCGACGAACTCATCTGTAGCTTCGTCCTCCAGCTCTGAGGTCGGGGAAAAGAAGCAAGACTGAGTACATTCCACAATACTCAACAAGCGATACCAAAGGAAGATATGATGCAGGATAATTCCAAGGAAAGGCTAGGGGTTAACTTTTGCACAAAGTAGGCATTTCACAAAATTAAGTTGAAAGCAGTAAAACAGTGATTAAATTTAATTAATCAAGATTAATCATCTCTGCTCAACGTTACACCACGTTGAGTCAGGTCCAATCCATCCAACTATTCTAACCAATTCTATTTAGTCAAATTATTATCAGTGGGACTAATCACGGTGAATTTGGTCGATAGCCCATAACCGTGGGCACGACTATTCAAATAGTTTCTAACTCTGATCAGAGGTGTACGTTTGTACCCACAAGACACAACCCCACAACACGTTCCCGTGTGTCGACATGCAACCACGACATATCGAAAAGGGGTCTGTGACAGGACCATTAGCATAACCCTCCCTAACCAAGTGACACCACACCTCAAGTTTCGCCTCTACCTTTATATCCAAGGTAGGCAGCCCCTTCTCGTGCCTAGGTGAATCCGGAAGCCGTATAGACCTTTCTCGGTCCATCCAAACTTCATCACGCCCACCCTTGCCTAGATGCGTCGGCCAGGAAAAGCTACACTACAAGCCCAGCCGTTGCCCATGCTAGCTTGTGGTACGCACTAATAATTCTTTTAGGGTTTTCCATGAACCAGTCCTTAACTGCCATGGGTGCGTCTATCAAAACCGGGCACCCATAGCCCACCATTTGGTCACATTTTATTTAACCATTATCCTTTACCAAAGGTATATCAGGTCTGAGACCATCATTTCATGTGAATAAAATCTAGTAACATAATTCTCCAATTAATGATCTAGTTGTACTAAGTGGGCTAAGCATCTCCTAACCCTATATCTAGTCATATTAGTTCCCAGTCAATCAATGAAATAGGGTATACGACCTAGACTGAGTACTATGGGTCCCATCCCGATGACATTATAAAACAATGCAACTTAATAGATAAAGCGAGAGTAATTTGTAAAGTAGGTATAACATGATCAAAAGGTACACCAGCGAGCGACGGCGCACGAGACCCAATGGTCACCAGTGAGCAACGGAGGAGCGGCGGACTACGGCGCTCACAGTGCAGCGCGAAAGCACGCACGGGTCCGAGAGAGGAGCGGCGCTAGGTGCGGCCGGCGACGGGAAAGCGGCGTCGACCGATGGTGAAAACGAGTGGCGCGCGGGCCCTAGTGGCACCAACGGTCGGCGGGGGCGGCACGTGCGCTCGACGCGTCACGGCCAGGGCTAAACACGTGCAGAAATGAATGGACAAACACGGGAAAAAGAAAAGGTAGGATAGCCATGGTTTACTGACGGCTGAAAGCAAAGAAGACGTCGGCGACAGAGGGATTTTGCAGTGGATTTTTGGGGAAAACGAGCGACCAGTGGTCTACCAACAGCGGGGAATGCGGTGGTGGCGGCGATTGGGTGCGGCGAGCGGTGGTTTGAGCGGAACGGGCGACCGGAGTTGAGCTTGGCGGTGGCGGCTCGGGTTGTACGGCGCGGGAGCACGAGGAGGCTCGGTTTCTTGCGATTGGCAAAGGAGAAACTTGCGCCGTCATGCGGGAAAGCTTTATAGGGGGGCGAGGGAGTGTTGGACGTGGCCGGGTTGTGTGGGAATGGTGGCGCGGGTAAGGCGGCGGCCGGGATTTTGAAATCCAGCCGTTGCGGCCTTAAGGGCGCACGTGCGGGATGGGAGAGAGGGAAGTGGGGCGTGGGTGGCGGGTGCATGCGCGGAGTGGGCGGGGTGGCGGGGTAGGCGCGAGATGGTGCGGGAGAGCGGGCAACGTGAGGCAGCGCGTCCGCGAGGGAGGCCGCGGGAGGTTGGGGCTGAAGTTGACAGGTGGGCCCCACCTATCAGCACCCCAAATCGAGAGGGAGGCGGTGCGGACTTTCGGCGATGGCGGCACGGTCGGCTTGGGCCGGCCCAACGAGGAGGAGGCGCAGCATGCAGGAAAGGGTACGGATGGAGTGGGCCGGGCGGCCCATGACCGGAAAAAGGGAAAAAGGAGAAAAAGGGAAAAGAAAAAAGAAAAGCCCTTTTCATTAAGGAAAATAATTCCGATTAGCCTAATTTAATTTTTAAAATTGTTTTCGATGCTCGAAAATTCCGATAAAAATCCTGTTAGTATATTTTGACATGAGAAATTTAAGAAAAATCCCACCAAGCCATTTCCAATTATTAAATGGATTTTAATTTTGGAGTTTGTCTTCCTTTATATTTTCCGCCCAATTTCTTCTGCACAAATTTCACAGGTGATTTTAGGCTAAGGATAAAAGCGGGGCGTGAGAGCGCCAATGAGCCCCCATACCCCTCCCTCTCTCGTGTCCCGTGCACACGCCACCGCCCTTTGTGCGCGTCACGCCATTCGCGCGTCGCCGCTTCGCCTGCCGCCTTGCGCCCCACTCCTTTGGCGCCGGACGACCATCGTGTGCCATGGCCGGGTCACGTGCCCGCATCACGCCGTGCCCGCACCCGTGTCGTGCTTCCCCGTCTCGCTCCCGCCCGTCTGATCTGCCTCGGTAGATCGGGTCGTCCGGTCCCGCAAGCCTGTGTGGCCACCACGTGGCTACCAAGTCGGTGCCGCGTTGGCGCCGCGTCAGCGCCACATGTGCCACGTGGTGCACCCACTCATCCCCGTCCCGTGGACCCGGTCCACCGTGGATTTGCATGCCTCGCTAGGGCTGGGCACTTTTGTACCGAAAACCAAAAAATCGAATTGCACCGAGCCGAACCAAAGTCTGTGGTTTTTCGGTTTTCGGTCTCAGTTTTGGTTTGTGGTGTAGCATAAACCGAATAATTCGGTGCGGCTTTGGTTTTTGATGTATGAAAATTGAACCACCAAAAAAATTGAACCCACCCCACTGAGTCGCTCCCTCCCCTTCTCATATTCCCTCGCAGGCCCGACGGAGAGGAGGTGGCGTCCGCGCGCGTTGGCGATGGGCTTCGTCGTCCTCCTCCTCTGCTCGCGGCGTCGCCGTCCTCGTCCTCTGCTCACCAGTCATTGTCCTCCTCCTCTGCTCGCCCCTTGCCCGCGCGCGTCTCCGCCGACCTCTCCCCCTTTCATGTCGTCGCCCTAGCTCCTTCTGCGCTGTCGTCGGCCATGCCTAGCCCCCTCCACCACGCTGCCACATGCCTTACTCCTCCACGCCCTTCCCCTCCCTCTGCGCCATGCCACCGCCGGCCCGGCCCCCTCCGGCCGGCCCAAGTCGCCGCCTCTCTGCTTGGGAGTTGGGGATGGGGTGTTGCTTCTCTGCTTCTTTTGTTTTTTTCGATAAAAACCAAAAACCAAACCAAAAAAATGAACTTGAATTTTGCGGTTCCCTATATTTAGTAGAACCGATCGGTTGTTCATTCATGCCAAACCGAACGTTGCATAGAAAAAAACCAAACCGAACATGCGATTTTAACCGAATGCCCAGCCCTACGCCCCGCGGCCGCTGACGTCAACCCTAGCCACTGACATCATCAATAGGGATTTATTACGCAATAAATTATTAAGGATTTTTCTGTTTTAGTAATAAACACAAATAAACTTATAAAAACATATCTTTTAATCCGAGCTTTGTTTTAGCCCATTCAAATTTCATTAAATTTATAAAAATACCAAGAATCCATTAAAAATAGTTTTGTTCCCTGTTTTTGTAGATTTTTAGCATGTTTTGTTGAGTGCCTTGTTTGTCATGTAGATTCCTATTGGCGACCCAATTTACTTTGAAGTTGTTGCAGAGTTCCCTCAAGCTTCAGAGCAAGGCAAGTCATGCTCCATTCTTGATCATATTGTACCTAATTTATCAAAAATACCTCTATTTCCTAAAAATGTTGCATGTATTTAGAATGTCATTTTATGAGGATATTACACCTATCGTACTCAGCCATAGGACTTTTATTACCCCGAATCTTTGATAACTTGGGTATTAATATGATTAAATATTGGTCTAGGATATGCTTAGCCTTGCTTTGATCAACTAGCACACTAAATGAGTCATTTCACCTAACTATTGTAGAATAGACTCATTAATGATGAATTTAAGTACGAGACATTATGGAGTTGATAATCAACTAAAATATTACAATGATGGCTGCGGACACAATGGTTTTGATAGTCGTGCCCATGGCAATTAAGGACAGGTTTGCGGGAAACCATGGAAGAATTACCCTTTCGTTCCACAAGCCATCATGGGCAACGTCTAGGCTTGTAGTGTAGCTTTCCTCTAGCCGACGTACCCAGGTTACGGTGGGCGTGATGGAGTTGAGTCGGCCAAGGTGTACCAGTTGATCAGCTGTTGGATTCACCGAGGCATGAGGGGGGCTGCCCACTGCCTGTAAAGGAGTGGGGGCAAAACCCGAGGTATGGTGCAATTGGTTAGAGGGGGTTATGCGAAGGGTCCTGTCACAGTCCCTTTCCGGTTTACCGTGGTGGTATACCGGCACACGAAAATGTGTCATGGGGCTGTGTCTTGTGGGTACAGATGTACACCTCTGATCAGAGTAAAAGTATTCGAATAGCCATGCCCGCGGTTATGGGCGATCAACTAGATTCACCGTGATTAGTCTCACCCTTGTAAATAACTTGATTAATGGAACTTGACTAGATCAGGTGGTTGGTTTGGGCCTGTCGCAACATGGTGTAACGTTGGATAGTGATTGGGTTAATATTGCTTAATAATTACAACTATTTTACTGCTTTCAACTATTATTTGTGAAATGCTGCTTTGTGCAAAGTTAAACCCTAGCCTATCCTTGTCTCCTCTTGCATTCATATCTTTTCTTTCGGTATGACTAGCTAGTCCTGGCTAGTCCTGGACAAGGATTTTAATACACATATAGCTTTAGAAATTTTGGTTTGGAATTTCTGGGCATGACAAAGATGAGCCAAGGTTTTTTACACAGGTTCGGCCCTTTTGGAGGATAACAAGCCTACTCCTGTGTTCTCTGTTAGGGTGATGAAAGATTAGGGTTTTAGTATAGGAGTCCGAGAGCGTTATTGGATGCCCTCCTTCCGATGCCTGCGCGATCTGTTCTCCCTTTTATAGTCCAAGGAGGGCAGTTACAAGGGGCTTGGGGCACAACAAAGCTAGTCGTAAAGCAAAAAAGCAAATATAGATTAAAGCTGAAAAGCAAAACAGAATCGTCTTGGGATCCGCTTGCTGTGGGTGTCTTGTGCACAGTCTTGCCTCCGAATTCGCTCACTGTAGGCATCTTGTGCGCAGTCTTGCTGGGTGACATCATCCTCTATCAGCTTGTCCCCCCATGTCTTATCTATGAGGCTTGTCAAGGAAGCCTCCTTCCCGAGAGGGAAGGCCTACCCTTTTTAGGTCGGAGCCGCGTGTAGAGGTCGAGCTAAGGGGCTGAGGTTGGGCCAGAGGGCAGAGGTTAGACTAGCCATCATTAAGTAGATCAGGGACTGAGGTTCGGACTTATGCCTCATTAAGTAGATATAACCATATCTACTAAAGTCATCGGTAAAGGTAATGAAGTACTGATAACCACCTCTGGCCGTTGAGCTCATTGGTCCACATACATCAGTATGTACGAGTGCCAACAAGTCACTTGCTATCTCACTGTGTCCCGTGAAAGGTGCCTTTGTCATCTTACCAAGTAAACAAGACTCACATGTCTCAAATGATTCAAAATCAGAAGAGTGAAGCAATCCATCTTTATGGAGCTTCTCCATGTGTTTCTGATTTATATGGCCTAAGCGACAATGCCAGATAAATGTGGGGTTTCTATCATTAGAGAGTTGTCTTTCTGTATTAATGTTATAGATGGGAGACACATCAAGATTCAAAATGTATAATCCATTCACCAATGGAGCATGAAAATAGAACATATCTCTGAGATATATTGAACAACCATTGTCCATTGATCTAAAATCATATCCTTCCGCTTGCAAACATGAAGTGAAAATAACGTTTTGACATAGTGTGAAGGGTTACGCGGAGGCTATGGTAGCCGGAAAACAAAACTTTTCTACCGCGCAAACCAGGAACACTTGCAAGTAAGGGCCGATAGATCGTTACCGATTGGAGTATGCAGCGGAAATAGCCAATCAGGACTATCCGATCCGCAACAGTGCAGCCGATTCTCGCAAGCCGATAGCCGATTCCTGGGGACAGCCGATTCACCAATCAGCCGATTCGCCGATGTCGCAGCCGATCCAAGTCATCCGACCGCATTCTCGTCGCCGATCTGCCGCAGTCGCCTCGCTTCGATTGCAGCCGATTCGTAGCCGATCAACAGCGCGCAACGTAGCAGCGTCTCTACCGGTATCCACACGTTCGGGGACAGAACACCGAACACCCGTGTGCTAGCACGCGATGCAGGGCTAGGGTTTGGCTCGAAAGTGGGGAGGGTTTCCGTGGAGATTGATCTCGCCGACTTCTAAAGCCGCGTGTGATCAGATTGATTTCGGCGCAATGCGATTCAACTGACGTACCCCAGCTCTCCACCCCTCACCCCTTTATATAGAGTTGGCTGACTGGGACTAGTGGCCAATCAGGACTCTATTTTGAATCGGATCTCATCCGAATCTCATAGAGTTGGCCGCCCATACGTCGTAAGACCATAGGACTCTATCCGATCGGATCCCTATCTGATCGAGCCGTATCCGAGTCCAACTCGAATGCCTGTTCTTATCCCCTTAAGTGTGTGACCCTATAGGTTCAGGTATACTTGGTTTCGGCTATAGTCTAACTTAGCTGATAGTCGGCTCGAGTCCAACTCAGCCGACCTGTCAATAGTGGCGCCTAGCAGCACATATTGACACCATAGTATACAAGAATATAATATCGGCTCTGAACCTGTAATGTGTACACAAATCCCTTTGCCCCACGATACCAATTAAGTTATAGGCAAGATGTGTGCCATCCCTTCAATAGCTTAACCATTCACTCGAACCGTATTGGATTATCTGTCTGTTGATTGACTCTTTAATCAACTTAGCATGGCCATGCATTTCCATAATTCATTACCTCAAGGGGCCCAGAGATACCTCTCAAAAGAAGGGGCAAATTTCATCTTGATCACTCACATCCCACTCCATGTTTCATAGCAAACCCGAAAACTACCTTTATAACTACCCAGTTAAAGAATAGTGTTTGGTAGTCCCAAAGTAGGCTACTACACCTGTTGGAATCCATGGTGATCTCAGGTCTAAGGACTTTGTACCAACACTACCTGAGACCAACTAATAGCACATTAATTCCTGTAGTGTCTCATGGTGGGTCTATCCAACAATGTGTTCTCTAACACATGTGTCAATGTTTATTGATTTGGTATCTCTATACCCATGATCTATGTGACATGATCATCAATCAACAAACATGCCGATCTTAGAATCATATTAGTTCCAATAATATGATATATGATCTGGGATCATTTAGAAATAGATTCATACATATAGAGTCTCATAAATAAGTCACGTACTTATTGATCAATACAAGATGTCTATTTCATGGAACTGAATAACACTTTATTCATAAATATATAAACATTGACCATGATATCCAACATCTCCATGTTGCCTCTAGGGCATATCACTAACAATCTCCCACTTGCACTAGAGTCAATCATGTAAGTATCTAATTACCCTTTTTAGGTCGGAGCCGCGTGTAGAGGTCGAGCTAAGGGGCTGAGGTTGGGCCAGAGGGCAGAGGTTAGACTAGCCATCATTAAGTATATGAGGGGCTGAGGTTCGGACTTATGCCTCATTAAGTAGATATAACCATATCTACTAAAGTCATCGATAAAGGTAATGAAGTACTGATAACCACCTCTGGCTGTTGAGCTCATTGGTCCACATACATCAGTATGTACGAGTGCCAACAAGTCACTTGCTCTCTCACTGTGTCCCATGAAAGGTGCCTTTGTCATCTTACCAAGTAAACAAGACTCACATGTCTCAAATGATTCAAAATCAAAAGAGTGAAGCAATCCATCCTTATGGAGCTTCTCCATGCGTTTCTTATTTATATGGCCTAAGCGACAATGCCAGATAAACGTGGGGTTTATATCATTAGAGAGTTGTCTTTCTGTATTAATGTTATAGATGGGAGACGCTTCAAGATTCAAAACGTATAATCCATTCACCAATGGAGCATGAAAATAGAACATATCTCGAGATATATTGAACAACCATTGTTCATTGATCTAAAATCATATCCTTTCGCTTGCAAACATGAAGCGGAAGTAACGTTTTGACATAGTGTTGGAACACAATAACAATTATTTAATTCCAAAACTAATCCCGAAGGTAGATGAAGTGATCCGTGCCGAAAGAAGCGTAGCAACGCTTGCTCCATTGCCGACGCGAGTTCACCTCGCACCTTCTTAAGCCTCTACTTCTTCTCATTCCCCGCAATGATTTGCAAATATGAGCTACGATCCGGTATCAAATACCCAAGAGTCGTAGGTGAAGTAGGAAGATTAATGTCTATAACATTAATACCGAAGCGTAAGTCGTACTTTGCTTCTTTTTGAGATCCTCCATGTACTTCTTGCAGTTCCTTTTCCAGTGGCATGTCTCCTTGCAGTAGAAGCAAACGGCATCGATGCCGCCGACCCTTTTACCCTTCTTTGCATTGGAGGCACTCGCGATCTCATCGGGAGTAAGTTTCCTCTTGGTGCAAAGTTTCTTGACGAGTTGTTTGCGCTTAGCCTTCGCATCATCATCACATGATGACCGTTTTTCGGATACTCTCCTCATTGTCTTTAGCATCCCATGCAATTCAGCCAAGGTTCTATCCATATTGTTCATGTGATAATTTAATATGAATGGCTCGAAGCTCGGAGGGAGCGACTAGAGAATCACGTGTGTAGCCAACTCTTGGCTAAGAGGGAAACCTAGTTTCTCAAGACTCTCGATATAGCCAATCATCTTTATCACATGCGGACTGACGGGATTCCCCTCAACAAGCCTGCACGCAAACAAGGACTTTGAGGTGTTGAACCTCTCGGCCCGAGCTTGGTTCTCAAACATGCCACGCAGTCCCCGAATAATAGTGTGAGCATCTTGCTCTCATATTGCTTCGAAGCTCGGGGGACATTGTAGCAAGCATGAGACAGCTTATATCTAGGGCATCATTAGTGTGCTTCTCGTAAGCCCTCCGTGCAGTTGCAGTAGCATTATTAGGCAAATCCTCCGGATAAGGTACTTCAAGAACGTACTCCTTACGCTCTTGCTTTAGAACAATTCTCAAGTTGCGATACCAATCCATAAAGTTTGTTCCGTTTAATTTTTCTTTCTCGAGAATAGATCGCAAAATAAAAGCACTTGGGTGTAGTATTAGCCGCCATTTATTCTACAACGAAAAACAAAGTTTAGCACAATGTTTATGCTATGTCTATTGTTAAACAATTTAACATTAGACTCCGTTATGTATTTTACACCTTCCTCTAGGTTATGTATTGGGTCAAGATCCACATGTCGGTTAATTTCTAGTGAGCTTTGGCATCACTGCTAGAAAATTAATAACATCGGTAAGCAACTCATTGCTAATCACATCTCTATGTGACTCTTGTTGTTGGTGTGGCATCTCTATGCCCCGGCGCCAACCTATGCCCCAAGGCCCAAAACTGTTTTTGATAGCCTTGTTAAGTAAACCAAATGCTCCGTTGTATATGTCGACATATACCCCCTTGTGTTATGATAGAGAATGTCACTCTGCTTTGACAGACCCACCATTGACGAGCATAACGGTGACGGGTGCAACATTTGGAAGGGCATCATTACTACTTAATTTTGCGAGGGATGCTATCCTATCAAACAAACATATCACATATATGAAAGCATGTAGAATAGCATATAATGAAATAGTATGACCCCCTTCACATGGTGATCTCCATCTCCATGCCGGTGTAGAGGATCTCCATCTTCATCACCGTTCTTCCAAGTGCCGAATGCTTGATTTCTTCAAACTAAGCTACTACTATAGAAGCTCTAATTGAAGATTACATCGACTCGCAGGTCGTGAAAGAATATTACAAGCATTGCACGTATGAAAGAATATTACAGGGATTGCACATATGAAAGAATATTGCACGCATCACATGCATCTCATACATACAATAGGGCCTTACCATCTCAAAGCATTCTCTGCTAAAACAAGTTAGGCGTAGAACGTTTTCTACCTATCACAGAGAAACAGCATCGAGACGACCTATAAAGGGAAGCCGCCCCCTCGCGGGCTTCCAGGCAGCGCCTGGAACACCACACGAAATTCATAGATCCAATCTATGAAATAGCTTACGGAAACCATATCGGCATAATCACATTATGTCGTCCCGATACACTATCAAGGGAGATGGTTTGCGTAGGCGCGAGGCAGCAAACAAGGTCGGACTACGAGATAGCTTCGGTATAATCACATTATACCGTTCCGATACACTATCAAGGAACGTATCTCGAACCCGACTCAAAATGAGTTCTATGGATATTGCTTCAACATAATCACATTACGCCGTTCCGATACACTATCAAGGAACGCAATTACCATTAACTCTCCTCTACAGATCTCATAAAACCGATTGATCTAATCAACCCGTGTGCAAAACTTGTTCCAGATCCAATCTAAAACCCGAACTAAGCAAGATTAGCTCTGATACCACTAAAGGGTTACGCGGAGGCTACGCTAGCCAGAAAACAATACTTTTCTACCGCGCAAATCAGGAACACTTGCAAGTAAGGGCCGATAGATCGTTACCGATCGGAGTATGCAGCGGAAATAGCCAATCAGGACTATCCGATCCGGAACAGTGCAGCCGTTTCCTGCAAGCGGACAGCCGATTCCCGGGGACAGCCGATTAACCAATCAGCCGATTCGCCGATGTCGCAGCCGATCCGAGTCGTCCGACCGCATTCTCATCGCCGATCTGCCGCAGTCGCCTCGCTTCGATTGCAGCCGATTCATAGCCGATCAACAGCGTGCAACGTAGCAGCGCCTCTATCGGTATCCACACATCCGGGGACAACGCCGAACACCCGTGTGCTAGCACGCGATGCAGGGCTAGGGTTTGGCTCGAAAGTGGGGAGGGTTTCCGTGGAGATTGGTCTCGTCGACTTCTAAAGCCGCGTGTGATCAAATTGATTTCGGCGCAATGCGATTCAACTGACGTACCCTAGCTCTCCACCCCTCACCCCTTTATATAGAGTTGGCCGACTGGGACTAGTGGCCAATCAGGACTCTATTTTGAATCGGATCTCATCCGAATCTCATAGAGTTGGCCGCCCATACGTCGTAAGACCATAGGACTCTATCCAATCGGATCCCTATCCGATCGAGCCGTATCCGAGTCCAACTCGAATGCCTGTTCTTATCCTTGGTTCAGGTATACTTGGTTTCGGCTATAGTCTAACTTAGCCGATCGTCGGCTCGAGTCCAACTCAGCCGACCTGTCAATAGCGGCACCTAGCAGCACATATTGACACCATAGTATACAAGAATATAATATCGGCTCTGAACCTGTAATGTGTACACAAATCCCTTTGCCTCACGATACCAATTAAGCTATAGGCAAGATGTGTGCCATCCTTTCAATAGCTTAACCATTCACTCGAACCGTATTGGATTATCTGTCTGTTGATTGACTCTTCAATCAACTTAGCATGGCCATGCATTTCCATAATCCATTACCTCGAGGGCCCCAGAGATATCTCTCCAAAGGAGGGGCAAATTCCATCTTGATCACTCACATCCCACTCCAAGTTTCATAGCAAACCCGAAAACTACCTTTATAACTACCCAGTTACGGAATAGCGTTTGGTAGTCCCAAAGTAGGCTACTATACATGTTGGAATCCATGGTGATCTCAGGTCTAAGGACTTTGTACCAACACTACCTGAGACCAACTAATGACACATTAATTCATGTAGTGTCTCATGGAGGGTCTATCCAACAATGTGTTCTCTAACACATGTGTCCATGTTTATTGATTTGGTATCTCCATACCCATGATCTATAAGACATGATCATCAATCAATAAACATGTCGATCTTAGAATCATATTTGTTCCAACAATATGACATATGATCAGGGATCATTTAGAAATAGATTCATACATAACACGTACTTATTGATCAATACAAGATGTCAATTTCATGGAACTGAATAACACTTTATTCATTTGTACATAAACATTGACAATGATATCCAACATCTCCATGTTGCCTCTAGGGCATATCACTAACAATATGCTATCCTAAAATATATTAAAATCAAGCGACTGGAATGGATCGTCTATACCGAGACAGCATCAGCCGTTTAACCCAAATACAGTAAAGGATAATAAATATATGTATTGATAACCTAGCCGATACTGGAAAGCTAACAATGAATCGGCTAGTACTCCGATGAATCTTGTGAAAAGATATCATTCTTGAACCAAATACGATCAGCCTGGGAAATCGGTCGGCGGCTATTGATAGCAGGCCAATTTCGGCTTATGACGTCCGACAAGAATGAGATCTTAACATAAGAGACAATCCTAAAATGAATCTAATAAAAAATATACTAAAAGAAATATATTAGGGCAAATAAGCCTGGCTGAAACCCCGGAACTATCTCTTAAACATATAAATCTAACAAAACAGATCATTAGGAGTTCTAAAAACGACTTAATAGTTCAACGTTGATGCAACATTAAGTATAAAAAGAACAACCAGATCTGTTGTAGCTGATTTATACCTCTCGAGATGGTGGATATCGCATATAAACTAGCCAACCTTTAGATCTAGCCTTATTGGTTGCGGGTTCTTGACAGAACTGGCTAGTGACAAGATAGATCTAAACATTGCTCTAGTTTATATGCGACATATGATAAATAGCGCAGTATAAACCCCTGAATCTAATGTGTCATTACGATGGAAGCACTAGAATCAGCAGAACATACCACTAACGACAAGCATTTACCTGGATTTGGGGATCGAAACGATGCAGCCCGTAGCCAAATCAATTTGCTCGTCTGAAGAAAAAGATTGGTGATGCGCCGAAGGTTGTTTGATTGATTGTGATTGTTTCTATTACAGGGGGTCTCGGTCCCTATTTATACCCAAGATAACATTATCTGTACGAACCTTGGACTCTATCTAAACTACTATTTAAAATACGACGATATCCCGGAAAGGACCCACCGCATTACAATGAACAGCTGAAACAAACTCCTAATTTATAGATACAATTGCCGTTACAGGACTCTATCCATAGATGACAATATTTTTTAACGCGCACTCTGATGACCGAATCTTCTATTCATCTTCAAACATCTGCACCAGAAACGGTTTCATCTTCTCTGAACCTAGAATCGGCTATCGGCCGCTCTTGTCCGACTCAACCTTAGCCGATTGGCCTCACAGCCGATCGCTTCTCAGCCGATGCGGCCTCTGTTTCTCCGTCAAATCAGCCGATCCGATTCTGCTTCATCCTTGCTAGGACTTAGGGATTCAATTACCAAATTTAGGTGTCAACACATGCCCCCCAACTCTATGATATGAAGTGTTACGGATTTGTTGCCTATTCAAATTCTCGCTCTTTTCTGATCTAAACCGCTTCGGCTGCCCTGAGTGCCCTTTAAATAGCCCTTCGCTTCGACCGAAACGATCACGCTTTCAAAACCCACTAAAACACTTCGCAAGCAAGCCTTTCCTCTCTCCTCTCTGGCGATTCACCGGCACCCTTCGTCAAATCTCAGCGCCCTTCGCAGATCAAGACTCATTCTCGTCTTCGGCAACACCGATGGCTTCCAACACCGCCGCCGCGTCGAGCGCCTTCGTCGCACCGGCCACCGCCGCCGCACCAGCTGTTGCCGCTGCATCGGCCGCCACCATCATCGTGTTCCCTGAGGTACACCCGTTGGTCTAGAACTCTTTTTACTTGGATTTACTTCTCCAGCCATGCTTCCAGCCTTATTGCATTCATCCCACTTTTAGCCGTTCTTGATTAGTACTTTTTCTTCTTTCAAACTGTAGCACTTAGCCATTCTTGATTAGCATTTTTTCCTCCAAACTGTAGCACCTGTCACATCAAGTGGTCATCCCCAGCTTGACCCAAGAAAGAAGGTATTTTCTCGGCCCCATCGGTAACACTGACCCAGCCAATGTCATCATAGCCGAGACCAACAGGGTCCCCTACAACACCAACAAGCCATCTCTAGCCCACTGGAACGGGACCTTCAAGTCATGGCCGACCACCGACGCAGCCTGGGTTGAATTGTATAAGAGGGTGCGATCGGCCAAGTACACTCAGTGGGAAGAGACCGGGATAGCCCAGTGCTTGGCCCTGTCCGTTGCCAGCATGGAAAAGGATGAGCCACTTCTGTCAGCTACGACATATTTCTGTAATGACAGCTTCAACGCCTTCATCTTCCGGCAAGGGCCGATGACGATCACATTAGCCGACGTGTACATGACGACCGAACTAGACATCCTGGCGTCGGCTAAACCCAGCAACCTGAGCCAAAAGGGGAAACATCAATTCAAAACCAAGGCCATCGACGGGTGGAGCGGCTTCATTGCTTAGAATATGAAGGACGGATCAGTCGGCCATAGGGAACACGCTGCATTCCTCATGATGTGGCTTGAGAAATTCTTGTTCTGTGGATCGAGCTGTGGGCCGACTGCCAACTGGCAGGTCGTAGCCGAAATCCTGGCCGAAGGGGGCAAGCTTGCATTGGGGAAATACCTCCTCGGCTACTTGTATCAGATGCTGCATCAGGCCATCGCGAAGATAGCCACCAACGCCCCAATCAACATCGGCGGCCCCTGGTGGTTCTTACAGATCTGGCTGGTCCTAGCGACCCAAAAAATAGCCGGTCGGCTCCCTCTGACAGAGGCTGTTTTCCCAAGGCTGGAGCCGATCGAAGATGAAGATGGCAACCAGATCACCACCACCAGATACATGAGCTACGGAGAAGCAGTGGCTGCTCATGCGGGCTCAAGGCAATCGGTCGACCTCTGGCCGAATGGTTCATCGCCCTATACGATGGGTTATCACACGAGAACCATGCCTGGTACTTTTACCAGGACCGGGGATTGTTTGAGTTGTCGGCCGACTTCAATTGGGAAGACATCAACTCAGCCGACAACCCACAATGCGGGGAGTTGTTCATCGTCGCTTTGTCCCCTTGCATCCTGCCGACCGGGATCCACCAGGGCCGATCAGTGGCCAAAAGCTATGAATTCTACTACCCGATCTCGGCGACGAGACAGTTTGGTCTTGGGCAACTGCCCATCAGCTTCTACTACGCCGATAATATTGAGACGAGGGGAGTGGTAAGCCAGGATTTGATAATGCATCGGCTGCTGAATATAGTCGGCCCACCCCTCGGCAGCATCGGCGAGATGACCCTGGCGCTCAAGAAAAGCGCGGCCTACGACCGATGGTGGGCCGAACTCAAGCGACACATCTTCCACCAGCGGTCATCTCATTACGTCGATCTGCTCCTGCCCGAAGAGATCCCCTCGGTAAGCTTCAAACTCCAATGACTTTTCCTTTTTTAACATCGGCTGATGTAGCCGATTAACACTTGCTCTCTGACTTGCAGGAGATGGAGACGGAGCGGCCGACGGTGAGCGACTCTGGGCGCCCCATCGAATACCATCTAGGCGTTCTGGATGGGGGCGGCCTCGCTCCGTCGACGATCGGCTGGGGAGCGCCGAAGCTGGCATCTTTGCTGCGTGGGCAAGTGCGCGAGTCGATCGCCCACAAGAAAAGGGTTGTTCCCCTTGTACAGCCATCGGCTGCGCCTGCCCCCAAGAAGCTGAAGGAGAAGAAACTGGCAGTGCCAGCCGATAGCCTCCCTCCTTTGGATCCGGCCGTCACGCAATTCCTTGACGCCGTCGCCAGTGAGGAGATGCCGACGGCTGTTGGAGCGACGTCTGAACCTGAGAGCTCCAGCCACGAATCCGTCAACGCTCCAGCCGACGTCCCACTGGTTCCAAGTCCCCCCGTGAAAAATTGGTCAGTAAGCCCTCATTTCATCAAATTCGGCCTTATGATGATATCACTTGCATCTGACCAAGCAATTCTTCTTAGGTCAAGAAATTGGCCGGCCGCACTCCTCGTCACGTGCCACCGGTAATCATCCTTTGCAACTTGACTTATAGAACTTAGCCGATTGGACCGCTAACCCTTTATTTTGCAGCCTCCACGATCTCCGTCGCTGCCCCCCAGGCGTCCAGCGAGCACGTTGTGCCTGCCGCAGGCGGCGGCAACGGCGTCGATGAAGAAACCCCAACGGCTGCGGGCGGCGCACCAGTGAGCCGTCACTCCGACTCCGATGCCTACGGTAAGCCGACTGAATTCTATGATCGGCTCGCCAACTCAACATTCTCTAATCAATCTTCTCTTTTTGCAGAACATAGCCGACCTCCTTAATTTTGACTTGTCGGAGTTCGAGGAGTCCGGCGAGATCGACGAGGAGGCGTTGGTGACATCGGCCGAGGACCTGAGAGCCACCCTGGTCGACATCGGCAATCGGCTGGAGGCCTCGCTGGACACGCTGGTGGTCGATAGCAGTTCAATCCGTGCGTGCTTCAAGGAAATTCAAGGCCAGCTGCCGGAAGCTCTAGCCGATGCCATCGTGCCGGCCACCTTCTTGGAAGCCCACCAACTCAAATACGAGCGGGCACGGCAGTGGATGGCCGACCGTCGCGAGAGCCTTTGACCGCCTGAAGACCGAGCCGGCGGCCAAGCTTGAGCAACTCCTCTCACGCCAAGATCAGCTGATGGCCGATCTCGTTCAAGTCATGAACGAGATTGACGTCCATAAGGAGTACATGGCCAGCCTATCGGCCAAAATCGAAGCTCAACGTCACAACATCAAGGCGGCCGTGGCACATCTCCGGGACCTGGTGAAGGGCATCCGGCCGGTGGCTGGGTCTGAGGCCGACGATGTCAGGGCCATTGAGGAGGTGGATAAGATCGGGCGGACGGCGGCGCGGCTATAGCTGATTTCTTGAAGCAATGAATTGTAACATTTTAGCGTTCGAAATCGGCTACTACTTCATGTAATATATTCGTCAAACTTTTGTGATGGGCTTGAACTTTGATTGACTGTTCAAATCTTGTAATTTGCTCTGGCTTTTCTGTAATATAGCTTGTCAACCTTTTGCGACTGTGCTCATGGATGAAATCGGCTTCGGCCGCATGTAGTATCTTGAATCACTTATGCTGAATCAGCCCTAGCCGTCCGTGTCACATCACGTTTGCCGATTCCACAACCATACCACAACCGTCGATTTTAATACCTGAATTATGGCCGCCGATGCCAATCACTTAACGCCCTTGCACTGGATGCCGATTGCGAACCTTAAAAAATTTAAAATTTCTTGACCCCCAATTTTGCAATCGGCTCGTGTATGTATATCCCCCCAAATTTTGTTGATAGCTTCGGTGTCGACAAAATTGTGAATTCAGGCCATTCGCGTACCTCATTCTGTTGCTATCGGCCAATCGTTAGCCGACCGTAGAAAACCTAGGGAAAAATGTTGCATAAAAATGCCTAAAGGTGATGCCTTATTGAAAACAAGACATCGGCTGTCATAAGTCGGCTAAGCAACCAGAGCCGAATCATGAGTTGATCCATACACTTGGGTAATATTTCTTTAGGTATTTTCCATTAAGAGCCCTTCCAAATACTTCTCCATCTAAACCTTCTAACATGTAAGCCCCTTTAGAGACGCATTTGTGGATCTTGAAAGGCCCTTCCCAATTTGGTGACCACTTGCCGAATTTGTTATCCCTAGATCCAATCGGTAGTATCAATTTCCAAATTTCGACAATCTTGGCAACCCTTGTAATATTTGAAACAATCCTCCAACATTGTCGGCCAGAAGAATCCTGCTTGGCGAAGCAACCACTTCATTTTGTGGGCCGCTTGATGTGTGCCACAGATCCCTTCATGCACTTCTCTAATGGCCACTTTGGCCTGATCGTCTCCCAAGCACTTGAGTAGCACACCATCAATCGTCCGATAGTACAGATCTTCATCGAGCAGAACATATCTTAATGCCTTGTATCATAATTTCCTTGTAGCTGATTGAGAGGGGGTTTTGAGATAGCTGTAAACTTCAAACCTCCAATCGTCGGCTGTAATGGCGGCGACCTCTACGTCGATTTCTTTCAACATCGGCCGATAGCCTGATGCCCCTTGAGCTAAATCATTGGCTTCTGTGTTCTGCTCTCTGGGTATATGTTTCAAAGTAACCAGCTGAAAACTGTCCATTAATTCCCGGCATTGCTGATAGTAGATCATCAGCGCGTCATTTTTGCATTCGTATTCTCCTGATAATTGGCTGATGACCAACAATGAATCTCCCATTATTTCAATGGCATCGGCTTCAACTTCCTTGAGTAGATGTAGTCCTTTAAGAACGGCTTCGTATTCGGCTTGGTTGTTTGCAGCATGGGGGTTGATGGCGAAAGCAAATTCGAAGCTTGCCCCCTGGGTGAAATAATGACTAAGCCGATGCCGCAGCCGTTGGTGCAAACCGACCCGTCAAATGTCAAAGTCCAAGGCATAATTTCCACTGAGCCGATCGAATCATTTCGTGCTCCATGATGAAATCGGCTATAGCTTATCCTTTGACGCCACGGGTGCCGATACCTCGGATCAAATTCTGTTAGCGCAAAAATCCACTTCCCAATTCTTTCTTTTAACACTGGAGCCGATAGCATGTACTTAACTACATCGGCTTTGCAGATTTTTGTGCACTCGTTGGATAGCAAATAATGCCTTAACTTCATACATGAAAAATAGAGGCATAGGCATAGCTTCTCCACAAGTGAATACTTTGTTTCCGCGTCTAGCAACCGTCGGCTGAGATAGAAGATGGCCTTTTCTTTGCCCTCAACCTCTTGGATTAACACGGAGCCGATTGACTTGTCATCGGCTAATAGGTACAACTTAAACGGTATCCCTTTTTGTGGAGGCATTAAAACTGGAGGGGAACTCAGATAATCTTTTATGTTGTCTAAAGCCTTTTGCTGCTCTGCCCCCCATGTGAATGCTTGATCGGCTTTCAGCCGAAGCAGTGGCGTGAACGGCTCCATCTTTTCTGAGAGATTGGCTATGAATCGCCTGATAAAATTGATTTTGCCGATCAAAGATTGGAGTTGTTTCTTGTCCTTTGGAGGCTGAATTGTCTTGATAGCATTTTATGCTCCTTGGTGTAACCTCAATTCCTCTTTCATGAACAAGAAATACCAGGAACTGCCCAGCCGATACCCTAAATGCGCACTTGAGTGGATTCATCTTCAGGCCATATTTCCTCGTCCGCTCTAATACTTGTCTCAGATCTGCTATATGGCCCTCTATCTCCCTGGACTTGACAACCACATCGTCAATTTAGATCTCTACTAGTGAGCCGATCATGTCATGAAAAATGTAGTTCATGGCCCGTTGATATGTTGCCCCAATGTTCTTCAGGCCGAATGTCATTACCACCCACTCGTACAAGCCGATTGCGCCAGGACACCTAAAAGCAGTCTTGTGGATGTCTTCATCGGCCATAAATATCTGATTATAACCTACATTGCCGTCCATAAAACTGATAATCTTATGGCCTGAAGCAGCATCGATGAGCAAATCGGCTATTGTCATTGGGTATTCGTCCTTGGGACGGCCTTGTTTAGATCTCTGAAATCGATGCACACCCTAAGTTTACCGTTTTTCTTCAACACTGGGACAATGTTTGAGACCCATTCGGCGTATCGGCAAGGCCGAATGAATCCCGTATCGTATAGCCGAGTGATTTTGGCTTTGATTGCATCGTACATATCAATCTTAAACCTCCTGGGAGGCTGTTTGAACGGCCGATAGCCTGCCTTAATCGGCAGTTGATGGACCACTGTTGATCGGCTAAGACCGGGCATCTCGAAGTACTCCCAAGCAAAACAATGTTTATATTCTTTTAACAAATCAATAAGCTGAGATCTACAATAAGGAGATAGATTTTTGCTAATATACGTCGGCCTCGGCTTGTCACCAGAGCCGATGTCAATTTCCTCTAATTCATCGGCCGATGTGAAGCCTTGCCCGAGTTTGCCATCGTCTTCATCTGCGGTGTCCATGCCGAAGACGCTTGAGCCCTCCACCATGTCTTGTTCAAAGCAGCAGCTGTGGCTTGTCATCTCTAATCGGCTGTATTGTGGAATTAGACACATTTAGAAAATTGGCTTGCCAGATTTTCCCAGACAAGCAATCGATGCCTTCGATTTCCCAAATCGGCAAATCGGCACTGACGATGCTAACTACCTGTCGGTTGGTACGATCTCAATCTTGTCGCCGTCCCATTGGATCAGGCTCTGATGCATTGTAGAAGGAACGCAACAATTAGCGTGTATCCAGTCCCTTCCGAGCAGCAGGCTGTAAGACCCCTTCCCATCGATGACAAAGAATGTTGTGGGCACGGTCTTATTGTCGATGGTTAGTTCGACGTTCAGGACGCCCTTGGTTTCTGATGGGTTGCCACCAAAGTCTTTGAGCACCATGTTGGTCTTTATCAAGTCTTGGGCTCCTTTGCCTAGTTTTCTGAACGTTGCGTAAGGCATGAGGTTGACTGCAGCTGTCACACCCAGAAATTCACACCAGAATTTCCACAGCTAATTTGTGCATTAGATCCTCATCCAGGCATCAGCCGAGGTACACAAATCGACATTATTGATAATACAGAAACCTACACTTCTTCGGAGACCTCGACCTCAACCTCTGGCACTGAAGGGGGAAAAGAGGCAAGACTGAGTACAACCACCGTACTCAACAAGTCACACCGAAAGAGGAGATATGATGCAGGATAAATATCAAGGAAAGGGATAATAGGCTCAATTTGCATAAACAGCATTGCAGAAATAATAGTAATAGTTGATAATAGTAAAACAGTAGTAGTAATTAAGCAATATTAAATAAACACTGTCCAATGTTAAAACCATGTTGCAATAGGCCCATCCATCCATCTGTACTAATCAAGTTCCAACAGTTCATTTATGTGAATAAGTGAGACTAATCAAGGTGAATCTAGTCGATCGCCCGTAACCGTGGGCACAACTATTCGACTAGCTTTACTCTGATTAGAGGTGTACAACTGTACCCACAAGACACAATCCCACTACACGTTACCGTGTGCCGGTGCACCACCATGGTACCCCAGAAAGGAACTGTGACAGGACCCTTCACATAACCCCCTCTAACCAATCGTACCACACCAAGGTTTCGCCCCCACTCCCATCGGGGTAATGGGCAGCCCCCTCTCGTGCCGCGGTGAATCCGAAAGCCGATCAACCCTTAAAACTAGGGCCGACCCAACTCCATCACGCCCACCCACACTGGGATACGTCGGCTAGAGACAGCCACGCTACAGACCCAGCCATTACCCATGTTGGCTTGTGGTATGCACGGTAATTCTTTCAGGGTTTCCCGAGAACCGGTCCTTAATTGTCATGAGCATGCTGACCAAAAACCAACCATGTGCTCACGACCCACCATTTTCATAATTCAGTGTTATTAGAGTAGAGTCACAAACTTGACATCATCTGAGAATTAGTCCCTAATATAATAATTGATTAATGTGATCCCCTTAAGTGAGCTAGTTGAGCTAAGCATAACTAAGCAAGCCTTAAACTAACATCTAGTCAAATTGAACCCAAGTTACCAATGGTATAAGGTAAACAATCCTATGGTTGAGTACAGTAGGTAAGATCATCCCATGAAATGACATTCTAAAACATATGCATTATTTGAGAGGAAAGAGATATTTAAATAAAATAGGGTACAATATGTTCAATGAAAAGTATGACTTGCCTTGCACCGGAGACTGAGGAACCTCGGCTACTACTTCGAGGAGAACGGACTCGCCGGAAAGCTCGGAATCTACACGACAAACAAAGCACTCAACAAAACACCCTAAAAGTCTACTTAAACAGCACTGAAAAGTATTCTTAATGGATTCTTGACATTTTTCTAGATTTAATGAAATTTGAATGGACTAAAACGGAGCTCGGATTAAAAAGATATGAATTTTAGAAGTTTAATTATGATTTTTAAACTAAATAGAAAAGCTAAATTATTTATTACGTAATTAAGTCCCTGGTGACGTCATCAAAGCGTGGCTCGGGAAAAAAGGGTTGACGTCAGCATGACGTCATCGGCTGGCGTCACCCCTAGGGCTGACGTCAGCACGCTGACGCAAGCGGCGCGGGAGGCGAACGGGTGGCGACGTGGCATGCCCGGATTGGCCCGCACGGCAGCTGAACGGCCAGCCGACACGTGGCAGCCTCGGGACGGGCGGCGCAAAGGCTGGCCGAAGCGGGGACGCGTGGCGTGCGCGGGTTGGCCGGGACGGCGGCTGGCTGGATCGCTGCCACGTGGCGAGATCCGAATGAGCCCAGGCGGCGGCAATCGGACGGCGCGAACGGCCGGTTAGGGTTAGGGTTTCGCGGGCGGCGGCGTCAGGCGGCGGCGGGGTTTTGCCCGCCGGCCTTGGCGCGCAGCGGCCGGAAGCTCGGCGGCGGCGCGGCGCGGCGAGCGCAGCGGCGACGCACGGCAAGGACGAACGCAAAAATAAAACAAAGGAAAAGAAGGAGACGGCAGCCCTCACCGACGGCGGGGAAAAAGGCGACGGCGACGATGATTTTTGGGGCTAAACCTAACGGGGAAACAAAGGGAGCATGCAGCGGCGCAAGAGAGGATTTTATAGTGCGAAAAGAGATTGAATCGAGCACGGGATGGCCGGGAAAACCTCGCCGTTTGTTTCGGACTCGGAGAGAGAGAGCGAGATATTCGGAGGCTGTTTCGGGGCGGCGGCGGCCGTTGCGGCGCATGAGAGAGGGCACGGGTGCGGCGGCGCGGGCCGAAGCTCGGTGTGGGGCCCACGCAGCGCGAGGCGCGTGGAATGGCGCAAACGACGGAGGCGACGCGGCACATGGCGACGGAGGCGGCTGGCCGGGCGCGAGGAGGCGGCCCGACAGGTGGGGCGGCAGACTTGCGCGGGCGCGGCCGGCTCATGGGCCTCGGCCCACGGCCGAGGTGGGAGGCGCGCGAGGCGGCTTGGGCCGACGGCCCGAGGGAAAAGAGCGGGAAAAAAGGACGGCCCAAAGGAAAAAAGGAGGGGGAAAGAGAAAAAGGAAAAAGGGATTTAGGGACTTAATTTAATTTTAGGATTTTTATTTAATTGGTTAAAAATACTTAGAGTGCTCTAAAAATTTCCATAAAAATCTGTTAGTGCATTTTGACATGTAGAATTTAAGAAAAATCCTACCATATCATTTGCATTTATTAACTGCATTTTAAAATTACTTGTTGGCTCTAGATTAATTCTAGAAACTTCGATTATTTCGGGGTAAATTATTTAAATGATTTAGGGGCAAAACTCGAGGTGCGACGGCCCCCATCGACTAGCATCTTGGAGATCGGCTTGCCGTTGACGAATCATTTAACGTACAACAGCTTTAAGTGCCGATTTTCTATCCCCTTGGGTTTATCGAAAACAGCTTGGTCCGGTGAGATTGCTAGATGCACCAAATCGTCTCCAATGGTGTACGCACGGCTTGAAGCACCGATTCGGTGGTAGTATGAACACCATGTTGACCGATGCGAAACCTTGCCTTTCCCTTTGGCCGCCCTCCTGGCTTTGTCGGCTGGGCTCTCCTAGGCTTGCTCTTCGTCGGCTATGGTGGTTTTCTTCTTAGGAACCCATCGCCTTTTGACCTTGCCTAGCCGACGGTGCTGATCTTGGATCATGTGCCGAACTTCATCTTCTCTCCCTTCACGCTTGAGTAGTTGGACTCTTGTTTTCTTCGTCTTTGTGAAGTGACCGGATGGGCACCATTGGGGATTTGGCCGATTCCTCATCATCGGCCTATTCGTCATCGCGGCTGTTGTCGTTGCGGTCTTCGTCGATGAAGAAGTCTTGATGGATCGGGCCGAGCTGATAATGGACGGACCGTCGCCTCTAGTTTAGCTGAACGGCTCTCGGGATGAACCGGGTTGGGCTTTCAGCCGATGAGTTCCTGCGTGCGTTGTTGCGGTGGTCGTTGCACGCTGGGCAGTCGTCCAGTGTTGGCAGCCTCATGCCGGATTCCCAGCAATACCTGAAAAAATCATAATGCCAATGTGGATCAGCACTGTTGTGGCTTACCTCGTATCGGTGGCTTTGGGTTTCCGGCTCGCGCCGACGAGGTGCTTCATCGCGAGCTTCTTCCCGTCGAAACCGGTGCTGAGGGCGGTGTCGGCTGTTTTCATAGATCGGCCGTCGGTCAGCTGATCTGATAACGGGGTGCACCATATTGATTGGTGCAGCGTGATGTCCAGTCGGCTCGCCTTCTGCTCTGGTCCTGATTGATACGTTGACTAAGCTGTGCGCCATTCTGTTCTGTCGATCAGCTTGCCTTGGTGATGTCGAAATCATATCTCTCTTCCTTGGCCGTCTTCAGCAGCCATTGGCAGACGATGGCCTTTTTGTTCTTGGCCCATTCGCCGCCGCTTTACTGCGTCATCGTCGTTGGAATCATAGTCCGATTCGACGACGACCTGAGTTATGTTCTTGACGGCCTTCCTGGTGTCTTGGAATCGCTGCTCGTGGGCCGTCACCTTCTGTGCCAAGTGGGCTAGGCTGTCGAAGTCCTGCGCGAGAATCGCTCTCGGATCGACACGATCAAGCTATGAAAGGCCAAATCGGCCAGCTGGGCGTCCGATAGCACCAAGCTGTAGCATCGGTTCCTCATCTCCCTAAAGCGTTGGATGTATTCTTGAACTGATTCGTTGTGTTTTTGCTTGATGCTGGTGAGGTCCGACAACTTCATTTCGTGGTTGCCGGAGTAAAAGTAGTTGTGAAACTGCTCTTCAAGATCGGCCCAACTTTGAATTGAGTTGTAAGGCAATGAGGAGAACCAGGTAAAAGCCGATCCTGAAAGGGACAGAGGGAACAAACGGACTCTCAAGGTGTCTGTAGCCGATGCTTGGCCGCACTGTGCCAAGAATCGGCTAACATGTTCGTAGGTTGATACGTTGTCTTGCCCTGAGAACTTCGAAAAATCTGGGATCTTATATCGGTTGGGCAGCGGAATTCGCTCGAAGTGCTCTGGATAGGGATACCGATACATGTTTCCTGAGTCTTTTGGCTTGAGGCCGAATTGATCGCGCATGACATCTGTAATCAGATCGGCCCAGGTCCGGTTGTCCTGTTGTATCGGCTCGTATGGGTCATATGGCGCGGGTGCTTGCCGATACAGCGGTGGTGGCATCTGAGGCTTGTAATGATGGTCTTGACGGCCTCCTTGATATTGGTAGTGATGATCAGCGGGAGGCGGCCGATGCGCCGGTGGTGGCGTCGGTGGTCCTGGGAACAGCTGTCGGCCATCGGCGTTGTACCGTCTGTCCAGGTCAATCTGGGGAATCGGCTCTGACTGCCAATTGTCGTTGAATATGTTAGCAATCTGATCCTGGGGCAGTGGTTGTTGTCGGTTCAGCAAAGTAATCACTGGCTTTATAGCCGATTCAGTTGGATTTGGCCGGCTGAGGATCCCTCCTGGCGGCCCTGGTTGTGCCAGTGGTGGAATTGGCCGATTCTGGGTGTCAACGTCCTGTAACCAGGAAATTGGCCGTCTGTGAAGTACGTCGGCTCTCATTGCAGCTGGTCAGCTATCTTGGCGTCGACCACAGTAGCGATCATGTTGTTGAGAGTATTGACCAGGATGCTACTTTGGTTGACCAGCGCGTGATGGACGGCCGAGTCGATCCGGTCTTGTAGGGAATACAGAGCCGAATCATCTTGTTCCTGAATCGGCTCCTCCACCTTTTGTTTGCCTTTTGACCCACCAGAGGAGGATGCCTTGAGCTCGTCCATGCTAAATTTATACTTTTGATGCACGGCCCCGGATCTCGTTTGGGTGAAAGATTGCAAGTAGTTGGCCTGGAGCTCTTCCACCATCTTCTTATAATCGGGTTGTTGCTCAGCCGATAACTGCTCCATCTTCACAGGCACCATGTTGTCCTGGGAAACATTGGGGCTCTTGGAGTCGACCATCTTGTCGGCTGAGTCGATGCATCCTAGTCGAGCCGACAAAAAAGGTCCCACCGGGCGTGCCAAGAAGCGTGTTGACGAGAAATTTCTCTCACGCGCTGGCCTGGGAGATCTGCTTAACTCCAGTGTAGGTCCTTCTTGGCTGCCTGTGCTATGCAGGGCGTGCCAGTTGGTTTGATCTGTTAACCAACAAGAAAAAACAGGAAATATGCGTTAAGTGTTAGGTTAGATCCCCACTGGATCGGCTGAGGGAATCCATAAACATATATATGCTATCCTAAATTATATTTAAATCAAGCGACTGAAATGGATCGGCTATACCGAGACAGCATCAACCGTTTAACCCAAATACAGTAAAGGATAATAAATATATCTATTGATAACCTAGCCGATACTGGAAAGCTAACAATGAATCGGCTAGTACTCCGATGAATCTTATGAAAAGATATCATTCTTGAACCAAATACGATCAGCCTGGGAAATCGATCGTCGGCTATTGATAGCAAGCCGATTTCGGCTTATGACGTCCGACAAGAATGAGATCTTAACATAAGAGACAGTCCTAAAATGAATCTAATAATAAATATACTAAAAGAAATATATTAGGGGAGATAAGGCCGGCTGAAACTCCGGCACTATCCCTTAAACATATAAATCTAACAAAACAGATCATTAGGAGTTCTAAAAACGACTTAATAGTTCAATGTTGATGCAGCATTAAGTATAAAAGAACAACCAGATCTGTTGTAGCTGATTTATACCTCTCGAGATGGTGGATATCGCATATAAACCAACCAACCTTTAGATCTAGCCTTATTGGCTATGGGTTCTTAACAGAACTGGTCAGTGACAAGATAGATCTAAACATTGCTCTAGTTTATATGCGACATATGATAAATAACGCAGTATAAACCCCTGAATCTAATGTGTCATTACGATGGAAGCACTAAAATCAGCAGAACATACCACTAACGACAAGCATTTACCTAGATTTGGGGATCGAAACGATGCAGCCCGTAGCCAAATCAATTTGCTCGTCTGAAGAAAAAGATTGGCGATGCGCCGAAGGTTGTTTGATTGATTGTGATTGTTTCTATTACAGGGGGTCTCGGTCCCTTTTTATACCCAAGATAACATTATCTGTACAAACATTGGACTCTATCTAAACTACTATTTAAAATACGACGATATCCCGGAAAGGACCCACGCCGCATTACAATGAACAGCTTAAACAAACTCCTAATTTATAGATACAATTGTCGTTACAGGACTCTATCCATAGATGACAATATCTTTTAATGCGCACTCTGATGATCGAATCTTCTATTCATCTTCAAACATCTGCACCAGAAATGGTTTCATCTTCTCTAAACCTAAAATCGGCTATCGGTCGCTCTTGTCCGACTCAACCTTAGCCGATTGGCCTCACAGCTGATCGCTTCTTAGCCGATGCAGCCTTTGTTTCTCCACCAAACCAGCCGATCCAATTCTGCTTCATCCTTGCTAGGACTTAGGGATTCAATTACCAAATTTAAGTGTCAACAGTCGCACACGCCGTTAACGATTGCGCACGTCCACCGAGGATGGCGCTGACAAGCCCTTTACTTCCCTCTTTAAGTATCCACCTTTTCGCCCTCTTCTTCTTCATCCTTCTCGCAAAAGCTTTCGCCTTCCTTGCGCTTGCGCTCTTGCTCCCATCTCCTGGCTCCACGCCGCTTCAGCTCCCTAGGCCGCCACGCGTACTGCCGGTGCGTCATCTGCTTCCGCAAGGTTTGTCGCCTCTTCACGCTGAAGCCAATGGCCCCGAAGAAGTCGACAAAATAGGGGAAGGCAATGAAGTCCTTGTCCTTGGGGTGGAAAGGATACCGAGCGGAGCTTGACCTTCATCCCCTCGCGCACGGGAGGGGAGATGATGACGGACCTGCAGCAGGAAGGTGTCCTCCCGCCATGGGAGATTGAGCAATGGCGCCCAGCCAAGGGGGAACCGTTTCCGACCCCGGACTCCCATGAACTGGTAATGTTCGATGCCTTCCTTCCCCGCGGCTTCGAAGTACCGACCCACCCCTTTGTCTGGGGCCTGCTCCACTACTACGACATTGCTCTCTGCAACCTCAACCCCAATTCCATTCTTCAACTTTCCATCTTCATTCACATGTTCAAGGCCTATCTTGGGATAGACCTGTGCTTCAATCTCTTCCGCCACTATTTCTGTCTCCGACGAACCATCGACGGAGTGGTTGGCGGGGCCGAAATCCAATTCCGGGAGAAGATGGCTCAGCGCTACATCCCTGTCGAGCTGACCTCCTCGAACAAGGGGTGGCACGCCGATTGGTTCTACATCAGAAACCACGAGCCATCGATCTCTCCCGAGATCTACCAAGAGCCAACCCCGACGAGCACCAAGTCGGTTGTCTGCCCCGTGGCCGAGAAAGTCCAGGTCGATGAGCTCGTCGCCAAGGTGGAGAGCCTCAAGGAGCGGGGTCTGACTGGCGCGAGGGTGGCGCTCAACTTTCCCATCAAGTGCCTTCAGCCCTACAAGGAGAGGATGAAGCCGACGTACGAGTACTCGGGTAGCCGGGACCCTACTCGGGAGCCCGAGGTCCATGTCAAGCGCGTGCGGCCGAGCCTTACTAGCTTTTTCTCGAGCTCGACATATGTTGGTCCGGTGGGTCCGCTCAACTACAACCTGTCGAACCCACGGCCAGAGGTGAGTCCGATCTTCCTTCTTCTTTTCTTCTTCTTTTTCTTTTTTTGTTTGGCACATCACCTGCTGGGTGTTAACACTGAAAGGAAATAGCCACATACGTGTTTTTGTCGTCGGTCCCTAGGGCCACAGTGGCGAAGAACGACTTTACCAACCCCCGAGTCGCCAGGGGGAAGAGGCCCGAGGTCCCTCGACTTAAACCAAAGGTGAAGATGGCACCGTCAGGGAGTCTGAAGATCCTCGGAGCAAAGCGCAAGCTTGTCGTCTCCTCCGATGCGGAGTCCTCGGGGGAGCTTGCTCATCCCGCCTTGTTGTCGACCAACTCGACGCAAGGAAGCCGACCCCCCGAAGGGGGTCGACAAGGGCGAGACATCGGGAGCCCCAAAGAGGGTTGGGCACTTCGCCATGGGATTCAAGGCTTCTAAGAGGTAAGTACTACACTTTGTTATGCTGTGTTGTATTTCAACTTTTTGGGTGCTGATGAGTTCTTTTGAACAGGCAAGCCTTGGACGTCGACCCCTACGCCGAGGAGCCGAGGGAGGTGGCCCAGCCCCCGAGCGGCGCTGTCGACCAAAGCTTGCCCCTCAAGGGGTTGGGTCTACCCGCCTTTGAGAAGCCATCGGCCCAGATCGGGGCGGGGGGCGCCGAGCCATCCTTAGCCGATGTGGAGGTGCTGAACGTGCCGCTAGAGGCCGGCCACGCCAAGGGGGAGACAACGGTGGAGGCGGAGCTTGAGGCGGACCCGGAGGCAACCGTCGTCGTCAGCGAAGTGTCGCCGGAGATGGACAGGGCCTTGGTGCCCCTCTCCCATGTGGCCGCTGCCACCGCGACTGTCGGCACGGCCTTAGCTGGCGAGGGAACCCCTGAGTCAGAGCCGGTCGGGGAGGGCACCGAGAACTCACCCGGCACGGAGAACGAGGTGGCGGTCACCGAGGACGCTGAGGAACCGACCGACTCCGAGGTGGAGGAGGTGGAGGAGCTCGACCGGGTGCTCAAGTGTACCCGTAGGATTTGCGTGGTAAGTGCGAATCTCGTTGCTTTCCTCCTTATGGTTCCATTTCTGATGCTTTGTGCTTGCAGAGGCTCATCCGCTGGTCAAAGCGAAAGAGCGAGGCTCTTGCGGTCTTGTAATCCACCGAGGCGCTTCGCGCGTTGGTTGAGAGAAGGAGGGTCGCTGAGGAGAAGGTGGCCGAGCTGGAGGGGCTACTGGAAACTAACTCCAACCGTAAGCCCTCTCCCAAGCTTGCCAAAACTTCTCATAGCATTGCTTGATTACCATATTCACTATGTAGAGAGCGACGCTGCGATAGAGCATGCCGCGAAGCTCGAGGAGTTCCTCAAGGCCGCCAACCTCAGGGGCAGCTGGACAGCGCCAAGCAGCTCCTGAAGGCCTCGGACGCCCCGCGCTAGGAGGCCGAGGACAAGCTTGCGGCCACGGAGAAGGCGAAGGGTGACTCGGAGAGTAAGTATCGGTATCCGATCAACACTTATGTTCTTTTGAATTTGTCTTCGTGTTGACCAATCCCCCAGTGCATGTCGCCTCTCGGTCTTCCGTGCGCAGATCGCCGACCTCCAGAGCTGCACGGAGTTGGCCGAGGCCCGGTCAGCCAGGTATCAGGAAGGAGTCCAGCTGCTCCTGATCGAGCTCGACACTAAAAAGCCATCGCCCAGGGAGACCGAGGACGTGCTGATGGCGTGGTTGTTCGACGGTCCCGCGCACTTCCGCACTTATGTGCGGGATCCGGCCAAGCTAGTGGCGTCGCACATCCTCGACGTCGTGCAGAGGTTGTACCCATGGGTCGTGGTGGAGGCAGTCGGCAAGGGCTAGCCCGAGGGCATGTCCGAGGTGGACGTCGGAGACATCTATGCCAAGGTGGAGCCAACCGCCAAGAAGATTTCCGAGGGCCTCACCTTTTAGGAATGACTGCCCTCGACCTTCGGGTCATGACACACCGACCTCCAGCCCCTGGACTGAGGACCTTCACTTCCAAGGTTACACCAGCCGCCTACTAGCTTTCGGGCAAGGATTAAGTCGGCCACGCGTCAAGTTTGACCCTAGACTTGGATGTACCATATAACCCCAGGCTCGGGGGCTACACCTGGAAGGTGCACCTAGTCGGTGCACCCACCAAGTACAAACTCATAACTTCGACTCAAAACCAATTTTGACCCTAGGCCCAAATGTACCATCTGGCCCTATGCTCGGGGGCTGCACCTGGCAGGTGCACCTGAGCGATGCGCCTACCAAAGCACGATCCGAGGCCTCAGAGGGCCGGCTTGGAGGTCTGACCCGGGGAAACCAGACCCTAAGGGCAAATGTTCCATGTGTCCTTAGGCTCGAGGGCTGCTGTGGGGGTGTTACCCCAGGGTAGCTCACATAAGGGAATGACGATCAGCTGAAGTGGGTCCAAAGGCCTTGACTTTTGGGTTAACCACCCGACCCGCGCCAGGGTCGACCATGACCATCTTGGTTAGGAGCGGCTACCTCGACCCCTTCGGTGGTTGGCCCTCCCGACCCCAGCTTGGAGGGCCACTTCCACTTCCGAGTCCAGACCTCCGAGTCGACACTGACCCTAGAACACCGAGTCCACCACCTCGGGGAGGAGGCTTCTTCCCCAAGGGATAGCCGGGGAAGACTAGGAGGGGACAACTTGACCAAGGATGACATCACCCGACAAGACTGTGCACAAGGCATCTGTGGTGATCAGGACCCGTAGGACTAGCGTGTGTGTGCTTTTGTAATTTTTCTTGTACTCTATTTTTGCTTTAGGGCATAGCTTTCTTAATCCCCAAGTTCTCTTGTAATTTCCCCGCTTGGGCTATAAAAGGAGGGTGTAGGATCGAGATGTCGACTAGAGGGGGGTGAATAGGCGATTTAAAAACTAAATGGCACTAAATCAAAACTAACCTAAGTTGCTAGGCTTGGCGAGGAACAAGTCTAACTAAGCAAGTAAGTTATGTTTTGCAAACCTAGGGTGATAATGGCTCAAGTATGTCTCTACAAATGTAAATTTCACAAAAGTAAATGTAATAAGTAAATGAGACAAGAGACAAGGAATTTTTCACCTGAGGTTCGGAAACTCGCCGGTTTCCTAATCCCCGTTGAGGCGAGCCCAACTCCACCGCTCAACCATGAAGCCACCGCACGCCCCCTTCGTCAAGGGGTGGGCAAGGTGGGAGCAGGCCCATGGAGAGGACTACCCAAGCCTCGATCACTAGGGGTAGTTCTTCCTTCGCTCCGAAGGTGGTGAACTCCAAACCACTCACAAAACCGGTGTCGGGCCTCCTCCACAATCTTCTTGGAGAGGTCACCAGGCAACTCCTCCACAAGCCGTCTAGGAGGCGGCAACCTCCAAGAGTAATAAGCAATGACGCGGCTCGGAGATGATCAAGTGCCACACTAGCTCTACAATGGAAGCAATACACCTGGCTCTTGGCTAAAACAACCCTCAACCACAACAAATGGATGAACATTAGCTCAAGTGAGTGTGGGAGAGATGCAAGGGGTGTATGCAAATGAAGTGAGTGCCAAGAAGAAGTCCCTTTCTGCCAATGGGGGGTATTTATACCCCACACAAAGAAAACTCGCCGTTGGAGACGAAATCCACCAACTCTGCTGCCTGTCGATCAGACCGGCGAAGGGTGGCCGATCAGACCAGCCTTAAGATGTAACGGCTAGTAAACTAGCCATTATAGTGCATTTAATGCACTGAAAATAGGGGGGCCGGTCAGACCGGTGGCCAATTGGCCGGTCAGACAGCCCACGGCTCGGTCAGACCGCCATCGGCTCGGTCTGACCGATTACGGCTTTGGCGGCTCTGGATCGCCAGGCCAGAGGGGGTCAAAGGGGCCAGTCAGACCGGAAGAGTATGGCCGGTCAGACTGCCACAAAGGGCTGGTCAGACCGCGCAAAGACCTGCGGTCAGACCGCCCCAAGGGCCCAGTCAGACCGGATATATATCCACGGCTAGACCGGCCTTGGACAGAAAGTGACAAGATTTTAAAGAAGCCAAGTCTAAATGAAAATGACCTAATGTGACATTTTGATCATCTCTTTGCTTAGGTCATTACCCCTCTTGATAGTACGGCAAAGCTATAAATGTGTTCTATGAAATTTGATCGCCCAAACTCCTCGATCAACTAAAACAAACCGTTAGTCTTACCGTCTTCAATCCTTTTGCTTTGCGCCATCGAAAATAATCCTCGGTGATCATCCATGCACTCTTATTGTGTGAACCTAGCTCAAATATATGTAACTCAAAATAATCGTTAGTCCACAATTAGCGCTTGTCATTAATTACCAAAACAAATAACAAGGCCTAGATGCTTCAGAGGGCAAATGGAGGGTTTGGGGGGAAGGATTTTGGGGAACTTGAGGTGAAGCTCTGGTAGTTTGCTTCTAGGCTCTAGAGTTCGAAACCACATGTACTCATTCATAGTTCATACACCACCCCAATAAAACACACTGGACGTAGGCCTATTATTCTTCGGGAGGGTTGAACCAGTATAAACCCCTTGTCTCTTGGCTCGCTTTGTGTTTGAGTCGACCATCAGATCCTATCGGTAGGCGCCTCGACCACTCTTTCTAGGCCACCCCCTGGGAGCAATTGCCGACCACCTGTTGACAGGACCCAACGCTAGTCCTCTGAGGCAATGGTGATGGCGAGCACTGAATCACCTAAGGGAGGAGTGGTCGGAGGTGGCGTTTTGGCCTCCTTGATCGAAGGCTTGTGTAGCTCCTGGACAAAGATCCCCTGAGGGACGGTCACCCGAGAAGATCCGAATTTGGACAACTGATCGGTGGCCACATTGGCGTATGAAGGATGTGATGAAACTCAATGTCGCTGAACTTGCATTCTAGCTTTCAGACCTCGGCGCAGTAGGCGTCCATCTTCTCGCTTGTGCAAGACTAGTCCTTATTGACTTGGTTGATCACTAGCTTTGAATCGCCGTACACCATGAGTCTTTCGACGTTGACGGATCGGGCGATCCGAAGCCCATGGAGTAGGGCTTCATACTCGACAGCGTTGTTCGATGCTTTGAAGAGCAACTGGAGGGCGTACTTGAGATGCTCACCCTATGGGGAGATCAGTAATACACCAGCCCCTGCTCCGTCGATGCAGAGTGAACCATCAAAGTACATGGTCCAGGTCGGACGGTTTTAGGGGTTGGTGGAAGCTGGAGTTCAGTCCACTCGGCCATGAAGTCAGCGAGGACCTAAGATTTGATGGCATTGCATGGCTTATAGTTGATGGAGAATTCACCCGTCTCGACCACCCACTTAACCACCCGCCCAGTGGCGTCATGGTTCTGAATGATTTCCTTGAGGGGGTACTCGGTCACCACCACCACCTTGTGGGCTTGGAAGTAATGCCTCAGTTTTTGGGTGGTGATGAGGACGGCATACAACAACTTCTGCACCTAAAGATACCAAATCTTGGAGGGCCCAAGGATATCAGAGATGTAGTAGACTGGTCTCTGCACCGGGTAGGCATGGCCCTCATCTAGGCGCTCGACAACAAGTACGGTGCTCACAACCGAGGTGGTCGCGGCGATGTACAGAAGGAGTTGCTCCTCGGGCTTTGGTGCAGCGAGCACCGGAGGCGTAGCCAGGTGGCGCTTGAGGTCGACGAAAGCCTGATCGGCTTTGTCTGACCACCGAAAGTCTGAGTCCTTCCTGACTAGCTTGAAGAATGGCACTCCACGTTCGCCGAGTCAGGAGATAAACCTTCCGAAAGATGTCATGCACCCGGTGAGCTTTTGGACGTCCTTGACACCGGACGGCTTGCCCATCTTCAAGAGAGTAGAGATCTTCTCGGGGTTGGCCTCGATCCCTCTACTGGAGATGATGAAGCCGAGGAGCTTTCCCGAGGGCACGCCAAAGACACACTTCTCGGGATTTAGCTTCCATCGGTAGGTGTGGAGGTTTGCAAAGGTCTCAGCAACGTCGCTGAGCAGGTCATCGGGGTCCCTGGTCTTGATCACCACGTCATCGACGTAGGCCTCGACATTTCGGCCGATTTGGCTAGTTAAGCAACGCTGAATGGCTCGCTGATAGGTCGGGCCTATGTTCTTGAGTCCGAAAGCCATTGTGGTATAACAGAAGACTTCGAACGGTGTGATGAAAGATGTCTTCTGCTGGTCGGCTGCTTTGAGTCTGATCTGATGATAGCCCGAATAACAGTCTAGGAAGCATAGGAGAGAGCAACCCGCGGTAGAGTCTACGACCTGATCTATGCGGGGAAGAGAGAATGGGTCTTTAGGATAATGTTTGTTCAAGTCAGTGTAATCAAAGCACATTCTCCATTTCCATTCTTTTTCTTTACAAGGACCGGATTAACAAGCCACTCCGAATGGTACACCTCTTTAATGAAACAAGCATCTAAGAGCCTAGCTAACTCTTTCTTGATTTCATCCTTGCGCTCGTGGGTGAACCGTCGAAGCTTCTGCCTGACCGACCTTGCATCGAGAAATATGTGGAGTTCGTGCTCGACCAGCTCCCTGGGTACACCCAACATGTCAGCTGGTTTCCATGTGAACATATCGATGTTCGCCCGCAAGAAGCCAACGAGCACGCTTTCCTATTTCTCACCCAAGCCCACGTCGATCAGCACGGTCTTGGATAGGTCGGTGTCGGAGATGGATACGGCCTTGTACTTGGCGGGCACGGTAGTGAGCCTTGGCGCGGCCGGGACCAAGTCAGGAGGCTTGGAGTCCATCGGTGCCTTGGTCTTGGAGTCAGCGACTTGGGCGGAGAGCTTGTGCATGCGGACCGAAAGGTCAACGGCCTCGCCTAGGGAGAAGTTTTCGCTCTCACAAGCATGGGAGGTAACCACATCGCCTCGGATGGAGAATGCGCCGGCGGGACCTGGAACCTTGAGAACCAGGTACGTGTAATGTAGAACCGCCATGAACTTGGCGAGGGCAAGTTGCCCAAGCACCGCGTGGTAGGCAGCTTCGAAGTCTGTCACATAAAACTTGAGAATCCTGGTGTGGTAGTTCTCCCTCGTCCCAAATGTCACGGGGAGGCAGACTACACCGAGCGGCATGCTAGCCTTGCTCGGGATGATCCCGCAGAAGGGCGAGTCGGTGGGCTCAAGGGAAGTGGTTGAAAGGCCGAGTTCACGCATCGTCCCTCGGAAGAGAACGTTGATGCAACTCCCCCCATTGACGAGCACACGCCTAAGATGCACCTTGAGCACCACCGGGTCGACTACCAACGGAAAACATCCAGGCTTTGAGACGTCGGCCCACTGATCAGCTCGGGAAAAGGAGATCGGGATCTCCGACCACCACAGGCGCTTAGTCGGCTCCGTAGAGATGGCGTTCACCCGTCGAAAGAGCAGCTTCTGCTGATAGTGGCTTTCCGAGGCAGCCTCCCCACCGAAGATCATGTTGATCGTCCGAGTTGCCTCCTGGAAGTCATCTCCCTTGGGGTGGTCCTCCTTTTGGCGCTTGGTGTCATCGTCCTTCCCTCTCCATCCCCTTGGAGGCCGGGGGTTGTCTTGTGCTTCTTGTAGTAGGTGATCTTAGAGCACATAGCATTGTCGGATGGTGTGCATGCCCCGCAAGTGTGGGAAGCAGCGCTTGTCCAGTGTCTCCTGGATCGACTCACCCAAGATATCACCGCTGGACCTCGGCCTTGGCCTGGCGATGATTGCGACCTCGGGATTCAGCTTTTGCTTCACGTCATCCCAACGGAGACGCTCGGGAGGTCGATGATCGGCCCTCCTCAGGGACCAGCGGCTGGGCTCGGCTGGCTCCTTGCCCCAGGAGTCCTTGGTCGGCTGGCGCTCGGGACTACGTATCTCTTCTCGCTCGGTGTCCTCGGCATCGGCGAAGCACTTAGCGATGGAGATCATGTCGGCGGGAGAGATCGGCGGGTACATAACCAAGAACCAAAACAATTCGGAGGGCTTGCGGAGGCTCTCAGAGAAAATCTGAATGACATCGCCATCGGAGATGCTCGCGACGGTGTTGCGGCACTCGGAGAAACGCCGGACGTAGCCCCGAATTGGCTCATCGACTCCCTGTCGAACCTGACGGAGGTCGTAGCGGGAGGTCGGGTGTTGCTAGGTGCCCTGGTAGTTGGCGATGAAGGCGTCGCATAGCTCATCCCAGGTGTTGACAGAGTTCTCGGGGAGCCCGGCAAGCCAGTTCATGGTGGTCGGCGCCAGCATGACGGGAAGCTAGTTCACCATCACGTGGTCATCGCCGCTAGCCGCTCAAACTATCATACAATATAGTCGAAGCCACAACAACAGATCGGTCTTGCCATCATAAGGCTTGATCCCAGTCGAGCGAAATCCCTTGGGCCACATCACCCGACGAAGATGGGAAGTGAAGGCCGGGAACCCATTTGGGTGTGGAGCGTACTCGGCGCCATCAGCTCCTTCGAGGGCGTCGTGCTCCCGATTGTACTATTCGTGACGCAATAGCTCCTGGCGCCTTCGGTCGGCGGCACGACGCTCGATGGTGTTGCGGGCATCAAGCCTCTACATAATAATCTCATGTGTGTTCCAAGTGAAGGAGCTACTCTATTGCTCCTGGAGTATGGCTGTCTTTGGGCGCCACTCAGGGTAAGTAGTGGATTTGGCCTTCACTGCCTCGGTTTGGACATTGTGCGGTGAGGCAGAGTGGCTCACGCTCGGTTGCCGTCGTTACCTCGATTGACGAGCGCTCCTAGGGGAGCGCCTGGATGGGCTTAGAGCATCGAGTTGCATGGCCGCCGCCTGACTCATGGCCATCGCCTTCCACATCTCCGGGGAGTTGGGAAGCGCGACAAGCGCACGCTCAATGGTCACCAGGTTGGCCGCGGGAGTCCGAAATACCTGGTGCCCCTCAAAATCCATGGTGAAGGCGGGCCCCAAGTTCCATGGCTAGACATAAGTAGGTTGGGCTTGCTCACGCCCCGCAACCCGACCGACATTACGGCAACGGCGAGCGTCGCGATGGGCGTCGGACTCCTAGAGTTCGTAACCTCATCGCCAGAAACGACCTCCGCCATCATGACAAAGTTTGCCGGCCAGCGGTTGCCAGGAGCGAACTCTTCACCACACAACCTCTTAGCCGGTGTGGCTGAGTGCGGAGAAGCCCTCTGAGCGGGCTTCTTGGAGCCCGCCAACCCGGTGAGGATGGATACGCGTCCAGCGGCGATGAGGGTAGGCGGCGACGCCTTTCGTGGCGGAGAAGCCAAGCATGCAGAGCGGAATCCCCCGGCACGCTCGATGTGCGTCCATGTAGAATCAACACTCAAGACCGCGGTGCGGGCTGTCGGGGGCTTGGACTGCCCGACCTTCGCGGTAGGGCGAGCCACTGACGTTGGGGCCGCTGGGCATGGTGCCACGTGCCTCGTCCCTGCTATCACGCGCCGCTAAGCAGCGGCATGCTCCAGTGCTCCGAAGGCCTCCTGGGAGAGGGTGAGGTGGCTGAAGTCGTCGACGCGGAAGACCAGGCTCCCAAAGAAGAACGTCGTCCCCGCGGGTGTCGTGAAGTCGGCGGGGAAGAAAACTGCTATCGTACCACTCAGATCGATGAAGACGTACCCCTACCTGGCGCGCCACATGTCGACGGGTGGTCAAACAGTCCTCCAAAGGGGCTACCCGAGGAGGTGAAAGAGTGGTCGGGAACGTCTACCGAAAGAATACGATGGTCGACTCAGAGAGAATGCGAGCCAAGGATTTTAGACAGGTTCGGCCCTCCTAGAGGATAACAAGCCTACGTCCTGTGGTCTTTGTTGGGGTGGTGTATGAATCAAAGTACAATGGTGTGAGTTCTTGGGACTCTATAGATTAGATCTAGCCTCCCCAGAATCAATCCTCCTCGCCCGTGCAACCTGCCCTCCCTTTTATAGTTCAACGGAGGCAGTTACAAGAGGACTTGAGGGTCAAGAAAGCTAAGACTAAAGACTAAAAATCAAGTACAAACAACATCTAAAAAGTACATAGAGATCCCCCGGGTCCTGCGCGCCGTGGGTATCTCGTGCTCCATCTTGCATTGGGATTCGTCATCCGCAGGTACCTTCTACACAGTCTTGTCGGGTGACATCATCTTCTATCACGTTGTCCCCTCCTTGTCTCCTCTGCGATTATTGCGAAGCAAGCCTTCCTCTCGAGGAGATCCGGGGTCGGGCTGATGAGTGGAAGTCGGGATAGAACGCCGAAGTCGGGACAGAGGGGAGGTCGGGACGACTGACCCATGAAGAGGTCGGGCTTCAGACCCCCTCCCGAGGACTACCAGTCCGAATTTAGCTGATCTTAACTCCGTTCTGTGGGCTACCTCGGGGTGACACCCCCACATCGATCGGTCCAAAATTCCACCGGCATCGGCTTGGACAGACCATACTATGTGGGGCCCTAACTGATTGGTCTATTGATCTAATATTCCTTGTTTACTCTTGTTAGTTACATGATCAAACTAACTGGTGCGTCATAAACCTGAATTTGATAGGACCTGCACTAGAGCAAGCAAATCTCTCAGGCGTTCGTGTGTCACAACGAATTTCGTGTCAACAGTACATGTATGTCGTCTTCCGGGACACTGCCCCATGCTCTCATCTTCCTGCTTTTAGTATAATCTTGAGAATGGCAATTGTCCTTCGGGTGATGGTGGCATGGAGGCTATAGGTGACAGCGACAGAGGCAGTGGCGTGAGTGCAGTTCAGGGGGTTAGGCAGCACCAGCGGACACGATCCCCCAGCGTTGTAAGAGATGATGATGTCAAGTTGCCCTAAGCGTCGGCGGAGTACGAAAGGTTGACAACAACGCAAGTAACACCCTTCCACTGATTGAAACCCTACATCATGCAGTTGTTGAGGCAGCGGTCTCCGTTTGGATGCAGGTGGATTGAGGACTAGTGTGCCTAGCGACAGCGACGCCATGCGGACTTAAGTGCCGACGACGGACTAGACACAAGGTAGCCACGACAATGGTGGTGGCCCAGCAATTTGGATCACGGGGAAAGGACGACGAGTGAGGGAAAGAGGGGAGAGGCGCGAAGCTGAGGACATCAATGGCATAGTAGGGCATCAAGAGGAGGAGCGAAGGGGAGAAGCGATGACGGGGAGGCACGAGGCAGCCGCCTAGTGACGATAGGAAGCCCGACGGTTTGGAGTGCAGGGGAAAGCGTCACGAGGCAGCCGCCTAGTAACGATGGGAAGCCCGGGTGATGGGTGGCCCAACAATTTGGGCTACAAGGAAACGCAGGGAGATGAGGGCGCCGGGCACTAATCCAACTGCTAATCCCTATGCTAATCCAACTCACGACGTGGATGAGGATCGAACTGTAAGGCAACTTCTATGTACATTTTTCTTGGTAGCCATACCATAGAATCAAGATTTGCACAGCAAGAATTAAGTTTCTCCCATAGCAAGTGATTCATGCCCATACAAGCTAAGTCTAATAGTCTATGATACTCACCACAAAATAAGACTTCTTTTTCTGTTGCGAATAAAAGAAGAGTTTAACAATCATAACAAACACCCCAGAGCCCAGTTGCAATGGCAATTTTAACACGGCAGTGCAACGTATACTTCATCAGTTTACTAGGCTCGCCTCTGTTCCTTCCGAAAGTCTGGGTAGATCAGCAGGATTACCTCAGAGGCCTGAGTTGCTATTTATGACTGCACCATAACACCACGTGAATACATGAGTTCCAGATTCATCTCATGACTATTCAGGCGCTTAGCGGTCTCCATGTTGATGTTTTCAAGCTCTGCTAGATTACTGCCGCCTGTGTCGATCTTTGTCACGAGATGAGTGCGAACTGTAGTGATCACCACGATCTGAAAAGGTAGCCAAAATGAAGCAGATAAGAAAACTAGATATGGTCAACTGGAGGGCCGCTAATGTGCTAACATACCTCTTGATGAGCGGTGCCTTGACTTCTCTTTGTCAGAATATCCTGCATTGGAGGGAAATCATGCAACATCAGGAAAACGTAACATGCTTTTAAAAAGAGCCAAAGCAGAAAAATCAATGGCAATACCTGAACTTCTGTCCTTAGAATGGTGTCTCCGCTGCCCATCCCAGTCTGGTTCTCTATCACGCTCTCTCTCCCGATCAGAGTCCCGGCCCTTGCTATCACGATCAGAGTCCCGGCCCCTGCTATCACGGTCCCGCCCTCTTGATCTATCTCTTTCTCTTTCCCGAGAGCGATCAACATTGGATTCTGACTTCTCACTCTTCGAATTCACTGCAGGGCCTTCTTTATCATTGGGTTCAGAAGGCAATATCTTCCCATCGTCGTCACCCTTTTCTTTCACCTTATCTGACCCTGCCTTAATCAGTTCCTTTTCCTGGCTAGAACTTGACGGTACAGGGGTACCCTTATCGCTTGCAACAGCAGTTGCTGGACTTTCCTGCACATGAGTACAAAAACTGACATCGGTAACAATTTTTTTAAAATTAAACTTTGCAAGTTCAATGATTCTTTTTAACCTTTGAAGCATTTGTATCAGAAGTCCTTCTATGTGTGAAGGAATCATTGTCCTTATACACTTGTATATATTGTGACTTGGGGAGGCTGTAGAGATGAGCAAGAACTCTGCAAACTTCCTGAATTCCTGCCTCATCAGCATCAAATACATTCCACCAGGGAGGATCTTCAGGGAGGGGCACGCCATGCCTCCTTGCTGCAGCATATACAACTCCGCATGCTACTACTTCACTCTTGAATCTTACACATAGAGTTGTCCGCAAGCTGGTATGCAAAATATGCATTGAATTAGACCAAGAGTGGTAACACGCTACATTTTCCTTGCTTTCTTTTCTTCTCTTCCAATTATCTTACTGAAGACAAGAGATATAAATGAGATTTTCATACAAAATACGTGATAATCTTCCAATGAAGTGTAAGGCTGATCATCAGCTAACAAGATTTTGGTAACATACTCATATTTTTCTTAAAAATATTGTATTGGCCATCAAGTTCATCCTTGTAACTTGGGCCAGCACCATATGTGACTATTATTTTTCAAAATCCAAAAGCTAATGCAATTATTATTGACGGCTCGTTTTAGTCTAAGGGCACCTTTAACGACGCTGCATTCATATTGCTGAAACTACAAACCTGCACTAGGTTAATTGGATCTTATCACTGTCATGGGAAGATTTGTTATTTGTTAACTGTTATTATCCTGTACTATAGCACTATCAACAACTCTATACATATGATAGCATAAGGGAGAACTATATGTTCAGAATACAGTTCATTTAGCATTTTAGCCCCCTGTTTGATTTTTGCTGTTGCAATTCGCAAAGCTGCACATTCTGAAACTTCAGGCAACTCATTCATAATTTACACTGATCAGAATATTAAGGATTCATGTACCTATATGACATGATACAGACAGATGACTACAGAAAATATAAGGTTTACAAAGCAATGGGTAGTTTTTTCCCCCTAACCTCTTTGTTTGACTGATTATGGAAAAGCATGTGCATGTTGAAATATAAGAGTGTCAAGTTTTCTCTTAGGTGCTTCTTCATGGTAAAGAATGTTAACCATGCTGAAGAAGAAAAATTTTAGGGTTCATTCAGATAACGGTGTTTTTTTGTTCTATGGAAGCTTCTATTTATAGCATGATCAGTTAGAAGCTTTCAGGAGTTAATTACAAATGGTAAGGATCTGCGAGACAAACAAAGTACTATAAGAAGAGAAAAGTCAAGAGCAATGCTGGAAAAATCTTTTAAGAGAACCAATAATTCTAAACTAAAAAAAAAACTTCACCAATAAGGTAGAATATAAGATAACAGGTACAATTAACAGTCTAGCACAAGAAATACCTCCCAAGGACTATAAAAAACTTGTTAAGAATAAGATATAATTGAACTGCATAAATTCAACAAGATTATCTAACTACAACAAGGTAAGTTTAGTTCAAATGAAGTACCTATCGTTGGCAAGGTTCCATGCCTCTTGTGTCAGTTCGGGGGCTTCAAGTGTTGCAAGGTAGTTAGATATGAACTTATGAGGGTGCTCTACATGGCAAATAAACCCCATCTCTTTCAACAGATGGCGTTCTGTCCTTACCAGATCATGCTTCAAGTCTGAGTATTTCTGCAACAAATAATTACAGCTTTCAATTAGCATAACTCTTTATAAAAGTATCATATTTTCTTAAAAAAAACATAGGTAGTACAGTTCTAGCAACAAGAGAGCAAGAACTAGAGACATCAAGATTTGAAGTGCACAAAGGTTCAAAAAATATTTAAAATAAACAGAGAGTAAAGAAACAAATTAAACCTTTGAAAACACATCTAAGTGTTCTATTGGTACGTTCTCTCTCCTAGATTCCATTCTATGGAAGACAATGATTATATGCTTTGATCTCCTTGGACTCTCCTCCAACTTCCCTGCCAGCCAAACACAGCTTGCAGCAACTCTCTGCAAGCATAAACAGATAGACAAAAGATTTGCTCATAAAATTCAAAGACTGGTTTGATCAGAGTAACTGGAGACAAAAGATTTGCTTACCTTAACGCTAAACCGAACAAATGATTTCTTGCAGTAAAAACGATGAAACAATACTTGTGCTGTGGCCATCACTGCTTGTGGTCTTTGGTGCGTCAAGGAATCCACCACATGCAAATATTATACTTTTAAAAAAACAGAAAATAGAAGTTGCAAGAATGGGGCCTAGCTAAGTTCAAGCTACACAGAAACTTGTGAAAATCACTATCTCCCAACTAGATATCTTTGAAGATTTGCTACATCAAATGTGACAACATCAAATAGGGTATGGGGTAGGGATGTCAACAGATCTAATAAGAATCGAGTAAGGTCTTTACACATTCATGCTCAGCACATAACAAAAGAAATATTCAAATATGCTCCCATGGACTACAAAGGAAAACTGATTGTTGTAATGAATAAAAATATGAAACAAACACATACATAATTCAGTTGGATTTCAATATCCATGTAATTTATGTAGCAGTATGATATTGAGGACATTTAAACTCTTAGAAAGCATAACTAGTAATTATATTAAATTGAGTGAACAGGGAAAAAACATAAAAAGAAATTCCAACTATTAGGCATACTACAATAAAATATGTAGATTGATTGTTGAATACAAACGGCTCAGATAACATAATAATTTGGAAATGTATAACACATATATAGAGGGAAAAACTATTCAACCGATGGAAATAATAAACCATATTTTAACCTAAAGAATTGTGTAGTCTACAGATAATTCGTATCCGTTTGACACCCCTAGTTTGGTTGGACATCTGGTTAACTAAATTACTTGATATCTGAACTAGAACGGATGCAAATATGGTGGCTTGACCATAACTGTTGTTTCTTTGTTATGCTAACCAATTCATAAGCCACTCAAATCTACATCTAGATTTGACAGATGTAAATTTGGTTTAATGTTTTCCATTGGACATGTTGTATTACGCTCGTTTCTATTTAACTAGAAAATGCAATATCTATTGGCATATCTAACAAAACAGAGTGAAAAACATTTTTGCCACTCCACAGAGTGTAGTTTCAGTGCTTCCCAAATACTCCATGGGATGCACATTTCATGTTCTGGCATTTTGGATCATTTCATGTTCAAACAATGATGATATCTAAATTCAACCTCAGATATGAGAATATTCAAATTTGTAATCGAAGTAAAAACATGGACACGCATGTGATCCATCCATTATTTGACTCATAGATTTGTTCCCTCTCCTAAATAGGTCAGTATGAGAAGAATATTTTTATTTATAGTATATAATTTATAAAGTAGCCTAATATATGCATCAACTCTCTCTTCCATCCGAATTTTTTTACCTCTGCAAGGCACAAGATAAGATGGTGTTGCAAACACCGTTTACTACAAGTTAAGTACCACTTCGTTCAGCCTAGCAACCAACGCCTACTGCTTCCATCATATTTCATTAACCAGCAAAACTCATGAGGCAATGCATACCTAAAACATGTGGGTAGCATACTGATCCATACCCAAATCATCCTGAGTCCTGACCCAATAAAAATCTACACATTTCAAGCTTGTGAACTTTGTGAAAAACAGATAACCTGAATGGCTTGAAAAGACAAAATTCCACAAACAAAATGCAATGGCAACTATCAACCATCCTGGAACAACTTATCAGCTTAAGTAAGCCCAAGAGATCCCCATTTTCTCCTAAATCATAAACAACGAAAAATAACACATCTATTTGCATTTTTTTCATTGGAATCAAAATTATCAAGATTCGGTGATGCGTGTAATCTTATATAATGTTAATCTTCTTGAGAACGTCAAACTGAATAAATGATGTATTGGTCTGCCTTGAAAAAGAAGACTCCGAAAACAAAGAGAAAACGTTGACATGCTTTTATGTGAGTCCGTGCAACAAGCCAATAAACAACCAAGAGGCATTTCACCCAGGTAATCCTGATAGGCTGATACAGAATAAAGATTTCCTACACAAGTAACAGTCCAACCCGATAAGAGTAAAAACATAACTCATCTTTTAGCATTTTTTGTGGCAATTTTTTGTGGGAGAAAGGTCCAATTTTCCACCCAATTAACATTACTACACACGCATGTTCCCACCAAAGATGTAAAGGATCCAGCAAGTAGATAACTAAGAGATAATTGACATTCATTAGTTTAGCTAGATAATATAAAAGAAACATCTCTAATCTGTCAAAATCAAAACCCTAATCCGAAGCACACCATTCAAACTAAAACTAAGTAAACCAAATAATAACCCTATCAATTGTGATTTAGCGAGTGCTAGTAAACATGGATGGTAATCACTGAACCGCTGAAAACCCTAGGATACTTGAGACACCCCTAAAGATTTGATTTGTGCATAAGAACAAAACGGGAAAAGGTGGATACAGCTTGAGGAGGATGCCGCTCTCCTGGATGAGGTCGCAGCCGTAGACGCGGAGGGCGGTCTCGGTGGCCTCGTCGATCCCATCCTTCCTCGACGGCGAGTCCCGTAGCTGCTCGTCCGTCAGGTAGAACGTGTCTATCGCCGTGTAGATCATCTCCCCCGCGCGCGGCCCCCTCCTTCCCTTACTCCCCCGCCAGGTCGCCCGTCTCTACCCGAGCAGGATCGCCGCGCTCGGCCAGGGCAACGGCCCGTGCAGAGGAGCGTGGCGCCAATACTGGAGGCGCGGCGAGGGGGCGAACGGTGGAGGCGGCGGCGGAGACGCTGGTGGAGAACAGGATTTCCGCCAGGGATTTTTTTTATTTTTTTTTTCTTTTTGAACTGGAACGCCGGGGAATTTGACGAAGCGAGAGCTAGGGATTGGGGGAGAAGGAAGTGAAACGGTGAGGTCGGAGCAATCTGGTCCGTCCGTTAGGAAAGTGACGCGACGTTCGAGATATGAGACGGCCCTTTCGCCAGTGACTCGGTTACCATTATTGAGGTATAAAATTCCCCTTCAGTGTGTATGTTTGTTGTGCTTAGCTCATTTTTAATGTAAGATTTTATCTTTTAATTTCGAAAACGTAAAATTTAATATGAAATATATATTTTTCAATGTATAGTTTTATTGTATAGTTTCATGAATTATTTTAATATTTTCGTGGGTCTCACCGATCTCTTTTTTCTCTCTCTTCCCTTTCTTCCTTAGCACACACCTGTGCGCTACGGCCAGAGGTCGGAGGAGCTCGTGACCGGCAAAAGCCAGCCCTTGCGCCCCGGCCGGCGGAGCTCCCGCTCGTGCCCGCCCGTGCCCGTCCACGGCCACCTGCGCCGGCCCGCGACCGGCGGAGATCGCGGCGGGCTCCCGCTCATCCCCATGCCCTGGTCGGCGGAGCTCCCGTCCCCGCCCGTCCACGATGAAACGAATCTAAGTCCTCAGTGGGAGTTTCACGCGATTTACAACATTTTGGAAACCGGGCTGACTTATTTCATTCATGGGGATGAAACGATTCCCCTCTCTACTTTCAGTTTCATGCAAAAAGCTGATGTTGCACCCTATTTAATGTGCATGAAACCCTTCATGAAACCCCATTGAGACTGGCCTTAGTTTATTTGGGTGTTTCATTATGTTTTGGTCGGATGTTGTATATGATGTGTGATTTTTTTTATGTTTCACACAATAGGCTTTTGATGTTGCAATTAATCATTTTCAATGTTGCATGTGTTTGAAACATTTTTTACCAAGCAATGAAACTTTTTCACTAATGGAAAACCTGAAATTTTTTTTGAAATATTATATTCGAGCAATGAAACATCTGCAACATTCTTTACATATACGGTGAAACACCGTCGAAAGATTTGCCAGGGATAGAACATTCGATCCCTAGTCCTCCCCATATAGTACTCCACATCACATCGCATCATAGGAGTAGTTGTTTTTTACGTAATTTGCCAAATGGCATTCGACATAAAATCGAGGAGGGTTTCTTAGAAATTTGAACTAGTCGATTTGCTTGAAGATACATGCACAACTCTTTCTCCTTTAGCTTCAGAGACTGGCGATGGCCTCGCAAGTTAGGGTTTAGGGTAGGAGGAGAGGGGAGGATGAAAGAGGGGAGAAATCCTCATGCTTATAGGGATGGCTGTGAAAGGCAGTAAACAAAGGAAGGCTAGCGAGACGGCGACGCGGGAGCTGTGGAGATGGAGGAGGGTAGTGAGTCGCTAGAAGCGGGGGCAAGGCAAGGTGAGTGGTTACGACTTAGGAGGCCGATAGTGGTGGATCCGACGGCTCTTGCTGCCGGAGATATGAAGATGATGGGGCGAGGACACCTCATTGTCGTTGGCTTGAGGAGGAAGGGGTGGCGGATGAGGCCAACCAAGGAAGGGGGTCGTCGGCACCGTTGGCGCCTTCTAGCCAAGCGGCGAGGTCGGGTGGTGGACGGGCACGTTGACGACACTAGGACTCTCGGATAGAGGTAGGGTTAGGGTTAGAGTACTGTATAAATCTCAAAGCAATTGAATGGTGCAAACTTTATAAGATTTTCTAAGAGTGTTTTGTGTCAAATGTCTAGTAGAATATCTTTTTTAAGTAGGATAATCAATTGACTCTTCATGGATGACATAGTACTAAATATAAAAAAGGCATTACAATGTTGTTCAAGGAGTAAAATTGGAGACATAGAAAAACGTGTAACACAGACCAAAAGAGACTTCATGTATTATAACATCGCAAGATCAAAGATTAAACTGACCCGGTTTCGGGAGTCGGCCCACTGATCAGCTCGAGAGAAAGAGATCGGGACTTTCGACCATCGGAGGCGCTCAGACGGCTCGGCGGAGATGGTGTCCACTCGTCGGGAGAGGAGCTTCTGTTGGTGTCGACTCTCCGAGGTCGCCTCGCCCCCGAGGATCATACTGATGGTGTGGGTCGGCTCCTGGAAGCCATCTTTCCGTCGGTGATCTTTTTTCCAGCGCTTCGGGTCTGCACTCCTCCCTTTTCGTGGCCTCGGGGGTCAGGGGTTCTGAGCCTCCCAGGCCATGTGGTCCTAGAGGGTGTAGCATTGTCGGATGGTGTGGTTACCTTCCAGTGGAGGAAACATGGCTTGTCCAATGCCTCCCGAATGTGTGGACCCCGATTTTGAGTCGGGAATCTTTCGTGTTTATAGTACTATTTCCCTGGATCAAGTAGTTGGTACCCACGAATGCGATCTTGGATAATCAAGTGCGCATGCACGAATAGTCTTACAATATCATTATTACATAAATAGGCCCGAAGGCATTGTTCATCCCACAGGACCTTATGGTCCGAATACAATATAAAAACAGAGTTAAGGTAAGGCAGCGGAAAGAGGCAGCGGCTTGTCCATTGCCACAGGCAACGACCGGAGCTAAAGTCTAATATGCGCCGTCAGTTCCCTCGTCCTCCTGGTAGTAAGCATATGGATCTTCCGGCTCTTCAACTCCATCAGCTGGAGGTTTGTGCGTATAGCAAGGGTGAGTACCAACCGTACTCAGCAAGTCAACACAGAATTGATGCATATGACAGGGTTATTCAAAGAACATGGCTAGGGTTATCTTTGCGTAAAGCCAGTTTTCACAATTCTTTTCACAAGCCTATAGTCTAGCCAAAGCAAGTTTTAATTTCATAGTTCATTAACCCGGCGACGGTTCGTCTACCATCCATCGTGATTCCAAGGATGGCTTCCCGCCTCCGGTTCGTCATGATTTTTCCGGGAGTCCACCCTTCTCGCATTCTCGAGAAGTTGATCCACCGCGAATAAAATCATCATGCAAACCCATCCCAAGCATTTTTAAGTTCAAAGTCTAGCCAAGCGAAAGTCTTGTCACGATGCTCAATATCCGCGAGCACGGCTATTCGAATAGATTGATTCATTCACACTGCAGTGGATGTACACTTTACCCGTACTCCGCGACAGCCCAACAAATGAGCCTACGCCTCAACACATGAGACGGCCACGGCAAAGCTTTTCGATAACCTTACTTTGGCGTACCCGCTCCATGAACTTAAGCCCTCATGCACTCTAGCCGTCCTTTTCTAGCGGTGAGAGGAGTTCGCGCACCGGGGTAAGGGAAGTCTCTCCGATCTTTAAGTTTAATTAACATCGGTTCAATTCCACCATTCATAACAAAGGCCGCAGCCTCATCCTCATCCCATAACTACATCATAGAGAACCATCTATGCAAGGATACCGCCTCCGCTCGGCTATCTAGTCGGCTAGGTCTATACCCATTCGAGAAGTACGGTTGTACGGCTCGTTTCCGGCTATCTCATGGCTCGGTCCTTAATTGACCGGGTCGGCGCTTGCCTTTTCCGGAATCCACCCAAATCATCCGCCGCCCAGTCTAAAACATTTGTTTAGTACTTTAAATTTTCATCAAATGTAATTCATCATGGTCATGTGGCGCTCATGTCTCCACATGCCGAATCCCAACTACCTCCCTTAAGGTAGTTGCCCAAGCACAAAGCTTTTTCATAAAGTCATGAGTATGCATAAATCTAAGTAGAGCATGGCTAAGCGAGTCTTACCGAAGTTATGCTTCGGTTATTTGTATCACATCGCGAGTTACAAGGAGTAATTCTAAAGGTAAACAATAGCAAGGTATGGCACAACAAGTATAGGTGACACGGTAAAGCATGCATGTTTAGAGTTGAAAATAACATCATTTCGCAATTGGGGTCAATATGTTCAAAGGGTGTGAAGACTTGCCTTGCTCGCACGCTGGTTGAGTGGGGTCTTCCGCGGGGTCGGTGGTCGCTTCCTGGTCGCTAATCATACGAGCGAAAAGGAAAAGAAAAATGGATTCAGTTAAAATCCGATAAGAACGAACGAAAAAGCATGAAAAATCATAAAGAACTCTCCAAACCATTTTCCCTACGACCCTAATCGAATTATGAAGGATTTTATGAAGCAATTTAAATATCGAATGTATATGTCGCAAAAGGGGTTGATCGGGATTTATATGAGATAGTTTATAATTCATTGAAAAGATTCTTGATTTATGAATATAAATTAAATGAATGAATGGACCTCACAAAGATATATAAATATTTTGGAAATTTATTAGATTAAAGTTCAAAGTCTAGGTAAATATAAAATTCATAATTATTTGCAAAGAAATTTAAAAGTAAATAAATAAACCCCTTCAAAAGGTGCAAAATCTTTGTAAATAAAGTTTTAGAATAGTTTAGAAGAGTATAAATATTTTCCTGGGATTTTTACTAAGCTTATTCTTATTTTTAATCTCCTTAGAAAAATTAAAAAAATTCAAAAATTTGCCTAAGCCGGGAATCGAACCAGCGCCCTCCCTCACTCGGCTCGGCTCAAACCACGAGCCGCGAGCCATTCTCGCTCCCTTCTCTTCTTTCTTTTCTTTTCATCTTCCCTTCTTCTCCCGGCAAGACCGACGGTGCGGCATGGCCGAACGACGGCGAGGGGATCGGAGCTCGGCATCAAGCTAGTCCTACACCATCTACATGACGCGGGAGTCCGTTTCAAGGCGTGGTTGGGCTAGGGAGGCGGCGGAGCGGTGCGCGACGATGAGGCGGCCGTGGCGGCAGGCGCATGGTGCGGCGGCACTCCGGTGACAATGCGGCCGAACCAAGGGGTCCTAGAGAATCTACGGGACACGGGGTGCTAGCTAGGGGTCGGCTTGGCGGAAGGGCGGTGGTGGTATGGCGGCGTGCGCACGGCGGCGACCAAAACAGAGGTCGGCGGCGCTCGTCGTCGGTGATTTCCGGCGGCTATTTGGCTCGGGAGACTTAGGGGAAATATAGCTTGGAGCACGTAGATCGTGGACGTACCTTTAATTCAAGAAGAAATCAATTGAGGGCGACGAATTTTGAGGTTTACACCGGCGGCCGAGTTAGGGTTCTTCCGGCCCGGCTCCGTTCTCTTGCGAAATTCTAGCGCTATGGTGAACGGATTTTGGGGAAAATTGGTGAGGAGCTAGATGAGACAGTATGGCACAAATTTTGTGTTAGGAGTTTCGGCCGAGGAGGGCTATATATAGCCGACCACGCGAGCTCAAACTCGGCGGCCATGGCGGCGGCGCTAGGGTGACGCACGCGCGAGTATGGGAGGGTGAGGCCGACGCACGGTGGGCATGGCTACGCACGAGACGGAATGGCACGGTGGTACGACGCGGCGTGGCGACGCGCCACCGGCGGCGGCATTGACGCGGGCGCGCGCCGTGGTACGGCGAGGCGACGGCGAGGCGACATGGCCGACGCGAGCGCGGCATGGCGCGTACGCGCGACTCGACGTGCCCGGGCGGTTGTCGCGGTATGGCGAGAACGCGCGTGCGCGCGGGCCTTGGTACGACGCGGCGACGCGTGGTGTGCGTGCGCGAGGCGCGGGACGTCGTCGAACACTGCATACGCATGAATAGTGTACTTTCTCAATTTCCCGAATTTGATTTTCTATTTTCCATTCCCATTTCCTTTTACTCTAAAAATTCAAAATAAATTTCAATATTTCCAAAATAATTTTGAAATTATATTTCCAAACTTTTTCCCCACTTTTTATTTTTCAAAATATATTTTTCCTATTTTTATTTCTTTCTTTTAAAATCAATAATTTGGGATTTTTAATTAACTTTTAAATTCATATTTCCTTGTCAAAAATATTTTTATCCCAAATCCAAATGTTTATTATTATTATTATTTTTTTTCCACCAGTTAGGGTTTAAACCAAAATATATTCTTTTCAAGAATCTTTTGCAAATCTCCAAAATTAATATGTTTACCCTCTTCAAATTCATATATATATATTTATTTAAATTATTTTCCCAAGGGTCTCAAGCTTAGGGTTTAATTCAACTTCACTTCAAAGCAATTCGAGAAGAAATTCTTACGCAACTGAATTGGCAAATAAAATTGAAAAAAACGCGATAAGAAGCAATGATTCCAAAAAGTTTTTGTGAGTTCCGATTTTCACGTTCCGAATTCTACTCCTTCGATTTTCGGGATGTTCGAGAATGATTCACCCAAGGGCTCTTCCCTTGAGCCCGGCCTCTCGATGGCCGCGACTTCCGAAGTCGGCTTGCGCCTCATCTCATCCCGCCAAGCCCACGGAAGAGTTTGGCGGTCCGGTCTTCTTGCCGAGCGATGTTCGGGATTCTTCTTCTTCGGTGTGATTACTCCATTGTACTTTGTACATGCGCCACGACTTGGTTCGTGTCTTCTTTTCTGCTTCGTCTAGTATCTTGATTGGACGTTCTGGATAGGTAAGATCACTGTGGACTTGGATGGTTTCTAACGGGGTTTGCTCTTGGTACCCGCAGACATTTCTTCACTGCGATACGTGGAATACGGGGTGGACATCCGAGAGATTCTCAGGCGGTCCAATTGGTAGGCCACTTCTCCCCTCCTAGCGCTTATCGGAATGGGCCCACGTATCGTGGTGCGAGTTTCCCTTGACTTTGAATCTCTGTGTTCCCGTAGGGTGAGACCTTTAGATACACGTAGTCACCCTCTTTGAATTCCAATTCCCTTCGTCGAGTGTCCGCGTAGCTCTTTTGTCGTGATTGAGCAGCTTGTAGTCGGTCCCGAATCGGGCGAACCTTTTCCTCGGCCTCCTTGATTATGTCGGCCCGAATATGGTTCGTTCACCGGTTTCGACCACGCAATGGGGTCCTACACCGGCGACCAAATAGAGCTTCGTTTGGCGACATCTTCGACGGCTTGATAGCTATTATTATAAGAGAACTCGGCGTACGGTAAGCATTTCTCCCAATCCTTGGTGAAATCCAATGCACGAGCTCTCAGCATATCTTCCAAGACTTGGTTCGTCCTTTCGCCGCCCGGCTCGTGGATGGTAGGCGGCGATGAAAGCGAGATGACTTCCGAGTGCCTCGTGGACTTTGCTCCAAAAATGAGATGTGAATTGGGTACCACGATCCGATATGATCCTCTTTGGTACACCGTGAAGACATACAATCCTACTCATATATAGTTCCGCTAGCTTGGCGCTGTTGTAGTTAGTTTTCACCGGTATAAATCGCGAGTCTTGGTGAGCCGATCTACTATTACCCAAATGGAATCGTAGCCGCCGTAGTTTTGGGTAGTCCCACTATGAAATCCATGCCTATCTCGTCCCATTTCCATTCGGGAATTTTGAGTGGCTGCAGCAAGCCGGCTGGGCGTTGATGTTCGGCTTTCACCCTTTGGCACACATCGCACACGGCTACGTATTCGGCTACATCCCTCTTCATATTAGGCCACAGTATTCTCCTTTCAAATCTGGTACATTTTCGTGCTCCGGATGTAACGAATATGCCGATTCGTGGGCTTCCTTTAAGATCAATCCTCTCAAACCACCTTGTTCGAGCACACGATTCTTTTCTTGTACCACAGATTCCCTTGTCATCCACGAAAACTCCCGAGCGCGTCCGCGCCATGCGTTCCTTGATTTCTGGGTTTCCTCATTCCCTTTTTGGGCTTCCTCGATTTGAGTTCTCGGTAGGGGTTGGATCTCCAATGAGTTCACTTCTCCGTGAGGAATCGGGTGCAGATTGAGTCGGCCATTTCCTCTTGAAGTTCGCGGCCATACCCCCAATTCCATGTGATTGCATTGGGCTTTGCGGCTTAGCGCATCGGCCACTACATTTGCCTTGCCGGGATGATAATGGATTCCTAGGCTGTAATCCTTGATCAACTCCAGCCATCGCCTCTGTCGTAGATTGAGATCAGTGAGTAAAGAAATATTTCGAGCTCTTGTGATCGGTATACACATCACGGTGGTTCCCGATCGATAGTGCCTCCAAATCTTCAATGCGTGTACAACTGCGGCTAATTCCAGGTCGTGTGTGGGATAATTCTCTTCGTGGGGTCGTAACGCCGAGAGGCATACGCTACGACCTTCCCATCTGCATCAATACTCCTCCCAATCCTTGGGATGCATCGCAAGTACATCACGAAGTCCTTGGTTGTCGGGTAAGGTCAAGATTGGGGCGTGGTTAACTTTTCTTTTAATTGGTCGAAGGCTTTTTGACACTTCTCATTCCATTCAAACTTCTTTTCCTTCTTTGAAGTTGAGTCATGGGTCGGGCTACGGTGGAAAACCCTTCGATAAACCGTCGGTAATAACCGGCCAAGCCCAAGAAACTCCGAACTTACGTCACGACTTGGGTGCCTTCCATTCCGTGACGGCTTCGACTTTGGCGGGGTCTACGCTACTCCTCCGCTGAAACCACGTGGCCAAGAAAAGCGACTTCCTTGAGCCGAACTCACATTTGCTTGAACTTTGCATACAATTGGTGCTCTCGTAGCTTTTCCAGTACTAGTCGTAGATGCTCCGCGTGTTCCTCATCGTTTTTGGAGTAGATAAGTATATCGTCGATGAATACCACTACGAATTTGTCCAGGTATTCCATGAATACCTTGTTCATCGAGTTCATAAAGTATGCGGGGCATTGGTCAATCCAAAGGACATCACCGTGAACTCGTATAAGCCGTAACGTGTAGAGAACGCCGTCTTAGGAATATCTCCGGCTCTAATCTTCAAGCGATGATATCCCGACCGTAGATCAATCTTTGAAAACACCTGTGCACCCTTAAGTTGATCGAATAGGTCATCGATCCGGGCGGGTACTTGTTCTTGATAGTTACTTCATTCGGCGATCGGTAGTCCACACACATTCTCATACTCCCATCCTTCTTTTGACGAAGAGTACGGGGCTCCCCAGGGAGAAGAGCGGGCGTACAAATCCCTTCTCTTGTAGTTCCCTTATCTACGCTTCTTGAGTTCCTCTAACTCGTTGGGCGGCATTCGATAAGGTCTCTTGGATATGGGGGCGTACCGGGCATTAAGTCGATGATAAACTCTACATCGCGATCCGGTGGCATTCCGGGTAGTTCCTCGGGAAACACATTCGGGTATTCTTGTACTACGGGCATTCCTCCTAAGGGTAGCATGGTGAATACTCCCGCAGCTTGCTCACATAGCTTTGGGTTTTGATCCATAGTTATGCTCATCGGTGATCCCCACGGGTGATACCGTGACTTCCCTTCGATGCAGTCTATAATCCCATTATTCTTGGTCAACCAATCCATTCCGAGTATGACATCTATGGTCCGAGGTGATAGCACCATAAGGTTTGAGAGAAACACCACGTCTCTAATCCGTATGGGCACATTAATGCGAGGCATGGGGTACGGTTATGTCTCCCGGTGAGTGTACCAACATAGGCCTCTTAAGTGCTACTTGGTGTAGGTGGTGTTGTTTGCTTACTTGGGAAGATATGAATGAATGCGAGGCTCCGAATCGAATAAAACTTTAACGGTGTAGAGTTGATAGAGAACATACCCATCAATACGCTCGGTCCTCCCGTGCCTCTTACGCCCGCACATGATTCACACGGCCACGTCGAAACCCGGTGGCGGCCTCGTTGGGTAGCGGGGTCCTGAGAAGACCTCGTCCCGCCGGGGGTGGGGGTGCCTCGGACGGGTGTTGTATTGGCACCGGTGCGCACGGGGTGTTGCGTGGTTTTGGGCAGCTATTGGAGTAGTGCCCGAATTCTCCGCAATTGAAACACTCACATTCCTTCTTCTGGAGCGGCTAGGGTTGGTGTGGGCGTACGTAAGCGAGGTGTAGCCGACTGTTGACATGGTCGGAAGCGGGGAACGTCCGGTTGCCGAACAGTTGGCTTCCATCCGGACGGGGTGGCTCCCTTGGGGCGTTGTGGCGTTCCCTGGAATGGGCGAGCCATAGCGAGCCTCCTCTTGCGGTTATTGTCTACCACCTTTTGGTCATGCTCAAGTCGGACGACCTTGTTGATGAGGCTTTGGGCTGGTGTGATCTGCCCGATCATTGGTTCCCTCGGTTCGTCATTTAGTCCTTCAATGAATTTGTCTATCTTTTCTTCCTCGTCCGCAGTCCTTGGTGACGTAACGGCAAGCTGGGTGAACTTGTTCGGGTATTCTTGTCTTGATGTGTTCCCTTGACGCAGCTGCGGAACTCGTTCTTCTTCATCCTCATTACTGCAGGTGGCACGAAATTTTCACGGAACGCAGCCGTGAATTCCTCCCATGTTGGCTCGCCGGCGTCTTCAGCTCGTGTCTCCTTGTAGGTGTCCCACCAGTCACTCGCGGGACCCTCCAGCTGGTTAGTTGCGAAGATAACTCTATCAGCTTCTCGGACTCTGACGAGGGTTAACTTCTTCTCTATCACTCTTAACCAATCTTCAGCGTCCATAGGTTCTTCGGCCGTGGAAAAAGTGGGCGGCTTAGCTCTCATGAATTCTCCCAGGCTCGATCCTCCTCGACCTCCCTGGTTATTAGCAATCGCTTGGAGTAGCTGGGTCTGCAAAGCCATGACCTCTGCCAGAGTGGAAGGGTTGGGTTCTGGCGGGTTCTCGTGGGTCGCTGCGGCCCTGCGGCGATGTGCCATCTGAAGAATGGAGATGAATCAACAGATCGGACTAGTTTAAGTCATAGTACACGGAAATTTTTCTTCAAGCTCCTTCGAATGATCTTCCATCAACGAGACAAGGTGAAATAATAATAAGCATACGAATTAATACGTCGCAAGGCGATGCCTGTGTTCATCATATTACATAAAGGGGTACATGGACTGTACACACACAGTCCTCCATGCCAGATAGCAATAATAATTATATCGTCCAACTACATCAACTAATTAAGGGAAATAGGAAGTGCTGCCGAGCTGGGAAGGTCCTTCCGCCTAGTCATCCAACCACCCGCAAGAGCCGGGCGCCGGAAGTGGGTGGTCCGCTGAAGCAAACCGAAGTCCCCACGGCTCGGAGGTGGTGGCCTCGGAGTCACGCCGAATCTTCCGACTCGGCGGCCGCGTACTCTTGCGAGCGATCGGCGGGTGAGGGGCCTCCCGTGTGAGTCGGGCGACGAGGGGGAACTTCCTCCTCCATTGAGTCGGTGTCGCTAGACTCCCATTTGATCTCCATGGGCTCTGCCTCAGACTCCGTATCGGTGTAGATCTGGATGGGGTTACCCTCTCCTGATCCTGGCTCGGATGGTACTGGTACGGAGTTCGGGGTGGGTCTCATGGATGTAGCAGCAGTGGGGTCGACCAGGTATGGTGCAGGCTCCGTGCTCAACATGAAAGCTTGCTCCATCATAGCTTGAAAAGTATCAAAGCTTGCTTGGAGTCGCATGGTAATAGTGGTCGGGCACGGGGCGGGATGTCTTGAGTACGGGCTCGGTGGAAGTACTGCGGCGTAGACGGGGACGAGTGCGCGGTTGTTCCTCTAGCTGGTTGATCTGCTATTTGCTCTTCTGAGCTGCTCTTCCAGCTCCACCAGAGCCTCCCCTCGGGCCATGTAGCGGTCCAAGAGTTGCTCGTATTGAGCACGCCTGCAGCTGAGTCTGCAGCATGCTTATCTGGTCTCCACAGCCTTGGTGGCTGTTGACCAGATCATTGAGGCGTGACTGCTGGTCGTTGATCTCGAGGAGGGCCTCCTCGTAACAGTCGTCTGCTGTCTCCGCCCAACGCGATAAACGCGTGACCATCGGGTTGTAGCAGGGGGTAGCCTCCACGGTGCAGGTTGCCCTCTTCGCGGTAAGGATGATGCACGAACTCTGTCATTGTGAGTTCGGCACGGTGTTCATTAAGGCGAAGGAAAGCCTCGCGAGCCGCATCTGAATAGCCGCTCGCTAGGTCCCGTAGTAGCGAGTATGGAAGCGTAAGATGTCTCGCTTCCCATGCGGGCTTCTATGGATACGGTGCCTCCCGGCTGGATACTCTTCGGAGCCATGCCTTTTGGTGTGATAAGTGGGTGGTTCCGGGTACCTCAAGCACCATAGTAGGGATCGGAGTTGGACCACGAACCCCTCGTCTCGCGGAATAGTGACTTCCCGGTTCCGTCGTGGTTTGACATCCGCTTTTACGGGCAACTTAGGGTTAGCGGGAGGGAGCTATCATAATTATTTGGTAAAAAGAAAGACAGATGTAGAAAAGATATATTTGCATTTTCGGAAATAGTAGTTTAAACGATCCTACGGTAGGGATATTTCCCTTTGGCCATCGGTTAGGGGTAGGGCGCCATTTGGTCTTAGCCTACGGTCGCATGGCTCGATACCGCTCGTGGACCCCGATTTTGAGTCGGGAATCTTTCGTGTTCATAGTACCATTTCCTGGATCAAGTAGTTGGTACCCACGAATGCGATCTTGGATAATCAAGTGCGCATGCACGAATAGTCTTACAATATCATTATTACATAAATAGGCCCGAAGGCATTGTTCATCCACGAGGACCTTATGGTCCGAATACAATATAAAAACGAGTTAAGGTAAGGCGGCGGAAAGAGGCGGCTTGTCCATTGCCACGAGCAACGACCGGAGCTAAAGTCTAATATGCGCCGTCGGTTCCCTCGTCCTCCGGTAGTAAGCATATGGATCTTCCGGCTCTTCAACTCCATCATTGGAGGTTTGTGCGTATAGCAAGGGTGAGTACCAACCGTACTCGGCAAGTCAACACAGAATTGATGCATATGACGGGGTTATTCAAAGAACATGGCTAGGGTTATCTTTGCGTAAAGCCGTTTTCACAATTCTTTTCACAAGCCTATAGTCTAGCCAAAGCAAGTTTTAATTTCATAGTTCATTAACCCGGCGACGGTTCGTCTACCATCCATCGTGATTCCAAGGATGGCTTTCCGCCTCCGGTTCGTCATGATTTTTCGGGAGTCCACCCCTTCTCGCATTCTCGAGAAGTTGATCCACCGAATAAAATCATCATGCAAACCCATCCCAGCATTTTTAAGTTCAAAGTCTAGCCAAGCGAAAGTCTTGTCACGATGCTCAATATCCGCGAGCACGGCTATTCGAATAGATTGATTCATTCACACTTGCGGTGGATGTACACTTTACCCGTACTCCGTGACAGCCCAACAAATGAGCCTACGCCTCAACACATGAGACGGCCACGGCAAAGCTTTTCGATAACCTTACTTTGGCAGTACCGCTCCATGAACTTAAGCCCTCATGCACTCTAGCCGTCCTTTTCTAGCGGTGAGAGGAGTTCGGCGCACCCGGGGTAAGGGAAGTCTCTCCGATCTTTAAGTTTAATTAACATCGGTTCAATTCCACCATTCATAACAAAGGCCGCAGCCTCATCCTCATCCCATAACTACATCATAGAGAACCATCTATGCAAGGATACTGCCTCCGCTCGGCTATCTAGTCAGCTAGGTCTATACCCATTCGAGAAGTACGGTTGTACTGGCTCGTTTCCCGGCTATCTCATGGCTCGGTCCTTAATTGACCAGGGTCGGCGCTTGCCTTTTCCGGAATCCACCCAAATCATCCGGCGCCCCAGTCTAAAACATTTGTTTAGTACTTTAAATTTTCATCAAATGTAATTCATCATGGTCATGTGGCGCTCATGTCTCCACATGCCGAATCCCAACTACCTCCCTTAAGGTAGTTGCCCAAGCACAAAGCTTTTTCATAAAGTCATGAGTATGCATAAATCTAAGTAGAGCATGGCTAAGCAGTCTTACCGAAGTTATGCTTCGGTTATTTGTATCACATCGCGAGTTACAAGGAGTAATTCTAAAGGTAAACAATAGCAAGGTATGGCACAACAAGTATAGGTGACACGGTAAAGCATGCATGTTTAGAGTTGAAAATAACATCATTTCGCAATTGGGGTCAATATGTTCAAAGGGTGTGAAGACTTGCCTTGCTCGCACGCTGGTTGAGTGGGGTCTTCGCGGGGTCGTGGTCGCTTCCTCGGTCGCTAATCATACGAGCGAAAAGGAAAAGAAAAATGGATTCCGGTTAAAATCCGATAAGAACGAACGAAAAGCATGAAAAATCATAAAGAACTCTCCAAACCATTTTCCCTTACGACCCTAATCGAATTATGAAGGATTTTATGAAGCAATTTAAATATCGAATGTATATGTCGCAAAAGGGTTGATCGGGATTTATATGAGATAGTTTATAATTCATTGAAAAGATTCTTGATTTATGAATATAAATTAAATGAATGAATGGACCTCACAAAGATATATAAATATTTTGGAAATTTATTAGATTAAAGTTCAAAGTCTAGGTAAATATAAAATTCATAATTATTTGCAAAGAAATTTAAAAGTAAATAAATAAACCCCTTCAAAAGGTGCAAAATCTTTGTAAATAAAGTTTTAGAATAGTTTAGAAGAGTATAAATATTTTCCTGGGATTTTTACTAAGCTTATTCTTATTATTAATCTCCTTAGAAAAATTAAAAAAAAAATTCAAAAATTTGCCTAAGCCGGGAATCGAACCAGCGCCCTCCCCCTCACTCGGCTCGGCTCAAACCACTGAGCCAGCGAGCCATTCTCGCTCCCTTCTCTTCTTTCTTTTCTTTTCATCTTCCCTTCTTCTCCCCCGGCAAGACCGACGGTGTGGCATGGCCGAACGACGGCGAGGGGGATCGGAGCTCGGCATCAAGCTAGTCCTACACCATCTACATGACGCGGGGAGTCCGTTTCAAGGCGTGGTTGGGCTAGGGAGGCGGCGGAGCGGTCTGGCGACGATGAGGCGGCCGTGGCGGCGAAGGCGCATGGTGCGGCGGCACTCCGGTGACAATGCGGCCGAACCAAGGGGTCCTAGAGAATCTACGGGACACAGGGGTGCTAGCTAGGGGGTCGGCTTGGCCGGAAAGGGGCGGTGGTGGTATGGCGACGTGCGCACGGCGGCGACCAAAAAGAGGGTCCGGCGGCGCTCGTCGTCGGTGATTTCCGCGGCTATTTGGCTCGGGAGACTTAGGGGAAATATAGCTTGGAGCACGTAGATCGTGGACGTACCTTTAATTCAAGAAGAAATCAATTGAGGGCGACGAATTTTGAGGTTTACACCGGGCGGCCGAGTTAGGGTTCTTCCGACCCGGGCTCCGTTCTCTTGCGAAATTCTAGCGCTATGGTGAACGGATTTTGGGGAAAATTGGTGAGGAGCTAGATGAGACAGTATGGCACAAATTTTGTGTTAGGAGTTTCGGCCGAGGAGGGCTATATATAGCCGACCACGCGAGCTCAAACTCGGCGGCCATGGCAGCGCTAGGGTGACGCACGCGCGAGTATGGGAGGGTGAGGCCGACGCACGGTGGGCATGGCTACAGCACGAGACGGAATGGCACGGTGGTACGACGCGGCGTGGGCGACGCGGCCACCGGCGACGGCATTGACGCGGCGCGCGCGTGGTACGGCGAGGCGACGGCGAGGCGACATGGCCGACGCGAGCGACGGCATGGCGCGACGGCGGCGACTCGACGTGCACCGGGCGGTTGTCGGCGGTATGGCGAGAACGCGCGTGCGCGGGGCCTTGGTACGACGCGGCGACGCGTGGTGTGTGCGCGCGGCGCGGGGACGTCGTCGAACACTGCATACGCATGAATAGTGTACTTTCTCAATTTCCCGAATTTGATTTTCTATTTTCCATTCCCATTTCCTTTTACTCTAAAAATTCAAAATAAATTTCAATATTTCCAAAATAATTTTGAAATTATATTTCCAAACTTTTTCCCCCACTTTTTATTTTTCAAAATATATTTTTCCTATTTTTATTTCTTTCTTTTAAAATCAATAATTTGGGATTTTTAATTAACTTTTAAATTCATATTTCCTTGTCAAAAATATTTTTATCCCAAATCCAAATGTTTATTATTATTATTTTTTTCCACCAGTTAGGGTTTAAACCAAAATATATTCTTTTCAAGAATCTTTTGCAAATCTCCAAAATTAATATGTTTACCCTCTTCAAATTCATATATATATATTTATTTAAATTATTTTCCCGCGGGTCTCAAGCTTAGGGGTTTAATTCAACTTCACTTCAAAGCAATTCCAGGAAGAAATTCTTACGCAACTGAATTGGCAAATAAAATTGAAAAAAAACGCGATAAGAAGCAATGATTCCAAAAAGTTTTTGTGAGTTCCGATTTTCACGTTCCGAATTCTACTCCTTCGATTTTCAGGATGTTACAGAATGATTCACCCAAGGGCTCTTCCCTTGAGCCCGGCCTCTCGATGGCCGCGACTTCCGAAGTCGGCTTGCGCCTCATCTCATCCCGCCAAGCCCACGGAAGAGTTTGGCGGTCCGGTCTTCTTGCCGAGCGATGTTCGGGATTCGCCCGCTCCTTGCCCCGGGACTCCCTTGGGAGGCGGGATTCGGGAGCGACCATCTCGTGCCGTTCAGCGTCCTCGACATCGGCGAAGCTCTCGGCGATGGCAATCACTTTAGCCGGGGTGGTTGGCTTCATTCGAACGAGGAAGCGGAACAGTTCGGAGAGCTTTCGAAGGCCCTCAGAGAAAATGCGCATGACATCTACGTTGGTAATGCTCTCAACCGTGTTGCGGCACTCTAAGAAGCATCAGATGTAATCCTGGATAGACTCGCTAGCCCCTGCCGGACCTGGTGGAGGTCGTAGCGGGTGGCCGGATGCTGCCAAGTGCCATGGTAGTTGGCAACGAAAGCATCGCAGAGATCATCCCAACAATCGATGGAGTTCTCGGGGAGGCCTGCGAACCAGTTAATGGCAGTCGGTGCCAGCATGACCGGGAGGTAGTTTGCCATAACGTTGGCATCGCCATTTGCGGCTCGAACAGCTGTACAGTACAACTGGAGCCACAGGGTAGGGTTGGTCTTGCTGTCGTAGGGGTCGATCCCCGTTGGACAGAAACCTTTGGGCCACGTGACCCGCCGGAGTTTGGCTGTGAAGACCGTAAAGCCATCATCTAGGGGCATGACGTCGGGAGCTCCATCAGGAGGTCCATGCATCCGGTCGTACTCGTCCTGGTGCCGCATCTCCTGGTGCCTCTGATAGGCGGCGCGCCGCTCGACAACATTGCGGGCTTGAACCCTTTGCGTGATTATCTCAAGTAGATCTCCCGTGTATGAGCTCCCTTGGTGCTCAACTATGCGAGCGCTCCTGGACGACGGGTCATGACACCCGAGGCAGTCCCGGTCATCGTGGCCACGTCCTTAATAGGACACGGGGAGGCCGACTGACCAGCACTCCGCTACGACCGCGATCTCGTGCGCCGACCACTCCCGGAGGGGTGCTCAGACAGACCCGGGATGTTGAGCTGCCGTCGAGGGGCTCTCCTCTGCCCTTGCGGCAGCTGCTGCCCTTCTAGCGCGTCGCCGGGAGGAAGAGCTTACCGCGGTATGTGAACCGCGCGGTTGGCGGCTGGAGGAAGCGAGGTCAGCGGCCAGCTGGCGCTGGGCCGTGCCTACGAGCTTCGCCATGTCGTTGTACCACCTCTTGGCGTTGGACCCCTCGCCACGGGTGACTGGGGGTGGCGCAAAAGAGCTTCTGCCGCCTACAGGGCACCCTCAGGAGTGCCAAACTCCAGGCGGCGATGGACGTCGCCTCGGCGGGGCTCGCCGGTACGCCCGCTAGGGTGTGGTCTGGGTCCCACAGGAGCGTTGTCAGCCCTGCGGGATGCATGGGCCCCTCCGCCCTCAACCGCTGCTTCAGCGGGGGGTAGAGGGGATGGCATGGGCGCAGCTACCACCGTCGCCACCAACGGTGGTGAGGGAGACGAAGATCCTTCCCCCCTCGAGCGGAGGTGGCGGAAGTTGGGGCGTGCTCGCCGCATCGACCTCTTCCGCTGCCTCGTTGGCCGTGCCACGCTCGCGCGTAGCGAGTGAGCCCGACGCGGAGCGTAGGACACGATCGTGGACCATGGCGAGACGGGGAGAGAGGATTCCCGCCAAAAAATGGATGGAAAACGGGAGTTTAAACCAAAACACAGTGCGCTCCCCCTACCTGGCGCGCCAGCTGTCGATGTCGTAGATCGACACGCAGGGATCCGGAGGACCCCCTTTTTTGGTTCGGCACGGGGAGCGGTGTATCCTGATTTAAACTCGCAGAAAGAATGAAATAATGCAGGTGTGGCGGGAAGAAGAGGTTAAAGTTGCAGAGACACGGGGGTTATACAGGTTCGGGCCACCGGCGTGGTGTAATACTCTACTCCTGTTTGTATGAAGTATGTGGGGCAAGTTGCCAAGAACAATGAGGATGTTCCTCTCCCTTAGACTCAGTGGTGGATGAGAGATTTCCGCGGGCTAGCTGGAGAGGCAGAACCTGGAGCAGAACCTGAAGCGGAACCTCTCGTTCTGTGATGAGGAAGCTGAACCCGTTTCATGATGGACTTGGGTCTCCTTTTATAGGACAAGGGAACACCATAGTAGTCCTACCCTTTCTCTACTTCACTCTACATGAGGGAGTGGTTTTTGCCTTGTCTTGTCGAAGAAGTCATTCCATTCCTACTCCTTCCTGTTTGCTGCGTCATGGAAAGCGGAAAAAGGGGTAGTCGTCATGGTAGCCATGCCGCTGACATGATGATGGTTTGCCTACCCGGTCCGACGGGACCCACTGGTCAGTGACCCATCCCACGGGTAGGTACTGACACTGTGCCTCCTGCGCTCGCACTCTCTCTCCCACACGGCCGCCCAATACATTAAATGCGACTGGACAGGGCGTGAGGGGGGCGTGCACGGAGTGGGTGCGCGGCCATACCGCGGTCTTAGTCAAAGACTTTTAGCCCCCTTTGCATTGTGATAGGCAAAAAAGGGGTGATGATGGGTGCAACTGACAGCCGCGCCTCACATCGCATTGAATGCGGCGAGACAGGCGCTCAGCTCCCCTTCATTTGAGCATTAAATGGGTTGGTTGGCAGTTGGACTCGCCCCTCTCTTAGAGAGGTGCGGGATGAAGGATGGGGGTCCGGGTGATCCCGGACCCTACCGACCGGGGGTCCGGGTGATCCCGGACCCCGCCGTTTGGGAGTATGGTGGCCTCCGGGCAGCCTCCGGGTCAGCCCCTTCTAGGGCGGCCACGTGGCCGCCCGTGGCCGAGACTCGCCTAAGCCTTTCAGGGCATAACTTTTACGCTCCTTGATGGACAAGGGTGCATTCTTTTTTCTCAAATGTCATGCTTCCGACATACCCCTGGGCCCATATCACCGACAGTAGCCCCGGCGTTGACCGGGGCCGAGTCGGGCTCGGGCGCGGTTGACGCCATTTCCTTGAGCATGTGGGCCTGGGCTTTTGGGCGCCTTTGCTATGGCAGGCGACCGGTACGCGACAACAGATGTCGCACCTGGCCAAGCTTTTTCTTAGGACGGGGGGGGGGGCGAGTTTGTTTGGGCCACGCGCACGGGGTCCCATTCAAACCGCCTAGCGCTCTCCGTCCCGCGTAGTGCGCCTGGCAGGCGCGGAACCCCAGGCGGCGCGAAATCCGAACGGCGTGGGAATCCAAGGGGATGCGAAAATCAAAAGGGCGCGGAGCAGAGAGGGCGCTTCGCGTGGTAGTTGGGCGAATTTAATTCCGTGGAATCCGAGGGGGCGGTGATCGCTTATAAAACCAAACCCGCATGAAGGGGGATCGGTTTCTACGCTTTCCACTGCCATCACCTCTCACAGCCATTTCGCCCTTCGTCTACCCAGCGCCCTTGGCCCCGTCTGCTCCCTTTCTCTCGCTCCTAGTTCCCTCTTCGTGCTTTGGCATCCACCCTCGCGATGGGCGTGACTCGCCTGCGGAGCCGGGAGTGTGCTTCCCAAGTCTTTAGTTCGCACTGCGGAGGCTCGCAGCCTCTTCAACAAGTTCTTGCCGCGCGGCCCCCCACGAAGATGGTGTTCTTCGCCTCTTTCGCCATGGTCGGGCTGGTGCCGCCCTTCTCCCGCTTCTTCCTCGATGTCCTGGAGTTCTACGACCTCCGGCTGCACCACCTCACCCCCAATGCCGTCTTGTACCTCGCCGTGTTCGCCCACACCTGCGAGATGTTCGTGGGGGTGAGGCCCTCTCTTTACCTCTTCCAGCAATTCTTCCGGGTGTGCCGGGCTGGCTCCCCCGGCGCGGTCAGGTACGTGGCGATTCAGCCACGGAACGACAGAGCGGTCGGCACTCCCTTCATCGACATCCACCCTCGCTCCAGGTGGGAGAACTAGAGGGCGTTATGGTTCTACACCAGCCTGGGCAACCACCCCCGCCTCTCCCTGCCGACGGGGATCCCGGTGAATCAGAGGAACTGGGGGGCGCGCCCGCGAGCTGGGAGGGAGCTGGACGAGGTGCTAGACCGGATCAGCTACCTTCGGCGGGAGGGGGGGCTGTCCAGCCACGCGGTCTTCCGCGATTTCCAGATGAGGCGCATTGCGCCACTACAGGAAAGGTCACGCCCCGCCTACATGTACCTGGGCCCCAACGATGACATACGGACCCACGTGGGCGCCGCCTTCGTCTGGGATGAGAGGGACCTCGGGACCCTGGTTCGCCGCAGCCTCGGCGTCATGGAGATGGACGACACGGCTCCGCCGGGCTGGTATCGGCGTGCCGGGACTCGGCGCGCCGGAGATCCACGCTTTGCTGCGAGTGGTGGGCGACGGTGTGGGCTCGTCGTCGGCCGCACCGGAGGCTGCACCGGAGGCTGCTCTGAGGGGTGGAGGCAGAGACGACGACACCGACGCCGACGACCACATCCCGATCGGGCGGTTGAACCGCCGAGGTCCGGGCCGAAGCGACCGGGGGGCCCCGGACCCAAAGGGGAAGAGGAAGAGGCCAGAGGAGGATCCCTCTCCTCCCCCATCTCCACCACGTGGCGGCGGAGCGGAGCACGCCGCACCTCCCCGCAGACCAGGGAGCTCGTGGGTGATGGGCCCATCCCCGGGGGCCACCACACCGAGGGCCAGGCCGGCTACAACGGCGGCGACAACGACGGCGGGGGAGGCCCGGGGCGCATCTCCGGCGAGTACGCCGGTGGCGGGGTCCGTCCGCGGGACTCCAACATCAGGAGACACGGCGAGCAAGAGCCCGGCGAGTCCCCCGGGCCACCCCGCGAAGAAGAAGCGGGCCATCTCGGGGATCTCCTGGGACTTCAACCCCGCCCGCAGGTACGCCTTGCCGATACGTAGATGCCCATTGGGGTCTTACATTTTTGTCTCTATTTTTTGATTCCTTGTTGTGTTCATGTTTTGCCTCCAGCCGCGAGCACAGGCATTTTCGCCCGAGTGTTGTACCCAAGGGCGGTTCTGCCTCGGGCTTGGGGGAGGACGCGCAGGAGAGGCTCGGGGCGCCCGAGCCCCTAGGTCCGGGTCGCCCCCTACGGGCTCGGTCCCGGATCCGGTGCGATCCGGGGAGGGGGCCCACCCAACGGCTGGAGCGCCGGCCGCCCATGAAGGGCAAGCCGCGGGCGGCGCCGTTACAGAGGGGGAAGCGGAGGGCGGCGGAGAGCAACCTCAGGGGTCCCCTCCACGGCAACCATCGCCGCCGCCACAATAGCCCTCGCCCGCGCCGCACTCAGCGGCGCCGTCGCCCCGCCGGCTGCCGTTAATCCTGCCGACGCAGGCCTACCGCGAGCCCCCAAGGCAAGGGGCCGGCGGCGCCGACCACGGGGGGGTCCTCGGTGGCTCAGCCTGCGCAGGCGGCCGATCCCGGGCCGGGCTCCGACTCCGAATCTGGGGACGCCCTGTCCGGGTTCGTGGCCACCTTGGATACCGAGCCTCTCGTCCCGTCGCAGGAGCGGGCGAGGGAGGTCGTCTCCAGGGCGCTGGAGGAGGCCAACGCTATCTCCCTGGAGGGGCTCCGGTCCCAGGTGCAGGCCTTGGCCGCTAGGGAGGTCGAGGTGGCGCGGCGGGAGGCCGAGGTCGAGGAGGGTCGCCAGGAGCTGGCGGCCACGGCGAGGGTGGAGGGCCTCATCCGCAGGCGGGAGCTGGCGGAGATTGAGCGGCGCCAGGAGGAGCTCAGCCAAGTGTTTGAAGACACCATCGCTGAGCGGCACGCCGCCGAACTCCACGAGCAGGCCGCCGTCGCCGCTGAAGAGAGGGTGCGCACCACCGCCGGGCAGTTCCTCCGCGACCTCAAGGAGCGCGCGCATGGCCTTGACGAGCACGAGCGCACCCTGTGCGACGCTAAGGCTGCCGCCGCCAGCACCGACGCTGACCTTCAGGCCCGCGAGGCCGGCCTGGCGGAGCGGGAGAGGGCCCTTGAGGCGGCGTGGCGGTCGGTTGAGAGCCGGGAGGCCGCCGTCGCGTGGCCGAGGAAGACTCCGTCGCGCGGGAGGCCAACGTGCCGGCCGGAGAAGGCCGTCGCCGAGAGTGAGGTCGCCGTGGGGGCGAGAGGCGGCGGTGCTGGAAGCCTGGGAGGAGGCCTCCCGATGCCCGAAGGGCGTGTGGGATCGTGAGCGCCGCCGCCGCGCCTCGGCCGCCGCAAGACGAGCTGGAGCGATGGGAGCAGGAGCTGGCCACCCGGGAACAGGTGGTCATGGACGCGCAGGCGCAGCTGCGGGGGCCGGGGCCGGAACTGGAGGAGGCGCGCCGCAGGATCGCGGAGCTGGAGCGCGTCTTGCGCCTGGGGGTACAGGGCCTGGTCTCGTCCGTCGGGCGCCTTCGGGACGCGGCTCGCGGGGTGGGGGTCAACCGTACCCCCCCAGCGTCCCTACCTTGGGGGGATTGGCCACGCACATTGATGACTTGGCCGAGGGGATAAGGAGGGTGCCGGAGGAGATCAACGAGGTGGCGAAGGAGTCGTCATACGACTTATCCCGCCAGGTCGCGTCACTTATCCTGGCAAGTTACCAAGCCCGCGACCCCAACTTCGACCCCTACATCCCCACTGAGGACTTCCCCGAAGGCACCGAGGAGGCCGCTCGCCGCCGCGTCTAGGACGCCGTCGAGTCCATCATGATGGGCTTCGATGGTACCCCGGCGGCCTTCCAGCTCGCTCTCCGCGAGGACTCGTCGGATGAAGACCCCCCGGCGGATGCCCCCAGCGACCCACCGGCCACTTAGGGCTCTCTTGCTCCTTCTCGGCTTGTATCTGTTTCTGTGTAAAAAGATATTTGTAGTATTGTCTATAAAGTTAGCGGACTTGCCTTAACTTATGTTGATTTTTGCGCCGTAATGACTCATCGTGGTGCTTTTGATGACTCATGTATGTGTATGTTGGGAGCCCCGCCAACTTAGCGCGCACGTAGTGGCGGTTGGTTGGCCCGAGCCCCTGTTTATTTGCTTTCCTGCAATTGATAGTTCAACTCTTAGTTATTGGGAGAATGCGGTAGTGTTGTCCTCCCCGTGATTTGTCCCATGCACGGGGGCTGTTCGGTTCGGGCAGCATGCACGGCCGTTGGCGGTGCCTTCGTCGGGTTCCGGGTAGGAGCGAAGGCATAAAAAGGTCGGCGAGGGCAGCGACAACGGGGGCGGGACGGCGTGTTAGTTCGCACCGAACCCCGGCGTTGGCCCGACCCCAGCGCGGTAGTATGCGGCATCGCTGTACCCTTGACACCCTTAGGGCTCTCAGTGAGGCGGACAAGGCCAAGGAACTATTGGAAAGCCACATCCACAAGACATGCTCGAGCACATGGGGGAAAACACTCAGCAGGTATTTTGCAAGGGAAACATATGGAATGTAATAACAAACATATTGCTCATGCCACCGGGGGCAGTGGATGAACTTCCATGCATGTCTCAGCACACCATGCGGCTTATGGGTAGAACCTGCGCAGGTGGGAGATATTCCACGGGTTCGGCAACAGAGTGCCGTCCCTCGTGGCTAGGCAAACTACTCCGGACGCGGGGTGCCGATAACCTTGTATGGCCCCTCCCACATCGGGGATAACTTGCTTAGCCCTGCGCGCGTTTGCACACGGCGCGGGACTAGATCATCGACTTGTAGCGCTCGAGGGCTGACTTTGCTTTGATGGTAGTGGCAGAGGCTCTGTTGGTAGCGGGCCGCGCGGAGCGCTGCCCGGCGCGTTCTTTCCTCTAGGTAATCCAGATCGTCACGACGCATTTGCTCTTGATCCGCTTCGGTGTATAATGTGGCTCGAGGCGATCCCAGGGTGAGCTCGGAGGGCAATACCGCCTCGGCTCCATACACCAAGAAGAAAGGTGTTTCCCGTGTCGCGGCTCGGGGTTGTCCGGTTGGCCCAAAGGACCGCAGCGGCTCGTCACCCACGAGTCCCCATGCTTTTTGAGCACATTGTAGGTCTTAGTCTTGAGGCCTTTTAGTATTTCTACGTTTGCACGCTCGGCCTGACCGTTGCTTTGGGGGTGGGCAGGCGAGGCGAAACAGAGCTTGATGCCCATGTCGTCGCAATACTCGCCGAACAACTCACTCGTGAACTGGGTGCCGTTGTCGGTGATGAGCTTGTTGGGGACCCCGAACCTTGCCGTGATGCCTCTCATGAACCGCACAGTCGAATGTTTGTCGATGACGCTGACTGGATAGGCCTCTGGCCACTTGGTGAATTTGTCGATGGCGACATACAGGAACTTGCATCCGCCCCACGCTTGCTTGAACGGGCCCAGGATGTCCAGCCCCCAGACAGCAAACGGCCATGAGAGTGGGATGGTCTGAAGGGCCTGGGCCGACAGGTGCGTCTGCTTGGCGTGGAATTGACATGCTCGGCACCGCCGCACGAGGTCTGTTGCGTCCTTCAGCGCGGTGGGCCAATAGAATCCTTGGCAAAACGCCTTTCCCACCAAGGTTCGGGAGGCTGAGTGTTCCCCGCATTCGCCATCATGGATCTCGGCCGAGAGCTCGAGACCCTGTTCCCGAGCGATGCATTTCATGAGCACTCCGTTGGCACCGCGTCGGTAGAGTGTCCCTTCTACCAACACATACCTCTTGAAGGTCCGGGTAATGCGTTCGCTTTCCTCGCGTCGCTCGGGCAATGACGCGTCTTGCAGGTACGCTCGGATTTCCGAAATCCAAGCCACCTGGCGCATGATGTTGGTCCCGGCTGGGCCAGGCTGTGGCTGGCCCGCCAGATCCAGGGCGTCGGGACCGGCCGATTCCTGCCTCTGGGGCGGTTCGGGGTGCGCCGACGGCTCTGTGAGACTTTCCTCAAATGCATCTGGCGGGGCTGGGGCTCGTGCGGACGCGATCCTAGATAGCTCGTCTGCCAGGGAGTTGTCTCTTCTGGAAATATGGAGTAGCTCGAGGCCATCGAAATGGCGCTCCATACGTCGTACTTCCTTAACATAGGCTTCCATTTGGGGGTCGGTGCATTGGTACTCCTTGGAAACCTGGTTTACAACCAGTTGGGAATCTCCGAGGACCAGCAGACGGCGGATGCCCACGCCTGCTGCCGCTCGCAACCCCGCTAGAAGCCCTTCATACTCGGCCATGTTGTTGGTTGCCCGGAAGTCGATCCGGACGATGTACCGAAGAACGTCGCCCGCTGGGGAAGTTAGCACCACGCCCGCTCCGGCTCCATGCAAGGTGAGTGAACCGTCAAAGTTCATCACCCAATGTGAGGCTCCTTGGTTGCAATCCCCCATACTCTCGGGTTCCCCCGGGGGTGGATCGCTTCCGGCCGTTGGCGTCCACTCTGCCACGAAATCAGCGAAGGCTTGGCTCTTGATTGCGTGCCGGGCTTCGAAGTGCAGATCGAATTCTGACAACTCGATGGCCCATTTGACTACCCATCCGATGCCCTCTCGGTTATGCAGGATTTGTCCGAGAGGGTAGGACGTGACCACTGTTACTCGGTGCGCCTGGAAATGATGGCGCAGCTTCCGGGAGGCCATGAGTACGGCGTAGAGCATTTTCTGGGCCTGCGGGTAACGTGTCTTCGCGTCCCGTAGTGCCTCGCTGACAAAGTAGATCGGCCGCTGCACCTTGGTGCGGGCCTTGTCTACTTTCTTAGGGGCGACTGGTTCGGGTACACCGGGGCGGGTCACCTCGGTGTCCGGGGCTTCCGAGCCGTCGCCCCCACCGGGGCCCTGAGGGCCACTGCAGGTGGAAGGGGCTTCGGGTGCCCTTGGACTAGGGGGCTTGGTGGCTCCCTAAAGCTCGGGGGGCCAAGGGCCGCCTCTGGGCTCGGGCGCTTCCTCGGCCAGCTCCGTTCCAAGGTCTCCTGCCTCCGGGTTTGACAGGGTTGGGGGCGACCCAGAGCCTAGCTCGTCGTCGCGCTCTACAACCAAGGCCGCACTAATCACTTGGGGGGTCGCCACCAAATATAAGAGGAGGGGCTCCCCTTCTCGGGGGCCACCAAGACGGGCGGCGTGGAGAGGTAGCGCTTAAGCTCGTTCAAGGCTTCCTCTGCTTCGTCCATCCAAGTGAAGGGGCCAGTTCGTTTTAACAACTTAAATAGAGGAAGCACCCACTCTCCTAATCTGGATATGAAACGGCTCAGGGCAGCTACACAACCAGTGAGTCTCTGCACGTCCTTGAGCTTCCTAGGGCGCATTTCCTCTATTGCCTTTATTTTGGTGGGGTTGGCCTCGATGCCTCGGGCAGAGACCAAGAACCCTAACAGCTTGCCCGCCGTACCCCGAACACACATTTCGGGTTCCGTTTCATGCGGGAGGACCGGAGGTTATTGAATGTCTCGGCCAAATCCGGGAGCAAGGTTCTTTGATCCGAGATTTGACTACGAGATCATCGACGTATGCCTCAACATTGCACCCTATTTGGTCTTTCAACGTGATGCGGACACCACGTTGAAAGGTGGACATGGCATTTTTAAACCAAAGGGCATAGACATGTAGCAAAAAGTACCCACGGGAGTGATAAATGCAGTTTTCTCCTCATCGTCTACACCATGCGAAATTGATGATAGCCGAATACGCATCTAGGAAGCATAAAAGGTCACACCCCGCAGTGGAGTCGACTATCCGGTCTATTCGAGGTAGAGGATAGGGGTCTTTGGGACATGCCTTGTTGAGGTCGGTGTAGTCGATGCACATGCGCGGCTTGTGGTTGGCCTTCGGGACGACCACCGGGTTTGCCAACCACTCCGGATGCAGCACCTCCTTGATGAAGCCGGCCTCCTGGAGCCGTGCCACCTCCTCACGGATGAACGCCTGCCGCTCCGGGGCCTGCCGCCTCACCTTCTATCGGACCGGGCGCGCGTCCGGCCGTACTGCAAGTCGATGCTCGATCACCTCCCTGGGGACCCCGGGCATATCCAACGGCTTCCAAGCAAACACGTCGGCGTTTGCCCGCAGAAAGGAGACGAGCGCATCTTACTATTTGGGGTCCAAGTTGCCGCCAATGTTGATGGTCTTGGACGGGTCGTCACCCAAACGGATAGATTTAATCACCACCTCGTCGGCAGAGGTGATGCGTTGCTTTGGGGCCCGGGAACCCGATGACTCCCCTTGGGGGTTCTCGGGTTCAACGCGGTCGGCCGCCGCGATGTCGTCCACGCGCGCTTCCGCGCAGTCTAGCGCGGTTTTGACATCGGCGTGGACGGTGATGGGGCCTCCGGGGCCCGGCATCTTGAGCTGACGGTAGGCATAATGTGTAGCCGCCATGAACTTCACCAACGCTGGCCTCCCGAGCACGGCGTTGTAGGGCAGATTAAGATCCGCCACATCGAAGTCAATCCGCTCAGTGCGGAAGTTAGCGGGGGCTCCAAAGGTGACCGGCAGAGTGATCTGCCCGAGGGGCCACACCTTTCCGGGCGTCAGCCCAATGATGGGGTGAGAAGGCCCGAGTACCATTCCCGGGGCCTTGATTGCCTCAAAAGCCTTCGGGGATAGCACGCTGAGGGCCGCACCTCCGTCAATTAAGACTCGGGCAACGTTGACGTTGCAGATGGTGGGGGAGGTCACGAGGGCCAAATGGCCGCTACGTGCGACACTCCCTGGGTGGTCGGTCTGGTCAAAGGTGATGGGCACCTCTGCCCAGCGCGATCTCCGGGCCGCCTCGTGAGACGGCACGGCTGCGAGGAGCTCACGTCTCATGGACTTGAAGCTCCGGCCGGATACCTGGGCGCCAGCACCGCCATCGATGGTGGCGACGACGTGTTGGGGATCCTTGTAGCCCAGGTTGTCATCGTCGTCCTCGGCGGGGGCCGCATCCTTGGTCCGGACGCTCCGCCGGAGCCTTGCCCTTGCGGCGGATCTCCTTCTCGTTCTCCCTCCGCTCCTGCTTATACTTCTGCACTCGCTCGGCCAGATTTTTGACCGAACGGCACTCAGAGAGGTCGTGGTGGGAGGTTTGGTGCACCATGCACCATTTGCCTCCGGCCCGGCCCTAAGGGCGAGGGTCCGGGGACCGCCTACGGTTACCCGCGGGCTTGCCCTTCCTCGGGGGATTCTCGGCTCCGTCGGCGGCGAGGATGTGGCCCTCCTCGCCGCCACGCGAAGGCCTGCGCTTCCGTCGCCGTTCGCGTCGCTCTTCACGGGACGCGGAGGGGGTAGCACCGGTGGAGGCCGGGGTAGGATTCCTGGGATTCCAAACCCGAGCCTCCTCCTTGCGGGCCACCCGGTCTGCGAGCTCGAAGAGCTCCGTGGTAGTCCGGGGGGCCTTGGATTCGATCTTCTCTAACATAACGTCGTGGCATACGCCACTCCGGAAGGCGAAGATCACTGCATGGTCAGCGATGGAGGGTATGGTGTTGCGTACCAGGCAAAAACGTTGAATGTATTTGCGCAGGGACTCGTCCTCCCCTCGTCGGACCATGTGGAGGTCTGCCTCCACTCCCGGGCGCGGGTACGTGCCCTGGAAATTGGAGGTGAACTGGCGGCACAGGTCGTGCCAAGAAGCGACTGACCGGGCCGGCAGATTCATCAGCCAAGAGCGGGCCTGGCCCTTGAGCGCCATGGGAAAGAAGTTAGCCATGACACGCTCGTCTCCTCCAGCAGCCTCAATGGCTGTGGTGTAGATCTGGAGGAACTCGGTAGGGTTAACCGAGCCGTCGTATTTCTCCTAAGGGCCAGCCTAAACTTGTTAGGCCAGCGCACGTTACGGAGGTCGGCAACAAAGGCCTGGCAGCCGTTGCCGGCCGTAGGGGGCGACAACGGCTGCAGGGCCTCATTGGGCGTCGCGGAGCTTCCCGCTTGTGGCTGGGCCATTATGGCCGCTCGCCGTCCGCCGAGGGGCTCCATTTGCCGGAGGGCCGCTGCGGCCGCTCGCCATGAGGTGGCGCCTCCCGATGAGGAGGCGCAGTCCGGCGCCCGCCCTAAGCGGCGCTCGTCTCGGCGCTGCTCGATGCGGAGGCGGGCGTCACGCCCTGCGTACAGTAGGTCCCGGGGCGGTTCCGGTTGGGCTGCCGTCGAGGGGCTCTCCTCTGCCCTTGCGGCAGCTGCTGCCCTTCTAGCGCGTCGCCGGGAGGAAGAGCTTACTGCGATGTGTGAACCACGCGGTTGGCGGCTGGAGGAAGCGAGGTCAGCGGCCAGCTGGTGCTGGGCCGTGCCTACGAGCTTCGCCACGTCGTCGAACCACCTCTTGGCGTTGGACCCCTCGCCAGGGGTGACCGGGGGGTGGCGCAAAAGAGCTTCTGCCGCCTGCAGGGCACCCTCAGAAGTGCCAAACTCCAGGCGACGATGGACGTCGCCTCGGCGGGGCTCGCCGGTACGCCCGCTAGGGCGTGGTCTTGGTCCCACAGGAGCGTTGTCAGCCCTGCGGGATGCATGGGCCCCTCCGCCCTCAACCGCTGCTTCAGCGGGGGGTAGAGGGGATGGCGCGGGCGCAACTATCACCGTCGCCACCAACGGTGGTTAGGGAGACAAAGATCCTTCCCCCCTCGAGCGGAGGTGGCGGAAGTTGGGGCTGTGCCTGCCCGCATCGACCTCTTCCGCTGCCTCGTTGGCCAGGCCACGTTCGCGCGTAGAGAGTAAGCCTGACGCGGAGCGTAGGGCGCGGCCGTGGACCATGGCTGAGACGGGGAGAGAGGATTCCCGCCAAAAAATGGATGGAAAACGGGAGTTTAAACCAAAACACAGTGTGCTCCCCCTACCTGGCGCGCCAGCTGTCGATGTCATAGATTGACACGTAGGGATCCGGAGGACCCCTTTTTTTGGTTCAGCACGGGGAGTGGTGTATCCTGATTTAAACTCATAGAAAGAATGAAATAATGCAGGTGTGGCGGGAAGAAGAGGTTAAAGTTGCAGAGACACGGGGGTTATATAGGTTCGGGCCACCGGCGTGGTGTAATACTCTACTCCTGTTTGTATGAAGTATGTGGGGCAAGTTGCCAAGAACAATGAGGATGTTCCTCTCCCTTAGACTCAGTGGTGGATGAGAGATTTCTGCGGGCTAGCTGGAGAGGCAGAACCTGGAGCAGAACCTGAAGCGGAACCTCTCGTTCTGTGATGAGGAAGCTGAACCCGTTTCATGATGGACTTGGGTCTCCTTTTATAGGACAAGGGAACACCATAGTAGTCCTACCCTTTCTCTACTTCACTCCACGTGAGGGAGTGGTTTTTGCCTTGTCTTGTCGAAGAAGCCATTCCATTCCTACTCCTTCCTATTTGCTGCGTCATGGAAAGCGGAAAAAGGGGTAGTCGTCATGGTAGCCATGCCGCTGACATGATGATGGTTTGCCTACCCGGTCCGACGGGACCCACTGGTCAGTGACCCATCCCGCGGGTAGGTACTGACACTGTGCCTCCTGCGCTCGCACTCTCTCTCCCACGCGGCCGCCCAATACAATAAATGCGACTGGACAGGGCGTGAGGGCGTGCGCGGAGTGGGTGCGCGGCCATACCGCGGTCTTAGTCAAAGACTTTTAGCCCCTTTGCATTGTGATAGGCAAAAAGGGGTGATGATGGGTGCAACTTACGCCGCGCATCACATCGCATTGAATGCGGCGAGGCGGTGCTCGGCTCCCCTTCATTTGAGCATTAAATGGGTTGGTTGGCGTTGGACTCGCCCCTCTCTTAGAGAGGTGTGGGATGAAGGATTAGGGTCCGGTGATCCCGGACCCTACCGACGGGAGTCGGGTGATCCGGACCCCGCCGTTTTGGAGTATGGTGGCCTCCGGCAGCCTCCGGTCGCCCCTGCGGGCGGCCACGTGGCCGCCCGTGGCCGAGACTCGCCTAAGCCTTTCAGGGCATAACTTTTACGCTCCTTGATGGACAAGGGTGCCTTCCTTTTTCTCAAATGTCATGCTTCCGACATACCCCCGGGCCCATATCATCGACAGCGTCGGACTCCTAAGAGCCCGTGGCCTCATCGTCGAAGACCACTTTCGCCATCATGACAAAGTTGGTGGGCCAGCGGTTGCTAGTGAAGGGTTACGCGGAAGCTACGCTAGCCGAAAACAAAAATTTCTACCGCGCAAACCAGGAACACTTGCAAGTAAGGGCCGATAGATCGTTACCGATTGGAGTGTGCAGCAGAACACCAATCGTGGCTATCCGATCCGGAACAGTGTAGCTGATTCTCGCAAGCCGACGCCCGATACCCGGGGACAGCCGATTCGCCAATCAACCGATTCACGATGCCGTAGCCGATCCGGCCAATCAACAGCGCGCAACGTAGCAGCGCCTCTACCGGTATCCACACGTCCGGGGACAACGCCGTACACCCGTGTGCTAGCACGCGATGCAAGGCTAGGGTTTGGCTCGAAAGTGGGGAGGGTTTCCGTGGAGATTGATCTCGGCGACTTCGTTGCACGCGATGCAATTGACATACCGCAACTCTCCACCCCTCCCTCCTTTATATAGAGTTGGCCGACGGGACTAGTGGCCGATTAGGACTCTATTTTGAATCGGATCTCATCCGTATCTCATAGAGTTGGCCGCCCACACGTCGTAAGCCCATAGGACTCTATCCGATCGGATCCCTATCCGATCGAGCCGTATCCGAGTCCAACTCGAATGCCTGTTCTTATCCCCTTAAGCGTGCGACCCGTAGGTTCAGGTATACTCGGTTTCGGCTATAGTCTAACTTAGCCGATCGTCGGCTCGAGTCTAACTCAGCGACGTCACGCACGGCGCCTAGCAGCACATATTGACACCATAGTATACAAGAATAATATCGGCTCGAACCTGTAATGTGTACACAAATCCCTTTGCCTCACGATACCGGTTAAGCTATAGGCAAGATGTGTGCCATCCCTTCAATAGCTTAACCATTCACTCGAACCGTATTGGATTATCCGTCCGTTGATTGACTCCTCAATCAACTTAGCATGGCCATGCATTTCCATAATCCATTACCTCGAGGGGCCCAGATATCTCTCCAAAGGAGGGGCAAATTCCATCTTGATCACTCACATCCCACTCCATGTTTCATAGCAAACCCGAAAACTACCTTTATAACTACCCGAGCACGGAATAGCGTTTGGTAGTCCCAAAGTAGGCTACTACACATGTTGGAATCCATGGTGATCTCAGGTCTAAGGACTTTGTACCAACACTACCCGAGACCAACTAATGGCACATTAATTCCCTGTAGTGTCTCATGGTGGGTCTATCCAACAATGTGTTCTTCAACACATATGTCCATGTTTATTGATTTGGTATCTCCATACCCATGATCTATGAGACATGATCATCAATCAATAAACATGCCGATCTTAGAATCATATTTGTTCCAACAATATGACATATGATCGGGATCGTTTAGAAATAGATTCATACATATAGAGTCTCATAAATAAGTCACGTACTTATTGATCAATACAAGATGTCTATTTCATGGAACCGAATAACACTTTATTCATTTATACATAAACATTGACGTGATATCCAACATCTCCATGTTGCCTCTAGGGCATATCACTAACAATCTCCCACTTGCACTAGAGTCAATCATGTAAGTATCTAATACCCATTGCTCTTGTGTGCGCCTCATGCTTCGGCCGAGGGAGAGGTTTTGTCACGGATCGGCTATGTTGAGATCCGTGTGCACTTTGCATATCTTGACATCACCTCGTCCACTATCTCGCGGATGAGATGATATCGCCGAAGTATGTGTTTGGACTTCGATGTGACCTCGGCTCCTTGGCTTGCGCAATGGCTCCACTATTATCACAATAGAGAGACATTGGACCGGCGTACTAGTCATCACACCAAGCTCGAAACGAATTTCTTGATCCAAACGGCCTCCTTTGCGCTTCCGAAGAGCAATGTACTCGGCCTCCGTTGTAGAATCAGCAATGTATCCCGCTTGGAACTCTTCCACTGATCGCGCCTCCGTTCGGGCAGAACACGAACCCATTGCGATCTATAATCATCCTTGTCCGTTTGGAAGCTAGCATCGGTGTAACCACTTACAACGAGCTCTTCTTCACCTCCATAGACTAGGAACATATCCTTAGTTCTTCTCAAGTACTTAAGGATATTCTTACTACGCATCCAGTGACCTTCACCTGGATCTCGACGGTATCCGCTCGTAGCACTCAAAGCGTACGAGACATCCGGGCGTGTACAAAGCATGGCATACATGATGGATCCAATTGCCGAAGCATATGGAACCATACCCATCTTATTCCGCTCATCATGTGTCCGAGGACACCGATTCTTGCTAAGATTAATGCCATGTGACATGGGCAAGAAACCTTTCTTGGAATCATGCATGTTGAACCTTTTCAACACCTTGTCAATGTATGTACTTTGGCTTAATCCAATTAGCCTCTTGGATCTATCTCTATAGATCCGAATGCCCAATATATATGTTGCCTCCCCTAAGTCTTTCATGGAAAAACTATTTTTCAATGAAGACTTGACGGATTCTAGCATAGGGATATCATTTCCAATCGCAATATGTCATCCACATATAAGATTAGAAATACAATTGCGCTCCCACTGACCTTTTGTAAACACAGGCCTCTTCTTCATTTTTGATGAAACCAAACCCTTTGATTACTTCATCAAAACGAATATTCCAACTCCGAGATGCTTGCTTCAATCCATAAATGGATTTTCGTAGCTTGCATATCTTTCCAGCGATTCTGGATCGACAAAACCCCGAGGTTGTATCATGTATACATCCTCGCTTAGGTTTCCATTTAGGAAAGCCGTTTTGACATCCATCCGCCATATCTCATAATCGAAATATGCAGCAATCGCTAGGATAATCCGAATAGATTTAAGCATTGCGACGGGCGAGAAGGTTTCATCATAATCAACTCCTTGAATCTGTTTAAAACCTTTCGCCACCAATCGCGCCTTATAGATGTGAACATTTCCATCCATATCGGCCTTTTCTTAAAAACCCATTTACACTCAATGGTTTTGACACCATCAGTGGATCAACCAAGTTCCAAACTTGATTGTCGTACATGGATTCTATTTCGGATTTCATGGCTCCAAGCCACTTGTTGGAATCGGGTCCCACCATCGCTTCCTCATAGGTCTTAGGTTCATCGTTGTCCAACAACAATATATCACATTGTGCCGCACTGTGTACTGCGGTGCACGACGTGATCTTTCGACCTCCGTGGGTGGTGTATCTACAACCGGTGGCGCAACACTTTGCACCTCCCGTTGTGGTTCCGTGGTCGCCGAAACATTTTCTCGGTGTTTCTTGAACTTCTTCAAGATGCACCCTGCTCCCACTAACCCTTCTTGAAAGAAACTCTTTCTCCAAGAAGACACCGTGTCGGGCGACAAACACTTTGCCTTGTTCCCGATTATAAAAGTAATATCCCTTAGTTTCCTTAGGATATCCCACAAAGAAGCACTTGTCGATTTGGGTGTGAGCTTGTCGACCGTAAACGTTTTACATAAGCTTCGCATCCCCAAATTTTGAGAAAAGACAAACTAGGGGTTGCCCTGTCCATATCTCATATGGTGTCTTTTCAACCGACTTAGATGGAACTCTATTTAGTGTGAGCGCAATGTTTCAAGAGCATATCCCCGAAGGATAACGAAAGATCACTTTGGCTCATCATCGACCGCACCATGTCCAACAAGGTGCGATTTCTTCGTTCGGACACTCCGTTCCATTGTGGAGTTCTGGCGGAGTTAAGCTGCGGAACAATTCCACAATCTTTCGGATGATTACCAAACTCTTGGCTCAAGTATTCCCCTCCACGATCGATCGTAGAAACTTGATTGTTTTCCCTAAATGATTACGTACTTCATTCTGGAATTCTTTGAACTTTTCAAAGGATTCGGACTTATGCCTCATTAAGTAGATATAACCATATCTACTAAAGTCATCGGTAAAGGTAATGAAGTGCGATAACCACCTCGGCCGTTGAGCTCATTGGTCCACATACATCGGTATGTACGAGTGCCAACAAGTCACTTGCTCTTTCACCGTGTCCCGTGAAAGGTGCCTTTGTCATCTTACCAAGTAAACAAGACTCACATGTCTCAAATGATTCAAAATCAAAAGAGTGAAGCAATCCATCTTTATGGAGCTTCTCCATGCGTTTCTTATTTATATGGCCTAAGCGACAATGCCGGATAAACGTGGGGTTTATATCATTAGAGAGTTGCCTTTCGTATTAATGTTATAGATGGGAGACGCTTCAAGATTCAAAACGTATAATCCATTCACCAATGGAGCATGAAAATAGAACATATCTCGAGATATATTGAACAACCATTGTTCATTGATCTAAAATCATATCCTTCCGCTTGCAAACATGAAGCGGAAATAACGTTTTGACATAGTGTTGGAACACAATAACAATTATTCAATTCCAAAACTAATCCGAAGGTAGATGAAGTGATGCGTGCCGACAGCAACCGTAGCAACGCTTGCTCCATTGCCGACGCGCAGTTCACCTCGCCCCTTCTCAATCCTCTACTTCTTCTCATTCCCGCAACGACTTGCAAATATGAGCTACCGATCCGGTATCAAATACCCAAGAGTCGTAGGTGAAGTAGCGAGATTGATGTCTATAACATTAATACCGCGTAAGTCGTACTTTGCTTCTTCTTGAGATCCTCCATGTACTTCTTGCAGTTCCTTTTCCAAGGTGGCTGTCTCCTTGCAGTAGAAGCAAACGGCATCCGATGCCGCCGACCCCTTCTTGCCCTTCTTTGCATTAGAGGCACTCGCGATCTCATCGGGAGTTAACTTCCTCTTGGTGCAAAGTTTCTTGACAGTGGTTTGCGCTTTGCCTTCGCATCATCATCACATGATGACCGTTTTTCTCGGATACTCTCCTCATGTCTTTAGCATCCCATGCAATTCACCAAGGTTCTATCCATATTGTTCATGTGATAATTCAATATGAATGGCTCGAAGCTCGGAGGGAGCGACCGGAGAATCACGTCCGTAGCCAACTCTTGGCTAAGAGGGAAACCTAGTTTCTCAAGACTCTCGATATAGCCAATCATCTTTATCACATGCGGATGACGGGATTCCCTCAACAAGCTCGCACGCAAACAAGGACTTTGAGGTGTTGAACCTCTCTCGGCCCGAGCTTGGTTCTCAAACATGCCACGCAGCCCCCGAATAATAGTGTGAGCATCGCGCTCTCATATTGCTTCAAGCTCGGGGACATTGTAGCAAGCATGAGACAGCTTATATCTAGGGCATCATTAGTGTGCTTCTCATAAGCCCTCCGTGCGTTGCAAAGTGGCATTAGTTGGCAAATCCTCGGGATAGGGTACTTCAAGAACGTACTCCTTACGCTCTTGCTTGAGAACAATTCTCAAGTTGCGATACCAATCCATAAAGTTTGTTCCATTTAATTTTTCCTTTTCGAGAATAGATCGCAAATTAAAAGCACTGGGTGTAGTATTAGCCGCCATTTATTCTACAAAAAAGCAAAGTTTAGCACAATGTTTATGCTATGTCCATTGTTAAACAATTTAACATTAGACTCCCATTACGTATTTTCCACCTTCCCTCTAGGTTACGTATTGGGTCAAGATCCACATGTTAATTAATTTTCTAGTGAGCTTTGGCATCACCGCTAGAAGATTAATAACATCGGTAAGCAACTCCTTGCTAATCACATCTCTATGTGACTCTTGTTGTTGGTGTGGCATCTCCATGCCCCGGCCCCAACCTATGCCCCAAGGCCCAAAACTGTTTTGATAGCCTTGTTAAGTAAACCAAATGCTCCCGCTGTATATGTCGACATATACCCCTCGTGTTATGATAGAGAATGGCACTCGCTTTGCGACCCACCATTGACGAGCATAACGGTGACGGGTGCAACATTTGGAAGGGCATCATTACTACTTAATTTTGTGAGGGATGCTATCCTATCAAACAAACATATCACATATGAAAGCAAGTAGAATATCATGAAATAGTATGGCCCCCTTCACATGGTGATCTCCATCTCCATGCCTGTACAGGATCTCCATCTTCATCACCGTTCTTTCGAGTGCCGAATGCTTGATTTCTTCAAACTAAGCTACTACTATAGAAGCTCTAATTGAAGATTACATCGACTCGCAGGTCGTGAAAGAATATTACAAGCATTGCACGTATGAAAGAATATTACGGATTGCACATATGAAAGAATATTACATGCATCACATGCATCTCATACATCTCATACATACAATAGGGCCATACCATCTCAAAGCATTCTCGCAAAAACAAGTTAGGCGTAGAAACGTTTTCTACTTATCGCGAGCTACGGCATCGAGACGACCTATAAGGGGGTATGCACACGGCGGGCCCGGAACACCACACGAAATTCATAGATCCAATCTATGAAATCGCTTACGGAAACCATGTCGGCATAATCATATTATGCCGTCCCGATACACTATCAAGGGAGATGGTTTGCGCAGCGCGAGGCAGCTAACAAGATCGGACTACGAGATAGCTTCGACATAATCACATTATACCGTTCCGATACACTATCAAGGAACGCTATCTCGAAGCCGACTCAAACCGAGTTATATGGAAATTGCTTCGACGTAATCACATTACGCCGTTCGATACACTATCAAGGAACGCAATTACCATTAACTCTCCTCAACAGATCCCGTAAAACCGATTGATCAAATCAACCCGTGCGCAAAACTTGTTCCGATCCAATCTAAAACCCGAACTAAGCAAGATTAGCTCGATACCACCGAAGGGTTACGCGGAAGCTACGCTAGCCGAAAACAAAAATTTCTACCGCGCAAACCAGGAACACTTGCAAGTAAGGGCCGATAGATCGTTACCGATTGGAGTGTGCGCAGAAACCAATCGTGGCTATCCGATCCGGAACAGTGTAGCCGATTCTCGCAAGCCGACACCGATACCCGGGACACCGATTCGCCAATCAACCGATTCACGATGCCGTAGCCGATCCGAAGCCAATCAACGCGCGCAACGTAGCAGCGCCTCTACGGTATCCACACGTCCGGGGACGAACGCCGTACACCCGTGTGCTAGCACGCGATGCAAGGCTAGGGTTTGGCTCGAAAGTGGGGAGGGTTTCCGTGGAGATTGATCTCGGCGACTTCGTTGCACGCGATGCAATTGACATACCGCAACTCTCCACCCCTCCCTCCTTTATATAGAGTTGGCCGACTGGGACTAGTGGCCGATTAGGACTCTATTTTGAATCGGATCTCATCCGTATCTCATAGAGTTGGCCGCCCACACGTCGTAAGCCCATAGGACTCTATCCGATCGGATCCCTATCCGATCGAGCCGTATCCGAGTCCAACTCGAATGCCTGTTCTTATCCCCTTAAGCGTGCGACCCCGTAGGTTCAGGTATACTCGGTTTCGGCTATAGTCTAACTTAGCCGATCGTCGGCTCGAGTCTAACTCCCGAGCACACACGGCGCCTAGCAAGCACATATTGACACCATAGTATACAAGAATAATATCGGCTCAACTGTAATGTGTACACAAATCCCTTTGCCTCACGATACCGTTAAGCTATAGGCAAGATGTGTGCCATCCCTTCAATAGCTTAACCATTCACTCGAACCGTATTGGATTATCCGTCCGTTGATTGACTCCTCAATCAACTTAGCATGGCCATGCATTTCCATAATCCATTACCTCGAGGGGCCAGAGATATCTCTCCAAAGGAGGGGCAAATTCCATCTTGATCACTCACATCCCACTCCATGTTTCATAGCAAACCCGAAAACTACCTTTATAACTACCCGCATTGAATAGCGTTTGGTAGTCCCAAAGTAGGCTACTACACATGTTGGAATCCATGGTGATCTCGTGTCTAAGGACTTTGTACCAACACTACCTCGAGACCAACTAATGGCACATTAATTCCCGTAGTGTCTCATGGTGGGTCTATCCAACAATGTGTTCTTCAACACATATGTCCATGTTTATTGATTTGGTATCTCCATACCCATGATCTATGAGACATGATCATCAATCAATAAACATGCCGATCTTAGAATCATATTTGTTCCAACAATATGACATATGATCAGGGATCGTTTAGAAATAGATTCATACATATAGAGTCTCATAAATAAGTCACGTACTTATTGATCAATACAAGATGTCTATTTCATGGAACTGAATAACACTTTATTCATTTATACATAAACATTGACGTGATATCCAACATCTCCATGTTGCCTCTAGGGCATATCACTAACAGCTAGGAATAAACAATGGGCCGCGGGGCCGCCCAGCCGACGTCGTGCGAGGAAGAGAGGTGTGGCGGGCGATCTTGCCGGGAATCACCGCGTCAGCAGGCGTGGAAGTACATCCATCAGCATGCGAGGGCGAAGCAAGCAACCCTCGCGGTGAGGAAGCGGAACGCGCGGAGTAGAGCCGATTAAGGACGCTTGACCTGGGTCCACGCGACGTCCGCCCTCTGGGCTGCCGTGCGGGCAACAGGGGGTCCAGGCTGCCAAACCCTGGTGGTCATGCGGGTCTTGAGGGCTGAGGCCACCGGGCGCAAAGCCGCGAGCCTGAGCCCCGCCACCGCGTGCTATGGCGCGACCGCACGCCCCAGTTCATTGGAGGCCGCCTGAGAGAGAGAGAGAGTGAGGCGACAGAAGTCGTCGGTGCAGAACACTAGGGTGCCAAAGACGAAGGTCGTCCCGACGAGAACGGCAAAGTCGATGGGGAAGGAAACCGCCATCGAATCACCTATGACAAAGAACAACGCCCCTATCTGGCGCGCTAACTGTCGACGGGTTGGTCGACAGTCCTCAAAGGGGGTGCCCAAAGAGGTGAAAGAGAATGGTAGAGAAGCTGTCCCCCGACGGATCCAATGGTCGACTCGAGTCTTGAGACGAGCCAAAGAGCAAAGACACAGGGAGTTATACTGGTTCAGCCCTCCTGAAGGATAATAGGCTTACGTCCAGTGTTCTTTGTTGGGGTGTGTGATGAACAAGAGTTACAAGGAGAAGTTCTTGGGGATTGGAACAAGCTGGCCAAGAACTGAGAATGAAAATGCTAGAGTTCGATCGGATGTCTCCCTCCTTTTATAGTTCAAGGGGGAGCAGTTACAGGAGAACTTGGGGGCCAAGGAAGCTATGTTTAACGTGATAAAAGATGAGTACAGACAATATCTGAAAAGGTACAAAACGGTTTGCTAGGTCCTACACACCATGGGCATCTTGTGCTCTCTTTTTCTTGCCTTGAGATCCCTCTTCCACCTAAGACACATGTACTATGTTATCGGTGACGTCAGTCTCTGCCGGGTTGTCTCTTATCCCTTCCTTCTTGCGTGCTAATATCGTCCCGAGGATGGTCGAGGTTGGGTCACTGTTGTCAAGGTCAAGAGAGGAAAACCGAGGTCGAACTCGGGAAAAGGTCGGGACCAACGACCACGTCCCGAGGACTCTCGGTTTTGACTTCAATTGGACATAGATTCATGTCCATAGGGTATCCTGGGGTGACATCCCCCACAGTAGCCCCGGAGCATAAGGAGGAATGGACATCTAACCTTAGGATCAGGGTTTCTTCTTTGCCATCATCTTCAAAGAATCCTCAAAGCATCGAGCCAAGGTTTTGGCAGGTGCACCGCCTAGGTGCACCTGCCAGGTGTAGCCCCCGAGGCTAAGGGAAAATGGGACATTCAGCCTTAGGGTCAAGTTTCCTTCCAAGGTGCTAGTTCCCTGCAAGTTGTCAAGGTTGTGGGAATTCTTGGTTTTACAGGTGCACCGCCCAGGTGCACTTGGTAGGTGTAGCCCCCGAGCCTGGGGTCGGATGATACATATTATCCTAGGGTCAAGTCGTCAAAAGTGTCTTTATTCACCTTCTGACCTGAGTGTCGCCCGGGAACTAACGAAGGCTCTTTTGGATCCAACGGGCTCGCTTCCTGGGAGCATACAGTAGTCCTTGTGTTGCCCTCATCGTGGCCCGAAGGCCACAAACGGAGTTAAGGATACCACAGCCTGAAGCCAAGTAGGATTTTGTGTGCTGGCCAGTTCCATCCCCGGGGGCAACAAGTGGCCCCGGTTTCGACCGAGGATTCGCCCGGAAGCCAGCCCCCAAGTGGAGGTTGGCCGTGCGGCTGGGACTACCGCCCGGAGGCCTATTGTAGTCCCGACCCCGACGATGGGCTAGCTCGGAAGCCCACGCACGAGTCCTTAAAATCCATTTCCCTGAAGCAACGGAAGTCAGCAATGTGGTTAGGACTACTGCCTAGAAGCTTCTTGTAGCCCCGAACCTGACCGAGGGTCGGCCCGGAAGCCAGCCCCGAGTTGGTGATTGCCACTACCCTGAGGTAGTGGAGGTCTTCTGACATCCCTGAGTAGAGTTCTGCCACACCCCGCTGAGGGTGCGGTAACCAAGAGTTCCACCGAGGGTTGGAGCGGGAGCGAGAGCCCCGAAGGCCGTCGCCAACATGTAAGTCTTGGATTTCATCCTTTATTCAAGTGCTTCTTCTTTTGTTGTCATTTTGTTCCTTTGTTGGGACCTCACCTGCCAGGTGTTGATGCCATGGCAGGACGTTGGTGCTCTGTCGCAGTTGGCGTTTGTGAAGATGCACATTCCCATGATGACAGCCGACCCGAAGGAGGTTCTCCGGGCCTACTCTCAAAGTGTGGCAAAGATGGTGGTGACACACGTCCTTGGTGTGGTACGGCATGTGCACGTGCCAGGGTGGTTTGGAACATGATAATGTGTTGGACTTGTAGTTCCAATCATTCCAACATGTGCACATGCCCCCAGAGTGGTACAGAAGTTGTACCCCCCGGGCTGACGTCGACGTGGAGCCTAGGCGGAGAAGATCGTAACCGATATGGACCCGTAGGTTAGGGGGACCTTGGGCCCTATGTATGATTGTCACCGCGCAAAATATAATAAAGAAAACTTTTTCAGTCTCCTTTGTATGCCGCCTACGATTCACGATATGTCCATTTTTTTTCCTTTTTTTTGACACCCAACACGCTGCTACGTGACAGATCGTCCGAGCGACCTTGTCCTTCAACAGTCTGAATCCGGAGTGCCGGTGGTCGAGCTCGGGGGAAGCTACCACTTCGGGTAGTTTGTGCCGAGTGACTTAGGCCGTCAACGGACCGACGACCGGAAGGCTTCCGGTCAAACTCAAGGACGTATTTCCTATGGAGTAGATCCTGCTGAGTGATCTCGACCGTCTACAGACCAAGTCCGGAGGGCTACCGATCAAACTCCAAGCAGATCCTTGTCCTCCATAGCGGGTCGGAACGCGAAGAGACGACCTTCTATTTGTCGCATGACCGACCTCCGATGCCGAGTGTTCTTCGGGCCTTAACAGACAGATCCGAAGGCTTCCTCAGTCTACTCGGATAGACTCAACCGAGTGCAGGGCGAATAGGTGGACGGGGGAGGATCGACGATCATTCGGTATGCGTATAACTCTCATGACCGAGCGGAGAAAGCCGGCGGGATGGATCCGGCGGGCATACGGCCGAGCAATGTCACTTAGTTGTGTACGTAGCAAATGAACGTGAGGTCGTCATCATCCGACCAATCTATGTATGTCTAACCCTCGAAGTAGAGCGAGTCGGGCCATCGATAGACATTGTCCAGGTGACCCAAGTCGAGCTCCTGGCGTATTAGTCATCTACATAGGATTTAGTCGTTAAGAGCCCCGAGCTCATTCGCCGGCACTTGACTGAAACACGGCCGGTCCCGACCCCAGCCAACCCCGAGTAGGAATGAAGTCACTACCCAACGGACTCAGAATCGAGCCGACCACGTTCAGTCGAAGTGGGTAATGAATGAACCCCCGAGCAGCTCAAGCTCAGCAGGCGGAACATCTTCTCAGAAATACTTAGCTATCAAGCTAGGGTCGCATTACTCAGGACTTGCCATGAGTATGTTTGCGCGAGAAGGGATCAACGTGGCCAGCGATACTGCTTGGGAAGGCTTTCGAGCCCCCGTGCCATTTGGGGGTCGGGAAAATGACCTACAAAAAAGGTCAAGGGATAATTGAAATTGCAAAATTGACGGGGTTGAGGGCTAGGTACTTAGCTGTTCACACGTAGAATCGACGTAGGTGTTCGATGTTCCACGAGTTTGGCACTTCCTGTCTGTCTTCACGAATCAACCTATAGGAGCCTGGATGTGTGGCGACGGAGAAGATGAAAGGTCCTTCCCATGGAGGTGAGAACTTGTTCATGCCGGCCGAGGACTGCACCCTTCGGAGGACGAGGTCGCCGACCTTGAAGGACCTCCCTTCGACGTTCCTGTCATGATATCGTCGAAGCGCCTGCTGGTACCGATCCATCTAGATTGCTGTCGCCGTTCGTTCTTCTTCGAGGCTGTCGATGTCCTCGGCCCGCGTTTGCTCGACCATGCCTTCATCGTAGAGCCGAATCCTTGGGGACTCGTGGAGCATGTCGACCGGGAGAACTGCCTTCGAGCCGTAGACCAGGAAGAACGAGGATCGTCCCGTGGCTCGGCTGGGTGCAGAGCCCCCAGAGCATAGCAGGAAGCTCGCGCAACCAGCGGCCTTCATGCTTCTAGAGCGGGTCAAAGACCCGAGCCTTTAGGCCTTGCAGGATCATGCCATTAGCATGTTCGCACTGCCCGTTTGCCCGGGGGTGCGCCACCGAGGCATACTTGACCTCGATGCGTCTTTCTTCACATAACTCCCAAAAGTCGTTCTGGGTAAACTGCGTACCGAGGTCGGTGATGATCTCCCTTGGGACGCCGAAGAGGAAGGTATGGCCCTCGATGAACTCGGTCCCCTTTTTGGCGGTGCAAGCTTTCAATGGCATTACTTCAATCCACTTCATGAATTTATCGATTGCGACAAAGAGGTGGGTGAAACCCCTGGGTGCCTCCGGGAACGGGCCGACCATGTCGAGCCCCAAACACACGAAGGGCCACGACAGCGGGATCGTCTGGAGAGCCCTTGCCAGGAGATGGTGCTATTTGGCAAAAAACTGACACCCCTAACAGCGCCGAACTAGCTCCTTGGCGTCCTCATTGGTGGTTGGCTAGTAGTAGCCCGCACAAAAGGCCTTGTCGACCAACGTCCTTGCGCCCGCGTGGTTGCCACAGATGCCCGAATGAATCTCGTCGAGGATCTAGATTCCATGGTCCCAGGGGACACACAGCAAGAGTACTCGGGTGGAGGCCGCACGCTTGAACAGTTCGGAGCCCACTACGACGTACTGCTTGCTACGTCGGGCGACGTGTTCGATCATAGCCTTGTTAGGAGGGAGCGCCTTGGTATTGATATAGTCAATGAGCTCTCGACGCCAGTCACCCGAGGCATCGATGACAGCAAACACCGACTCAGCTGGAGGCGGAGGGGCTGGCTTGGGAAGCTCTGAGTGTTGATCGACGGTTTGTGTAACTCGTGGAGGAAGATCCCCTGTGGAACGGAAGCTCGGGAAGACCCAAGCTTAACTAGCTGGTCGGCCGCCGAATTGGCGTCCCGAAGAACGTGGTGGAACTCGAAGCCGCTAAATTTGCCCTTGAGTTTTCAGACCCCGGCATAATAGGCGTCCATCTTTTCGCTCGAACAGGAGTAGTCCTTGTTGACCTGGCTAATTATTAGCTTTGAGTCACCGTATATCATAAGGCGGTCGATGCCGATGGACTTGGCGATTCGAAGACCATGGAGCAGGGCCTCGTACTCGGCGACATTATTTGACGCTTTGAAGAGCAACCGGAGGACATACTTAAGATGCTCACCCTTCGGGGAAATCAAAAGCACGGCAGCTCTAGCGCTGTCAATGCTGAGGGAGCCATCGAAATACATGGTCCAGGTCAACCAAGTTTCGGAGGTTGGCAGGAGCTGAATGTCCATCGATTCGGCCATGAAGTCGGCAAGGATTTGGGACTTGATGGCATTGCGCGGCTTGTAGTCAATGGAAAATTCGCCCATCTCCAAGGCCCACTTGACTATCCGCCCAGTGGCCTCGCATTTCCGAATGATGTCCCCAAGGGGGAACCTGGTTGCTACCACCACCTTGTGAGCCTGAAAGTAGTGTCTTAGCTTTCTGGTGGTGATGAGGACTGCATACAACAGCTTCTGCACCTGCGGGTAGCGCGTCTTTGACGGCCCGAGGACCTTGGATACATAGTAAACAGGCCTTTCGACCAGGTAAGCATGACCCTCCTCTGGGCGCTCGACAACCAACACCGCACCGACGACGTACATGGTCGCGGCAATATACGTAGCAGCTGTCTGTCCTCGGGTTCGAAGCGTGACGACCGCGGCGTGGTCAAGAGACGTTTGAAGTCGGCTAAGGCCTTGTCGGCCTCGCATGACTATGGAAGATCCTTGCCTTTCCCGACCAGCTTGAAGAACGGCGCTCCCCGCTCGCCGAGTCGGGAAATGAACCTTCCAAGAGACGTCATGCAGCCCATGAGTTTCTGCACGTCCTTGACGCAGGACGACTTCCGCATATTCAGGATTGCAGAAATCTTCTCGGGGTTTGGTTCGATTCCTCGGCTGGAGACGAGAAAACCTAAAAGCTTCCTAGAAGGCACGCCGAAGACGCACTTCTCGAGATTAAGCTTTCATCGGTACTTGCGCAGGTTCGCAAAGGTCTCAGCTATGTCGGACAAGAGGTCATCGGGGATCCGCATCTTAATCACAACATCGTCTACGTAGGCCTCAACATTATGACTAATATGGCTGGCCAAACAATGCTGGACAGCTCGCTGATAGGTCGACCCAACGTTCTTTAGACCGAAGGCCATCGTGGTGTAACAGAAGGCCCTGAACAGTGTAATGAAAGATGTCTTCTCCTGATCTGACGCTTTGAGGCCTATCTGATGATAGCCTGAGTAACAGTCCAAGAAACACAGGAGGGAACATCCCGTGGTGGAGTCGATGACTTGATCGATGCGGGGAAGAGTAAATGGGTCTTTAGGGCAATGCCTGTTGAGATCGGTATAGTCAATGCATATTCTTCATTTCCCATTCTTCTTTTTACAAGGACCAGATTGGCTAACCATTTCGGATGATACACTTCACAAATGAAACCTGCGTCTAACAATCTAGTCAACTCCTTTCGGATCTCGTCCTTGCGCTCTTGAGCGAACCGGCGCAGCCTTTGTCTGACTGCCTTGGCGTCGGGGAGGACGTGAAGTTCATGCTCGACCAACTCCCTAGGTACTCCTGGTATGTCCGCCGGTTTCCAAGCGAACATATCGATGTTCGCGCGTAGGAAGTCGATGAGTGTGCTTTCCTATTTCTCCCCGAGGTATGAGCCGATCAACGTCGTCTTGGAGGGATCAGTGTCTGAGAGGGAGACGACCTTGGACTCAGCGGAACCAGCGGAGGGTCTCGACATTGGTGGCTCAAGGCATGGGTCGTCCTCCCCCATCGGTGCCTTCCCTTTGGGATCGGCACGCAGGGGCGTCAAACCTCCGGCACGAGCCGAGGGATCAGCGGCTTCGCCCAGGGCAAGGCTCTCGTATTCGCAGACGTAGGAGGTTGCGACATCCCCTCACACGAAGAATTCCCCATGGGGCCCTAGTATCTTGAGAACCAGGTACGTGTAGTGGGGGACCACCATGAGTTTGGCAAGGGCCGTACAGCCGAGCATCGCGTGGTAAGCCGTCTCGAAGTCCGCCACGTAGAACCTAACAAACTCGGTGTGGAAGTTCTCCCGCATCCAAATGTAACGGCAAAGGAGATCTCACCGAGGGGTAGGCTCGCCCGGCCAGGGACAATGGCGTATAACGGCACGTCTGTGGGCTCGAGAGCGGAGAGGGAGACCCCGAGCTCGCGGAGGGTTCCTTGGAAGAGGACATTGATGCCGCTTACCCCATCGATGAGGACACGCTTGAGGCGCACCTTGAGCACCACCGGGTCCACCACCAGCGGGAACCGACCAGGCTTCGGGACGTCAGCCCACTGATCAGCCCGAGAGAAAGAGATCGGGACTTCTGACCATCGGAGGCGCTTAGGCGGCTCGGCGAAGATGGTTGTCACGCCCAGAAATTCAGACCCGAATTTCCAAAGCTATATGTGTATTAAAATCCCTGTCCAGGACCAGCCAGGGTACACATACGACAATTGTTGGTATTATAGTTCTACGTCTTAGAAACATTACAAAAAGATTACAAAAGAGTAACGGAAAAAGGACAAAGGGGCCTAAGCCTAAGCTTGACGCTGGCCACGCGGCTTCGACCACTCCATAGGCATCTTCCAGAGTGTAGGACAAAGCCTACTCAACTTCGTCTTCTTCTTTAGCTTCTTGCTCAGGTTCTGGTGAAGAGGCAAGGATGAGTACTTCCACGTACTCAGCAAGTCACACCGGAAGGAGGAGAGAAATGAATGCAGGGAAGACAAGAGTTTGGCTAAGGTTTGCTTTTGCGCAAACAACAAGGGTTTTCCAAACAATAAGGATTTTGAACAAATTCAAAATAGTAGTAATTTGAGTAATTAAGGCATTTTGAAACCAACACTGTCCAACGTTATCCCCACGTTACGACAGGCCCAGCCCATCCACCTATACTAGTCATGTTCCATCAATCAGGGTTTTAAATAGTGTGAGACTAATCACGGTGAGCTCGGTCGATCGCCCCATTACCGCGGGCACGGCTATTCGAATAGTTTTACTCTGATCAGAGGGGTGCAACTGTATCCACAAGACACAACCCCACAACAAAATCTCCCGTGCGCCAGAATACCACCATGATACCCCGAAAAGGAAGCTGTGATTAGGACCTTTCGTATAACCCCCCGCTAACCAAGCGAACCCCACCAAGGTTTCGCCCCCACTCCCGGACCCTGGGACGTGGGCAGCCCTCCCGAGTGCCTCGATGAATCCGACAGCCCAGCAACCCTTATATCCGGGGCCGACCAAACTCCATCCCGCTCACCCTTGCCGATGGGTTTGTCGCCTAGGAGAGGCTACACTACGGGACCCACCTTACCCATTTTGGCTTGTGGTTTGCACAGTCATTCTCCCGAGGGTGACTCGTTTCGGGATTGACAAGTCGTATGTGTACCCTGGCTGGTCCTGGACAGGGATTTTAATACACATATAGCTTCAGAAATTCGGGTCTGAATTTATGGGCGTGACAAGTTGGTATCAGAGCCAATTTCAGACCTTAGGAAAAGCCAAATGGAAAAACCTTAGGAGCCCTCTCGAATCTTTCCATATGCATAAGTCCGCTTTTGGAGTCGTTTCGGGAAAATGGGGTTTGTTTCCTCGGGATTGGGAAGAATTTTGACTCTTTTTCAAAACAAAAATTTTTGAAAACCAGGTTTGAAGGGATTTTGAAGCTAAAATTTGAAAAAAAAATTATTTGCACTCTTATTCGACCATCAGTCGGGATTTTTTCAGGGAGCAAAGTCCTAAGTCAAGATAGGAGGGTATGGTCGTTGATTTTATACTTAATATAACTAAGCATCTATTTTTAAGCATTACCACATCATCTAGGGGATGTCGTTATAAGTGTTACTTAGCCTCATAAAAATGTTTCTCAAAAATCCTCTTTTTCTCGTTTACTTTACTTGAGTCCTTTACCGTTTATCTAACTTGGATTTGAGCATGCATTGATCCCCTACCTTGTCTTCTCTAGATGGCAGGCCGTCCCGTCAGCCACAACGGTCAGGGTTTGAAGGGATTCATCGCAGAGTTGGCAAGGATGGCCTTGCCAGTAGGCTATCCTGATGCTCCTGAGTACACCGTCGTCTCGCCGTTCGGCAGCGAGTTGCCCCACCATGTATGTCTGGAGATGCACGGGTTCGTCGGCACCAACATCCCAAACATGGTGGTCACTGCTTCGGGAGGTACGGATGACCATGCCTGCCAAGAGGCTGCGTACCTGATGCTGGCCCGGATGAGGGAGATGCATGACTATCATCTCCGCCACTTTGCCTACCGGTACCATCCCCGGCGCCTGAAGTTCATCAGCGGTCAACTCCTCCCAATCTGCAGAAGGGGAGAACGACACCACCTTCTCTCACATGAGGACTCTGATTGAAGGGCTGGACAAGATGCACGCAGATCTTCACATGGCAGCAAAGGCCCTAAATGACCAGAAGATCCTAAGGATCAAGAGCTTGAAGGATGAAGTGGATCGTCTCAAGAGAGAAATCGCCAGCCTTAAGGGACTTCCACCTCCCAACATCCTTTGAATCAGGATCACGCCTCGGAAGAACACCAAGGCCCCGATGCGGATGCAGCTGGCGCACAGGGTTCCCCTTCCTGCACCGCCACCTTCCCCAGTTCCCGCCCCAATGCCTGATCCTACTCCTGCTCTGGTCCCTGCGTCGAGCAGAGAAGGATGGATCTCTGTGTCCAGCAGCAACAAAGGCAGTAGCAGCGGCAACTCCAAGAGCCTCGGGAGAAAAGAAGAGTTAGCAAGCTCTCAAAGCCGCTCGAAGGAAAAGGAAGACGGGAACTCCCAAGGGAGTGGTTTTGACTCCACTGACCGTGGAAGCCGCTCTGACCCCTAGAGTGTCGCCACCCTTAGTTTACCGCTTTCCTAGTTTTCATGTTTGTTTAGTTGTTGTGTGTTAGGAGTGTTGTGCATGGGTAGTGGTCAACCTGTATCAAGTGTGGGTATGGGTTGTCTAGTTAAGGATGTTGAGTGTGTTTTAAGTGTTTTAATAAAGAACAGATCAAAACAAGTAATAAAGATCAGCTTCTCTGTCCAATCTGTTTTACTCCTTCTCCCGCCTTGTTTGTTTCGCCCCTTCAGATGGTGAACACCAGGAACGACAGTGCCAACACCAGCGCTGAGTCAGCTGAGAACAACACTAGAACCAATGTCAACAACCCACCTCCTCCACCCGAGAACATCACTTTGGCTCAAGTCTTAGCCAATCAGACCCAGATGATGGCTGCAATGATGCAACAAATGCAATAGCAGCATCAACAGATGCAGTTGCAAATGATGCAACAGTTTCAACAGCAGAACCAGAATCATCACAACCATTTCGCACCACCACGTCCCCCACAAAACAAACTGTCAGAGTTTGTTCGTGTCCGACCCCCAACTTTCTCCAGCACCACCAAGCCCATGGAGGCTAACGATTGGCTCAATGCTATAGAAAAGAAAATGGACCTACTACAGTGCACGGACCAAGAACGAGTGTCTTTCGCCACCCACCAACTCCAAGGCCTCGCCTCAGCCTGGTGGGACAACTTCTTGGTTACCCGTCGGGCAGATGCACCTGCGGTTACTTGGGCAGAGTTCTGCCACCAATTCCAGAAGGCGCATATCCCCAGAGGGATAGTAACTCAGAAAAAGAGGGAGTTCAGATCCCTGGAGCAAGGCACTCGGACTGTCACCGAGTATCTGCACGAGTTTAATCGCTTAGCGCGATATGCTCCAGAAGACGTACGCACTGACGCCGAGCGTCAAGAAAAGTTCTTGGCTGGGCTGGACGATGAGTTAACAGACAAACTCATCTCCAGAGAATATGTTGACTTCGAGAAGCTAGTCGACAAAGCCATCCGTCAAGAAGATCAACGGAATAAAATGCTGAGAAAATGGAAGGCTACTCAGTTTAAGTCACAACCTCGCAAGGGAATCCCCAACGGCCGCGTTTCACTCCGAGTGGTCAAAGTGGACCTACCACTATGATCGTCCGCCAACATCGCCCATACCATCCCGGGATTTTCCAACCCAGTGGAAGCTGTCCCGGACAACCACAGCGAAACCCAACTCCGCATTCGCCAACGGCGCAGCCGCCACCTTAATCCAAGCCAGTACCGCCAAAGAAGGACTCGGGATTCAAACCTGACAACTGTTTCAACTGTGGAGAACCTGGACATTTCGCAGACAAGTGTCCAAGACCAAAGCGTGCGTCCCGGTTCATCCAGGCAAGAGTGAATCATGCTTTGGCAAAGGAGGCACAGGACGCACCAGATGTCATACTGGGTATGTTCCCTGCGAACTCCTTTAACGCATCAGTCCTGTTTGATTCAGGTGCAACCCATTCTTTCATATCAAAAGCATTAGTGGGGACACATGGGTTGTCGGTACTAAAACTTAAGATACCCATGTGGGTTCAAACTCCCGGGAAACATTTGGACACCTCCCACTTTTGCCCTTCAATGGCAATAGAAATCCAAGGATCCCCCTTTCTAGCCAATCTTATCCTTCTAGAATCAAAAGGCCTGGATGTCATCCTTGGGATGGACTGGCTAACCTGTCATAAAAGCCTGATCGATTGTGCAAGCCGCACGATCACCTTGACCAATGGCGAAGGAAAGAAAGTGATTTACCGCTCCCCTAAACCGTTGCGGGTAGTAGCAAGTCTGAATCGGATCTCGGCTAAGGAGAAACCCAAAGAGAAAGGGAAGGACCAGACGAAGTTAGAAGATATTCCCGTGGTTTGTGAGTACCCGGAATACTTCCCGGAAGACCTAACCATAATGCCACCTGAAAGAGAAATAGAGTTTCGGATTGACCTAGTCCCTGGCACTGCTCCGATCCACAAGAGGCCTTATAGAATGAGAGCCACTGAGTTGGCAGAGGTCAAGAAGCAAGCGGATGAACAGTTACAGAAAGGCTATATCCCCCCGAGCACATCGCCCTGGGGTGCTCCAGTAATATTTGTGGAGAAAAAGGATAAGACCAAGAGGATGTGCATCGACTATCGCGCATTCAACGAGGTCACTATCAAAAACAAGTACCCTCTCCCTAGGATTGACGATCTGTTCGATCAATTAAAGGGAGCAAAGGTGTTCTCAAAGATAGACCTACGGTCAGGCTATCACCAGCTAAGAGTTCGAGAAGAGGACATTCCCAAGACCGCTTTCATCACTCGGTATGGTCTGTACGAGTGTACGGTCATGTCCTTCGGACTTACCAATGCCCCAGCCTTTTTCATGAACTTGATGAACAAAGTGTTCATAGAATTCCTAGACAAGTTCGTCGTGGTGTTCATCGATGACATCTTGATCTACTCCCAGTTGGAAGAGGAACACGAGCACCATCTCCGGTTGGTACTCGAAAAGTTAAGAGACCACCAGCTCTACGCTAAGTTTAGCAAATGTGCTTTCTGGTTGAAGGAAGTGCAATTCCTCGGACATATCATGAATGCCCAAGGAGTCGCAGTGAATCCTTCCAATGTGGAAGCAGTAACCAAATGGACTCCACCAAAAACCGTCACCCAAATCAAGAGTTTTCTAGGACTTGCGGGATATTACCGTCGGTTCATCGAGAACTTCTCAAAGATTGCCAAGCCATTGACGTAGTTGTTAAAGAAGGATGAAAAGTTTATATGGACTACCGAGCGTAACCAGAGTTTGAAACTCTCAAGAGAAAACTGGTGTCCGCATCCGTATTGATCTTGCCAGATCAAACCAAGGATTTCCAAGTCTATTGCGACGCATCTCGCCAAGGGTTAGGTTGTGTGTTCATGCAAGAAGGAAAAGTGGTCGCTTATGCTTCTCGCCAGTTGAGACCTCATGAGTCTAACTACCCAACACATGACTTGGAACTAGCAGCAGTCGTCCATGCTTTGAAAATATGGCAACATTACCTCGTCGGTAATCGATGTGAAATATATACGGATCATAAGAGCCTGAAATACATTTTCACCCAACCAGATTTGAACCTCCGTCAGCGAAGGTGGTTGGAGTTGATCAAGGATTATGATCTAAGTATACACTATCACCCTGGAAAAGCTAACGTGGTAGCTGATGCTTTGAGCCGAAAGAGTTACTGCAACTCTATTCGCATAGAAGGAAAATGTGAACAATTACAATAGGACCTAGAGCGTCTAAACCTGGGAATTGTCGAACCCGGATTTGTGGCCGCTCTTGAAGCCCAACCTACACTCTTAGACCAAATTCGCATAGCTCAAGCCTCAGATCCCGACATAACTGAGCTTAAGAAGAACATGAGGGTTGGAAAAGCTCGTGACTTCACGGAAGATGAGCACGGAACCATATGGATGGGCAACAGGATATGTGTGCCAAAGGATAAGGAATTGAAAAAGTTAATCCTTACTGAAGCTCATCAGAGTCAGTATTCTATCCACCCGGGAAGTACCAAGATGTACCAGGACCTTAAGGAGAAATTTTGGTGGGTTAGCATGAAAAGAGAAATAGCATAGTGCGTGGCACTGTGCGATGTATGCCAGCGAGTGAAGGTAGAACACCAGAGGCCTGCTAGATTACTACAGCCACTCCAAATCCCGGAATGGAAGTGGGAGGAAATCGGGATGGATTTCATCACCGGTTTACCTTGGACATCGTCAGGACACGATTCTATCTGGGTTATCATCGACCGCCTCACTAAAGTGGCAAACTTCATTCCAGTACACACCACCTATACAGGAAGGAGGTTAGCGGAATTGTACCTTGCAAGGATTATGTGTCTTCATGGGGTACCCAAGAAGATAGTGTCTGATCGTGGTAGTCAGTTCACCTCCAAGTTCTGGCAGAAGCTACAAGAGGAACTTGGCACCCGGTTGAATTTTAGCACAGCCTATCACCCACAAACCGATGGTCAGACGGAGCGTGTAAACTAGGTTTTGGAAGATATGCTGCGAGCTTGTGCTCTGGATTTCGGAGGAGCTTGGGATAAGAGCCTGCCCTATGCGGAGTTCTCCTATAACAACAGTTATCAAGCCAGTTTACAGATGGCACCTTTCGAAGCGCTTTATGGACGAAAGTGTCGTACCTCGCTTTTCTGGGATCAAACGGCAAACATCAGTTGTTTGGGACTGAAGTGTTAAGTGACGCCGAAGAGAAAGTTAGAATCATAAGAGAGAGGCTGAAAGTTGCACAGTCTCATCAGAAAAGTTATGCAGACAACCGCCGCAGAGAGCTAGCTTTAGAAGTCGGAGACTATGTATATCTTCGTGTCATTGGGGGAGTACACCATTCCAAACCAAGGGCAAGTTGGCACCACGCTATGTGGGACCATATCAGATTCAAGAGCGACGAGGTGAAGTAGCATACCAACTCGAATTGCCACCCACCATGGCGGGAATCCATGACGTTTTCCACGTCTCCCAGCTCAAGAAATGTCTGAGAGTACCGGAAGAACAGGCCAGTCCGGATCAAATCGAAATCCAGGAAGATCTGACTTGTGTGGAGAAACCAGCACGTATCCTCGAAACCAATGAGCGAAGAACCCAGAACAAGGTTATCAGGTTCTGCCGAGTTCAATGGACTCATCACTCCGAAGAAGAAGCCACCTGGGAAAGGGAAGATGAGCTAAAGGTCGCTCATCCCTATATGTTCACCAGTACCTCCGAATCTCGGGGTCGAGATTCCGTTTAAGGGGGGTAGGTTTGTAACACCCTGAGGTGTTTTCCCCTTTTAAAAATCCAAAAGAAAATCGTAAAAGAAAATCGTTGGAATTAACTAGAGAGAACAAATAATTTTTAGAAGCCCAATTCTAAATGGAAATGGCATGGTAGAATTTTTTCTTAAATTCTACATGTCAAAAATACACTAACAGGATTTTTAGTGGAATTTTCAGAGCAGTAGAAATAATTTTTAACCAATTAAAATCAAAATCGGAATTAATAAATCCTGAGAAATTCCTTTTTCTCTCTCCTCCCGTCCTTTTCCCGCCCAAACCGGCCTGTGGGCCGTCGGCCCAGCCTTCCGCGCGCCCGTACCTCCCCTCTCCTCGCGGGCCGCGAAGGCCGCGGCCCGTTTAACTCTTGCGCCCGAAATAAGTCCTGCTTTCCCCTCTCCTCCGGGACGCTCACATGTGGGACCCACCTGTCAGATCCGTCCCCGACCTCCGGCCGCCCCGACGCCATTTCCGCCGCCCCGTCCCGCGCGGACCTCGTGCGCCGCCTTCCCGCGCCTCGGGATGCCGCCGCCTTTACTCCCCGCCTCCCGCGGCTTTAACCACCCGGTCACCGCTCCCGCGCCTCCTAATGGTCGGATTTAATCGTCGGCCATTAAACCCCAAATCCCTCCCCCTCTTAACTCGCGACGAATTACTCCCTCTCCCAGCCACCACCGACCCCCCATCCGCTTTAAAAGTCGGCCACCGAGCTCCCCGTCCTCCCCACGCCCTCACCCGAGCTCCTCTCTCTCTCTCTCGCTCTGGCACCGTGCGCGCAAGCTCCCGAGCCCGTCCCCAGTTTTCGGCCGTGATTCCCCGTCGCCCCGAGCTGCCCCGGACCTCGCCACCGTCTCCTTCCTTCTTCCCGGCGCCCGAGCGACCTCGGTCGTCCCTCTCCGTCGCCGCCCGCCGTCTCCCTCACCATCCGCGCAGTCTTCTTCTCCAACTCTGGTGGCACCCGCGGTGAGCTCCCTTCCCACCCTCTCGGTCCGAGCCCGCGTCGTCGATTGCGGGTGTGCGCGGCTCCGCCCGCGCGAGAGCCGCGACACTCTGCTGCCCCGTGCCGCCGCCCGAATGGCACTGACCGGCCTCCAGCCACCGGCCGTCGCCGCTGGCCAACCGCGCCCGCGCCCCTTCCTCTCGGCCGTCCGATCGGCTTCGACCGATCAGCACTGTCTGTTCCCGCTCGCCCGTGTGGCACGCCACATGGTCGCCACCTTGGCGCCACGTGTGCGCCACGTGGTGCACCGCCTATTCGGCCCCGTGGACCCGGTCCCCCATGGACCGGCGCTCCCGCGGACCGCTGACGTTAGCCCTCGGCTGCTGACATCAGCCCTAGCCGCTGACGCCTCCCCCGGGCTTTATTGCGCAATAAATCAATTAAGGATTTTTCTGTTTTAATAAAAAAACCAGAAAACTTCTAAAAATCATATCTTTTCAATCTGACCTCCGTTTTAGCCCATTCAAATTTCATTAAATTCATAAAAATTCCAAGAATCCATTAAAAATAGTTTTGTTCTCTATTTCAGTAGCTTTTTAGCCTGTTTTGTTGAATTCCTTGTTTGCCGTGTGGATCCTCGTAGTTTCGCCGTTCCGGTTTACTTCGAAGTTGTTGCTGAAGTCCCCCAAGTCGAAGATCAAGGCAAGTCATGCTATATTATTGATCATATTGCTCCCATTTTTTTGCTAAAATATTACTCTATTAAATTGCATGTATTTTATAATGTCATTTCATGGGAAATAGTGCACCATATATTTAGATTATGCCTTAGGTTTGACACTCCAAACCCTTTGACTAAACTTGGGAAAATAATATGATTAGATTCAGGACTAGGTTATGCTTAGCCTAGCTTAGATTCACTAGCTCACTAAATGGGTCATTCTCACTTAATATGTCTCTCCTGGACATCTGTTCGGAAGATTGATAATTAGAGATCTTGGTGAACCGGATTAATAACTAAAATGTGACAAATGGTGGGCTGTGGGTGCTATGGTTTTGGTTAGCGACGCCCATGGCAATTAAGGACCGGTTCACGGGAACCCTTGGGAGAATGACCGTGCAAACCACAAGCCAAAATGGGTAAGGTGGGTCCCGTAGTGTAGCCTCTCCTAGCTGACGAACCCATCGGCAAGGGTGAGCAGGATGGAGTTTCAGTCGACCCCGGTATAAGGGTTGCTGGGCTGCCGAATTCACCGAGGCACTCGGGGGGGCTGCCCACGTCCCATTTTGGCGAAATCTTGGTGGGGTTCGCTTGGTTAGGGGGGGTTCTACGAAAGGTCCTATCACAGCTTCCTTTCCGGGGGTACCATGGTGGTATTCTGGCGCACGGGAGACCGTGTCGTGGGGCTGTGTCTTGTGGGTACAGTTGCACCCCTCTGATCAGAGTAAAACTATTCGAATAGCCGTGCCCGCGGTAATGGGGCGATCGACCGAGCTCACCGTGATTAGTCTCACACTATTTAAAACCCTGATTGATGGAACATGACTAGTATAGGTGGATGGGCTGGGCCTGTCGCAACGTGGGGATAACGTTGGACAGTGTTGGTTTCAAAATGCCTTAATTACTCAAATTACTACTGTTTTGATTGTGTTCAAAATCCTTATTGTTTGGAAAACCCTTGCTGTTTGCGCAAAAGCAAACCTTAGCGAAACCCTTGTCTTCCCTGCATTCATTTCTCTCCCCCTTCCGGTGTGACTTGCTGAGTACGTGGAAGTACTCATCCTTGTCTCTTCACCAGAACCTCAGCAAGAAGCTGAAGAAGAAGACGAAGTTGAGTAGGCTTTGTCCTACACTCTGGAAGATGCCGGTGGAGTGGTCAGTGTCAAGCTTAGGCTTAGGCTCCTTTTTCCTTTTTCCGCTGCTCTTTTGTAATCTTTTTGTAATATTTCTAAGACGTGGAACTGTAATACCAACAATTGTCGTATGTGTACCTTGGCTGGTCCTGGACAGGGATTTAATACACATATAGCTTTGGAAATTCGGGTCTAAAATTCCGAGTGTGACAATGGTGTTCACTCGTCAGGAGAGGAGCTTCTGTTGGCGTCCACTCTCCAAGGTCTCCTCGCCTCCGAGGATCATACTTACGGTGTGGGTTGGTTCCTGGAAGCCGTCTTCCCGTTGATGATCTTCTTTCTGGCGCTTCGGGTCTGCACTCCTCCCTTTCCGTGGCCTTGGGCGTCGGGGGTTCTGAGCATCCCGAGCCATGTGGTCCTAGAGGATGTAGCACTATCGGATGGTCTGGTTACCTTTCGGGTGGAGGAAACATAGCTTGTCCAATGCCTCCCTGAATGATTCACCCGAGGGCTCTTCCCTTGAGCCTGGCCTCTCGATGGCCGCGACTTCCGGAGTCAGCTTGCACTTCATCTCGTCTCGTCGAGCCCGCGGAAGAGGTCAGCGGTCCGGTCTTCTTGGCGAGCGACGTTCGGGATTCGCCCGCTCCTTGCCTTGGGACTCCCTTGGGAGGTGGGATTCGGGAGCGACCATCTCGTGTCGTTCGGCATCCTCGACAATGGTGATCACTTCAATCGAGATGGTTGGCTTCATCCGAACAGGGAAGCGAAACAATTCGGAGGGCTTCCGAAGGCCCTCGGAGAAAATGTGCATGACATCTTCGTTGGTAATGCTCACAACCGTGTTGCGGCGCTCCGAGAAGCATCAGATGTAGTCCCGGATAGACTCGCTAGCCCCCTGCTGGACCTGGTGGAGGTCGTAGCAGGTGGCCAGACGCTGCCAAGTGCCATGGTAGTTGGCAACGAAAGCATCGTAGAGATCATCCCAAGAATCGATGGAGTTCTCGGGGAGGCCTGCGAGCTAGTTAATGGCAGTCGGTGCCAGCATGACCAGGAGGTAGTTTGCCATAACGTTGGCATCGCCATTTGCAGCTCGAACAGCTGTATAGTACAACTGGAGCCACATGGTAGGGTCGATCTTGCTGTCGTAGGGGTCGATCCCCATTGGACAGAAACCTTTGGGCCACGTGACCCGCCGAAGTTTGGCGGTGAAGGCGGCAAAGCCATCATGTCGGGGCATGACGTCGAGAGCTCCATCAGGAGGTCCATGCATCTAGTCGTACTCGTCCCGGTGCCACATCTCCTAGTGCCTCCGATCGGCGGCGTGCCGCTTGAAAACATTGCGGGCGTCAACCCTTTGTGTGATTATCTCACGTAGATCTCCCGTGTATGAGCTCCCTTGGTGCTCAGCTGTGCGAGCGCTCCTGGAGGCTGGAGCGACGGGTCAGGCCACCCGAGGCGGCCCTGGTCTTCGTGGCTGCATCCTTAACAGGACATGGGGTGGCCGACTGACCAGCACTCCGCTGCGGCCACGATCTCGTGCACCGAGCACTCCGGGAGGGGCTTACAGACGGGCCCGAGATGTTGAGCTGCGCAGCGGCTGCCTGGGTCATGGCCATGGCCTTTCGGACCTCCGGAGAGTCAGGAAGACCATTGAGCGCATGTTCGATGGTGACCAAGTTGGCCACGGGCGTCCGGAAGACCTGGTGTCCCTCGAACTCCATGTCTAAGTTGGACTCCAAGCGTCGAGGCTGGATGTGGGGTTGACGGGCCTGCTCGCGCCGCGCGACTCGCCCCGCGTGATGGTAACGGCGCACGTTGCTATGGGCATCGGACTCCTGAGAGCCCGTGGCCTCATCGTCGGACACCACTTCCGCCATCATGACAAAGTTGGTGGGCCAGCGGTTGCCAGGAATAAACACTGGGCCACGGGGCCGCCCAGCCGACGTCGTGCGAGGAAGAGAGGTATGGCGGGCGATCTTGCCGGGAATCACTGCGCCAGCAGGCGTGGAAGTACATCCATCAGCATGTGAGGGCGAAGCAGGAAACCCTCGCGGCGAGGAAGCGGAACACGCGGAGTAGAGCCGATTAGGATGCTTGACCTGAGTCCACGCGCCATCCGCCCTCTGGGCTGCCACGTGGGCAGCCGGGGGCCCAGGCTGCCAAACCCTGGTGGTCGTGCGGGTCTTGAGGGCTGAGTCCACCAGGCGCAAAGCCGTGCACCTAAGCCCCGTCACCGCGCACTGTGGCGCGACCGCACGCCCCAGCTCATCGGAGGCCGCCTGAGAGAGAGAGTGAGGCGATAGAAGTTGTCGGTGCAGAACACCAGGGTGCCAAAGACGAAGGTCGTCCCGACGAGAACGACAAAGTCGATGGGGAAGGAAACCGCCATCGAATCACCTATGACAAAGAACAGCGCCCCTATCTGGAGCGCTAACTGTCGATGGGTTGGTCGACAGTCCTCAAAGGGGTGCCCAAAGAGGTGAAAGAGAATGGTAGAGAAGCTGTCCCCCGACGGATCCAATGGTCGACTCGAGTCTTGAGACGAGCCAAAGAGCAAAGACAGAGGGAGTTATACTGGTTCAGCCCTCCTGAAGGATAATAGGCTTACGTCCAGTGTTCTTTGTTGGGGTGTGTGATGAACAAGAGTTACAAGGAGAAGTTCTTGGGGATTGGAACAAGCTGGCCAATAACTGAGAATGAAAATGCTAGAGTTCGATCGAAATGTCTCCCTCCTCTCCTCGGCCCCCTCGCTCTGTCCTCCCTTTTATAGTTCAAGGGGGGAGCAGTTACAGGAGAACTTGGGGGCCAATGAAGCTATGTTTAACGTGATAAAAGATGAGTATAACAATATCTGAAAAGGTACAAAATGGTTTGCTAGGTCCTACACTCCATGGGCATCTTGTGCTCTCTTTCTCTTGCCTTGGGATCCCTCTTCCACCTGAGACGCCTGTACTATGTTAGCGGTGACGTTAGTCTCTGCCGGGTTGTCCCTTATCCCTTCCTTCTTGCGCGCTAACTCTCGTCCTGAGGATGGTCGAGGTCGGGCTGCAGTTGTCGGGGTCGAGAGAGGAAAAACAAGGTCAGACTTGGAGAAAGGTCGAGACGTTCGACCCCACAGAGGGGGGTTGAGCCAACGACCACGTCTCGAGGACTCTCGGTTTTGACTTCAACTAGACATAGATTCTTGTCCATAGGGTATCCCGGGGTGACATCCCCCACACAAATAGACAAGCATATTACCTTGACTAACTCTAATATGTGTACAAGCATATTGACAAATTTCAGCAAGTCATCTCCATTCCTAGATATAACAACAAACTAATGCTATCGAATAAGTCGGCCACCAGGACCTAGAAGTGGCTACTGATTTCATCACCAATAATCTTTATGAGAGACCTCATGAAAAGTAGTAGCCATTAAAAGACTCTAAACAAGCCTAACTTCATAAATATCAAAAGGACATAAACATATGACAAACTCTCTAAAAACTTACTTAGGAACACAAACGAACAAGAAACATTTCCCTCGTGGCCTCACCTTTAGCGAGGATGCTGAAGGCGGTGGAGGAAAAAGGAGAGTCTACAAACCAGTGGTAGAAGTCCTTATATAGTTTCTCTACAAGTTAAAAGACGAATGTGAGTGCTAAATTGACCTAAGATATAAGATATGATATAATCATAGATGCATTAAAAATCTAAACTATGGGTAAAAGAGACCGAGGAAGAGGGAGAGAATAAAAAAAGACAGTAGATTATATTTTTAGGTAGTACCATTATATTATATTATATTATATATATATATATAAAGCTAAGAGCACGAACTTTTCAACATGTACTAAGACTGTATATTATTAGCTCATAAACACAAGTGCTAAAAAATTAAATTTTGAAAGCGTAAAGTGAGTTGCCTGTCATTGAATTCTGAATATATATTTTTAAGTACTTGAACTTGTTGACAAGTATGTCATTCTGATCTTAATTTGCCATGACCCCTCAATGATCGTATGCGACGTGTCACACAGACATTTCGATCTCAAATTTTTTTCTCTTTTTTTTCCCTCTATATTTTCTTATTTTATCTTTTTTTCCACACGAACATGAAGAAAGAAAAAGAAGAGAAGAAGAGAGAAAGAAATGAGTTAACATTCATGTGTTCTTGTCACATAAGCACCATGAAAAGAAGAAAAAAAGGAGAAGAGATAAATAAAACGAGTTAACACCCATACTTCGAGTACACGAAAAATATATTTTGAGAGTTTCAAGATCTAGATAACACAAACGAATAAGTTTAGGGACCGGCCATCCATTTACTTATTTTGAAATGAGTTACTTTTAAAGTTTTTTATCATAGTTTATGTTCGGATATTAGCTTTTAAACCGTTTAACGCTTAATAACATATATAAAATATTATGTAGAAATTATTTTTATTTGCTTCTTTTATTTCTCTTTATGGAGTCGCAGCTCATCAAACGATAAAAGCCCTCGAGATCGACGATTTAGCAGTAGCTTTCTTGCCGAAGGCCCAGATGGCCATAGGATAGAATTCAATTTTTGCAAGCAAAAATAACCCATAGGGAGCCAGGTGTACCCAGACTACCGTAGCCAACAAAGACGCAACCACCGCCCCAACCCTTCGAGAATCCACCTCTCGTCGCCTCTCCTCCTCACCTCTCCGCCGCCGTCCTCCGTTTCCTCCTCCCGCACAGATTCCGCAGTCGCACTCCGTCTCCAACTCGCCCGCGACCCCCGCCCTCCCCGCTCTATAAATCCGCCGCCCTCCCCGCAAGCAAAAACCCCACCGCGCAAGCCAAGAACCGATCCCAATCCAACCCAACCTCATCCCGACGCCGCCAGCGATGATCCTCCGCATCCGCAGCCGCGACGGCACGGACCGCATCACCGTGCCGGACCCGGCCACCGCCACCGTCGCCGACCTGCAGCGCCTCATCGCGGCGCGCGTCACCGTCCCCGTCCCGCTCCAGCGCCTCTCCCTCGACCCGGCGCTCCTCCTCCCTCCTCCGCCTCCGCCGCCCTGCTCTCCAACCCAGCCGCGCCGCTCTCCTCGCTGCGCCTCTCCAATGGCTCCTTCGTCTACCTCTCCTACCCGCCCGACGCCCGCTCCTCCCAGCCGCCTCCCCCCAAGGCCCTCTCCGCCGCCGGCTCCTTCGGCAAGAAGATGACCATGGACGACCTCATCGCGCGCCAGATCCGCGTCACCCGCCAGGAGGCCCCGCTCTGTGCCGCCGCCTCCTTCGACCGCGACGCCGCCAACGCCTTCCAGCTCTACGTCGCCGAGTCGCTTGCCTTCGCCACCAAGCGTGCGGGCTTCCTCTACGGCCGCGTCGACGCCGACACCAAGGGGGTGTTCGTCGATTTCATCTACGAGCCACCGCAGGTCGGCACCGAGGACGTTGTCCAGCTCATGCGGGACGCGCAGGAGGAGGCCAACGTCGACGCCATCGCCGAGGGCCTCGGGATGCGCCGCGTCGGCTTGGTGTTCACACAGGCAGTCGGGAGAAAGACTAGTGATACTGGCGAGTACACCATGTCCAACCGCGAGGTGCTTCAGGCCACCGAGCTGCAGGCGGAGGGCGGGATCCCGGAGTGGGTCACCGCCATAGTCAAGCTCGAGGTGGGGGATGATGGCTCCGGTGATGTGCACTTCGAGGCATTCCAGATGAGTGAGATTTGTGTGAAACTGTTGAAGGATGGTGTGCTGGATACGGAGATTGGGGACAAAGACGATCCCCGTCTGTCGAAGATGCGGAAAGAGGTGGTGGCTGGGGGAAAGGATACTATGGAGGTGGACAATGACTTCTTCCTGGTGCCTGTCAAGATCTCTGATCACCAGGTATTCTTTCCTACTTTGTTGCATAGTATAAACTCAGTTTGTTAAATAAGTTTGCTTCCTACAACGTAGCAATATTAAGGTGAAAACCAACACGCATGAACAAAATTTCACTAGACTGGGTAGCATGTTTGAAACCTTGAATCATCAGGTGATCTGAGTGGGTGCTCGTTTTAGTAATTTGATGTAAAGCTGACAATGAAACATAAAGGTCAGCGAACAAGGTAGATGTGCCTCATGAATTATAAATAAAAATTTCCCAATACAAAAGAAAAATTACAACCTTTGTGTTATCCACTAAATAGTAGAGTGCTTATTTGCATGCAATCAATTAATTCATGACATATTTATTTTCTGCAAAGTCATTATGTTTCTTTTAATTTTGTGATTCAAACTTTGTAGAGGGCCTTCTGCACTATCTTGGAAAACTGAATCTCTAGGTGTAAAGGCATTATATATGAGTTCTGTTCAGTGTTAGTAAACAGCCATCCACAAATTATTCATAATTCTAGTAACAATAGATCCACTTTTGAGAAGTAATTGGCCACTATATTGTTAGAAAAGGAGTATGTGTAGAAAAATTCAGGCATTTTGGCACATTTATTGAAGACCTACAGATTTAAGTAACTGTTTCAAGAACCTAAAGATATAGTTACTCTTATGTTTCATAGAGCCACAAGTTTTTAACTACTTGTTCAAACCACTTGCAGACACACATAAAGGCCTGTTCTATGACATGCAGCACACATTTTTGTTACTTGGCATGGAACAGGACAAAGCCTTGTGTTTGTCAGGAAGTGTTGCTAAAATGTTGTAGCTGTTGCAAACTTAGCAACGAGACCTGTGGCTATTTGATAGATATGCCAAAACAGCTATAGTGTCTGTGAAATTTACTCTAAAAAAGAGCATCTTATTTCCATGATGCATCCTAGTTCATAGAGCAGATCTAGATGAGAATGAATCTATGAATGACAATTCTTGATATCTATGCAACTGATATCGTGGATTTGATGTGATTCCATTTAGTTTACTTCAAGAGGGAGAATCAACGGGTGATTTTTAGTTCTTATATGATGCAACCCAGCTACCCTGTGCTACTCTTTTTAGTTAAGAATAAAAGGCATAATTGTACCAAGGAGAACAACAACAGGGTTGTTGAGGGCACCCCAGCCTAACTTTGTTTCTTCCTTTTGCTTTTGTTCTAGTTGTTCTAGTTCATGTTTAGTCCTGGGGGTCCTCTTGCTAATTTTAAGCATTCTAGGCATTCAAGATTGGGTGCCTTCAATGATCGTATTGTTGCTTTCCTTGTACTGGTTTCTCTTTTGTTCTTAATAAAATTTGACCGGCATTCCGTTGTTGGCCTGGTCAAAAAAAAGAAAGAGCTACTGATGTACCAACTGTATGTGCCCTTATAGTGTATTTAGTGTAAAACATTTCTTGTGTATATGGAATAGGCCAGGGTGATGTCATGTATGTCGTGCATCTGACGTGCTAGGTGTGAAAAGTTCTTTTTTTTAAAAAAAAATTATAGGTCCTAAGAATAGAAGGTTTCTTTTATAGTGGCATGCTTCTAGGGAAGAATTCGATGGCAGTGTTCTGAGGCCTTGGATGGTGCTAGAGTGCATCAAAGATAACTATTCTGATCTTTTTGTATAGAACAAGATCTGGCATGTACTGCTCTAGCACTGACACAGAAATAATTCCTGTGTAGAACAAGTCTGAAGCTTACCTATAGAATAAAGGGGAAACTGATATTTTGACCTAGAATACACTAATAGTTCTTTTTCTCAGATATTCCATGGATCTACTTTGAAAAGAATATAAGAATCTCCATCTTAACATTACCTTTTTATCTTTGAAAAGTTCTAATAATACAATACCTTTTTATCCAGTATTTGATTCCCTATGTGGAAAGAAAACGTGGCAATCACAATACAACCTATATCCGAATCTATCCTTTGTTATCACTTATAGAAATTTATGATTAGACTATTGGAATAACTTGAGCTTCATGTAAGATCATCTATATTGACTTACCTTTACTTATCATCAGGCATTCTAAGACCTAGGTGATGATCATGTACATTAAACTTTAAACACTTAAAATCGGGGGTAAGCTTCTATCTTTCTTGTTTGCTGACAAACGAAAATACGTCTAATTTTGACTGTACAGTCCTTGCATCAAGCCAATATGCACCTGGCTCTACATGCTTAGTGAAACTGTTGTGTTTCATTAATTAGTTGGACAATTTCCCATGCACTTGATTGTGGAAGTTAAATTGTAGTGTTGCGTCTGTATTTCCTAAACAAGCCACCTATATTTGTTCATCATGATGTACTGGGCCCGTGATTAGAGTGGAAGGGATCAGCTTCTTAATCAACTATTATTTCATCTTTTGATGTGCATACTAGAAACTAGCGGATTATAATCAGATAACTGTGAATGTGGTAGCGATGCATTGTAGATCTGGTTGATTTGTGTTCTGGTGCGTAGATCAATCTTCGTATGCACAATCTCTTCATTTACTGCTTTGGTGATTACTCATTGTGGGTTGTCAATTTGTTTAATCAAGAACCTTTTCTATTTAGACTAAACATGGCCATTATTCTTTTATTTCGAAATACACCTGATTTCAGGATAATTGAGGTTTCAAAATGGTGGTGACTCTTCTTTTTAACATTGTGTCTCCAAGAAAAGTAAATGGTTTGTTTTCTAAAAAAACTGCATGTCTCGCATAATTCCACCCAGGGAACAGGGAAATGATTCAACACTCTGCTGTCATTTAAGTTTTTTTTAAAAACTAAAAAAGAAAGATGCAGAGGAGCTTGGCATCGAATCAATAGAGAAGAAATATCCACACCCCCCACCAACTGAGCTTGCGTCATTTGCTCTTCTACCATTTTAGTCGATTATATGCTACCATTCTATCCATAAAGATATGTTAGTTAACATCCTATTTATTTTGTGTATATAGGGTCCACTTTCAACCGGCTTTCCTATCGAAAACCGTGGAAACCCTGTAGCAATGAGCGCTCTCAAGAGCCACCTGGATCGTGCTAAGCATCTGCCATTTGTTAAGCGGATCTCGGACTTCCACCTTCTCCTCCAGGTTGCTGCTTTCCTAGACATAAAAGCAGATGTTCCTGCCCTCACCGCTTGCGTAAAGAACCAGAGCGTGGTGCCTGAAGGCTACCAACTGCTAATCGAGTCATTGGCTGGTGCCTGAAGTCTACCAGCTGCTGATCGAGTCGTTGGTCGGTCAGGCATAATTAATCTCTGGAAGCAAAACACCTGGTCCTTTTAATTTACTGCCATATATCATGTGTAACTTATGGTTCTCTGGTGTGTAAAAAAGTCTTGATCAATTCATAGTCGCTTAACTTTGCGCAACATCGTTCTTTATGTGATGCTGAAGCTGTGTCTCCTGCAATTACTGAAGCTGACTCTTTCAGAGTTTCTTGGAGTTGGAAGGTTGCATTACGCTGAGTTTGGAAGAGGGACAATTGATAATATTGCATGGCTAGGGCAAAATCCTGTTAATATGTGAAAGTGCCATGTGTACCTTTGCTCGTCATGCAAAGCTTTTTTTTTTTTTGTTTGGATCATCGTCATGCAAAGCTTTAGTTGAATACAGTAATTTCTTGTGGTGGTGTTGCTGGATTAATCTGCATCTTATGGCCTTCCCTGGGAGGCCCAAGCCTGGCATGTATCTGGCCTAAAATGATGTGGGCCAGTGGGGATTGGTTCTTCAAAATGGGCGCTTTTAGAGCATATCTCTATTAATTTTAATAATACATAATTTTATATAGGTTTTTTTATTTTTGTTAACTCTTCATCTCTGAGTTTTTTCTGTCTTCTTATAGCTAAGCGTGTACAGAAAAAAATTTCTGTCTTCTTATAGCTAAGCGTGTACAGCGAATCTATTGAATAATGTCAACATAAATATTAATTTTTTTACGTAGGCTTTTTTAATCTATTGAATAATGTCAACATAAATATTAATTTTTTTGCGTAGGTTATTTTTTAATCTATTGAATAATGTCAACACAAATATCAATTTTGCATAGGCTATTCAAACCAGGATTATATAATTTTTATACAACAGCCTTTGAAGATGCTCTCTCGATCTCGTGGGGTTTGGGGGCTTTGATGGAGTAGTTATCTATGTTGTTTTGGCTGCTGAAAATAATATAATAGTAGCATGTAGATGAGGGAGAGCAAAAATCTCAGTACCTCGTTCGTTGTAAAAGAAGAAATATCTTTGAAATCGTTATTTTGCGAATGTCCGTTCCAAGCGAATGGATTCAAAACTCGCATGAGTGTCACAACATCTGCTAACAAGCCCCATCGATAAGGCCCATCGATAAGGGTTCTAGTATGGGGTTGGGGTTGTGGTTGTGGATGGCTGAAGGGAAAGGAAGGGGAAGTGGAGGGAGAGGTCTGGACTCGAGAGGGATGATAAAGGATGAGGGTGTAGGATGGGCTAGAGGGAGGGAAAATTAGTGAGGAGAGGTGTAGGTTTAAAGGGATGGCGGAGAATGTGAGCCTCGTGTGTTTAAGCTATATACTATCCGTTTCAAAAAAATCTAAACTAAAAACTGGATATGACGTAAGATATAACATAGTATAATGAAAAAAAAATCCAAGCTAAAAACTGAATATGAGTATAGTACAATGAAAATTTAGATAGTTTTATTCAAATTCATATTAGTTACATCACATCCAAAGATTTTATTTAGAATGGAGGGAGTATATCTTTTGCCCTATGTCACTACAAACAATGTTGGATTTCAAGAATAAATATGTCTCTACATCTTTTTTTTAATAAGGGATCTTCTGTTAAGCAATAAAATATATCTATATAATCTGTAATCTTTATATATTTGTTGTACGTAGCTCGTGGGCATTAATTTTACTATATTCAACACATAACAATGATTAGGATACAACAACTAGTAATGGTTGTGCGGATGCAGCGATGCATGTTTGCATCGTAAGAGCTTAGATAATGATAATAAGCCAAGCGATCGATCGATGGATCGAGCCGAGCGGCTACGAGTTGACGGCGTTGCACCTCTTCCTGATCTGGCCGGCGGCGCCGGTGAGCACGCCGATCTGGCCCATGCGCTTGATGGAGTTCTTGAAGTGGTCGAGGAAGACGCCGGGGTTCTGCAGCTTGTCGATGAGCGCGGCGGCGCGGCCGTCGGTGAGCAGCGTGGCGTCGGAGATGAACATCCCCTGCCGCGCCTTGAGGTTCACGAAGTAGTGGCTGTCGAACGACGCGCTGCTCCCGGGGTCCATCGGCACCACCGTCGAGTTGTCGTTCGGGTCCTGCTGGTTACGCCTGCACTGCCCCTGCACTTGCACACACACAAGTTGTAGTAGTTACATATTTTTCTATGTTTTTTTTTGCAGTTACTGATCTTCTGAATTTTGCAAGACATGATGACATTAAATTACTGCATAGATTAGCCACTACTCCACTAATTAACAAGTTAATTACCTGGAGGAATCTGGCGTAGGATGGGTTGAGGGACGGGTCGACGTCGCTGGGGTTGTTCTTGCCGGTGAAGTTGAAGAGCCTAGAGCTGAAAAGGTTGCAGTGCCCGATTCCGATCGTGTGCCCGCCTGTATTAATCGATCAGAGTTCGACTAAACAAAATTAGTCATAGTATATATTTTGTTTTGGTCTTGATCCACACGATCCAAACAAAAAAATTCATAGATCGAACGAAGCATTTTACATATTCATACGCTAAATTGCTCCACCTTACATGTTTTTACCATCAGTTCCAAAATTAAAATTGACTAGTTTCAATTAGTTTTGAAATATTAACACTGTGACTCATATTTTAGGACTAAGGAGCGAAGAGAATATGTATAAAATTGTGTAATTCTATTAAATAGACCAATCTCTATGAGTTTATGTCCAGTGACACGATCCATACGAACTACATTCATGGTCCCCTGGTTATATGAAAGAATTAAACATTCATGTTTGTTTTGATTTTTTTTATCTGACCATGTTTGATTTTTTTTAATTCCTGAAGCTGCTGTCTTGACTGGGATTACATTCCTATGGATTTCTTTTATCTACCGAATTGAAGCTAAATCTATCCAATCTGGTGGTTGCATCTTCGTACTGTTTGGCTCACATGCGCATTAACCGGACGTGCATGTGGCCTGTGGTGAAGTTTAATTAATTCTTTGCTCATCACCGACAATTATGTCATTTTCAGCTGGCCTATTGCAATCAAGCGGTTGTTTTCACACTACGGAAACAGTTGTTGTCTTCAATCAACATGCTTCAATTCAAATCCATGCAACTGTGCACATGGATGACTTTTTGTTTCTTGTTTTTGTATTTCTTTAGAAATCTTATGGTACTTGAACTAAAGGTATCTAGATTTATGAAAAAGAATTAGTATCCACCGATATCGAATTTTACAACTAGAAAATAATATTTTTTTATCTTTACAAGGATGGTATTTTTTTGCCTTAAGAAATGTCAAAGTAGAATTTTTCTTGAGAAATGTCGTGGACTAGGTCACTAGGACAACTTGGTAAACACGGTACAGGTTAATACTACTACTAGGCAGATATAATTCAACAAAAGTTGACACTAATTAAATAATTTTGATACTGCTGAAATGATAAATCAAGAAATCAACCCCAATGATTAGCTGTCCCTGTAATAAACCATGCTTTGTTGTCTCCCTCAAAAAAAATTCATGCTTTGTTGTCTAATTTTGGATAGCGTAATCATCTTGGACTTAGCTATTGAGTTTGTTCAAGTTAAGATGTGATAGGGAGAGTACCGGTACTGTTGTTTTATTCTTCTTTCGTGTGTGTCGTCGTGTTTTGGCCGAGTTCATCAATTTTGTTGAGAAAACGGATGCTTTCATGTACTTAAGGAAATGGCCATTATCTAAGAAAATAATTAGTCCCCAATACTTCTTCAGTGATGCTGCGCTGTGTACCTGAAAGGACGACGAGGTCCTGGAGGCCGAGGTCCTTGGCGGAGAAGTTGGCGAGGAGGATGGGGAAGGTGGAGGTCGGCGCCGGGATGTTGGCGAGCGCCTCCTGGTCGCTGGACACCGTGCCGTCGCGCCTCCCTGTCTCCACCTCCCACAGGTTCCTCCTGTACTGGTACGACACCGAGTCCCGCGCCGCCAGCGCCACGATGTCCGCGCACGACACCACCCCGGGGCACTCCCGCTCCACCGCCGCCTTCACCTCCTCGATCACCTCGAACCCCGCCAGCGACAGGTTCGGTGCCGCGTCCTTCTCCGCCGTGTTGCTCGCCGAGTCCAGCAGCACCGACGCGTCACACCCCTTCATATACATATCCATTTAATTACACACATCAACACAATTATATATATATATTAAAATATTGAATAGAAATCCGGTCTCTATATCACTCAAACAAACACAATGTATCAACACAATGATAGCTGGTTTTGTACTAGTGATATGATATAAAGGCCCGTGTATATATGGATGGTATATATGTGCGTACCCTGACGAAGCAGTCGTGGAAGAACATGCGGAGGAACTTTGCGGCGAGCTCCGGGTTGCCGGCGACGCGGTTCCACACCACCCGCTGCGCGATCTCCTCCGCCTTGGGGCAGCTCTTCTTGTAGAACCCCTTCTTCAGCCCGGCTGCCTGCGCCGCCGCAATGCCGCTGCAGCAGCCGAAGACCGCCACCACCACGGCGGCGGCGATCAAGCATATCAAACCCTTATTATTGCCTCCCTGCATGATGCTAGGTAGCTTATAGCTAACAGCTATCACTCAATTATTTTGCTCTCCTCTCAATGCTGAGTAGTGACCGGCCGTGAGCTCTATCTAGCTAGCTTGCCGAGTTAATTTATATCGACTCGCCGGCTATATATATAGCCAACCGATGTATGTGCAAGTGTATATATCTATATACTTGTACGCCGGGTACTAATACATCATTACATTAATTGCCCATACATACAAGTTGTTGATGATGTGTCTTGATGATATATAAAAAAATACAGTTTTGCTATTTGTTAATCGTCTATTTTTTTTATCCGTCAATCACTTGAACTTGCACAGACATGGCCTAAGTTTACAAAATATAGAACAGTACTTTAGTATGAATGTGTCGTATTTTTTTATTGGCAATTATCAACTCAAATCAAATGTATAATTTCTAAATTTAGGATAGAACATAAATTTGTTTGTTTCACCACAATTTAGATACATATATCTGGATATGTTGGAATTATACGTGGGTCTTTGGTCCACGGGAAGAATAATCTCTAGAAAAAAATATCAAAAGGGCCACCGGCCTCGTAGGAGACATGCATATAAAATCACCTTACAAGAGTGAGTTCTCTTCTAACCAATAGAGTAACGTGCATGTAATATGCACACGCTCGTCTCGCCTCCTTATGCTTGGGCAAGCGCCAGGTTATACGCGTGCATGAACCATCAAAATTAATTTCCCTTGAGCAAACGAGGCTTCCTTTTACAGTTTTATTTTGTTGCATCAACGAATTAGCCTTTGTTTTTTCGAAACTAAGGACTACTTGTTGTTTATTCACTATGACTCGTCATCCTTTATATTCGGACACCATGCATCGTCGTCAACATCCAGAACCCATGCGTCGTATGGATGGTGCATGTGCTGCGCCTCCTCTAAAACAAAACCATCAGTACATTTCGACTATGTTCATGTATTTGATCTATTCACATCTAGTGCTGTGGTATACATGTCTAGATCATATACATGTGAGATGGCTCTATTGATATACTCCTTTCATCCTAAAATATATAATATCGTTGACTTTTCACATAAAATTTGATCATTTGTCTTATTAAAAAGTTGTATAAATATCATTTATTTTGTTATGACTTGTTTATCATCAAATAATATAAAATCTTAATGTTGATGTAGAATAGTGCTGCCACACCTTGAGTACATTATGTGCAGAGGGCAAAACCAGGATTTATGTATTAGGGGGGCTGGCTATGAGACCGAAAGAACTATCTAGCGACAAGGGGAATGGCAACGGGGATACATGGTTATCGTCTTGTCACGATGATCAATTACCAGAGCAGAGCAAAGAACGAAAACTCACACGTCACGATTCACATCGATGGTTTGCCAGCTCGGCACCTACGGAGTGGTAGACTTGGTCTTGTTTACTCAGTCCTTGTTGCATGGCATGGTGGGAGTCTTGGACACTCAGTTAGAGGATGTCGCCACGACAAAGAGACCAAGTGACAAGGCCTCTCGTGTACATCAACCCATGAAAAAAATAAAAGAAGAGAATTGAGCAGTACTCATGTATTTTGTTGTCTTTTATTCGATCTTGTCCTTAACTATGAGCTCCTAGTACTAGACTGATGGACTTGTATATGAATATATCCATTTGCAAATCTATAGGACTTGGAAATATTTCAACATAAATTTTCAAAAGAAAATATTTCTACACTTATATACTCACATGTATAAATCAATCAAGAAAAGAAAAATTGAGAAGCTTGTGGTGCTTTAGTAGTACTGAGGCTAGGAGCTAGTCACTTGGGCATGCACATGGTGATTACACCAGTGACAAGCTAGTAATTACATACCTACTTACAAAATTGATTAGCTAAACTATGTGTCTCTGTCAGGTAGAGGAGGAGGGTGTTGGCAACATCGGGATGAGGGGTGCCAGGGCTAGCCCGGCACTCCCGGTGGCTTCGCCACTGGTTATGTGAAACCTATGACGACATCTGGAGATGCGTCACCATAGAGAGCGGGTAGATGCCACCAAACAAACACCTGTGAGGGACCCTGTCAGGGTGAACACACGCCGATTTGTCTTAGGTTCAGCAGGCCAGCTAGGACGTCCTCTAACACTGTGGAGATAAGAGATGACGAGCAATTGGGGGATTTGAGGAGAATAGACTTTCGGATAGGTAGTAAGAAGGAGGAAGATGTAGAATATAGATGGTTTGGGTGATAAATTAATTTTTATGATTGATTGATTGTTCTTTCACTCGGCCTTAGCCCCCTTGTATTTTATAGGAGGGATGGATTTACTTCCCAGGGTCTTTTCCATGTACAGTTAGGTTTAAAAACCAATTAGGACTCTAAAATCTCAGGCCAAAGCAAGAAAACTCATGAACTGATAAATCGGACTCTGTCGGTCTGACTGGCCCAATGGCAGTGGTCAGACAGGTCTCACATGGCAAGTCCGGGTCCTTTCTAAATTTTTTTCATGTTTTCCTATTCTTACTCTAGGTGTCAAATTTGGATGCTAACACATGCCCCCTGCCTTTTTCGTGAACATGTGAACCAAAAAGCACTAAGCATGGGGTTATCTAAGGACGATAAGGATGATATCCACTAATATCGGTCATACATGCCTCTAAGTCTTATGTGTTCAATGATGACACAAGAATACTACGAGAGGCCCCTCTTGTTCAAATTGTGTTTTACTTTGCTTTGGCGTCCACTCTTGTCTCACCTCTTTCTTGTGTTGATTCTTTTGTGACCGATTCTTTACTCTCAACCGGCTATTAGATGAGTGCACTTGATTATTCAAAATCGGTCGTTGTGGCAATGCTCATAATGGATATTAATATGGTATATAAGTAGGCATCATCCACGTACCATTGAAGCTCCATGGTGCATACCAAGGGTAATACCATGAAGAAGAAGAAGTAGGTTGTTGGTGGTCCATCCTCGCTCGTCTCTACCTTGCTTGGTATGTGATATTGATTTCCTTGGCCGTTGCTTAACCCTTTGCTTGTCACCTTTTGTAATCTTCGGTTTGTCATCTCTTAGGACCTTTTATCTTGTTGTCTTTCCCCCCGAGCGTTGAGTCGATATGATCTTGGTATTCTCCTTGAAATCGGGGTTTTTCTTCTTCCCCATGCACCTCAATGGTATTCATTGGAACATGTTCTTTATCTATTGGCATACCCATAAATTTCAATCATCTTTCATCAATGGCTGATTGGCTTTGTCTTTTGAATATGTTACAACCATTAGTGGCATGAGAATCTGAATTGTGCCACTTAATATGCACACCGTTTTAACTCTTTAGGTGGTGGTATAACATGGACTTGCGACAATTCGATTTGCTTATGCTCTAACAAATAATCAAAGATCTCATCGCATTTGGTCACATCAAATGTGAATTTTGTTTTCTTATGTCAATTTTTAGGAATAATTGGCTTAAGGGTAGAGCAAACGAATGGTTCAGACTTAGATGTCCTACCCCTTTCGGTTGTATGCACATTAACCATCTTATCGTCCGAGATATAACTCATCAACTATATTGTCATGGTGACGATCATACTTAACATTTTGTGAGATCTCAGCTTCTTTTGCTTGACTTTCTTGAGCCAAATGTTTTTTAATTCTAGTATCTATGCCCAACATGTTTATCATAACTTGGACAATCTCGTCACTAAGGCTTTTGGGTTTTGGACGTGTACTAGTCATAGGATTATTAGGAACGACCGATATAGGAGCCGATCCTAAAAGACTCGTCGACTGTGGTCTAATCAGTGTTGGCCCTCCCGGTCGGACCGACCACCACATCCGGTTTGACCGACAATGTTGCAATAGTCTGGCTGATCGCTACTATCAGTCTGACCCGCGGTGATGCAGCGGTCTGACCGACGTACTGTGCCATAGAGACAAATTTAAGTTCTACCATATTGAGGGGATTGTAGCTACTTTTCATTTGCCAATCTTGTTGCATACATATATATATATATATATATATATAGGAGGTATCATGTAAGCCGATGAAACACCATATATGTGCTCGCTATTATATGAAATAGATGTAGTACCTAGCAGTCAACTATTTAGCCAATTATCTAGTTCGTTTACGTGAGCATCTATGTTTTTTCAAAGGAAGAACTAAATGAGGTAAACCGATAGACGAGCAATATCAGCCCCATCTACTATTTCGTGACATGAGAAGCAAGAATATGGGTATTGCTATAATCACTTGTCACTTTAGATATGGCGTAGATGGGCAATGAGAATTTTTGCTGTTTGATGACGCCTTGCCTCATTTTTTGATAGCATGAAGCCATCTTTCGCAATGGATTTTCAAAGTGAGCTTCAAGTTCTAGGCGATCGACCTTCGGCAACTCTCCATAATCCATGGTCATGATGTTGTCTTGATCAAGATCAGTGCGAGAGCCCATGGTGGAGAACTAGGATTTTGGCTTTAGTAACTGAAATTGTCCCCACGGAGTCACCAAAAATATGTGTTGATGTAGAATCGTGCTGCCACGCCTTGAGCATGTTATGTGTAACTCACAGTGGCATCCAAAGATGGGTCGCCATAGGAAATGGATAGATTTTGTCCAACAAACATCCGGGAGGTACCCTGTTAAGGTGAACATGTGTCGGTTTGTTCTAGGCTCGGTAAGCCGGGTCCTTTCTAAATTTAACTATGTTTTTTCTATTTTTACTATAGGTGCTAATTAAAATTGAATGCTAGCACTTAACTTCTATATTTTTATATATTTATACTAAATTTTTAAATAAGTCAAATAGTCAAGTAAAAAATTAATGACATCATACATTTAATTAAATTACATGTCTAGCGTACCCACATGCGCTTAATTATATTTCCAAACAGGATATAGTAGCCCAGCTAAGCTAACTCCACAACGATGCAAGTCGCCGGCAAAATTCTTGCCTTATTTTTTATGCGAGTGTTGAGCGTCTGCAGATCTTTGTCACGGGATTAATGTGAGCGGATGTCAGATTACAGATAGATCCTGACTTTATCAGCAGGGCTGGCAACCACCGGCCCGAGCTATTAAGGGGGATCATCATGATACGATGTCAACGTTTCAACGTCTCCCGTCTCCTACGCAAGAATCTGTTAATAGTACGTGGTAGTGTTTTTTTAATTAAGATATGAATTTTTTCATAATGTCTGTTAACACGTTTTTAAATGATTAAACAATATATTTCGTATAAATTGCTTTATAGTTCTTTTAAAATATCAAATAAATCTATTTTTAAATTTATAATAATTAAAAATCAATTAATCATATACTAATGATTTTTTTTCTAACTTTATCTCCATCCTCATTAAAGTTAAACACCACGCTTATTCCCGTTAATCTGAACGTACACGGGGAACATGCTGGCCTTCAAGTCCACTATAATTAATTTAGGTGTTGAAAGAAAATGATCACAATAATTAAATTCAATATCTACTTTGCATTGTCAGAATTTACGTTGTACTTTGTACAATAGTAGTACTAATTAACAGGTGCCTCTCAGATTTCAACGGGGATTGTAAGTGCTGTCTGTACGATATTATGTTAGTTTTATATGGGCCCCACCTTTTGGTTTTAGGGTCAATTTTACCTAATCTCTTGAAGAGATAACTATTTTCAAATCAAATTTCATTTAGGATTTTCAGATTCTCAAATCCCATTTGGTGTCTTAGGGCAGTGCGGGGTTTTTGAGTTTTTGGCCGCTTCTTTGGTGTTAATTAGCCATTTGCATTAGTAAGGTTGGAGATATAACCACGTACTTCCTTCGTTTAAAAAAGCTTCTAATTTTAAATTTAAACATAGAACAAGTCCAAATTCAATGGTTTTAGAGATGGTCAGGCTAAGCCTGAAGGTGGGGAGGGGCGAGAGGGGTGGCCGCTCTGGACCCTCATAGAAATCAGGGCCCCTCGAGTAGTATCAGTACACATGATGTTCCCAAGTCCATCGCGTCGCATGATTGCATCCACCGTGACGCCGAATAGGCCATCACGACTCCACGCCAATTGAATCACCACAACCGAGCTCCTCCTTCCTGTTCATTGCTAGCATCAAGTGATCAATCCCTTCCCGGCAGTCACAGCTGCCTACAAAGCTCCGATGTATTATTACCATCATTCCTCAATCTCTTATGATCCACTCTCGCTTCTTAATTTATTTTGTATATATATAGTCTTACAGAGTGAGTCGGCTTTCATTCCTTTCTATTCTTATCATTTTATCGATGCTAAATTAAATGGTTAAACGAGAAGAAATTGCTAGATGTTTTCATAAAAAATTATGAATATTAATACTATCATCAATGATTTCATGTCTAAAAATGTGTTAATAAAATTATAAAAAATATTTATGAAGTTTTTCATATAAATATATCTTTTGAATACATAGATAATATTTCATATATGTATATATATTACTATAAAATTTTTATATGTGGTATTAAATGTCATGTTTATAATTTTGTCTTAAGCCACCAAAATCTTGGGACCGGCCGTAGAGATGGAGGGAGTATCTATTATTTTTAAGATGGAATACACACGGTAATTAACTGAAAAAACGTTGAACCCTAGCTCAGAAATAGTTACTGTCCCGTTCTGCAACAAGTTCATTTTTGTACATGAATTTAGATATAGGTTATCTTTAATTAGATTCATATATGAAGTGAATTTATTTCGGATGGAGGAAGTACAAGTTACAATCTCGCTGAAATTTGCAAGGCACCTGAAATGCTATAGAAACAAGTTGATTTAAAAAGTTAACAATAAAGAAGCGATCACTTTGTGATGTATATGTATTTAGGGACCGAGCCAAAGCAGAAATACCGGTGGTGTCAGAGGGACACAAATAACTTCTAGCATGGGCCATGTGGAACCCTTCTATTTTATAACAGGTGACACAAGTAGGTCTTGACTTGTGACGCTAGCAGGTGAGTTGCATTGAGCATTGCCTAAATGGATTAGGGCCTGTTTAGTTCCTACCGTACGCTTGCTATATAGGTGTATGTGCCTGAGAAAAAGTGGTGCATGAAGGTTCCCTGAAATCTTGATGATTTTTTTCCTGATGAGGCTTACCCGATTTGGTTTTTGTTTTCTTGAAGAACTAAGGCTAAACCTGCCTGAGAAATAAAACAATGTGGGTTAAGGAAAAAAGTATTTTATTGGTTCCATTAGCTGAAAACTAAGTTACTGCAACCAAACCGCAGGCAAGTTCTCTTAGGCCAGGCGAGTGGGAAGATCTCTCGCCGCAGCAATCAAACAAACAAGCTTGTCTCCGATCATGCATGTTTTTCCATAGATAGCAACCAACGATAAGTTTGTCCATGTTGAATATTTCATTGTATTTTAATATATTAATATATTACATTGATATTATTTTTATGAGGTATATATAAAGGTATATATGAGATAGGGATTTAGAGTGTAAGATAAGTTAAAATGAATTTATCTCTAAGATTATATCTCTATTACTCTATGTTATCTCTGTAACTTTATCTATAAAACATTATCTCATCTCTATAATTTAATTTAACTCTTATCTTTAACCATATACACATTCTTATCTTTAACCATATACACATGTACTTTTAACACTCTATATAAACTAGACACAAATAATACAACAAAAAATATAAGACATGTAGCAACTCTATATTATGATATCCTTGACGCCTTACCCATAAAAATCTTCAAAATCCAATCTGATTTGCGTCTTTGTCCTAATGGCCTTACCTGAGGAGCGAACCATCACAAATTTCCCTAATCTCCAATAATGGCTTCGGTGGGAGCTTATGATTTCTCGAGATTTTGAACCTTGAGGATTATTCTTTATTGGTCTAGAGCATTATGGTCTAAAGCATTCTTTAATTATATTATTTTATGTTTATATAAATTTTTTTAATAAAACGAATGATAAAAGTTAATAAGATCATATATTAAAAAACGGAGGTAGTAATTTTTCACCAATTAGGTGAGAATCACGAATATGTATGGTTGGACCTTTAAAAAAAGAAAATTAACTTTTTTATACTTAAACGGTAAGAAAGGCCTGCATTTAATATATTAAAAGCAAAATGAAAAGCTTGGAGAGAGTGGCACGACTCGGTATGACAAGAATCATTGTTGAAACAGATGCAGCCAACCTGAAACGAGCAATTACATCGGAAGCTATGGATCACAGCCTCGACGGAGCACTGTTCAAGCATATTAGGGCATTTTTGAGTAATTCTTTTGATCAGTTTATTGTCTCTATTTGTACTGTAACCTGTAATAAGGTGGCTGATTGTCTGGCCTCCTTCGGTGCTGTTGTCGTGGCCTCTGGTTCATCATGTTTTTTGAGCCGAGACATGGAGTTTTTAGCTGGTTTAGTCTTTGCCTCTTTGACGATTCGCCTGGAACTACTGTACTGAACCTTTTTTCCGTGTAAAAAAATAAAAATAAGTATATTGAAAACTTTGATTTCCCTTTGCCGCCTAGCACTAATTTCTTTTACTTTCCATACGGCCTATGTTCAAAGCCGTGATCTTTGACAAGAGTTGACCATATTGATACCATCTAACGAAAATTCTTAGATCCGGCCGGCCGTCTGTAATAATATACGTTACTACATTAGCATGCTTTCACTGTTAGGGTAGTCCCGATTTACAACCTTATATTAGTATCGAGTTACAAACCGAGATCACGATAACGGAAAACCGAGACTAAAAATAATATTTAGTTCTAGACGCCAGCAAAAACTCTTTTTTGTTTTTTTATTTTTTTCTTGCCAAAATTAAATTCACATTTCAAATTAACATCCTTAAATCGATGCTCCCGACATCCTCATATCAAATGAACATAGATATTACAAATTCACATATAACATCAGAGATCAAATTCGAGTGAACATCACAAAATTTTTTTAAAAAAATTCACAGCGGGTGCCGCGCGCATTTTCGAGATGCCACTGGGCCACGCGCATCTCTGAGCCGCCGCCAGGCCCACACGCATCTCCGAGCCGCCGCCAGGCCCACGTGCATCTCCAGGCCGGCGCCATCTTCTCCCCTCCCACCACCGTCATGAGAGGGAGCTGATAGAGGGAGCTGATAAAGGGAGAGAGAGGGCTCTGCACGAAGAGAGAGAGCTAAGAGAGGGAGAGGGCTCGCAGCCATCGTCGGCGGGAGCGCGCCGTGAAACATGGGCCGCCGCCCACCGATAGAGAAGGGAATGGGGAGGAGGGATGGAAGAGGCATGCGGCTCGGTGCTAAGTCAGTGCGGGAGGTGCGCGGGGAGGGGTGGAGGAGACAAGGAGATAAGGACACGTGCGGGGAGGCGTGCGGCTCGGCATTTTTTGATTTTTTTTATCTTTCCTTCCGGTTGATATAAACAACCATGACTAAAGTGTTGAAGATTTTTTTATCGGGACTAAAAGTGACCTTTTGTTTCGATTGATAACACCAACCAGGACTAAAACCATAAAGTCCTGTTGTATTTTTAACCGAGACTAAAAATATTTTTAGTCTCGATTTCTATTAACTTTAAAACTATTGTAAATTTTGATAGATAGATTATGAATGTTGACAGATAGATTAAAGACCACTGGTACTATATGCTTTGCACCTGCGTCACTTTCTCGTGCACGTGTGACGTACATTGTCTCGCCCTTGTGGCCACGCATGTATAAGAATCTATCAAACCAGCGACGTAGCGAAGGGCGGTGTCTGCTTGTTGCTGTTGACTGTGTTGCAGGCGTCGGATGGTGGTCTGGTCGACAAAGCGATCGAACCGTTTGTTCTTAACTCTAGTACAGTACCCGGAGTCGAGAACACCTAGCAAGCTAGCCATCCAGTTGTACGTCATCAGGCTAAACTTTAATTGGTAGATAGCCGGTGAGACAGTGCAGTGCACGTACACGAATCTAAAAGAATAAACTCCAATATATAATGATGTTGTTCGTGTGGACCAAAGGAGTGAATCAGTGGTCGATCGGACGGTGGTTGTGTGTAATTGTGTGTTGGCCCAGCAGCCACGAGGCTAAGCTAAAGGCATGACTTGTGGTTGAAGCTAGTTGTATGCTTAATGCATGGTACGGTTTAATTAGTTAACTGCTCGAATGTGATTGATATGCTTTCGTGCTTTTGCCTTAGTTTCAGGCGCGTTGTCCATGCACATACGTGTCACACTCGCACTACTCGATCGATCGCTTAGGACGACGGATGTACACATGATCGATTAGTAGTAGTACGTGTCGGCAAGTTGTCCTGCCTCTCGATCGATCGTCACGCTCGCTCTTCCAACTACTAAATAGTTGTTTTTCCATAAACATGTTAACGACGCTCTTATCCTACCTGACACGTTGAATTGGTATTGATCCAATATCCTCAGTCCCCTATGTGACGCTCCAGGGCAATTATAGTAAAAAAAATAAAAGAACTTAATGAAACCTATGTGTCAGTGATAATTTTTATTATAAAAATTAAAAGAATATACAGAACCCACATACCAGTCAAATAAAAAAATAAAAGTAAAGTGAGACCCACTTCCTCCACCACAACCCTCACCTCTCTCTTCCTCGTGACGGTGGCCTAGTGTATGGTGAAGCCTATCTATGCGATAACGACTTCTGCACCTGCTGTCACCAAAGCGACAGATCGAACCGATGATCGGGGATCGAGAATGCCGATTCAACATTGGCGCCCACGCTCGACAAGGCCAGCGGCTATGTGACACTTATGCTTGAGAAGGTAGAGAGGAGGATAAAGAGCGGTTCATGGTGTGGCCCGTCATGATCTGGACAGCTTGATCTCTTCGAGCAATAGGTGAGCTTAGGTGCTATGAGTGGCCAGGTCGACCTCTTGGAGGAACCGGATCAGCGTGGAGCGGTGCGTCGTGTAGCCAGAGGCCATGGCATCGTTCTCTTTTGGCTCACTCCTCGATACGCCACTGTTACTCCTTTAGTCCCCCCAGATTGTTCTCCTACCAATTGTTGGTGAGGGTGGCGGTGGTAGCGGTTTGGTGGTGATGCCATCCAAGGCCTAGCAGAAGTCGAGGATAGTGACATGGCGGCGGTGAAGGTCCCTAATGAGAGACGCAAGCGGTGAAGCGGGGAAGCTCCTTGGCCACGGCATGAGGCAGCGGGTACGAGGGGAGGAATGAAGGAGGCACGTGCACAGTGCTCCCATCGAGCTCGATCACTGGTCATTGGGAGGCAGCGGAGATGGCGAGGATGTGGTGGCCACGAGCATTGAGAGGCAGGAGCTCGAGCACGCCATCTCGCCAATCTTGCTAGAGAAGCACGAGGAGGTGGTGGTCACCGAAGAACGAGCTAGAGCTCACCGTAAATCTGGGGGAGAAGTCATCGATGCAGTCGCCCACCAAATCAATACAATCGCTCCTTTCCTCATCACCATGCATTGTCCTCATTGGCCACTGCTGCCGCCTAGGTCATCATCATCGCTTCAGGCCGCCATCGCCTGTCTCGTCCGCGTCCGTGCTAGTGCTATGTAGGCTGCCTTAGAGGGTGTAGGAGAGAGAGAGAGAGAGCAGAAAGGGCATGGAGAGTTGGAGGAAGAAGACGGGGTTGACTGACATATGGTCCTGTTATTTTTAGCTTAAACCATCCACTACTGGAGAAAGCCACACTAGTCCCGGTTCATAACCCTCAGTACTTCCGGTTGTCAAACCGGGACTACGAATCCGGGACTAGAGATGGACAACCTCTAGTTCCGGTTAAATAACCGGGACTAGAGATGCATCTTTAGTCCCAGTTTAAGCCACCAACCGAGACTAAATATGGCGGAGCCACGTGACCGGCTCCGTCATCTTTAGTCCCGGTTGGTGGCTCCAACTGGGACTAAAGATGGCGCATCCGGCCATGTGGCCCCGTCATCTTTAGTCCCGGTTGATGTCATCAACCGGGACTAAAGATTTTTTATATTTTTTTAATTTTCTTCTTTCTCCAACAGTGCTACATACTACATATTACACACATATATTATATATTACACATATACATAATTTACACATATTTATACATATATATATATTATATAATATATATGTATAAATATATAAGTTACACACATATAAATGAACTTAGGAAAGGAAATATATACATGTAATATATTACCAAAAAATTGACACATATGTACAATATCCACATATATTTCGTATGTTACAAAACATTGTCTATTTTGTGGATCCGGTGGTTAAGTTACTTAAATTAAAATAGAATTCTCCCGTGGGATCAATAATCTGCTCGTTTATAAATCCCATCAATTCTTCCTAAGCGGCTTGTATGAAAGTCTCGTGGGGGAGGTTGTCTCTTACTCGCATAAGCTGTCATTAATTCGATCAAACGAGAAATAAATATATGAAGTGAATAAGAAATCGAGACGTAATGTATTAATGGCTATTATACATACATCTATATCGTCAATAGTTGTGACATCGGTCACAAAGCGGTGAATATAGTCGCAGACGTAGTATCCGCATAAGTTGGTGCCCTGCGACTGTTTTGCACACTAAAGGAGAAATGACGACAGATTTAATATACATTTCATATTTTAGAACAAAGTAATAATTCAAAACAACTTTGGAGCATGTTACTCACTGAAAAGTTCATCCTCACGGAGATCTTATCTTTCCAATTTCCGCGAACATCAGCCCGAAGCCGTTCCCATGCCCTAAGTGCAGTTGAAAGTTAGCTAGTAATTATCCGAGAACCGCATATATGCAATAGCAAGTAAGATGGCATTACCTATCTAGCAGTTCAAATATATTTGCGTACGTGGACTCTGGTTTATCCATTGAGTCAAAGACATGGATCCGCGAGTTATCTATGTCAATTACTAACAGAACCCAGTAGAATCTACAAATTGGTTTAGATGACACATATGAAAATTTATGTATGCACACGGGATTGAAATCGGTACGGAAGGAAGAAAATACTTACCCAGTGTTGTAGGGCAGAAGGATAAACGACCGGAAGTGGTTTATCACCAGCGCCTTGTAAATGTTGTCCAGTGTTGGATCAGGAAAATGATCAACCAATACGCCGTTGATTTTGCGTGGATCCATGAATCCATGTTTGGTACAGTCGTGCATGTTGTAGTATTGGATCGCCATTCTACAACAGTTAAAAAGAATTTTAGTTAGCTAAATACAAGAAGGTAAGAAACGAAATAACAGAACGATACTTACAGAGCCCGCGTGGCTAGAAGTGAGACGTCGAGGGCATCAAGCTGGTACAGGTCGAATATGTCTTCGAATCGGATATAGAAGTCGTCACCTCCATCAACGAAATAGTCCTGTGAATATTTGCCCGTTACCATCTCTCCACCCTTGCTGGATTCTTGCATGTACCACTTGTGGAAGCGGTACATCTGTGTTGGTAGCTTTTTCACTTGATCCGGCTTTACAAGAGGCTTTCCAAGTTTGAACTTATATTTCAGCGGAGCCTTCGCCAGGGGAGCACGGCCGTGTAATTGATCCATTGAAATTTCAGCAGATTCCATAAATTGTCTTAAGTCTGCTCAGACATTTGGAACACTGAACTGGGGTACATCTTTGCCTGTTCTCTTCGCCTTGACAGCAGCCTTCCGAATAGTCCTGTCGTAGTCGGACTGCAGTTGAGGTTATGGTTTAGGCTGTGGCGTTAGGTACGTCTTCTTGAAGAAGTTCTTGGTCTCCTTGGGGATTTCAGGAGTCTTCTCAGGAGACTTCTTTCTGAATTGGGCCTTGACTTCAGCTTGGACGGCCTCGTTCAGCTCCTCTGGAGTCATGTTGTACGCCGTTTTCTTTGGGGCTGGCGGGAGCGGGTCAAGTTTAGGCCTTTTGCTTCTTGGTCCACTGCTGGTTGACCTTGATCGCGTGGCTCGAGATGTTGTCCGTTTAGGAGTCGGTGCTCGTTGTGGCGACGGAGGAGTCTGAGAAGGCGGTGGAGTTGGGGACAACCGTTTAGGAGTCGATGCTCGTGGAGGTGACGCAGGAGGCGGAGGAGGCGGAGGAGGCGGAGGAGGCGGAGGAGGTGAAGGAGGCGGAGGAGACGGCCCATGTGGAGGAGGAGGAGACAGCCCACGTAGAGACGGAGGAGGCGGAGGAGACGACCCACATGGAGGCGGAGGAGACGGCCCACGTCCGGGGAATATTATGAAGATCTTCCTCCAGAGAAATATTCCGTGAGCTATTTCTCCTAGCGTCAACTCCCCGTCTCCTCCGGGGATATCCAGCTCGAGACCTTCATAGCCGCGTTCCACCTGTTCAATTTCAACTTTCGAGTACGCAGGTGGAATGGGCCGGGAGTAGTAGGTGCCGTCTCGGTCTACTGGAATGGCCATGCCCGACGCGACCTGTTTGAGAAGATTGTTTATTAGTTAGTAATGAACATTGATTGACAAGTTATTCAAGGAAATATACGTACAACATAAAAGTACGAACATACCTTTATTGTTATGTTCTTTAGCGGAATGTGCAACTCACATGGGGTCCGCTGTATGATGTCATCAACGGGGCATGACGGACCCAGTTCAGCTTGTGTGGCCAAATTGCCTTCATTTCCAGTTGAAGCGCAGCTGCTGTAGTTGAGCGGCTGTTGCTGGATCCTGCTGTTGGCTAACCCAATGGCTCCGGTCCTCTGCCAACCTTACGGTCAGCCTTTCGTCCACAATCTGATCAATCTGCGAGAGCTTCATTTCCATCTCAGCGAACCTCGCATCCTGCTCTCGCTTTGACCTCATTCGGCTCTTGTATGTGTCGACGTCAGCTTGGAACCCGTATTTCCAGGGGACGACGCCTTTTCCTCACATACGCGCCGGGTGCTCTGGGTTTTGGAGGGTGAGCGTTAGCTCGTCCTTCTCTCTGTCGGGCCTGAACGCGCCCGAGGAAGTGGCCTGCAGCGCCTCCTCTAACCTCCGTCCGGCTTCTTGAATTTCATCACCAAAGATAACTGTGCCATCGACGGGATTAAGTGAGCCGCCGTGAGCATAAAACCAGTGCTTTGCTCGTTCCAGCCAGTTGGCTGTGCCTGGAACGATACCTCGCGCTTCAAGGTCGGCTTCCATTTTCTCCGATTTCTCCATTGCTTTCTTATAGCCGCCTGACCTCGAGCTTGTGATGGTATTTCTTTTTAGTTGCATTGGCCTTGTTCTTTTCTATGATAGCTTGTGCTTCTTCCCCAATCTTGTGTTCAACAAAAGCATCCCAATGATCTCTGAGCTTTGAAAACTTGTCAAAGTCAGGGGTCTGGCCCTTCAGGATATATTTCTTGTGTAACTCTTTCTTGTAGTTCCTGAAGAGCTCTGCCATTTTCTTTAACGTCCATTCCTTGACTCTGCCATTTGTATCTTCATTCCCCTCCGCGTTGTAAAACTCTGTTCCTCGTGCGATCTCATTATGGAGAAGCTGTTCCTCGTAACGATCCGCCATTTGATTGTTGTGGGTTGAGGACTTAATCAAAGAATTCTGAAAAAATTATTCGGTTAATACATGTATCAATTATTCAAGAAAATCATGTGTCTACGTAAAAAAAGACAAAAAGAAGTAGATGGATTCAGAATCATAGATTATCTCCATCCTAGAAAAGACTTGTGAAGAAGATCACGTTCTATATTTTCCTTCTTCTCTTTTTTTTCTCTTTGCTAGAACACGACCGACCGACCGTTCATTATATCATTCACGTCCGTGAGTACGATCATCTGGAGGAGAGGAGAGAAAGTGAGGAGAATGATGTGAGGGAGATAAGGAGGAGAGGAATGGAAGTGGAGAGGAAAGGAGAGATAGAGGAAAGGAGACGTCCGTTAGTCCACGTTCGTTCGTCCGTTCGTTCGTTCGTTCATCCGTCCGTCCGTCCGTTCGTTTACGACCGTTTGTTGATTTTATCGTTCTCGTTCGTTCGAAAATACAAAATTCACAATTCACATAAACATTTAAATTTCAAATTTAAATACATATTCAAAATTCAAAATTCTTAACAGTCCATTTACATAAAAATTCATATATTTAAAATACACATACATACAAAATTCATATATTCAAAATACACATATATTCAAAATACACATATATTCAAAATTCATATATTAACATTCACGAGTGTGGCGGCGGCGGCGCGGTGAGGATGCGAAGGCGGCTGCGGGCATGGAGTGGAGGGCGGCGCGCGGCGTTTACGGTTTATGGGCCGGCCGGCTCAGGGGGCCATGGGGAGGGGCACAAGGGGAGTGGGCGGCGTGGGGAGGGGGCGGCGGCGAAGGCGACGGTGGCTGCGGCGGCGGGACGGCGACGACGGCTGTGGCGACGTCGACCGCGACGATGGCGGCGATGGCGATGGCGTCGACGGCGGCCAAACCCTAGCGCATAATGTCGGGAAATCTTTGGGGGCGGCGCGCGAACCTGCGACGGCGACGAAGACGGCGGCGCGGCGGTCCTCCTCCGACGACGGCAGCGGCGAAGACGGCGGAGACGGCGTGCTGCGGCGGCGTCACGGGGCTCGGCGACGGCGACGAAGACGAAGACGATGCAGCCGAAGTGCGAAACGGCTAAGTGTTGGATCCCAGTGAGGCCCTTGCTATATATAGTCACGACATCATTTTTCTCAATTGAAGCCAACAACGGGACAGAAGATACTTTAGTCCCGGTTGGTGGCTTCAACCGAGACTAATAATCATATCTTTTGTACCGGTTTAAGCCACCAACCGGGACTAAAGATGTCTATCCCGGTTGGTGGCTTCAACCGGACTAATGATCATATCGTTGTCCCGGTTGAAGCCACCAACCGAGACTAAAGATTGCGGGGCAGCCACGTGGCGCGGTAGGTGGACATCTTTAGTCCCGGTTGAAGCCACCAACCGGACTAAAGATGTTTTCCCGCACACTAAAATTCACCTCTAGTCCCGGTAAAACAAACCGAGACTAATTATTACAATGCCCTGTTATATTGTATTTTATATTGATATATAATTATAATGTTCATATGTTGATATATTTTATATTCATATATAATTAACATATGTTCATATGTTTATATATAATTAACATGGTGTTTCAAAAAAGATCAATGCCCCTCAATTCGAATGAAGTCAACCCATTGGCATCCGAAGGGGAGTCTTTTCGTGGATAACACCAAGGCTTTGGATGAGATCATAGATCTTGATCGACAAGATCAGGTGGATGGAGAATCTACTACTATGGATAGTACCAAGGTTCCTAATGTAATTATAGATCTTGAAGAAGGTCAAGTGGAAGACATGGATCTTTCGAGATGATGATGTGATTGTCGTAAAAGATGAGCATTTCGATGCTTCTATCCAGTCCCAGGACCGGTGTAGCGTATACGAGACTCTACATGGTGTTTCGGTTGAACTAGATAAAGGTAATGGGCTTGAGAATGGCAGTCGTGCATCAAAAAGTATCCTAGAAAAACATTGAGTGATTATACCAATACTACTACTACCTATGGATCATTGGATGCAGCTGAGACGACAATCGAGCACGGATATGCAGCTGTCATTCGCCGATTAGTAACCAAAGAAATCTCTCTCCTATGGTGGCCGCCGGTGGAGGATGGTGGCGGTGATTCAATAATAGATTCAATATATTTACAATAGATTCAATAATTTACAATAATTTACATAATTTACAATAAATTGAAGATGATAGCAATAAATTTACATCGTCCATACATAAATTTAGCTATGTAACATTTGTCCTCACGTACTTTCTTCGCACAATTATTCCTTCATTATGATCGTTGCGTGAGTAAGGGGTGTTGTCACGCCCGGAAATTTATCCCAAATTTCGACTATTTTATGTATTAAATCCTGTCCAGAATCAACCGGTACATAAAATGACAAATTAATACACGAGATCCAAACGTAAAACAAAACATAAAAATAAAAATACTTACGAAGAGGCACTTAGTCCTCACACCCAAAAACGCAACGGAAAAAAAAGACGACACTAGCGGGGCTTCGCTCCACTCCACAGGCAAACTTAACTGGGGTCTGAGCCTTGGTCTTCTAACTCCATCTTCAACTCAGAAGCACTACACTTCTCAAAGGGGGAAAATCGCAAGACCGAGTACAACCACCGTACTCAACAAGCCACACCGAGAAATGCGGACGTGCAAGGGGAGATAAGAGTGGCTTGGGCTATTTTGCATAAATGCGGTTTACAAACATTTAATTATTTAAAAATAGTAAAATAGTTGAGTAATTAAGGCAATATTAATCTTCCACCGAACAACGTTATCCCCACGTTGAACAGGCCCAACCGTTCCACCCGAACTAAACCAGTTCCATTAAATCAAATTATTCGTAGTAGGACTAATCATAGTGAATCGGTCAATCGCCCATAACCGCGGCACGACTATTCGAATAGTTTTACTCGATCGAGGTGCACAACTTTACCCACAAGACACGATTCCACACATGTTACCATGCCCTGAAGTACCACCATGATACTGCAAAGGGGGAAATCGTGACAAGACCGTTCACATAACTCCCTCTAACCAAGCGATACCACACCAAGGTTTCGCCCCCACTCCCCGCAGGGCAGCGGGCAGCCCCCTCTCGTGCCACGGTGAATCCGGCAGCCGATCAACCCGTAAAACCGGGGCTGACCCAACTCCATCACGCCCACCCTCACTAGGGTACGTCGGCCAGAGGAAAGCTATACTACGGATCCAGCCGTTGCCCAATCTGGCTTGTGGTTTGCACGGTATGTCTTCTAGGGTTTCCCATGAACCGGTCCTTAATTGCCATGGGTGCGACCATCCAAAACCATGCACCCATAGCCCACCATTATGTCATATTTTAGTTGAGATAATTATGACCAATAAGACATGGTCAGGTGTATCGAGCTTGCAGCTCATTAGAGATTAGAATAAAGTGTAATTATCCCATTTAGTGAGCTAGTGGTAGTTAAGCATGGCTAAGCATATAATTCTAGCTAGAATCAACATTAGTGACTAAATCTAGTTAAATTATCACCCAAGGTTAACAAAGGACGGATAACAAGTAAATAAGGCACAAACAAGCAGATAGGTAATCCATCATTTCATGTAATTAGCAAAGCAATGCAATTTTATTTGCAAACATAAAACATTTATAAAATAGGATCAATATGCTTCAAGGGAAGTGTGTCTTGCCTTGCGTCTTCAAGCAAACTACGGGCTCTTTCCTCGCGAGCGCAAACTCCAGAAGCTGCGAAACTACAGCGGCACGCAAAACGAGGAAAAAAACCTAATAAAACCAAATAAACAGTACATAAAAAGTAAATAAACATGTAGAGCTTAATTTTAGATAAATTTTGCAATTTGAATGACCCAATTTGGAGTTCGTATGAAGTAGATATGAATTTTAGAAGTTTTGGACCATTTAAATGAATTGAAATTAAAATAATTTATTACGCAATTATTAATTAATTTTGAACTGGAGAAGGATTGTTTAAGACATCAGCTCCGATCAGTCCACGGATCACAAGGATATGAGTGGCTAGGATTGAACTGGGAACAAAGGATGGGTGGCTCAAATTAAACCGAATAAATCTATAAGGATGAATGGCTTGGATTATTTTGACTGGATTTGACTCAGATCTGACGGTGTAGATTGGATGTGGCTAGGATTGCTGACATAAGACGCCACATCGGCGCCACAGAGGACACGGAGGACGGACATAGAGCTAACGGGGATGGCACGAGGGCTGCCACGTAGGCACGCGGACGGCGGCTCGGGATGGCTCCGGCGACGGTGAAGTGCGACGCGGCAACGACGGACCACGACACTCTGACGGAAATGGAGTTCACTAATGGAGAGAGGACGGTGAGGCGACTCTGACCACTACTTACCCAACGACGAGCAGCGGTGAGAGATGGCCGGCGACGAGATGAAAGCGGCGGCCGAGCTCGGGTTGATGGCGATCAACGGGTTTCCGGTGGCTTTCGGTGGAGGAGAGGTGGAGGACGGGCTTCGGCTTGCTGCTATGATGCCGACGGTGAAGGCGACAACGATTAACAGCGACGGGAACGGCGACGAGGCATGGCCGAAGTGCAAACGGAGGCGGCGACGCACGGGTCCATGGCGACGGTGGCCTTCCGGTGGTGTTTGGCGCAAGGGAACCGGTGGCCAGGCTTCTCCTCACTGCTGCGATGCCGGGGAAGGCAACGGCGCTGATTGGGAGCAGCGAGGCGGCGGGAAAAGGTTGCCGGAGTTGCGGCCGACGGGAAGAGAGTTGGGAACTCACGGGGAAGGTGGCTAGAGCACGGGAAAAACTCGGGAAAAAAGGGGAAACCGAGGAGGAGATCATGAGGGTTCTATTTATAGGCTTGGGAGGGAGAGTCCCGCACCGGGAAGAGAGGATTTGGCGCCGGATTTTTAGGGTTTATCCCGAGCTCATCGGGATAAGAACGGGCCGAAATTCGCGCGATTTAGCACGGGATTGAGGGGATTTCTTGGGGGAAACGTAGAGGAGATCGAGGGAATCCGTTCCCGCAACTAATTTTTGATTTGGGCAAAGGATTAGGCCGGATTTGGTGGAGGAAACAAAGCCACAGTTTTCGGGCACTGTTCGGCACTGTAGCACGGTGGAGGTTGAAGACGCTACTGTAGCAGGGAGGTCAAACAGACTTTTCGGTCCAAACATCCTTTAATTCTTATAAATACTTTCAATGCCTAAATAATTCCAAGAAAAATCCTGAAAATATATGAACACCCAAAGTATTTAATAAAAATATCTCCAGCTCATTTAATTATTAATTTATTTATTTAAATAATTATTGAATTGTTCTTTGTATTATTAAAATTATTTCTCGAGCTCCAAAATTTCACGAAAAATTTCAGAGAGTATTTTAGGGCATAGAGAATATTTCAAAAATATTTCCAGCCATGATTTTTAAAGGAAAATTTAATTTCCTTAATAGGTTCACTTGATTTACTTTGTTTTTCTTTTTATTCAATTTCTAGAAAATAATTTATTAAATGATTTTTATTCCCGAACGAAAATCGGGCTGTGACAGGTGTCCTCATTTGATAGGAGGATACTCGGGTCAACCGCCACCGCGAACGGAGGTTGCCCGTCAAAGCGATCGTAATCTTCGTCGGTTCTATCCTCGACTCCCACGATTTTCCTTTTGCCTGGGAGAACCACGTGGCGCTTTGGCTCGTCGGACCATTTCCCCTTCTTTGATTTGCTAGCGATGTCCTTGATATAAAAACTTGCCGTACATCATTGGCAAGGACGAAAAGGTTCGTCGAGTATCCAACCTTGCTCGGTCGACCGTTGTCATCCCACTTGCATCAATGGTTACGCCTCCACCACTGAGCCTAACCCACTGGCACCGAAACAGAGGGACCTTCAGAGGTCCATAGTCTAGCTCCCATATGTCATCGATGCTGCCGTAATATGTGCTAGCCATACAGTCGTATCCCATATGTCAAACATTATTTCCTTCTCTGCCCTGCTCAGAGTGTAGCTGGCTGGACTTAGGTATTGGGCTCCTTTTTCCTTTGGTTGCGGGTGAAGGCCGTCGCGTTGTGCCATATGTTTCAGATCGTTACGTGCCTCAAGTGTATCTTTTGATTTTCCGTATACACCTAGCAAGCCAAGCAAGTTTACGCAAAGGTTTCTTGGTGAGGTGCATCACGTCGATTGCGTGGCGGACGTCCAAGACTTCCCAGTAGGGCAACTCCCAAAAAATTGACTTCTTCTTCCACATCGCCGCGTGACCACCTTCACTTGCTATAGATTGGTTGTCGGGTCCCTTTCCAAATACTACTTTGAGGTCTTTCACCATGTGAAACACAACCTTTCCGTTGCGATGCTTTGGTTTAGTACGATGGTCTGCCTTTTGATCAAAATGTTTGTCTCTTCTCCGGACAGGGTGGCTTGCAGCAAGAAAGCGACGATGGCCCATGAACACTACCTTCTTACACTGTTTCAGGTACGTACACTCAGTCTCATCCATACAGTGGGTGCAAGCGTTGTACCCCTTGTTTGACTGTCCGGATAGGTTGCCAAGTGCAGGCCAATCATTGATGGTAACAAACAACAACCCTCGTAGGTTAAACTGTTCATGTTTATCTTCATCCCACACGGGAACACCTTTTTTCTTCCACAACAGTTTTAGATCTTCGATCAGCGGTCTCAGGTACACATCGATGTCGTTACCAGGTTGCTTCGGGACTTGAATAATAACCGGCATCTGAATGTACTTTCGCTTCATGCATAGCCAAGGCGGGAGGTTGTAGATACACATCGTCACAGGCCAAGTGCTATGCCCACTGCTCATCTCTCCAAAAGGATTCATGCCCTTCGTGCTTAAGCCGAACCTTAGGTTTCTTGCATCCTCGCCGAAGTATTCAAATGTTCTGTCGATGTTTCGCCACTGTGACCCATCGGCGGGATGTCTTAGCATGCTGTCTTGTTGGCGTTCTTCCGCGTGCTAACGCATCACTCTTGCATGCTCCTTGTTCCTGAACAGACGCTTCAGCTGTGGTATTATAGGAAAATACCACATCACCTTAGCAGGAACCCTTTTCTTCGAGGGCTGTCCGTCAACTTCGCTTGGATCATCTCGTCTGATATTGTATCGAAGTGCTTAACAAACCGGACATGCTTCTAGGTTCTCGTACTCCTCACCACGGTAGAGGATACAATCGTTAGGACATACGTGTATCTTCTGTACCTCCAGTCCTAGAGGGCAGACTAACTTCTTAGGCTCATACGTTGATTTCGGCAATTCGTTTCCCTCTGGAAGAATGTTCTTCACGAGTTTTAGTAACTCGCCAAATGCCTTGTCACTGACACCATTTTGGCCTTTCATTATAAGAATTTCAGCGTGGTACCCAACTTTTTGTGCCCCTGTTCACAGCCTGGGTACAAGGACCTTTTGCGGTCCGTCAACATACGCTTCAATTTCTGTACTTCCTTTACGCCTTCGCAGTCTCCCTGTACGTCGCGCAACATCTGACCAAGGTCATTGGCACCGTCGTTTTCTTCAACATCCTCGCCCGCCTCGCCACTGTATTCTCTTCAAACCCACCGTATTGACCACGATCCTGGAATGTTGTCGTCGTCTTCTTCATCTTCTTCCATTGCAACCTCCACCTCTTCGTGCGATGTCCAACAATTGTAGTGAGGCATGAATCCCGACTAAAACAAGTGGACATAAAGAATTCTTGATGTAGAATACTCCTTCTCGTTTTTGCACTTTTTACATGGACAACGTATGAAACCCTTATGCTTGTTGGTATCGACCACACTCAAAAAATAATGTACGTCTTGAATAAACTGTCTCGACCGTCGATCCGCGTTGTACATCCATTGCCGATCCATCTACATGGAATGCACAAAAATCGTAAGAAAATTCCACGAAATTCAAATCATTTAAATACAATAATTATATATATATAATCAGACAATTATTATATACTAATCCAACATACGTAATGTGTTGTTCTAAAAAATAGAATTATTTTTAAAAGGTCTGATAAACATAAAATTAATTAATTATTTTGCATCTATTTTAAAAGGTCCTTTGTCGTCTATTTTATAACTTTTTGTCCAAAAGATTCTCTCTCATCATTTTTCATAAATATTTTTGAGATAAAATTGTACGGATTAAATTCCTATAAATATTACGTGCTAAGCATACTTTTCTTCCTCTTTATTTTTCTCAACTTTTTTCTCAACATAATATAATGTGCTTAGCAAAATAATTAGTCCAAACAAATTTTCTCTCTCCTCATGTTTAAAAAAAATCTAGAGATGAAAATGTATAGAAAACAACCGTAAAATATGAAGTGCTAAGCATAGATCATAAGAGGAAGAAGTTTCTAACCTTGTAGATAGCAAAGATTTGTGTATTATCACCAAAACAAAATTACAAAAATTTTGTCAGCACCTCCTACGGAGAAAAATTTTGAAGACAAGATTGTAGATGGCTCGGGCTGGAGGAGGAAGAAGGAGTTTAAAAAGGAACCCCATCTTTAGTCCCGGTTGGTGTTTGCAACCGGCACTAAAGATCATCTTTAGTACTGATTGGTGTTACCAACCGGGACTAAAGATGACGGCAGAGGTTGTCAGAATCTGTCAGAGCGCCGGACATTTTTAGTCTCGGTTGATAACACCAACCGGGACAAAATATAACATCCGTAGTCCCGGTTGGTGTTAACAACCGGGACTAAAGATGCCCGACGCTCTGACAACATTTGAACCAGGACTAGAGGTGATCTTTAGTCCTGGTTCGTGACACGAACCGGGACTAAAATTTTTAGAGGGCCGTTGAATTTTTAAATCGAGACTAGAGATCATCTTTAGTCCGGGTGTAACTCAAACCGGGACAACTGTAATTTTTGTCACTTCAACTAATGATGGTTTCTCCAGTAGTGATTATTCTGTGCTGATTGTAATATCATATAGACGTCATGTAGGCTAAAACCACTTGCTAACCAGCGAGAAAGGTCAAATGATCCGGATATAACAGTTGTGAAAGTTATTATACTCGATTTAACGACAGAGGAATGCGAATCAAAATCAGCCCATAGTCGAGGGACACAAATGGACCTTTTCGTTCCTTTTGTCTCCAACTCTCCATCTCTACGCCGTAGCCCACGTCGCCTCCGACCCAAGCCCACCTCAGGTTTCGCATGCCTCAGACCCGCAGCACCTGATACAAGGTCTAAACTGGATCACTCACGCTATCACACGGTTGTAGTACGTGACAAACAAAATGGTAGAGTAACACGGTAACAGGACTCCACTTCAAACTCCGTTTCGTATCAGGTTTACAACTGAAACCAATTTCAGTTCGGGGTCTTGCATCCATCGTGGGCCTCAACCAGATGATTCGCTTCGTAAAAATAGCCGCCGCCACGGACGCCACGCACACCGCACACGCCGCGCCATGGCGATCTGTGCTTCTGTTGCTGACTGCCGCGCAACCCCTCGCTCCACGGCAACGCAACCAACCATCTGCCGGAGACCGACGGTCGAGGTCAAGGACGACGAAGAAGAAGACGGAATGGATGTCGTTCCCCCGGACGACGCCGGCGAGGCGTCCGATCTGTCATCCTCGTCCCAATCCGGCGCGACCGGTTTCCAGGACACGCCGACGGTGGACGAGCTCGTCCTGCGCCACCTGCGCCCGCGCCTCCGCGGCTTCCACTGCGCCGACGGCGACGCCATCGCCATCGGCGTCAGGGACGACCCCTCCGCCGCGGCGCCGCTGGACCTCGTCGCGCGGCACGGCGGTGCCGCCGACCGGCGCCGCGGCGAGGCGTTCTACTTCGTGCGGCGGAGTCGCGGCCGCCGGCCGAACGTGCGGCGGACCGTCGCCGGGGAGGCGGAGGCGGTCCGGGCGGGGTGTGGAAGCACAGCCGGACCGGCTCCGGCAAGTCCGTGACCGATCTCGGCGTCGTCGTGCCGTGGAGAGAGACGTGCCACTGCTTCTACCGCCGCGACGAGGGCGGCCGGCTGAGCACCTTCGAGGGAGGGTGGGTCTTGGGGGAGTACGAGATCACGGAACCCAGTACGTACCGGCGCGCCGACGAGGACGACGACGACGACGAGTACTGGGTTCTTTGCCACGTCAGGAAGACGGCAAGCAAGAAGAGGAAGAGGAAGCGGAAGCTCAGCGACGAGGCCGTGGCTGCAGGGGTTACTGCCGGTACGGTGTCAGGTGGGCTGCCAGCGAATTGATTCGCTAAGCATACCGTAATACCCAGTCAGTGTCAGAGGCCCTGCAATCTAGGGACTTATAGGCCTTCAGCCATTGAGGCGTGTCCTTTAAAAATACAAATCATGTGGATATTCATAGCTATAAATCTTTTTTTACGTAGGATGTATGTATTTGTTGCTGACCATAATCAATTGACATTGTTTTCATCGCACTACGGGAGAAAGTCACACTAGTCATGGTTCGTAACTCTAGTTTCGGTTGTCAAACCGGAACTACGAATCCGAGACTAGAGATGGACTATCTCTAGTCCCGGTTAAATAACCGGGACTAGAGATGCATCTTTAGTCCCGGTTGAAGCCACCAACCGGAACTAAAGGTGGCGGAGCCACGTGGCCGGCTCCACAATTTTTAGTCCCGGTTGGTGACTTAAACCAGAACTAAAGATGTATTTTTTTTAATTTGCCATTTCTCCAGCGGTACTGCTATATATATATTACACATATATTATATTACACATAAATATATAATTTACACACATTTAAATGAACTTAAGAAAAGAAATATACATATATTACCAAAATATGTACAATATTCATACATGTTTCCTAGCTAGCTTATAAAAAATTGCCTCTAATCTACTTTGCTTGTGGTTTAGCTACTAAAACTAATGAAGAACTCCCCTGCGGGATCAACGACCTGCTCGTTAATAAATCCCATCAAATCTTCCTGAGCGGCTTGTATGAAAGTCTCGTGGGGGAGGTCGTCTCTTACTCGCATAAGCTGTCATTAATTAGAATAAACGAAAAATAAATATATGAAGTGAATAAGAAATCGAGACGTAATGTATGAATTGGTGTTATACATACATCTAGATCATTGATAGTTTTGACTTTGGTCACAAAGCGGTGAATGTAGTCGCAGACGTAATATCCACATAGGTTGGTGCCCTGCGACTGGTTTGCACACTAAAAGACAAACGACGAAAGATTTAATATGTATTTCATATTTTAGAACATAATAATGATTCAACTCAAATTAGGAACAGGCATGTTACTCATTGGAAACTTCATTCGCACAGAGAGCTTATCTTTCCAATTTCCATGAACATTGCCCCGAAATCGTTCCCATGCCCTACGTGCAGTTGAAAGTTAGCACATAATTATCCGAGAACCGTATATATGCAATAGAAAGTAAGACGGCATTACCTGTTAAACAGTTCAAATATGTGGGAGTACGTGGACTCTGTTTTATCCATTGAGTCAAAGACATGGATCTTCGACTGACCCATGTCAAGTACTAACAGAATCCAGTGGAATCTGTAAATTGGTTTAAGATGACACATATTAAACTTTATGTATGCACGGGATTGAAATTGGTCGGAAAGAAAGAAAAAACTTACGCAGTATTATAGGGTAGAAGGATGAAGGACCGGAAGGGTTGCTTGACAAGCGCGTTGTATATGTTGTCCACGGTGTCATTAGGAAACTGATCAACCAATGGGCCGTTGATTTTGCGTGGATCCATGAATCCATACTTGGTGCATTTGTGCTTGTTGCAGTATTAGATTGCCATTCTACAACGGTTAAAAAGAATTTTAGTCAGCTAAATTCAAGGAGGTAAGAAACGAAATAACCGGGCGATACTTAGAAAACCCGTGCGGTTAGAAGTGGGACGTCGAGGGCATCAAGTTGGTACAGGTCGAATATATCTTCGAATCAGATATAGAGGTAGTCATATCCATCGAAGAAGTAGTCAATTGAATATTTGCATGTTATCATGTCTTCACCCTTGCTAAATCGTTGCATGTACCACTGATGGAAGCGATACATCTGAGTTGGAAGCCTTTTCATGAGATCCGGCTTGATGAGAGGCTTTTCAAGGTTGAACTTGTATTTAAGCAGAGCCTTTGCCAGGGGTGCACGCCTGTGTAATTGATCCATATTAATTCCAGCTTCTTGCATGAATTGTCTTAAATCAGGTCTAATATTTGGAATCATGCTGAACTCCATAGGCTTCTGTGGCTGCATGCCAAGCTGCGGTACATCTTTGCTCGCTTTCTTCGCCATGCTTGAGGCCGACCGCTTTGGTGCGGCTGGCAGCGTCTTCTCAATTCTTTGAGTCTCTCTTGGACGACCGCTTGATATTGATGGCGCGCTCTTGGATGATGACCGTTTAGGAGTCAGTGCTCGTTGTGGCGACGGAGGAGGGTTGGAAGGTGGTGGAGTTGGAGACGGCCGTTTAGGAGTCGGTGCTCGTGGAGGCGACGCAGGAGGCGGAGGAGGCGGAGGCGGCGAAGGAGGTGGAGGAGACGGCCAACGTGGAGGTGAGGGCGGTGGAACGATAGGAGACGTTGTTCGTCCGGGAATTTTATGAAGATCTTACTCCAGAGAAATATTCCATGAGTGTTTCTCCTAGCGTCGTCTCCCGTCTCCTCCGGGATATCCAGCTCCAGATCTTCATAACCGCGTTCCACTGTTCAATTTCAACCTTCAAGTACGAAGGTGGAACGGGCGGGAGTGGTAGGTGCCGTCTCGGTCTACTGGAATAGCCGTGCCCGACGCGACTGTTCGAGAAGATTGCTTATTAGTTAATAATGAACGTTGATTGACAAGTTATTCAAGAAAATATACGTATAATATAAAAGTACGAACATACCTTTATTGTTATGTTTTTCAGCGGGATGTGCAGATCACACGGGGTCCGCTGTGTGATGTCATCCACGGGGCATGGCGGACCCGGTTGAGCTTGTGGGGCCGGCTCGCCTTCATTTCCGTAGACGCGCAATTTCTTTGCCGTTGTTGGAGTTGTGAGGTTGTTGCTGGATCCGGCTGTTGGCTAACCCACTGGCTCCGCTCCTCAGCCAACCTTACGGTCACCCTTTCATCGACAATCTGATCGATCTGCAAGAGCTTCATTTCCATCTCAGCGAATCTAGCATCATTCTCTTGCTTTGACCTCATTCGGCTCCTGTATGTGTTGATGTCAGCTTGGAACCCGCATTTCTAGGGGACGACGCCTTTTCCTCGCGTACGCCCCGGGTGCTCTGGGTTTTGGAGGCCGAGCGTTAGCTCGTCCTTCTCTCTATCGGGCCTGAACGAGCCCGAGGAATTGGCCTGCACCGCCTCCACTAACCTCCGTCCGGCTTCTTGAATTTCATCAAAAAAGATCACTGTGCCATCGACGGGATTTAGTGAGCCGCCGTGAGCATAGAACCGGTTCTTTGATCATTCCGGCCAGTTTGCTATGCCTGGAACGATATCCCGTGCTTCTAGGTCGGCTTTCATTTTTTTTCCATTTCTACATTGCCTTTTTATAGCAGCCTAACCCAAGCCTGTGATGGTATTTCTTTTTGGTTGCGTTGGCCTTGTTCTTTTCTATATTAGATTGCGCTTCTTCACTGGTCTTGTGCTCAACAAAAGCATCCCAATGATCTTTGAGCTTTGGGAACTTGTCAAAGTCTGGTGTCTGACCCTTCAGGATATATTTCTTGTGTAACTATTTCTTGTAGTTCTTGAAGAGCTCTGCCATTTTCTTCAACGTCCATTCCTTGACCCTTGCCTGATCTGAGTTTGGGATGGTGAACGTCTGCAGCATTGTGGTCTAGTGCATCTCTTTCTCTGAGTCTGGGAGATAGCTCTGCTCCTCTACTCCTTTGGTAGACCACCTCCAGTTGGCAACGCTTACAGGCACGTGATCCCTCACCACCCATCCGTTGTGCACCACAAACTTCCTTGCGGCGTCCTCTGGGGCAATTGGTCGACCGTCAGGTGCCACCTCCATTATGACATGTCGACCCTCTATTTTCTTGCTGAGGCCGCGTGGCCTCCTCTGTCCAGCGGAAGCGGAGCCCTCATTCCTCTCCTCGTTCCTCTGCTCGTCCCCCCCCGTCGTTCCCCTCCTCGTTGAGGTACTGATCTGGATCTTCGTGTCCCTCCTCGTTGAGGTACTACTCTGTTCCTCGTGCGATCTCATCAAGGAGAAACTGTTCCTCGTCATGATCCGCCATTTGATTGATGTGGGTTGAGGACTTAATCAAAGAATTCTGAAAAAAATTTATTTGGTTAATACATGTATCAATTATTTATGAATATCATGTATGTCTACGTAAAAAAACATAGTCAGAAAAGAAGAAGATAGAAAAAATAGATGAAATCCGATAGACACCTGATCCAATTGTGCACATCCACAATGGTCATATTTTTCGAAGTCACTTCCTGGATTACATCCACACCGAACGATCGAACGAACGACCGAACGACGAAATGAACGACCGAACGACCGACCATTCATTCAATCTATCGTTCACGTCTCCGTTCTGTCGTTCGTTCGTTCACCCTAAACCCTAAACCCTAAACCCTAAATGCAGTTCCCTAAACCCAACCGTAACCCTAACCTATCGTTCGTTCACGTCCATTCATTCGGATCCTTAACCCTAACCCAAACCCAAATCCTAAACTATCGTCCGTTCATTCTAACGTTCATTGACGTTTGTGAGTACGATCATCTGGAGGATAGGAGAGAAAGAGATGATCATGTATGTGAGGGAGATAAGGTGGAGAGGAGAGGAAGTGGAGAGGAGAGGAGAGAGAGGACGTTGCATGCCTATGTACGTTGTAACGACCGAACGAACGACCGTCCATCCATTCACATCAGTTTGTTGATTTTATCGTTCTCGTTTGTTGAAAAATACAAACTTCACAAGTCACATACACATTCAAATTTAAATCTATTCATGCATTTAAATTTAAATACACATTCAAAATTCTAAATTCACAATATTCATGCATTAAAATTTAAATAAACAGTCCATTTACATATAAAGTCCATACAAATTTACACATACACATCGAAATCATATTCACAAATTTACACATACACATTAAAATCATATTCAAATCCTCCTCATTCATTCACATTCACAAAATTCACAAAATTCATTCACATTCATATTCATTAAACATATAGCACGACAGCGGCAGCGGCGGCCACGGCGGCGGCGACATGGAGGGGAGGCGACGTTGGCGACGATGATGCAGGCGGCCGGCCGGCCGCGTGAAGGGGGAGTCAAGGTTTAAGGGTTTAGGGGGCGGCCGGCCGGCGTGGGGATCAGGGAGGGAGTGGCGGCGACGGCGACGGCGGCGGCGGCGACGGAGACGACAATGGTGGTGATGGCGATGGCATCGATGGCGGCGGCTAACCTAGCGTGCTTCACGGAGAAAAAAGGGGGCGGCGGCGGCTAACCTTTGGCAGCGGTGGCGACGGCGACGAAGACCTTGGCACGGCGGTCCTCCGGCGACGACGACGGCGACGAAGACGACGGAGACGGCGTGCTGCGGCGGCGTCCTTGTGCTCGGCGACGGCGACGAAGAAGACGATGCAGTTGTGCGAAAACGGCTAATTGTTTGGATCCCAATGAAGCCCTTGCTATATATAGGTACGGCATCTATTGTCCCGGTTGAAGCCACCAACCGGGACTAGCGATTATATAGTCCCGGTTGGTGGCTTCAGCCGGGACTAAAGATCATACCTTTTGTCCCGGTTGGTGGCTTCAACCGAGACTAGAGATGGCGGGCAGCCACATGTCCCATGTAGGTGGGCATCTCTAGTCCCGGTTGAAGCCACCATCCGGGACTAGAGATATTTTCCCGTCCACTGAAATTCACCTCTAGTCCCGAGTGGTTTCAAAAACCGGGACTAATTTTTATAGTACCCAATTATATTATGTTATATTCATATATAATTATAATTAACATATGTTCATATAATTAATAAAATATATTATAAATTAAAATAATAACATATAATTAACATTTGTCATATTCCATACTATTTAAAATTTAAATAATAATATATATTTAACATATGGCCTATTTGAAAAAAATTAAATTGAAATAATAACATATAATTAACATTTGTTGTATTTAAAACTATTTTAAACCATAAACCCTAAACCCTAAACCTAAACCTAAACCCCAAACTCTCGTGCGGCCTGCGTGATTGGCATGTAGAAGTACTGCGACATGAGCTGGTACGTCAATGCCTTCTCCTCTGATCTAACATCGTCTCTCATGCTCTTGGAGGCTGCTCCGTTCTCATCACTATAATAGAGCAGTGACAATCTCTTCTCACTTTGTTTTACGTTGTTCTCCGATTGCTCCATCTCATCCCAATACTTTATCACATCATCTTCAAAGATGACACCAAGCTCGTCTGCATGGCAAGAAACAAGTGTCTAAGCAACACAAATCCAGAAAGCACCATTTCTTTTCGATTAGAAAAAAGAGAGCATCATTCTTACGTTGATCTGAGTAGAAAGAAAAGAATCATACCTTGTAAAACGTTGCTTTGCAGCCACAGTAGAGCAGAATGGCTGGGGATTGAAGCTCGGGAAGGAGATACTGGAGAAGAGAGCTTCCTCCTCAAGCAAGCAACTATCAGGCCAAAGGCTAGTGCATTAAGGCTACCAGCTAGTTCATGAAAAAAAGGTTAGATCAATAACAGATAAACAGATAAACAAAGACAGTCTTGCAGCCAAAAGAAGCTACTGCTATAAAATTTTCTCAGCAATGAGCATGGTTAACCATATGCATGATGCAAGGCAAAACTGCATTTACCTATGTTTTTGGCTGGGCTCCATTATTTCGAGAGACATGAAGCAAATCTCACACTCCAATGAGTCGGGATCAATGAAATAGCTTATCTTAGTCGTCTTGTCCACATCCGCATCCAGTTGCTCCTGATGATCCGTGGAGAGGCCCCGACATTTTTTTCCTGCCTTCTTCACCGACCTTGGTCTCTTCAACATGTCATGATCCATCGTAGTAGTCTTCTTCACAGATCTTGGTCTCTTCAATATTTAATGATCTGGATCATGGTCTTTTTTCTTGCTTTTCTCCCTTTGCTTCGTAATCTTTCTCTCTTGCTCTTTCTTCGACTACGGCGTAGCAGTACTCGTGTATCTCCATCAAACTTTGAATAGCGAGAGATATGGCAATGATTGGATAGTGCGGCTATATATGGCAATGATGGCTTGCCTCCCCCGTTCCCGTCTCAATGTCTCGGCGGCGCCATGGAAGCCGCCGGTGACGAGCACGACGGCAGCCTACCTCTATCCGCCTGTCGTGATCGATGGGTACTATCCGCCGCCGCCGCCCCAGTCTTGGCTCCAGCCGTCACCGCTGCCGCCGGTCTCCCTGATTTAGAGGTGTGCTTTCTTTGTGTTTCAATGGCAATGTTCAAGTTCTAGTTGCTAATGTCTTCTGCCTTATTCTCGTGAATTGCCACATAAGCATTAGCCGTTAGAGCATTATTGTCCTGACCACAAGTTAGGATCTTCTGTGAGTATGGAGCATGTCGACGGCCGCCCTCCTCCTCCGCTTGTAATTCTCCCTGAGGACTTTTTCGGCGACCTCGGTCTCACCCTTTTACCGTTTTTATTCATAGCTCCCTGCAATTGTAATATTTTAGGGGAATTGACTATGAATTCAGTGGATGGTGTTGGTGCCTCCTCCAACGTGGTTCCCCTTGTTCACTGTCCGAGGGACTGTTCAGTGCCTTTTGAACTTCTTCCTCCTCCAATGGTTGTTTTCTAACGTCATAAGGCACCGAACAGCCCTCTGACAAGTGAACAAGGGAACCACGTTGGAGGAGGCACCAACACCATCCACCGAATTCATAGTCAATTCCCTAGATCATATTACAATTGCAGAGGAGCTATAAATAAAAACGGTAAAAGGGTGAGACCGAGGTTGACGAAAAGTCCTCGGAGAATTACAAGCGAGGAGGAGGAGGGCAGCCGTCGACATGCTCCATACTCACGTAAGATCCTAGCTTGTGGTCGGGATAATAATGCTCTAACGGCTAATGCTTATGTGGCAATTCACAAGAATAAGGCGTAAGACATTAGCAATGAGAACTTGAACATTGCCGTTGAAACACGAGAAAGCACACCTCTAAATCAGGAGACCGCGGCAGCGGTGGCGGCCGGAGCCAAGACTCGGGCGGCGGCAAGTGGATAGTACCCATCGATCACGACGGGCGGATAGAGGTAGTCCGCCGTCGTGCTCGCCACCGGCGGCTTCCATGGCGCCGCGAGACATTGAGACGGAACGGGAGGCAAGCCATCATTGCCATATATAGCCGCACTATCCAATCGTTGCCATATCTCTCGCTATTCAAAGTTTGATGGAGATACACGAGTACCGCTACATTGTACTCGAAGAAAGAGCAAGACGAAAGATTATGAAGCAAAGGGAGAAAAGAAAGAAAAAGACCATGATCCGGATCATTAAATATTGAAGAGACCAAGATCGGTGAAGAAGGCTACTACGATAGATCATGACATGTTGAAGAGACCAAGATCGGTGAAGAAGGCAGAAAAACGTCGGGCCTCTCCACGGATCATCGGAGCAACCGGATGCGGATGTGGACGATACGACTAAGATAAGCTATTTCATTGATCCCGACTCATTGGAGTGTGAGATTTGCCTCATGTCTCTCGAAATAATGGAGCCCACCAAAAACATAGGTAAATGCAGTTTTGCCTTGCATCATGCATATGGTTAACCATGCTCATCGTTGAGAAAATTTTATAGCAAGTAGCTTCTTTTGGCTGCAAGACTGCTTTGTTTATCTCGTTTATCTCGTTATTGATCTAACCTTTTTTCATGAACTAGCCGGTGGCCTTAATGCACTAGCCTTTGGCCCGATAGTTACCCCGCTTGAGGAGGAAACTCTCTTCTCCAAGATCTCCTTCCCGAGCTTCAATCCCCAACCATTCTGCTCTACTGTGGGTGCAAAGCAACGTTTTACAAGGTATGATTCTTTTCTTTCTACTCAGATCAATGCAAGAATGATGCTCTCTTTTTTCTAACCAAGAAGGAATGGTGCTTTCTGGATTTGTGTTGCTTAGACACTTGTTTCTTACCATGCAGCGAGCTTGGTGTCATCTTTGAAGATGATGTGTCAAGTATTGGGATGAGATGGAGCAATCGGAGAACAAGGTAAAACAAAGTGAGAAGAGATTGCCACCGCTCAATTACGTTGATGAGAACGGAGCAGCCTCCAAGAGCATGAGAGACGATGTTAGATCGAGGAGAAGACATTGACGTTCCAGCTCGTGTCGTAGTACTTCTACATGCCAATCACGCAGGCCGCACGAGGGTTTATGGTTTAGGTTTAGGTTTAAGTTTAAGGTTTAGGGTTTAGGATTTAGGGTTTTGGGTTTATGGTTTAAAATAGTTTTAAATACCACAAATGTTAATTATTCAATTTAATTTTTTTTCAAATAGGCCATATGTTAAATATATATTATTATTTAAATTTTAAATAGTTTGAAATATGACAAATGTTAATTATATGTTATTATTTTAATTTATAATATTTTTTTGTTAATTATGTGAACATATGTTAATTATATATGAATATATGAACATATGTTAATTATAATTATATATGAATATAACATAATATAATTAGGCACTGTAATAATTAGTCTCGGTTTTTAAAACCAATCGAGACTAGAGATCAATTTCAGTGGGCGGAAAACATCTCCTCATGTTTGCATACAAATCTAAAGATGAAAATGTATATAAAACAACCGCAAAATGCGAAGTGCTAAGATTGTAGATAGCACATGAGATGTACATAGCAAAATGTATAGAAAACAACCGCAAATCTATAAGAGAAAGAAGTTGCTAACCTTATAGATAGCAAATATTTATGTATTATCACCAAAGAAGTTGCTAACCTTGGCAGCATCGGACCTCGAGCTGAGAAAAATTTTGAAGATGTAGAAGTGTGGCTGGCTCGGGATGGAGGAGGAAGGAGTATATAAAGAAAATCTCTAGTCCCAGTTGGTAACACCAACCGGGACTAGAGATGTCATCTCTAGTCCCAAGGCAACGGTATAAAAATTTCAACGGCTCTCGGACCTTTAGTCCCGGTTGGTAACACGAACCGGGACTAGAGATGCTACCTCTAGTCCCGGTTGGTGTTACCAACCGGGACTAAAGGTCCCCGGCGCTCTGACACGCGCTGACAACATTTGAACCGGGACTAGAAGTGATCTTTAGTTCCGGTTCGTGACACGAACCGGGACTACTGTTCATAGAGGGCCGTTGAATTTTTAAACCGGGACTAGAGATCATCTCTAGTCCCGGGTGCAACAGAAACCGGGACTACTGTGCTTTTTACCACTTCAACCAATGATGGTTTCTTCAGTAGTGTCGAGTAGATTAAACTTAAGAATTTTAATGAAACTCACGTGAATTAGTATTAATTCCTACATATAAGAATCTGAGTAAAATGTTCTTCTATCCTAACACAGCGCACCAAAATGTGAAATAAGCCCCTAAGAGAAAAAAATATCGAGGACCTATTTGGTTATAGCACGTGGATCCTTATCTGCTGGAGCTAGAGTGAGTCATGTTCTACTTGAATAATATTTAATTTCTTTTAAGAGTAAAGTATGTGGGTTTGGTCTTGAAAATAAATAAAAAGAGTGGAGCTAGCTCCACACTCTAAATCCACTTCATGGATCTCTACCACATATGCCCTAAATATCTCAAACAAATAGCTTGCAGCACAGCACTATGCTGCATAGTCCGTCACAGGTGCACCTGGACTACAGACCGCTCACGCTGTCAATACATTCCAGCTGCTGCGCCTATGGCCCATGGCCCAGTAATGTGAAAACTAAACGGGCCATGAAAATTTTGGACTAGCATTAACCATTTATTTCTAGCGATATGAGAACAGAGGATTAATCGAACAAATATTGCACACTTAATATTATAAAAACATACATAGATTAATGCATGAGGATGATAGAATTGCTACACACACTGATCGAGCAAGGACCAAGTGCAATTGTATCCAAACCACTCATAGAGGTGGTGCGAGGGTCGCTACCACGATGTTTGAGGACTAGGTGTGTAGTCATACCTCGATCACTCGTAAAGGTAGTGGGAGGATCGCTACCATGCTGGTCAATGACCAGGTATGTAGTTGTAACTTGATCACTCGTAGCAGTGGTGGGATTTCTATCCCGCTGGTCAAGGACTAGGCGTGTAGTCGTACCTCGACCACTCGTAGAGGACTCGTAGAGGTGGTGGGAGGATCGGTATCACGCTGGTCAAGGACCAGGTGAGTAGTCGTACCTCGACCACTCGTAGAGGTGATGGGATCGCTACCGCGCTTGTTGAGGACTAGGCGTGTAGTCATTCATCGACCACTCATAGAGGACTCGTAGAAGTGGGAGGATCTATACCATGCTGATCGAGGACTAGGTGCCTTGAGGACCAAGTGCGTAGTCATATCTCAATCACTCATAGAGGTGGTGAAAGAATCACTACCACGTTGGTCGAGGACCAGGTGCGTAGTCATACCTCGACTACTCATAGAGGTGGTGAAGAGGGTTGCTGCCACGCTGGTCGAGGACGAGGTAAGTAGTCGTACCTCGAACACTCACATAGGTGGTGGGATCGCTACTACGCTGGTTGAGGACATGGTGTATAGTCGTATCTCGACTACTCGTAGAGGCGTTTGAGTTGGTTATTACATATGCATCTCATGTGGCCAGCATGACTTCACATACCTAACTTATAAGCATATCGGACATGTGTTCACAATCATGCCGGGTAATCAAGCCGACAACGTTCAGGAGGAGATTGTACGTAGCAACCTTTTCACAAATAGACTGGACATGATCGATATTAGATGTGAGATAGGCACGTGGATGGACCTCCGCCCTCTGAGCTCAGGACGTGTGGAACTCAACTTGATGTGGCGAGTATGCTGTGGCCGTGTAGGAGTCAGGCCGACAAGGCATTGGAACAACAAACACAATATTGGTTGTAGATCAATAGTCTGGTTGGTGTGTTTCGTCATGATTGATTAGTCTTTAATCGATCTAACTTGGCACGTGTCACGCCCAGAAATTCCAAACCAGAACTTCTGAAGCTATATGTGTATTAAAAACCCCTGTCTAGGACCATCCAGAGTACACATATGACAATTGTTGATATTAAAGAATCCACATCTTAAAGACAATACAAAAAGATTACAAAAATACATCGAAAAAATAAAAAGAAGGACTAAAGCCTAGTCTTGAAGCTCGCAGCGTGGCGCCATCACTCCACTGGCATCCTTGAACGTCAGACGATGCCTACTCCTCCTCGAAGTCTTCCTCTACCTCGAAGGTCGGCTATGGTGGCAGAGATTGAGGAAGGTTAAGTACTTCCCATGCGCCACCACTCCACACGCATCCTTGAACGTCAGACGAAGCCTACTCCTCCTTGAAGTCTTCCTCTGCCTCGAAGGTCGGCTCTGGTGGGGGATATTGAGAAAGGTTAAGTACTTCCCATGGTACTGAGCATGTCATACCGGAAGAGAAGGTATGAATGCAAGGGGAGACAAGGATAGGCTATGGTTTAACCTTGCACAAAGCAACATTTCACCATAATAGTTGAAAGCAGTAAAACATTTATAATTAATAAGCAATATTAAATCAATCACTGTCCAACGTTATACCACGTTGCGACAGGCCCAAACCAACCACTTGATCTAGTCAAGTTCCATTAATCAAGTTATTTACTAGGGTGAGACTAATCACGTTGAATCTGGATGCTCGCCCATAGCCGCCGAATAGTTTTACTCTGATCAGAGGTGTACATTTGTACCCACAAGACATAGTCCCATAACACGTTTTCGTGTGCTAGTATACCACCACGGTACATCAGAAAGGGACTGTTACATGACCCTTCGCATAACCCCATCTAACCAATCACATCACACCTCAGGTTTTGCCCCCACTCCTCTATAGGCAGAGGGCAGTCCCCCTCGTGCCTCGGTGAATCTGGCAGCTGATCAACCGGTATACCCTGGCTGACTCGACTCCATCACGCCCACCCTAACCTACGTATGTCGGCTAGAGGCAAGCTACACTACAAGCCTAGCCGTTGCCCACGCTGGCTTGTGGTAGACATGGTAATTCTTTCAAGGTTTCCCGCTAACCGGTCCTTAATTGCCATGGACGCGTCTATCAAAACCATTACGCCCACAGTCTACCATTGTCATATTTTAGTTGATTATCAGTTCCATAATGTCTTATAATTAAATTCATCATTAAAGAGTCTATTCTAAAATAATTAAGTGTAATGACCCATTTGGTGAGCTAGCTGATCTAAGCAGGGCTAAGCATGTCCTAGACCAATATATCATATTAGTACCCAAGTTGTCGGTTCAGTGTAATCAAGTCCTAAGGCTGAGTACAATAGATATATATTCCCATAAAATGACATTCTAAAATACATGCAAAATTTAAGGAAATAGAGATGTTTTGATAATTTAGGCATTATATGATCAAGAATAGAGCATGACTTGCTTTGCTCTGAAGCTTGGCGGAAACATGCAACAACTTCAAAACAAACTGGGACACCAAAACTACCGAAATCTACATGACAAACAAAGCACTCAACAAAACATGCTAAAATTCCACTGAAAAAGGGAATAAAACCATTTTTAATGGATTTCTGGCATTTTTATGAATTTAATAAAATTTGAATGGGCTAAGACGGGGCTCGGATTAAAAAGATATGAATCTTACTTTGATCAAAGGTGCACAACTTTACCCACAAGACACGATTTCACACATGTTACCATGCCCCGAAGTACCACCATGATACTGCAAAGGGGGAAATCGTGACAAGACCTTTCGTATAACTCTCCCTAACCAAGCGATACCACACCAATGTTTCGCCCCCACCCGTCGAAAGGAAATGGGCAGCCCCCGCGTGCCACGGTGAATCCGGTAGCCGATCAACCTGTAAAACCGGGGCCAACCCAACTCCATCATGCCCACCCTCACTAGGGTACGTCGGCTAAAGAAAAGCTATACTACGAGTCAAGCAGTTACCGATTCTTGATTATGGTTAGCGCTGTAATTCTTTCAGGGTTTCCCATGAACCGGTCCTTAATTGCTATGAGTCCGACCATCCAAAACCATGCACCCATAGCCCACCATTATGTCATATTTTAGTTGAGATAATTATGACCAATGAGGCATGCCTAGGTGTTTCGAGCTTGCAGCTCATCAGAGACTAGAATAAATAGTGTAATTATCCTATTTAGTGAGCCAGTGGTAATTAAGCATGGCTAAGCATATAATTCTAGCTAAAATCAACATCAGTGACTAAAGCTAGTCAAATTAACACCCAAGGTTAACAAAGGATGAATAACAAGTAAATAAGGCTCAAACAAACAGATAGGTAATCCATCATTTCATGTAATTAGCAAAACAATGTAATTTTATTTGCAAACGTAAAACATTTATAAAAGTAGGATCAATATGCTTCAAGGGAAGTGTGACTTGCCTTGCATCTTCAAACAAACTTCTGGACTCTTTTCCTCGCGAGCGCGAGCTCTAGAAACGGCGGAATCTACACGCTAACACGCAAAACAAGGAAAAACCCTAATAAAACCAAATAAATAGTACATAAAAAGTAAAAAAACATGTAGACCTTAATTTTAGATGAATTTTGCAATTTGAATGGCCCAATTTGGAGTTCGTATGAATTAGATATGAAGTTTAGAAGTTTTGGACCATTTAAATGAATTCTTGAAATTAAAATGATTTATTGCATCATATTAATTAATTTTGAACTATAGAAGGATGTTTAGGACATTACCCTCGATCGGTCCACGGGATCACAAGGATTTCGGCGGCTAGGATTTAACTGGATTAGACCTGACGGCTCAGATTAAACCGAAACAATCTAAAAAGATGGATGGCTGGGATTGAGTTGATCAGGATCTAACGACTCGGATTGAAAATTGTTTAAGGCTAGGATGGATACACATCAATAGACACATGCCACAAAGGAGATGACACGATGCTGAGGTGGCGGCCACGAAAGATGCCACGAAGGCACGATGCCCGGCGGTTCGGAATGGTAGCGACGACGATGAACAATGACGCTTTGGTGAAAACGGAGTACACTAAAAGAGAGAGGATGGTGAGGCAACACTTACACAATGACGAGCAGTGATGGGAGACAGCTGGCGACGAGATGGAAGCGACGGTCGAGCTCGGGTTGACGGTGGCAACGGCTTTCTGGTGGCTTTCGGCGGAGAAGAGGTGGAGGAAGGGCTTCGGCTTGCTGCTATGATGCCGACGGTGGCTTCGGAAAGCTCCGACAGTGACGGTATAGGCGGCTAGGTGTGGCTAGGGGCACAAAGGTAGCAGTCGCGCTCGGGTTCGTGGTGATGAGTGACTTTCGATGGTGTTTGGCGCAAGGGAATCGGTGGTCGGGCTTCCTTGCGTTCTTGCGATGTCGAGGGAGGCGACGGAGCTGTCCGGGGATGGCCGAGCAGGCTGCTAGGGGCGGCTGGAGAGATGGCCGACGGCGGAGAGAGAAGAAATTCGTGGGGGAGGTGGCTAGGGCACAGGAAAACTTGGGAAAAGAGAGGAAACCGAGGAGGAGATGATGGGGGTTCTATTTATAGGCTTGGGAGGGAGAGACCGGATGCAAAACGATGGGATTTTGCATTGGGAAAATGGAGTTCATCCCGAGTTTATCGGGATAAGAACGAGGCCGAAATCCGATGGATTTAGCACGAGATTGATGGAGATTTCTTGGGAGAAACGCAGAGGAGATCAAGAGGAATCCGTTCCCGCAACTAATTTTTGATTTGGGCAATGGATTGGGCCGGATTTGGTGGAGGAAACAAATAGCTGCTATTCGGTACTGTTCAGGTGAACAATGACTGGCTGGAAGTTAGGGACGACACTGTAGTAGAGAGGTGATCTAGACTTTTCTCGTCCTAACATCCTTGAATTTTTACAAATACTTCCAATACTCAAATAATTCCAAGAAAAATCCTAAAAATATAAGAACACCCAAAATATTTAATAAAAATATCTCCAGATCATTTAAATATTAATTAATTTATTTAAATAATTATTGAAGTGTTCTTTGTATTATTAAAATTATTTCTTTAGCTCCAAAATTTTACGGAAAATTTCGGAGAGTATTTTAGGGCAAGGAGAATATTTGAAAAATATTTCTAGCCATGATTTTTAAAGGAAAAATTTATTTTCCTTAATAGTTTCACTTGATTATCTTGCTTTTCTTTTTATTTAATTTCTAGGAGATGATTTATTTAATGGTTTTTAATCCCGAATGAAAAATCATTTGTGACAAATCTACCCCCTTACGGAATCTCGTCCCCAGATTCGGGGCTAGAAAGAAAAAGGTAGGGTGAGATTTGGTTGGCTTGCTAACCTCTATGGTTTCTTCGGCTCACACCGACCGATTGTGACCAAACCCGTGCGACGAGTGGTTGATCAAACTTGCACAATCGAACCGACGGATTCAACCCCGGTGTTCTACGGCTTCACAAACCAACCTAAACTGGCTGGTCCTTCCTGTTCTGACCCTGACCAGATTTCATGGACTCAAGTGCTTACTTTTCTCAAACTACACAATTGATATTGACAAACTTGACAAGTTGAGAACTCACTCCTGCTGACCAGTAATTGGTGGTACTTTTTTGAGACCTTGTAACTGACTTTCGTGAACACATAGACTCTCAAATTCTTTTTTTCTATGAACTGCTCTCGATCCAACATCAAGTATTTGAAGAAGCTGCTCGATCGATCTTTCATCTGGATTGCGACTGTTCTCAAATGATGCTTCTTTAGACTGCACTGTTGACACGACATCTTGGGTGTGCCTTAGACTCAAACCTGCTAACTTGTGATCGTTATAGCCTCGATAAGCGCTCGCAACTGACTCTTTTGGTTACAACTCAATCTGCTTCGCGTGGTCGAACCTCCAAACGAATGGTTACAAGATATAACTAAACTCATCTTCGATCTCGCCTTTAAAACCAGTGGTTAAGCTTTCGCCTGACCGTGAATCAATTGTACTGCCATCTTTGAGGTTGACCGACATTTCTGTGATTTACCAAGAACCTTGACTCTGAACATTGGATACTCCATCGATCGATCGAAATGAAGCAAAGACTATGCCCTTCCATTCTAGAGACTCCTGGAACTCGACACTCGAATGATGACGGGAGGTTACACATAAGAATGACTCTCATGCAACTCTTGAACATTCCGACTTTTGATTGACTTTTCCATTGGGTGTAATTGCTGACCTGCCTGTTCCGCTTCTGACTTGACTTTGGTGCCATCTGCCTGAACATAACGTGTAGTTGATATTCCTTTCTTGAAACAAACACTGATCACTTAACGAATCAAGTTCAAAAGGTTAACCCCACGATATAGCATTTCACTTCTTTTCTTATCTTTTACTGACTCCTCTGGGTTGATAGACCATAAGTTCTACAGTTGCTTTCTCCACACAATACCAAAATCTGTACGTCTGCTAAAAACTGCCCTTGATGCTGCCTAGAGTTTCTGTTCTCTGACCAAAACGAGCTCACTTTCGTACCTTGGGTAGAATTGATTCACAAGGAATGATTCTCTTATCGCATGTTGTGCGGACTGCATCGTATGACTTGACCTCTGCATCCATTAACTCCAGGCAGGGGTGATGAAGCAATTCCGTTGTCCTCTTCCTAGGAAACACCGAGGTGGTTTTCCGGAGACTATAACGATAGTATGAAAATATAGAAACCATTGTTAATCAATGCTCACCATTAGGGTGCAGTTACCACTTATTACTCTGACAACCCTTTTATGATTTTGCTTTCGACTGTTTCATTTCCCTTTTCGTCCTCATGAGGTATCACTTATATTGTCCTTCAAAGAGATCTCGCCCTGTCGAGGGTCGCTGTAGTCTAACCACTCTTACTTCACTGTTTGACCAAATCTTTTCTTTACTGGCAATTAGATTCTTAGTCTAGACAAAACTGCTCTGACCCGATAAAGAAACTATAAGTTCCTTGTGACATTGTCAGATACACAAGTCGATCCACTTTTTTGGCTACACAATATGAACCCTGAGAGAAGGAACAAATTATCTGCCTCCTACTCTTATTCTGCTTCCTCTTTCAAGTACATACTTGTAATAAGTCTTCTATGCAGGTACTTGAACACCAAAAAATTAAGACGACTATTTGACCACTGCTAGCAGAACTGTTAACAGGTATGGAATCTGCCCCTTCATGATCCTGACCAGGTTGATTTTTTTTGTTTTCCATCATAGTGTATAGATTGACCCATGCTTTACTCAATTTTCCCTCTTATTACATAACCGCCATGAAACTTTTGGGTGTCATGAGCGGTTCTTGAACACCCAAGACTTGTAGACCACTGCTAACCTCTGCTGGTAGAAATTCTGGTTGGTATGGTTTTTTCCCTTTGGTGGTCCTTACATGGTTGACTCGTTCTTTTTAATGATTACTGACTGGGGTTCCAATTAGAACATTGACTTGACAATTGATTTTTTTCCTTACAGAAATGTCGATCTTCTTAGTAGCTGAAGCAGACAAAACCTTCCTATTGTTGTTGCCACTTTCCTGTGATTACTTGTTAGGTTGTTGAGTTGGAACGACATGGGGTGCCTGGCTAGGGTTGACGACAGTCGGGTGAATTGTTGCTTGAGACCTTGCTTGGTAGGTGTAGCTGGGGATTTGGACATTCTTCTTTGCAGTTGGACCAGAGAACTGTTTTTCCTGACACTGCTTGCCATGTTGGTGTTGGTACTGTAGCTTCGGAGCGGTTGCCGGTGGAACAATATAGCTTCCGCTGGTGCTCTTAGTGACAAATTATTGAGATAGAAACTTCATATTTCAGTGACGGTTGGTGCCTCTTGTCTTCCTGGTGTCCTAGGGCTGGACCTGACCACTCTGTGCCAGGGGTGAGGAAACTAGGGAGTTGAGACGTTGACGGACGATGTCGGTAACTTGACGACGCTGATACTTTTGCGTTGAACTACCTTTTTAGTAATTACTTGTCTTTCCCACAATTGAAATAGCGGTGGACTAACTTTCTTCGAACCGGACGGTTGTTGCGGCGGTGTCTCACCTCAAGATCATTAAAACAATGCAACCTTGGTTGATTATGAGATACATTCTTTTAGTCATGCATGCTCACACAGGAACTGAAACATGTAATAACTGAGGAGCTTGGTTAAAAGTGTTGTTTTTAACATCGTTGGCTGCCACGGTGGTTGGAGTTGGTTGGGGAGCAAAAATCATTGTTAATGTTGTTGTTGTTGACCGGGAGTTAATGATGTTAGTGATATGCCCTAGAGGCAACATGGAGATGTTGGATATCACGTCAATGTTTATGTATTTATGAATAAAGTGTTATTCAGTTCCATGAAATAGACATCTTGTATTGATCAATAAGTACGTGACTTATTTATGAGACTCTTTATGTATGAATCTATTTCTAAACGATCTCGATCATATGTCATATTGTTGGAACAAATATGATTCTAAGATCGGCATGTTTATTGATTGATGATCATGTCTCATAGATCATGGGTATGGAGATACCAAATCAATAAACATGGACACATGTGTTGGAGAACACATTGTTGGATAGACCCACCATGAGACTTTACAGGAATTAATGTGTCATTAGTTGGTCTCAGGTAGTGTTGGTACAAAGTCCTTAGACCTGAGATCACCATGGATTCCAACATGTGTAGTAGCCTACTTTGGGACTACCAAACGCTATTCCGTAAGCTGGGTAGTTATAAAGGTAGTTTTCGGGTTTGCTATGAAACATGGAGTGGGATGTGAGTGATCAAGATGGAATTTGCCCCTCCTTTGGAGAGATATCTCTGGGCCCCTCGAGGTAATGGATTATGGAAATACATGGCCATGCTAAGTTGATTGAGGAGTCAATCAACAGACAGATAATCCAATACGGTTCGAGTGAATGGTTAAGCTATTGAAGGGATGGCACACATCTTGCCTATAGCTTAAGCGGTATCGTGAGGCAAAGGGATTTGTGTACACATTACAGGTTCGAGCTGATATTATTCTTGTATACTATGGTGTCAATATGTGCTGCTAGGCGCCGTGACGGGTCGGCTGAGTTGGACTCGAGCCGACGATCGGCCAAGTTAGACTATAGCCGAAACCGAGTATACCTGAACCTACAGGGTCGCATGCTTAAGGGGATAGAATAGATATTCGAGTTGGACTCGGATACGGCTCGATCGGATAGGGATCCGATCGGATAGAGTCCTATGGGCTTACGACGTATGGGTAGCCAACTCTATGAGATACGGATGAGATCCGATTCAAAATAGAGTCCTAATCGGCCACTAGTCCCAGTCGGCCAACTCTATATAAAGGAGTGAGGGGTGGAGAGCTACGATATGTCAATTGCATCGCGTGCAATAGAAGTTGCCGAGATCAATCTCCACGGAAACCCTCCCCACTTTCGAGCCAAACCCTAGCCTTGCATCGCGTGCTAGCACACGGGTGTACGGCGTTCTGTCCCCAGACGTGTGGATACCGGTAGAGGCGCTGCTACGTTGCGCGCTCTTGATCGGCTTCGGAAGCGGCTGCGGTCGGGCGCATCGGAGCGAGGCGTGAGAACACGGCCGGACGACTCGAATCGGCTGATTGACGAATCGGCTGTCTCCGGGAATCGGCTACACTGTTCCGGATCGGATTGCCCGATTGGCTATTCCATTGCACTCTACTCCAATCGGTAACGATCTATCGGCCCTTACTTGCAAGTGTTCTGGTTTGCGCGGTAAAAGTTTTTGTTTTCGGCTAGCGTAGCCTCCGCGTAACCCTTCAGTAGGTTGCAAGGGTGTCCTTTAGCCCTTCGTTGACTTTGCTAGCATAGACTTCAGTTAACGATTCTTAAGCACATGACTTATTCCCTCACACAAGAAATGTGCGACTTTTCTCTTCATAGAGTTGGGCTATGGTGTACAAAAATTTTATTTTCGGGTAGTTTATCCAAAGCTTATTTTTTTATGATTAACACTTCATCATCAGTTGTCGTCTTGGCATACAACTTCCAAGCATGATCGAACACTTTGGCAAAAGTTGTCCTTGTACACCAAAATCGCTTTGGGTAACACTTGTGAGTTCTAAGGTTGACGGCGACTCACATCTGTTGGCCTGCTGGGGACACTGCTACATACTGACGGTAGCCGTATAGGTGCTTGCAACGGAATGTACTGGATTTGATCTTGATTTCGATTTCTGAGCTTGCATCTGCGACCATCACTACCACTGCTACGTCTTTCGTATCTGGCTTTGTATCTGTTGTATTCACTGCTTGCGGATTCAACATCTGATCTTGGGGGACCAGAAACTGAACAAACCATCTCCCTTGATAGTGTATCGGGACGGCATAATATGATTATGCCGACATGGTTTCCGTAAGCGAATTCATAGATTGGATCTATGAATTTTGTGTGGTGTTCCGGGCGCTGCCCGCTAACCGGCTAGCGGGACCGCCGTGTGCGTACCCCCTTATAGGTCGTCTCGATGCCGTAGCTGCGATAAGTAGAAAACGTTTCTACGCCTAACTTGTTTTTGCGAGAGAATTCTTTGAGATGGTATGGCCCTATTGTATGTATGAGATGTATGAGATGCATGTGATGCATGTAATATTCTTTCATATGTGCAATCCTGTAATATTCTTTCATACGTGCAATGCTTGTAATATTCTTTCACGACCTGCGAGTCGATGTAATCTTCAATTAGAGCTTCTATAGTAGTAGCTTAGTTTGAAGAAATCAAGCATTCGGCACTCGAAAGAACGGTGATGAAGATGGAGATCCTGTACACCGGCATGGAGATGGAGATCACCATGTGAAGGGGGCCATACTATTTCACTATATGCTATTCTTCTTGCTTTCATATGTGATATGTTTGTTTGATAGGATAGCATCCTCGCAAAATTAAGTAGTAATGATGCCCTTCCAAATGTTGCACTGTCACCGTTATGCTCGTCAATGGTGGGTCCGCCAAAGCAGAGTGTCATTCTCTATCATAACACGAGGGGTATATGCCGGACATATACATGCAGGAGCATTTGGTTTACTTAACAAGGCTATCAAAACAGTTTTGGGCCTTGGGGCATAGGTTGGCGCCGGGGCTTGGAGATGCCACACCAACAACAAGAGTCACATAGAGATGTGATTAGCAAGGTGTTGCTTACGATGTTACTAATTTTCTAGCGGTGATGCCAAAGCTCACTAGAAAATTAATTAACATGTGGATCTTGACCCAATACGTAACCTAGAGGGAAGGTGGAAAATACGTAATGGGAGTCTTATGTTAAATTGTTTAACAAAAGACATAGCATAAACATTGTGCTAAACTTTGCTTTTTCGTTGTAGAATAAATGGCGGCTAATAATACACCCAGTACCTTTAATTTGCGATCTATTCTCGAAAAGGAAAAATTAAATGGAACAAACTTTATGGATTGGTATCGCAACTTGAGAATTGTTCTCAAGCAAGAGCGTAAGGAGTACGTTCTTGAAGTACCTTATCCGGAGGATTTGCCTAATAACGCCACCGCAATCGCACGGAGGGCTTATGAGAAGCACACTAATGATGCCCTAGATATAAGCTGTCTCATGCTTGCTACAATGTCCCCGAGCTTCGAAGCAATATGAGAGCAGCGATGCTCACACTATTATTCGGGGACTGCGTGGCATGTTTGAGAACCAAGCTCGGGCCGAGAGGTTCAACACCTCAAAGTCCTTGTTTGCGTGCGAGCTTGTTGAGGGAATCCGTCGTCCGCATGTGATAAAGATGATTGGCTATATCGAGAGTCCGGAAAAACTAGGTTTTCCCCTTAGCCAAGAGTTGGCTACCGATGTGATTCTCCGGTCGCTCCCTCCGAGCTTCGAGCCATTCATATTGAATTATCACATGAACAATATGGATAGAACCTTGGCTGAATTGCATGGGATGCTAAAGACAGCTGAGGAGAGTATCCAGAAAAACGGTCATCATGTGATGATGATGCGAAGGCAAAGCGCAAACCACTGTCAAGAAACTTTGCACCAAGAGGAAGTTAACTCCCGATGAGATCGCGAGTGCCTCCAATGCAAAGAAGGGCAAGAAGGGTCGGCGGCATCGGATGCCGTTTGCTTCTATTGCAAGGAGACAGGCCATTGGAAGAGGAACTGCAAGAAGTACATGGAGGATCTCAAAAAGAAGCAAAGTACGACTTCTGCTTCAGGTATTAATGTTATAGACATTAATCTTGCTACTTCACCTACCGACTCTTGGGTATTTGATACCGGATCGTAGCTCATATTTGCAAATCGTTGCGGGAATGAGAAGAAGTAGAGGATTGAGAAGGGGCGAGGTGAACTGCGCGTCGGCAATGGAGCAAGCGTTGCTACGCTTCTTGTCGGCACGATACCACTTCATCTACCTTCAGGATTAGTTTTGGAATTGAATAATTGTTATTGTGTTCCAACACTATGTAAAACGTTATTTCCGCTTCATGTTTGCAAGCGGAAGGATATGATTTTGGATCAATGAACAATGCTTGTTCAATATATCTCGAGATATGTTCTATTTTCATGCTCCATTGGTGAATGGATTATACGTTTTGAATCTTGAAGCGTCTCCCATCTATAACATTAATACGAAAGGCAACTCTCTAATGATATAAACCCCACATTTATCCGGCATTGTCGCTTAGGCCATATAAATAAGAAACGCATGGAGAAGCTCCATAAGGATGGATTGCTTCACTCTTTTGATTTTGAATCATTTGAGACATGTGAGTCTTGTTTACTTGGTAAGATGACAAAGGCACCTTTCACGGGACATAGTGAGAGAGCAAGTGACTTATTGGCACTCGTACATACCGATGTATGTGGACCAATGAGCTCAACGGCCGAGGTGGTTATCGTACTTCATTACCTTTACCGATGACTTTAGTAGATATGGTTATATCTACTTAATGAGGCATAAGTCCGAATCCTTTGAAAAGTTCAAAGAATTCCAGAATGAAGTACATAATCATTTAGGGAAAACAATCAAGTTTCTACGATCGGATCGTGGAGGAGAATACTTGAGCCAAGAGTTTGGTAATCATCCGAAAGATTGTGGAATTGTTCCACGTTGACTCCGGCAGAACTCCACAATGGAATGGGGTGTCCGACGGAGAAATCGCACCTTGTTGGACATGGTGCGGTCGATGATGAGCCAAAGTGATCTTCCGTTATCCTTACGGGATATGCTCTTGAAACATGCGCTCACACTAAATAGAGTTCCATCTAAGTCGGTTGAAAAGACACCATATGAGATATGGACAGGGCAACCCCCTAGTTTGTCTTTTCTCAAAATTTGGGGATGCGAAGCTTATGTAAAACGTTTACGATCGACAAGCTCACACCCAAATCGACAAGTGCTTCTTTGTGGGATATCCTAAGGAAACTAAGGGATATTACTTTTATAATCGGGAACAAGGCAAAGTGTTTGTCGCCCGACACGGTGTCTTCTTGGAGAAAGAGTTTCTTTCAAGAAGGGTTAGTGGGAGCAGGGTGCATCTTGAAGAAGTTCAAGAAACACCGAAAACGTTTCGGCGACCACGGAACCACAACGGGAGGAGCAAAGTGTTGCGCCACCGGTTGTAGACACACCCCCACGGAGTGCAAGATCACGTCGTGCACTGACAGTACACAGTGCGGTACAACGTGATATATTGTTGTTAGACAACGATGAGCCTAAGACCTATGAGGAAGTGATGGTGGGACCCGATTCCAACAAGTGGCTTGGAGCCATGAAATCCGAAATAGAATCCATGTACGACAATCAAGTTTGGAACTTGGTTGATACACTGATGGTGTCAAAACCATTGAGAGTAAATGGGTTTTTAAGAAAAGGCCGATATGGATGGAAATGTTCACATCTATAAGGCGCGATTGGTGGCGAAAGGTTTTAAACAGATTCAAGGAGTTGATTATGATGAAACCTTCTCGCCCGTCGCAATGCTTAAATCTATTCGGATTATCCTAGCGATTGCTGCATATTTCGATTATGAGATATGGCGAGATGGATGTCAAAACGGCTTTCCTAAATGGAAACCTAAGCGAGGATGTATACATGATACAACCTCGGGTTTTGTCGATCCGAATCGCACGAAAGATATGCAAGCTACGAAATCCATTGATTGAAGCGGGCATCTCGGAGTTGAAACATTCGTTTTGATGAAGTAATCAAAGGGTTTGGTTTCATCAAAAATGAAGAAGAGGCCTGTGTTTACAAAAGGTCGAGTGGGAGCGCAATTGTATTTCTAATCTTATATGTGGATGACATATTGTTGATTGAAAATGATATCCCTATGCTAGAATCCGTCAAGTCTTCATTGAAAAATAGTTTTTCCATGAAAGACTTAGGGGAGAGCAACATACATATTAGGCATTCGGATCTATAGAGATAGATCCAAGAGGCTAATTGGATTAAGCCAAAGTACATACATTGACAAGGTGTTGAAAAGGTTCAACATGCATGATTCCAAGAAAGGTTTCTTGCCCATGTCACATGGCATTAATCTTAGCAAGAATCGGTGTCCTCGGACACATGATGAGCGGAATAAGATGGGGTATGGTTCCATATGCTTCGGCAATTGGATCCATCATGTATGCCATGCTTTGTACACGCCCGGATGTCTCGTACGCTTTGAGTGCTACGAGCAGATACCAGTCGAGATCCAGGTGAAGGACACTGGATGTCGTAAAGAATATCCTTAAGTTCTTGAGAAGAACTAAGGATATGTTCCTAGTCTATGGAGGTGAAGAAGAGCTCGTTGTAAGTGGTTACACCGATGCTAGCTTCCAAACGGACAAGGATGATTATAGATCGCAACTGGGTTCGTGTTCTCGCCGAACGGAGGCGCATCGTGGAAGAGTTCCAAGCGGGATACGTTGCTGATTCTACAACGGAGGCCGAGTACATTGCTTGCTTCGGAAGCCGCAAAGGAGGCATTTAGATCAAGAAATTCGTTTCGAGCTTGGTGTGATGACAGTCTGGTCCAATGTCTCTCTATTGTGATAATAGTGGAGCCATTGCGCAAGCCAAGGAGCCGAGGTCACATCGAAGTCCAAACACATACTTCGGCGATATCATCTCATCCGCGAGATAGTGGACAGAGGTGATGTCAAGATATGCAAAGTGCACACGGATCTCAACATAGCCGATCCGCGACAAAACCTCTCCCTCGGCCGAAGCATGAGGCGCACACAAGAGCAATGGGTATTAGATACTTATATGATTGACTCTAGTGCAAGTGGGAGATTGTTAGTGATATGCCCTAGAGGCAACATGGAGATGTTGGATATCACGTCAATGTTTATGTATTTATGAATAAAGTGTTATTCGGTTCCATGAAATAGACATCTTGTATTGATCAATAAGTACGTGACTTATTTATGAGACTCGATATGTATGAATCTATTTCTAAACGATCACGATCATATGTCATATTGTTGGAACAAATATGATTCTAAGATCGGCATGTTTATTGATTGATGATCATGTCTCATAGATCATGGGTATGGAGATACCAAATCAATAAACATGGACATATGTGTTGGAGAACACATTGTTGGATAGACCCACCATGAGACACTACGGGAATTAATGTGCCATTAGTTGGTCTCGAGTAGTGTTGGTACAAAGTCCTTAGACCTGAGATCACCATGGATTCCAACATGTGTAGTAGCCTACTTTGGGACTACCAAACGCTATTTAATCGGGTAGTTATAAATGTAGTTTTCGGGTTTGCTATGAAACATGGAGTGGGATGTGAGTGATCAAGATGGAATTTGCCCCTCCTTTGGAGAGATATCTCTGGGCCCCTCGAGGTAATGGATTATGGAAATGCATGGCCATGCTAAGTTGATTGAGGAGTCAATCAACAGACAGATAATCCAATACGGTTCGAGTGAATGGTTAAGCTATTGAAGGGATGGCACACATCTTGCCTATAGCTTAACTGGTATCGTGAGGCAAAGGGATTTGTGTACACATTACAGGTTCAGAGCCGATATTATTCTTGTATACTATGGTGTCAATATGTGCTGCTAGGCGCCGCTGTTGATGGGTCGGCTGAGTTGGACTCGAGCCGACGATCGGCTAAGTTAGACTATAGCCGAAACCGAGTATACCTGAACCTACAGGGTCGCACGCTTAAGGGGATAGAATAGATATTCGAGTTGGACTCGGATACGGCTCGATCGGATAGGGATCCGATCGGATAGAGTCCTATGGGCTTACGACGTATGGGTGGCCAACTCTATGAGATACGGATGAGATCCGATTCAAAATAGAGTCCTAATCGGCCACTAGTCCCAGTCGGCCAACTCTATATAAAGGAGGGAGGGGTGGAGAGCTATGATATGTCAATTGCATCGCGTGCAACAGAAGTCGCCGAGATCAATCTCCACGGAAACCCTCCCCACTTTCGAGCCAAACCCTAGCCTTGCATCGCGTGCTAGCACACGGGTGTACGGCGTTCTGTCCCCGGACGTGTGGATACCGGTAGAGGCGCTGCTACGTTGCGCGCTCTTGATCGGCTTCGGAATCGGCTGCGGTCGGGCGCATCGGAGCGAGGCGTGAGAACGCGGCCGGATAACTCGAATCGGCTGATTGGCGAATCGGCTGTCTCCGGAAATCGGCTACACTGTTCCGGATCGGATTGCCCTGATTGGCTATTCCACTGCACTCTACTCCAATCGGTAACGATCTATCGGCCCTTGCTTGCAAGTGTTCCTGGTTTGCGCGGTAAAAAGTTTTTGTTTTCGGCTAGCGTAGCCTCCGCGTAACCCTTCAGTAGGTTGCAAGGGTGTCCTTTAGCCCTTCGTTGACTTTGCTAGCGTAGACTTCAGTTAACGATTCTTAAGCACATGACTTATTCCCTCACACAAGAAATGTGCGACTTTTCTCTTCATAGAGTTGGGCTATGGTGTACAAAAATTTTATTTTCGGGTAGTTTATCCAAAGCTTATTTTTTTATGATTAACACTTCATCATCAGTTGTCGTCTTGGCATACAACTTCCAAGCATGATCGAACACTTTGGCAAAAGTTGTCCTTGTACACCAAAATCGCTTTGGGTAACACTTGTGAGTTCTAAGGTTGACGGCGACTCACATCTGTTGGCCTGCTGGGGACACTGCTACATACTGACGGTAGCCGTATAGGTGCTTGCAACGGAATGTACTGGATTTGATCTTGATTTCGATTTCTGAGCTTGCATCTGCGACCATCACTACCACTGCTACGTCTTTCGTATCTGGCTTTGTATCTGTTGTATTCACTGCTTGCGGATTCAACATCTGATCTTGGGGACCGAGCGAACAAGGACGAAGTTCCAGCACATGCTCTAGATGCAATCTGATTTGACCCGAAGGTTTCTGGCCTCAACACACTGCTAAGGGTACTATGGTTGATGACACTTTCTCTCGCACTGACCAACTGCTGCCCAGACGAAAAGGGTGGAAGAGAGGGGTTGCTAAAGATAAGACCTTAACCCACTTATCTACCGATCTGATGTGGGTAGACTTTTACTCTTCAGGTTGATTAAGAAAACAACCTAGTATGGTCACATCCCTACTACTGATGTGAGCCATACACCTGCACACAACAAACAACACACGGCCTAGGAAATATCGATACTACTCTTTCGGGAAGGATTTGGTTTCAGGTAAGCTTCAGAAAACTTTGCTTGATCCTCAAGAAGCGCCGACTTGGGCTGCTTGGCTTGATCTTCTTGCTTGAAGCTTGGAGCTTGACTTGACTTCCACGGGTTAACGAGCGACTGAGTTTGTCCTCCAAGTTTAATAGCTAAAAGAGACGGAGGGGAAAGGAGAGAAATTTGAAAAATTATTTTGCAGAGACTCCAAACGGATAGAAGAGATATTTTCCCAAATAAGGTTTTCGCAAACTTGTCCTTAGGGTTTGACCATTTGGCTCAACCTACGGTCGAGATGGCTTTGATACAAACTATTCACGCCCGAAAATTTAGCCAAATTTCCTGACTATTTTATGTATTAAATCCTTGTCCAGGAATCAACCAGGGTACATAAAATGACAAATTAATACACAGATCCAAATGTAAAAATAAAGCGTAAAATAAAAATACTTACTTAAGAGATACTTAGTCCTCACACCCAAAAGCTGCAGTGGAAAAGACGACACTAGCGGGCTTCAGCTCCACTCCATAGCAAACTCAACGGGGGTCTGAGCCTTGGTCTTCTAACACCATCTTCAACTCAGAAGCACTACACTTCTGAAAGGAGGAAAATCGCAAGGCTGAGTACAACCACCGTACTCAACAAGCCACACCGAGAAATGCAGACATGCAAGGGGAGACAAGAGTGGCTTGGGGCTATTTTGCATAAATGCGGTTTACAAACATTTAATGTTTAAAAATAGTAAAACAGTTGAGTAATTAATGCAATATTAATCTTTCACTGAACAATGTCATCCCCATGTTGAACAGGCCCAACCATTCCACCTGAACTAAAACAATTCCATTAAGTCAAATTATTAAATGGTGTGAGACTAATCATAATGAATCTGGTCGATCGCCCATAACCACGGGCACAGCTATTCGAATAGTTTTACTCTGATCAGAGGTGTGCAACTTTACCCACAAGACACGATTCCACAGATGTTACTATGCCCCGAAGTACCACCATGATACTACAAAGGGGGAAATCGTGACAAGACCTTTTGTATAACTCTCCCTAACCAAGCGATACCACACCAAGGTTTCGCCCCCACCCCTTGAAAGGAAAAGGGCAGCCCCCCTCGTGCCACGGTGAATCCGGTAGCCGATCAACTCGTAAAACCGGGGCTGACCCAACTCCATCACGCCCCACCCTCACTAGGGTACGTCGGCTAGAGGAAAGCTATACTACGAGTCAAGCAGTTAACCATTCATGCTTTTGTAAAGCGCATAATTTTTTCAGGGTTTCCCATTAACCGGTCCTTAATTGCCATGGGTGCGACCATCCAAAACCATGCACCCACAGCCCACCATTATGTAATATTTCAGTTGAGACAATTATGACCAATGAGACATGCCCAGGTGTTCGAGCTTGCAGCTCATCAGAGACTAGAATAAATAGTATAATTATCCCATTTAGTGAGCTAGTGGTAATTAAGTATGACTAAGCATATAATTATAGCTAAAAAAGATTAGTGACTAAAGCTAGTCAAATTAACACCCAAGGTTAATAAAGGACGAATAACAAGTAAATAGGCTCAAACAAACAGATAGGTAATCCATCATTTCATGTAATTAGCAAAACAATGCAATTTTATTTGCAAATGTAAAACATTTGTGAAAGTAGGATCAATATGCTTCAAGGGAAGTGTGACTTGCCTTGCGTCTTCAAACAAACTTCTGGACTCTTTTCCTCACGAGCGCGAACTCCAGAAACGGCGGAATCTACACGCTGGCACACAAAAGAGGAAAAACCCTAATAAAAACAAAATAAACAGTACATAAAAATTAAATAAACATGTAGAGATCAATTTTAGATGAGTTTTGCAATTTGAATGGCCAAATTTTGAGTTCATATGAATTAGATATGAATTTTAGAAGTTTTGGACCATTTAAATAAATTCTTAAAATTAAAATGATTTATTGCATGATATTAACTAATTTTGAACTAGAAAAGGATTTTAAGACATCAGCCTCGATCGGTCAACGGGATCACAAGGATTTGGGCAGCTAGGATTTAACTGGATCAGACCTGATGGCTCAGATTAAACCGAAATAATCTAAAAAGATGGATGGCTGGGATTGAGTTGATCAGGATCTAACGGCTCAGATTGAAACTGGTTTAAGGCTAGGATTGAAACACATCAATAGGCACGAGGCACAAAGGAGCTGACATGGCGCTGAGGTGGCGGCCACGAAAGATGCCATGCTGGCACGACGCCCGGCTGTTCGGAATGATAGCAGCCAAGCCGAACAGCAACGCTCTGGTGAAAACGGAGTACACTAACAGAGAGAGGATGGTGAGGCGACACTTACCAACACTGGCGACGAGATGGAAGCGGCGGCCGAGCTCGGGTTGGCGCGGCAACGGCTTTCCGGTGGCTTTCGGCGGAGGAGAGGTGGAGGACGGGCTTCGCTTGCTATTATGATGCCGACGGTGGCTTCGGAAAGCTTCGGGAGTGATGGGATCGGCGGCTAGGTGCGGCTGGGGCCACAACGGTAGCAGTGGCGCTCGGGTTCACAGTGACAAGTGGCTTTCGATGGTGTTTGGCGCAAGGGAACCGGTGGCTGGGCTTCCTTGCGTTCTTGCGATGCTGAGGGAGGCAACGGCACTGTCCGGGGACGGTCGACCAGGCTGCTAGGGGCGGCTGGAGAGATGGCCGGCGGCGGGGAGAGAAGAAATTCGTGGGGGAGGTGGCTAGGGCATGAGAAAACTCAGGAAAAGAGAGGAAACCGAGGAGGAGATGATGAGGGTTTTATTTATAGGCTTTGGAGGGAGAGGCCAGATGCAGTACGACGAGATTTTGCGTTGGGAGAACAGAGTTCATCTCGAGTTCGTCGGGATAAGAACGAGGCCGAAATCCGTTGGATTTAGCACGAGATTATGGGGATTTCTTGGGGGAAACGTAGAGAAGATCGAGAGGAATCCGTTCCCGCAACTAATTTTTGATTTGCGCAATGGATTGGGCCGGATTTGGTGGAGGAAACAAACAGCTGTTATTCGGTACTGTTCGGGTGAACAGTGACTGGCTGGAGGTTAGGGACACTGTAGTAGAGAGGTGATCTAGACTTTTCTTGTCCTAACATCCTTGAATTTTTACAAATAATTTCAATGCTCAAATAATTCTAAGAAAAATCCTGAAAATATAAGAACACCCGAAGTATTTAATAAAAATATCTTCAGCTCATTTAAATATTAATTTATTTATTTAAATAATTATTGAAGTGTTCTTTGTATTATTAAAATTATTTTTGGAGCTCCAAAATTTTACGAAAAATTTCAGAGAGTATTTTAGGGCATGGAGAATATTTAAAAAATATTTCTAGCCATAATTTTTAAAGGAAAAAATTATTTTCCTTAGTAGTTTCACTTGATTATCTTGCTTTTCTTTTTATTTAATTTCTAGGAGATGATTTATTTAATGGTTTTTAATCCCGAACGAAAAATCGGGCTGTGACAGCTGATTCCCCTACTCAGGTTGGGGCCTGAACTGCACGACCTTCCTCTTTCTTCTCATCTTATTGCGCTGGTCTTCCTAGCGGATGGCCTTGTCGACCAGTTTCTCAAATTCGGCGTACTCCCCGGAGATGAACTTGTCCGCGAGTTCATCATCAAGACCAGACATGAACTTTTCCTTCCTCTTTGCGTTTGTGTGTCTGTTCGGACGTCTTCCGGAACATAACGTGGGAGCCTGTTGAACTCATGCAGGTACTGAGTGACCGACCTACTTCCTAGCTCAAGGGCTCTAAATTCCCTCTTCTTCTGCACAACGATTCCACCTGGAATGTGCGCTTTTCTGAAACTGCGGCAAAACTCCTCCCAAGTAACTGCCGCTGCACCTACTCGATGGGTGACCTAGCAGATGCGGGACCTTGTAGCTAATGGGTTGCGAAAGACACCCTCTCCTGGTGTGGGGGGTATCACCCCGGGTAGCCCACGAAGCGGAGTTAAGAACAGCCGATGTCGGACTGGTCCTCGGGAGGAGATCAAATGCCCGACCTCTTCCTGGGTAGGGACCTCGACCCCTCGGGTGTCCCGACTCAACGTCCTACCCCGACTACAATTCATCATCCTGACCTCCGATCTCCTCGGGTTAGGAGGCTTGCATCGTAAGGATCACAAAAAAGATAAGGAGGGGACAACCCGACATAAGATGACGTCACCCGACAGGACAGCACAGATGGTACCCGCGGAGAGCGGATCCCAAGGCATAGCTGAGCGTAAGATTCCCGACCACTCTTTCACCTCCTTGGGTAGCCCTCTCGGAGGACTGCCAACCCATCCGTCGACAGTTGGCATGCCAACTAGGGGCTGTGTCTTCATCGATCCGAGCGGTGTGATGGTGGTTTTCTTCTCCACCGACTTCACGACACCTGCGGGGACAACGTTTGTCTTCGGGAGCTTGGTTTTCCACATCGACGACTTTAGCTGCCTCAACCTCTCTTAGGAGGCTTCCGGAGAGCTGGCGTGCGTCACTGCTCAACGGCGCGCAATGGCGGGGATGAGGCGCGCGACACCACGCCCATTGGCCCCGGTGTCAGCGGCATGTCCTGTCCCAAAGGTCTGGGGGCCCAAGCCTCCGACAGTCCGCACGGTGATCTTGAGGGTAGATTCTGCAGGCTATCGCTCGATGCGCCTAGTTTCACCGTCGCGTGGGGTGTCGCCGCCTATCCCCACCGTCGCTGGATGTGTATCCGCCCATACGGGGCCGGCTGGTCCCAAGAAGCCCGCTCGAAGGGCTCCTCTGTGCCTGGCCACGTCAGCCAAGAGGTTTGTCGTGCGGAGTTAGCTCCCGGCAACCGCTGGCCGACAAAGTTTGTCCTGATGGCGGAGTTCATTTTGACGATGATGCTATGGATTCCCAGGAGTTCGACGCCCATCGCAAAGCTCACTGTTGACACAATTTTGGACGGGTTGAGTGGCATGAGCAGGCCCAACCTACTCGTGTCCAGCCGCAGAACCTAGGGCCCGCCTTCACCATGGAGTTTGAAGGGAACCAGGTATTTCGGACCCTCATGGCCAACTTGGTGGCCATTGAGTGTGCACTCGTCGCGCTACCCGACTCCCCAGAGGTTCGAAAGGTGATGGCCATGACTCAGGCCGTGGTCACGTAGCTCGACGCTCTAGGCTCATCTGGGGCGCACCCCAGGGAGTGCTTGTCGATCAAGGTCATGGCGACAGCTGAGTGCAGGCCATTCCGCCTCCCCGCTCAACACCTAGACCCAGGCGGCTAAGGCCAATTCCACTGCTGACCCAGAGCGGCGCCCAAAGACAGCCACACTCCAAGAGTAGCAAGGTAGTTCCTTCACTGGGAATGCGCGCGAGATCATCATGCAAACGCTTGATGCCCGAAACACCATTGAGCGTCGTGTTGTCGACCGAAGGCGCCAAGAGCTATTGCGCCACGATCAGTACGATCGGGAGCATGGCTCCCCCAAAGGAGGTGATGGTGCTGGGTATGGGCCACGCCACAATGGGTTCCCGGCCTTCACTCCTCATCTCCCTCGGGTGACAAGGCCATGGGCTTCCGCCCGACCAGGATCGAGCCTTATGACGGTAAGACCAATCCATTGTTATGACTTCGTCTATACTGTACGACGGATCGAGCGGCCAGCGGCGATGACCACGTGATGGCAAACTACCTCCCCGTCATGCTGGCACCGACCGCCATCAACTGGCTCGCTGGGCTCCTCGAGAACTCTATCAACACCTGGGATGAGCTGTGCGATGCCTTCATTGCCAACTACCAGGGCACCTGGCAACGCTCGGCCTCCCACTGTGACCTCCGCCGAGTCCAGCAGGGGGTCGACGAGTCTATTCGGAGCTACGTCCGACGTTTCTCCGAGCGTCGCACCACCGTCGCGAGCATATTTGATGGTGACATCATTTAGATCTTCTCAGAGGGCCTCCACAAACCCTTTGAATTGTTTTGTTTCCATGTCATGTACGCACCGACCTCTCCTGTCGACATGATCTCCATCGCTGAGTGCTTCGTCAATGCCAAGGACACCAAGTGTGAAGAGACTCGCGGTCCTGAATTCCAGTCGAGAAGGGACTCTCGAGGCAAGGAGCCAGCCGAGCCTAGCCGCCGATCCCCGAGGAGGGCTGACCGTCGTCCTCCTGAGTGACTTCATTGGGATGACGTGAAGCGAAAGCCGAATCCCAAGGTAGCAGTCATCGCCAGGTCGAGGCCGAGGTCCGGTGGTGAAGTGTCGAGTGAGTTGATCTAGGAGGCACTGGACAGGCTCTGTTTCCTACAGCTGAAGGGCACCCACACCATCCAACAATGCTATGTGCTTCAGGATCACTTGCTGCAAGAAGCACAAGACAACCCCCAACCATTGAGGAGTCGGAGAGGGAAGGATGACGATGCCAAACACCAAAAGGAAGACCACCCCAAGGGAGGTGACTTCTAGGAGCCAACCCACACGATCAGCATGATCTTCGGAGGGGAGGCTGCCTCGGAGAGTCGCTGACAACAGAAGCTACTCTCCCGACGAGTGAACGTCATCTCTACGGAGCCGACGGGATGCCTACGATGGTCGGAGGTCTAGATCTCCTTTTCTCGAGCCGATTAGTGGGCCGATGTCCCCAATCCCGGGCGTTTCCCACTGGTCGTCGACCCGGTGGTTCTCAAGGTGTGTCTTAAGCATGACCTCGTCGATCGGGGGAGCGGCTGTAGGAATATGTGTAGGCTACGATAGCATAAAACAAAATTTTCTACCACGTAATCCAAGAAAGGTTGCAAGTAAGGGTCTATAGATTGTTACCAAGTGACGCGCAGTGCAGCGGAAAAACTACGTTGGAGTAGCCGATCCAACGTACGCATGTCGGGAAGTCTTGCGGACCTTGGACCGCCTTGCCCGACCTCGTCGACCTTGGACCGTCTCGCCCGACCTCGCCGACCTCAGACCGTCTTGCCTAACCTCGTCGACGCCACGCTGATTTGCCTGACAAGTGTGACTTCCAACTACCGAATAATGGATTCGACTAGTCAAAACATAGGGATCTTCCGATGTCTCCGATTAAACCACAACGTAGCGATGTCTCTACCATATCCACACATTCAGGGAAGGAACGCCAAAGACTTGTGTGCTAGCACGTGATGCACAGCTAGGGTTTTGGCTCGGACGTCGACTAGGGTTTCTGTTTTCCGTGGAGAAGTTGATCTGGCTTAGAAGTTGCGCGCCTTGATCTTCACCCCTTGCCCTCCTTATATAGAGTTGGCCAACCGTACTCATAAGCCCACCAGGACTATATTGAGTCGGATCTTATCCAAACTGAGCCGTATTCGAGTCGAACTCGAATACCTGTTCCAACCCATTAAGTGTGCGACCCAATAGGTTCATGCATACTAGGTTTCAGCTAAGGATACTTCTCGGCCAACCCAAACAACAGCGACCCCTAGCAGAACGTATTGACACCAAAGTATACACAAAGATCATATCAGCTGAACCTGTAATGTGTGCACAATTCCCTTTGCCTCACGATATCAATTAAGCTACAGGCAAGACTCGTGCCATCCTAGCATTAGCTTAATCATTCACTCGATCCTGTATTGGATTATGTATTTGATGATTGACTCCTAAATCACATCGGCATGGCCATACACTTCCATAATCCATTACATTGATGGGCCCAGAGATATCTCTCCCATAGGAGGGGCAAATTCCATCTTGATCATTCACATCCCTCTACATGCTTCATAGCAAACCCGAAGACTACTTTTATAACTACCCAGTTACGGAATAGCGTTTGGCAGTCCCTAAGTAAGCCACTACATATGTTAGAATCCATGATGATCTTAGGTCTAAGGACTTTGCACCAACATCACTTGAGACCAACTAATGGCACATTAATTCCTTGTAGTGCCTCAAGGTGGGTCTATCCAACAACATGTTCTCTAACATGTGTTCACATTTATTGATTTTGTATCTACATACCATGATCCATGAGACATGATCATCAATCAATAGACGTGCTGATCTTAGAATCATATTCGTTCCATAGATATGATATATGATCAGGGATCATTTAGAAATAGATTTATATTACATAAAGAGTCTGATGAATAAGTCAGATACTTATTGATCAAAACTAATTATTTATTTCATTGAACAGAATAACAATGTATTGATTAATACATAAACATTGACCATGGTATCCAACATCTCCGTGTTGCCTCTAGGGCATATCACTAACAGTCTCCCACTTGCACTACAATCAATCATGTAAGTATCTAATACCCATTGCTCTGGTATCTGCCTCATGTTTCGGCTGAGGGTGCAATGGATCGGCAATATTTAGATCCATGTGCACTTTGCATATCTTTACATTACCTCTGTCCACTATCTCGTGGATGAGATGGTATCGCCAAAAAATGTGTTTAAATTTCTGATGTGATCTAGGCTCCTTAGCCTGCGCAATGGCTCCATTGTTATCACAATAGAGGGACATTGGACCAGCTGCACTGGTCATCACACCTAGCTCAGAAACAAATTTCCTAATCCAAACAACCTCCTTTTTAGCTTCAGAAGCAGCAATATAGTTGGCCTCATTGTAGAATCAACAACAGTGTCTTGCTTGGAACTCTTCCAGCTGACTGCGCCTTCGTTTAGGCAGAACACGAACCCAGATCATGATCTATAGTCATCTTTGTCTGTTGAAAGCTAGCATCGGTGTAACCATTTACAACGAGTTCTTCACCTCCATAGACCAGGAACATATCCTTAGTTCTTCTCAAGTACTTAAGGATATTCTTTACGGCTATCCAGTGACCTTCTCATGGATCTGATTAGTATCTACTCGTAGCGCTTAACATGTACGACACATCTGGACGTGTACAAAGCATAGCATACATGATGGATCCAATTGCCGAAGCATATGGAACCATATTCATCTTACTCTGCTCATTAGTTGTCCTAGGACACTGATTCTTGCTAAGATTAATGCCATGCGACATTGGCAAGAAACCATTCTTGGAATCACGCAGTTGAACCTCTTCAACACCTTGTCAATGTATGTACTTTGGCTTAATCCAATTAGCCTCTTAGATCTATCTATATAGATCCTAATGCCCAGAATGTATGTTGCCTCCCGTATGTCTTTCATGGAGAAACTATTTTTCAATGAAGACTTGATAGATTCTAGCATAGGGATATCATTTCCAATCAAACATATGTCATCCACATATAAGATTAGAAACACAATTGCGGCTCCCACTGACCCTTTTGTAAACACATGCTTTCTCTTCATTTTTTATGAAACCAAACCCTTTGATTACCTTATCAAAACAAATATTACAACTCCGAGATGCTTGCTCCTATCCATAAATTAATTTCTGTAGCTTGCATATCTTTCCAGGCGATTGTGGATCGACAAGACCTTCAGGCTGTATCATATACACATCCTCACTTAGGTTTCCATTTAGGAAAGCCGTTTTAACATCCATCTGCTATATCTCATAATTGAAATATGCAGCAATCGCTAGAATAATCCGAATAGACTTTAGCATTGCGATGGATGAGAAGGTTTCATCATAATCAACACCTTGAATCTGTTTAAAACCTTTTGCCACCAATTGTGCCTTATAGATGTGATTATTTCCGTCCAGGTCTGCCTTTTTCTTAAAAACCCATTTGCACTCAATGGTTTTGATACCATCACTTGGATCAACCAAGTTTCAAACTTGATTATCATAGATGGATTCTATTTCAGATTTCATGGCTCCAAGCCATTTGTTGGAATCTGGTCCCACCATCGCTTTCTCATAGGTCCTAGGTTCATCGTTGTCTAAGAACAATATATCACGTTATTATGCTCCTTTCTATCTTTTAGGCGCACGACATGCTCTTTCAGACCTACATCTTGTTCATCCTGTTGTGGTCTAGTGGTAGCTGAAACATTTTCTGGTGTTTCTTGAATTTCGTCAAGATGAACAGTGCTCCCACTAACCTTTCTTGAAAGAAACTCTTTCTCCAAGAAAACACCATGTCGGGCAACAAACACTTTGCCCTGTTCCCGATTATAAAGATAATATCCTTTTATTTCCTTAGGATACTCCACAAAGAAGCATTTTTGTCAGATTTGGGTGTAAGCTTGTCAGGTTGTAAACGTTTTACATAAGCTTCACACCCCCAAATTTTGAGAAAAGACAAACTAGGGGACTGCCTTTTCCATATCTCATATGGTGTCTTTTTCACTGACTTAGATGGAACTCTATTTAGTGTGAACGCAGCTGTTTCAAGAACATATCCCTAGAAGGATAATGGAAGATCACATTGGCTCATCAAGGAACACACCATGTCCAACAAGGTACGATTTCTTCGTTCTAACACCCTGTTCCATTGAGGAGTTCTTGGTGGAGTCAACCATGAAACGATTCCATGATCTTTTAGATGATTACCAAATTCCTGGCTTAAGTATTCACCACCATGATTTGATCGTAGAAACATAATTGTTTTCCCTAAATGATTCTATACTTCATTCTGGAATTCTTTTAACTTTTCAAAGGATTCGGACTTATGCCTCATTAAGTAGATATAACCATATCTACTAAAGTCATCGGTAAAAATAATGAAGTATTAGAACCCACCTCTGGCTGTTGAACTCATTGGTCTAGATACATCCGTTTGTTGAACTCATTGGTCCACATACATCCGTTTGTATGAGTACCAACAAGTCGGATGCCCTCTCACTCTGACCCGTGAAAGGTGCTCTTGTCATCTTACCAAGTAAACAAGATTCACATGTATCAAATGATTCAGAATCAAAAGAATGTAGCAGACCATCTTTATGGAGCTTCTCCATGCGTTTCTCATTTATATGGCCTAGGCGATAATGCAAAATAAATGTGGGGTTTATTTCATTTGGGAGCTGCATCTCTGTATTAATGTTATAGATGGGAGACGCTGGCAAGTCACGGAGTATGGGTAAAGTATACATCCACTATAGTGTGAGTAAAACAATCTATTCAAATAGCCGTGCTTGCGGATACGGAGCATCGGGACAAGTTTTTTGCTTGGCTAGACTTAAAATTTAAAATGATGGGATGGACATGCATAATGATTTTATGTGTTGGTGGTTCAACTTCTTGGGAAGCGAGAAGGGGTAGACCCCAGAAAATCATGATGATCCAGTGGCGGGAAGCTATCCTTGGGATCACAATGGATGGTGGACAGAACTGTTACTGATTAAACAAACTATGAAAATAAACCTTGACCAGTCTTAGGTCACAGGTTTGTGAAAAGAATTGCAAAACTAGCTTTGTGCAAAAGAACCACAGTCGTTCCTTGATTATCCCCTATCTTATGTATCGTTGTTGTGGTGGCTTGCTGAGTACGGTTGGTACTCACCCTTTCTTTACGCAAAACATTCAGAGATTGGCGATGAAGAACCTGAAGACCCGTACGAGTACTACCAGGAGGGTATGGAAGACGATGGCGCTCAGTAGGTCTTAGACTCGGTCGTTGCCTGTGGCAATGGCGTGCTGCTGCCTTATCTCCGCTGCGTTATCTATATTCTGCTTTTGCTTGTATTCTGGACCGTTTGGTTCTATGTTCTAGACAATGCCTTTGGGCACTATATTGCAATATTTCGTGTAAGACGATTGATGTATTTTGCGCACTGTATGATTCAGTAATGTAATTCGTGGGTACCTGACTACTCGATCCAGGGAAATGGTACTATGAACATGAATGATTCCTGTTACAAAAACAGGGGTCCACATGTTCCAACCCGTCAACCCGTTAAGTATGCGACCCAATAGGTTCATGCATACTTGGTTTCGACTGAGGACACTTCTCGGCCGACCCAGTCAACAGCGACCCCTAGCAGAACGTATTGACACCAAAGTATACACAAAGATCATGTCAGCTGAACCTGTAATGTGTGCACAATTCCCTTTGCCTCACGATATCAATTAAGCTACAGGCAAGACTCGTGCCATCCTAGCATTAGCTTAATCATTCACTCGATCCTGTATTGGATTATGTATTTGATGATTGACTCCTAAATCACATCGGCATGGCCATACACTTCCATAATCCATTACATTGATGGGCCCAGAGATATCTCTCCCATAGGAGGGGCAAATTCCATCTTGATCATTCTCATCCCTCTACATGCTTCATAGCAAACCCGAAGACTACTTTTATAACTACCCAGTTACGGAATAGCGTTTGACAGTCCCTAAGTAAGCCACTACACATGTTGGAATCCATGATGATCTTAGGTCTAAGTACTTACACCAACATCACTTGAGACCAACTAATGACACATTAATTCCCTGTAGTGTCTCAAGGTGGGTCGATCCAACAACATGTTCTCTAACATGTGTTCATATTTATTGATTTGGTATCTCCATACCATGATTCATGAGACATGATCATCAATCAATAGATGTGTTGATCTTAGAATCATATTTATTCCATTGATATGATATATGATCAGGGATCATTTAGAAATACATTTATATTACGTGAAGAGTCTCATGAATAAGTCACATACTTATTGATCAATACTAATTATCTATTTCATGGAACAGAATAACAGTTTATTCATTAATACATAAACATTGACCATGATATCCAACATCTTCATGTTGCCTCTAGGACATATCACTAACAGTGGCATCAATGTTCTCTTCCGAGGGACGATGCGCGAACTCGGCCTCTCCGTCACCACCCTCGAGCCCACTGACTCCCCCTTTTATGGGATCGTCCCAGGCAAGGCTAGCATGTCGCTCGACGTGGTCTCCCTCCCCGTGACATTTGGGACATGGGAGAATTTCCGCACTGAAATTCTCAGGTTTTATGCGGCAGATTTTGAGGCTGCCTACCATGCGGTGCTCGGGCGACCAGCCCTCACCAAGTTCATTATAGTGCCGCATTACACGTACTTGGTTCTCAAGGTGTCAGGTCCCGCTGGTGCGTTCTTCTTCCGAGGCGATGTGGTCACCTCCCATGCCTGCGAGAGTGAAAGCCTCTCCCTGGGCGAGGCCGTCAACCTTTCGGTCTGCATGCCCAAGTCGCCGACTCCAAGGGCAAGGAGCCAATGGACTTCGAGTCTCCTGACTTGGTCCCGACCACGCCAAGGCTCACTGCTGCGCCCACTGAGTACAAGGTTGTCTCCATCACCAACGCCGACCCATCCAAGACCATGCTGATCGGCGCGGGCTTGGGTGAGAAATAGGAAAGTGTAATTGTCGTCTTCCTGCGGGCAAACATCAACATGTTCGTGTGGAAACCGACTAACATACCGGGAGTACCTAGGGAGCTGGTCGAGCACGAACTCCATGTATTTCCTCATGCAAGGCCGATCAGGCAAAAGCTTTGACGGTTCACCCAAGAGTGCAAGGATGAAATCAAGATAGAGTTAGCTAGGCTCTTATATGCTGGTTTCATTAAAGAAGTGTATCATCCGGAGTGGTTTGCCAATCCGATCCTTGTAAAGAAAAAGAATGTGAAATGGAGAATGTGCGTTGAGTACACTGACTTGAACAAACACTATCCTAAAGACCCATTCTCTCTCCCCTGCATAGATCAGGTCGTAGACTCCACCACGGGTTGCTCTCCCCTTTGCTTCTTGGATTGTTATTCGAGCTATCACCAGATTGGCCTCAAAGCAGCCGACCAGAGAAGACGTTCTTCATCACGCCGTTCGGGGCCTCTGTTATACCACAATGGCTTTCGGGCTCAAGAACACAGGCCCGACCTATCAGCGAGCCATACATCACTGCTTAACCAGCCAAATCGGCCGCAATGTCGAAGCCTACATCGACGACGTGGTGATCAAGAGGGACCCTGATGACCTGCTCGGAGATATTGCCAAGACCTTTACAAACCTCCGCGCGTATCCATGGAAGCTAAATCCCGACAAGTGGGTCTTTGGGGTGCCCTCCGTAAAGCTCCTCGGCTTCATTATTTCTAGTAGGGGGATCAAGGCCAATCCCGAGAAGATCTCCACTCTCCTAAAGAAGGCAAGGTCGTCCTGTGTCAAGGACGTCCGGAAGCACACTAGGTGCATGACGTCTCTCGGAAGGTTTATCTCCCGACTCGGCGAACATGGTGCGCCATTCTTCAAGTTAGTCAGGAAGGACTCGAACTTCCAATGGTCAGACGAAGATGATCAGAACTTTGCCGATCTCAAGCGCCTCCTGGCTACGCCAACGGTGGTTGCCGCACCAAGCCTCGAGGAGCAACTCCTTCTGTACGTTGCCACGACCACCACGGCTGTAAGCACCATTGTCACAGCCTAAAAATTGCACAAATATAACTCGTTGTGAAAAAGGAATTTATAGAAATTATTTAATAAGTAAAGAAAGTGTTTGAATAAAATCTATGAAAAATTTGAACATCAAATTGAGCATCAAAATTATTTATAATAAATTTTATTAATTTGCAGGTGAAGTCATTATGGGAGCAAAGATTTCTTAATTGGAACATGGGTGGATTTAATTTTTGTTAAATTATCAATGATTAAATATACTCTCTGAAATTTTCTCAGATTTTTCAATGCTCGATTATTAAGTGATACCAAGCATTTCAGGATTATTTTAATGAATAAATTAATCATTACATGAGCTGGTGGTATTTTTATTAAATAATTTGAGTGTCCAAGTATTTTCAAGATTTTTATTGAAATTATTTGAGCATTGAAAGTATTTACAAAAGTTCAGAGAAATCAGGACAGAAAAGTCTGCTTTAGCTCCCTAATGCTAGAGTAGCGTCTTTTTCCTCCAGCCCACGTTTACTGTTCACCCGAAACTGTGTTCTTTGTCTCTCCTTCCAAATTCGGCCCAATCCTTTGCTCAAATAAAAAATTAGTTGAGGGATAATATTTTCCTTTATCTCCTCTTTCCATTCCCCCAAGAATCAACCAAATTTGAGAAGAAATCAATCCAAATTTTGAGTTTGCAACTCGGTTCTTTTTTATCCCGTACCTAGTTTTTTCTCTACTAACAACTGTGCCCGTGCGTTACAACGGGTGAAGTCGGAGCACGACTCGGATGGGGACGGGAGGGAGGGGCGCAGGCACGGCGCGGGGCGTGGCGCGGGAGCTCCGAGCAGCAACGGGAGGGAGGGCGCAGGAGGTATTTTTTTCCATCCAAGCCCTCCCTTTCTTTTCAGCATTGGGACTGTGGGTTCATTTTATAAACACTTAAGGGGTTTTTTACAAAATAGCCAGGCAGACGAAAATTTTGGGTACAAACACTACTTGCTTTATAGATATATTATATATTATATATTATAGATTAAATCCCGTCGTACCCGCATCAATCTCTCTCTCCCAAGCCTATAAATAGGACCCCCTTAGTCTCCTCCTCTATTTCCATCTTTTTCCCGAGTTTTCCCGTGCCCTAGCCATCTTTTGCATGAGTTCCTTCACTCTTCGTCATCGGCCTCAATTTCAGCCGCGCCTAGCCATCGCTATGGTTGTCGCCGCTATGAGCTGTTGCCTCCTACGGCTCCGCAAGGAAGAGGAGTACCCCGGCCGCCGGTTCCCTTGCTCCAAAGACCAATGGAAGGACCTCGTCACCCTGCACCAGGGGCCGTCTTCCTCTACTGCATCTCCAGCCGCGCCTAGCCGCCGATCTCGTCACTGCCAGAGCTCGCTGAAGCCACCGTCGGCATCGTAGCAGCAATCCGAAGCCCGTCCACCCCACCTCTTGCACTGAAGATCACCAAAATTTGGACGTCGTCGTCGACCCGAGGACCTTCGCTGTTTGAAGCTCATCGCCGGCCATCTCTCGTTGTTGCTCGTCATTGCATAAGTGGTGGTAAGTGTCGTCTCGTCGTCCTCTCTCCAGTAGTGTCCTCTGTTTCGTTCGTTGCACCATCGTTCGCTGTCGTCGTCATCATCCAGTGCCATCCAACCGATGATCCCATGTGGATGCTTCAGCGTCGCCTTGTCAGCACTCGACCTCCGTGGCTGCTAGCTGTCGTCACGTGGCCGCTATCTAAAACCCTTGATCTGGTAGTTTTGAGCCATCGGCTCTAGGTCAAACCCCGGTCAAATTAATCTGAACCGTCTAAAATCTCATAGATCGTCTCAGTGGACTCTGTCTAGTGTTGACCGTAGGGCTTACCTTTGTGTCCTACCCGTCAGTGGCTCGATCTTATTTTCCGAGTCGCTGACATCAATAATCTTTTTATCAACATAAAATAAATATAAATTGTGTCATAAATCTATTTAATCCTTTTTAATAGGCTTAATTGGATTACATCTTGTAAAATTCATAACTAATTAATACGAACTCGGAATGAGGTCGTTCAAGTCCCAAAATTCATCTAAAATTAAGCTCTTTCAATTTATAAACTTTAATTGTACTGTTTATTTTGTTTTTATTAGTGTTTTTCTTGTTTTGTGTTCTAGGCTTAGTTTTCGGTAGTTTCGGAGGATCATTCGTTCGTTCGTCAGAGAAGTTCCTGAAGACGAATTGAAGACTAATTATTGAAAGGCAAGTCATATAGATCCTAAACAATTCCTTTGAGCATGTTGATCCTTTTTTAAAAAATTCTCTATTTTTTTGAAATGTGCATTTATTTTTGAATGCCATTGGGTGATATGAATCTATTCCTTTGTTATGGCCAATTTGCATTGATTAACCTATACCTTGATACCAGGGGTTATAATTTGACTAGTTAAACTTTATATAATGGTTTAACTAGATATTAGAAATAATTGCTTAGCCATGCTTAGAAACTTTAGTGTCATTTCATGTGGGAAATTAATGATTCACTTATATCCTCTTAATGGATAATTAATGATAGCTCAGGATGGATGATCATGATTAATTATGAACTAACGGTCAACTAAAATTTGATTGGTGGGTTGTGAGCACATGTTTTGATGATTCTGTTAGGGTGCTCATGGCAAGTAAGGACCGATGCATGGGAAACCCTAGAAGACTTATAGTGCTTACCACAAGCAAGAATGTGCAACTGCCGGACTTGTAGTATAACTTTCCTCTGTGTACCCTAGTGAGGGTGGACGTGATGGAGTTGGGTCGGCTTTAGTTTTAAGGGTTGATCGGCTTCCTGATTCACCACGGCACGCGCGGGAGAAGGGGAGGAGTGCTGCCCATTTCCTTGCAGGGGGTGGGGGCGAAACCTTGGTGTGGTATGATTGGTTAGGGAGAGTTATGCGAAAGGTCTTGTCACGATTTCCCCCTTTGCAGTATCATGGTGATACTTTGGGGCATGGTAACATGTGTGGAATCGTGTCTTGTTGGTAAGGTTGCGCACCTCTGATCAGAGTAAAACTATTCGAATAGTCGTGCCCGCTGTTATGGGCGATCAATCAGATTCACCGTGATTAGTCCCACACTACTCATTAATGATGATAATTTGGTGATGATAACTTGTTAGCTCCTGTGATGGAGTTTAGATCTGTACAACTGGGATTGGTTGTTTAGAGTTGGTTAGGCCTGTGCAGCATTGGGATGTTGTTCAGTGTTGATTAATATTAATGAATATTTATTCTACCGCTTTACAAATTCTTAAATTCTTGCTAAATGTTGCCTTTGCAAATGAAACCCTATTATGGCTATCCTTTGTGTCCCTGTGCACTTGCATACTTGTTGTGTGGCTTATTAAGTATTCCATGTACTCATTCTTGCAATAACCAATCAACCTCAGTTGAAGAAGGCTTTCGAAGGAGAAGACCTTTTGTCTTAGAACCCAGTTAAGTTGCCCGTGGAAGTGGAGTTGAAGCTTTGCTAGATTTTCTTTTCCGCTGCAGTTTTCTTCGTGGTGAGGATTAAGTACCTCTTTTCTAAGTATTTATCGTATTAGCATTATTTGATGAATTTATATATTAAATTATCGATTTATGTACTGGCTGATTCTGGACGAGGATTATGTGCACAAATTAATTCAGAAATTACTAGTGAATTTCCGAGCGTGACAACCATGTTGGTCGTCGAGCGCCCGAAAGAGGGCCATGCCTACCCGGTGCAGAGACCGGTCTACTACATTTCGGAAATCCTTGGGCCCTCCAAGGCCCACAAGGTGGTGGTGGTGACTGGATACCCCCTCGGGGTCATCATTCGAAACCATGACGCCACCGGGCGTGTGGTAAAGTGGCGGTCGAGATGGGCGAGTTCTCTATCGACTACAAGCCGCGCAACGCCATCAAATCACAGGTCCTCGCCGACTTCGTGGTCGAATGGACTGAGCTCCAACTTCTGCCAACCCCAGAAACCCGTTTGACCTAGACCATGTACTTCGACGACTGGTCAGCATCGACGGAGCCAGAGTTGGCATGTTGCTGATCTCCCCGCAGGGTGAGCATCTCAAATACGCCCTCCAGTTGCTCTTCAAAGTGTCGAACAATGCTACCGAGTATGAAGCCCTACTCCACGGGCTACGGATCACCTGGTCTATCAGCGTCGAAAGACTCATGGTGTACGGCGATTCAAAACTAGTGATCAACCAAGTCAATAAGGACTGGTCTTGCACAAGCGAGAAGATGGATGCCTACTGCATAGAGGTTCGAAAGCTAGAAGGCAAGTTTAGTGGCATTGAGTTGCATCACATTCTCCGTGACGCCAACGCGGCCACCAATCAGTTGTCCAAACTTGGGTCTTCTCGGGCGACAGCCACTTAGGGGATCTTCATCCAGGAGCTGCACAAACCATCAATCAAGGAGGCTGAAACACCACCCCCGACCACTCCGTCGCCTGGTGATTCGGTTCTCACCATCACCACTGCCTCAGGGGATTGGCGTTGGGACCTGGTTGACTATATCACCACCAAGGAGCTGCTGATCGATAATGTCATGGCAAAACGCATCATCCATCGATGCAAGCAATATGTGGTGGTCGGTTCCGAGCTGTACAAGCGTGCCGCCTCCACCAGAGTGCTCCTATTGTGTGTCCTCCGGGACCGTGGCATTCACATTCTCGATGAGATCCATTCCGGCATCTGTGGTAACCACGTGGGCGCTTGGACGTTGGTTGGCAAAGCTTTCCGCTCAGGCTTCTACTAGCCAACTGCTAACGAAGATGCTAGGGAGCTGGTCCGACGCTGTGTCGGCTGTCAGTTCTTCGCCAAGCAGCATCATCTCCTAGCTCAAGCACTACAGTTCATCCCTCCTTTCCCAAAAGCACAGCAAAGTTTCGACCAACTGTTTGTTGCCATCGATAAGTTTACAAAGTGGATTGAGGTAATGCCCTGAAGACCTATACGACCAAGAAGGTGGCTGACTTCATCGAAGGCATTTCCTATCGCTTCGGCATCCCAAGTGAAATAATCACCATCCTTCGTACTTCTGGAGGGGATCAAAGATCAGGGCCTTCAAGTCTTGTAGAATCATGCCATTGGCACGCTCACACTACCCCTTTGCGTGAGGTGTGCTACCAACGCATACTTCACCTTGTTGCACCGGTCCTCACGGAATTCTCAAAAATCATTTCCGGTGTTGCGCAATCCCTAGAGGACCCGGCTGATTGTGCTACCAACGCATACTTCACCTTATTGCACCGGTGAACTGCCTGCTGTTCTCTAGGGATTGCGCAATCAACCGAGTCGAGCCACAGGACAGACTCTGTTCTTTCTGTTCTATGGATCGAAAGCTATCTTGATGGTCGACATGCTCCACGACTCCTCGAGGATTCACCACTATGAGAAGGGATGGCGGAGCAGACGCGCGCCGAGGACATTGACAGCCTTGAAGAAGCTCGGCTGGCGGCGGTGATCCAGTCGGACCGCTACCAGCAAGCCCTTCGTCGCTACCATGACAAGAATGTACAGGGGAGGTCATTCAAGGTCGGTGATCTCGTGCTCCACCGAGTTCGATCCTCGGCCGACATGACCAAGTTGTCCGCCCCATGGTAAGGCCCCTTCATCATCTCCTCCGTCACGCACTCGGGCTCCTACAGGTTGGTTCGGGAAGACGGACAGGAGGTGCCAAACTCATGAAACATCGAGCACTTGCACCGATTCCATGCTTGAATAGCTAACTACCTCGTACCTTCCCCTTTCAATAAAGCATATCCAACTTTATTTTGGATCTTCTGCAGGACATCTATTTTCTCCCATTTTTTTCTGACCCCCGAGAAACGTTCAACGACTCTATATAATCCCAACCAACAAGGGTTGGGGTTAGGAAAGGAGTCGTTAAGCATGTTTGGCCTACTTGGGGGCTTGGCGGCTCTCCCGAGCAGCCTCGGTCGCCCGCCCGACCCCTTCCTCAAATATGCTAATGGCCAGCCCTGAGTAATGTGGCCCCTACTCATTAGCTAGGGGTTCTTAGGAAGAGGAGTTCGCCGGCCACGCCAGAGCTGCTCGGGGGCTCATTCTCGGCCTGCCCGATCGAACCTGATGGCTCGACTTGATGTCCTTCGTGCTAGGTGGCATGACCCCTACTGAAGCTGACTAGGGTCAAGACTAATCATGAGTCGGTCGGGCGCTAGGCGAATTGGCTTGGGAGCTCCTAATGACTATTTTGTTGCGTACACAACTAAGTTGCTCGAGCTCGACTTCGGGTCCGTCGGACCAAGTTTTGTTGATGGCCTAAGCCGCTCGACCTCAAGGGTCAGACACGCCATGAATAGTCGGTCATCGCCCATATGGTCATTCGATGCGTAAATGGCTAAATTGCCTGAGCTAAATTGGGAATCCCCTAGAAACCATTCCGTTGCAGGCTTCAGTCACTCAGCCACGATGGTCATACACGGGTAGAGTGATCGTCTACCTCTCCTTCTGCCTGCTCGCTTCGTATGTGGCTAAGTTGTTCGAGCTTGACTAGGAATTCCCCGAATCCGTCTGTTTAGGCCTCGAGTCACTCGACATCGATGGGCCGACACGAAGTGAATAGACGGCTATCTCTTTGCGTGACGGCCCACTATGCAAATGGCTTAATTGCTCAAACATGACTAGGAACCTTCTGGACTTGTTCTGTCAAGGGCCTAAGTCGCATGGGCAATGAAGTCAGATACGTAGGGCAATCTCTAGATCAGTTTTGTCGAGAACCTAAGTTGCCTAAGCATGATAGCTGAGCATACAGCCAGTCGGTGACAAGAATCAAAACTTCTCTTGCGCAAGAGACTAAAAACCTATTCTACGTCAAAAAGGAAAACTTCATTACAAGATGTATGAAGCGTCACTTGGAACCTGGGATACTGTAAGCTACAAGGCCATGTCAGCAATGATCTTCTCCGTCGTTGGCTCCACCATGGCGTAAATGCCTTTGATGTTAGCCTCGTCGATGCCGATCGGCCACCCCTTGACGATCGCCTCGATCTCGGCATGCGGGAACACCTTGTGCACCACCCCAAGGACGTGTGCTGCAGTCTTCACTGCATCCCAGACGTAGGCCTTGACGAGCTTTCGCCCGTCGAGAAGGTGTGCCATAAGCGCGCCCTCGGGAGTCTCGATAGACGCTGACTCGTGGTCGATCTCGGCGAGGAGCACCCGAGTTCCATCCTGGTAGTACTCCCAGCATGACTCGGCCACATCCGCAAGAGCCCTTAGGTCGTTGACCTACCGGCGGGTGGCCAACAAGCAGTCTACACAAAAAAGAGAACAGTCAAAGTACGCAACAAAGTTTTGAAGAAAGGAAGACAGCAGATACTTACGGACAACCTCCTCCCTCACTCTCTCCGACGTCGCCAGCCTAGCCGTGGCCTCAGCCCTTGCCGCTTCCACTGCCACCAGTCTACCCTCCACCTCGGCCTTCGCTGCCTCGGATGCTGCTAGCTCGGCCTCGACATCCTCGCGCATTGTGGCGAAGTCTTGGAGGAGACTTTCAGCATGTTGCTGCTGAGCCGCGAGCTCCTCGGCCAGCTTTGCGGTCCCCCGTGCAACGGCATCCAACGCCGCCTCTCCTCTGGCTCAAGAGGATGGCCCTCCTGCACGGGGATCGATCTCCATTGGCCTCCTATCCAAGACCTCCTGTCAGTCTATTTAGCACAATGATAGGGGAGACACAACAAGCGCCAAGACTCACCTGGATCACGTGGTGAACTTGACAGCACACCGACGTGACACCTTCCTTGAGGGTTCCAATAATTCTGTCCTTGGCACATCGCCCTGAGCTTGAGCCACCCCTGGGGAGGGGGATGGTCAGCTCTGCTTCTCCTTCAGATTTGACATCATGATGGGGAGCCGAACCTCCACAACTTCTTGCCTCGGCAGTAGCTTGCTGGTTCCTACACCCTGCCATGGTATCAGCACCTGGCAGGTGAGTTATTGATAGGAAAACACAAGAAGATAGAAGAAAGAGAAGCAAAATGCACTCAAGCAAAGGATAGGGTCTAGGATACCACCAACCCTGCGTAGGTATCGCTACTTTCGTTTGAGCTTTCGCTTGTCGCCCCTGAAGTGCTCTTGGAAGACTCCATAAGAACCGGTAGGGGTTGAGGCGAGGGAGGGCCGAGAAGCAGAGGCAAGAGCTCGAGTATGGATGTTTTGCAAATTTTTGTGCGAAAAGAAGGCATGAAGAAGAAGGAAGGAAAGGCGGTGGGGCTTAAAAGGAGGCAATGATGGGTCTGACAACGCCATTTTCGAAAAGCATGCTGCGTCGTTAACGGCGTACGTGGGGCATCCGAGGTGCCCTGGCCCATCCGGCTCCTGGCCGACAACGTCGTCCCAGTGTTGGATCTGAGCCATTGGTTACCTGGAGTGGTTAAACGGTGCGCTAGGGGCGTGCATTATGCGCCCCGTGGAAACCGTCACCGGGCCCACCACTTGGCGCGAGCGACAAATCTTGGCCGTTGAATCTGTGAGTCGTCCGGGGTAAAGGGGTAACGTGATGTAGGAGCCTACCGTTTCGTGATCCCGGTTTTGACGGCCTTAATGGGAAGTGACTGGCGCACAGTTCAAACCATCAGTAACCCACGGGCGCAGCGCATGCCTCGAGTCCTAGCTACTTTCCGATGACCGATTACTCGGGATTTTTCTTCAGCTACACCGACCCCCATTAGCCTCCGGGCTATGGCATAAGTGTCTTTAGCCTCTGGGCAGCGAGCTCAGGACGACCGCCATCAGCCTCTGGCTATGGCATCTTGGCCAAAAGCCTCCGGGCTATTGCCTATTGGTCATTAGCATTTGAGGCTGTGACTTTCAAGCTATGGCTCACGACCGACAATTGTCAGCCTCCAGGCTTTGGTATGGCCGACCGCCATCTACCTCTGAGGTACGACAACCTGGCTATCAGTCTTCGAGCTGATCAACCCGAGCCGGTCCCCGTCAGCCTCCAGGCTGTGGAACCTTGGCCATTGGCCTACAGGCAGTTGCCACTTGCCGACCGCCATCTGCCCCCCAGAAGAGACTCTCCTTATCTCATAATATTCTACTAAATCGAAGACGACACCTTAAGGGTATCTCGAGGCTGAAGTTTTTGGACTTGACCCTAGGCCTGGATGTTCTATCCAGCCCCAGGCTCGGGGGTTGCACCAAGCAGGTGCACCTGGGTGGTGCACCTGCCAAAGCACTCTTAAGTTGTCACAAAGACTTACCCATGATCCCAGCTAGGAAGAATCCTAACCCTAGGCCCAGATGTTCCATATGGCCCTAGGCTCGGGGGCTGCACCTGGGCGGTGCACCTGGGCGGTGCACTTGCCGAAGCCTGATCAAAACCCCCAAGAACTGACTTTGGGAGTTGTTAACGCCAAAATTTGGTAAGCCCCGAAGTCTTTATCGGCTAAGGGTTAGGATCGGCTTAGAGTCAGTATCGGCTTGGAGTTTTGCATCAGCCGACGGGGGTTTTCCGTTATCCATATCTCCAGCAGTCGGATTCTTGTTAGATTCGATTTGAGAAGATCTTATCCAGAAGAAACCAATTCCAGGGAGGATACGGCTTGTATCTATTAATTAGGAAGAGATTGTTAGTTTCCTATTCTATCCTTAGGAAAATCTGTTTAGTGTCCAATAAGGACTTTATCTATTTCCTTTTAACTTTAGGAAAGTTTGGATTGTAATCTGTTAGGATCTTTGTCACCCTACGGGTATAAATATGTAAGCCCAGGGTTCATGTAATATATTTCTCGATCAATACAACTCGGCGCATCGTCACCTTTCTTTTATCTGTTCTACTTTATCATCCGGCGGAACGTGGCACCTAACGAGGGGCTGCATCGGCTTCGATCTCCGGTGAAGGGGTAAGTCCAAGGTCCCTCCGGCTCAGGCAATCGTACTGGCTACGTTGGCATCGTCCAAGGTTGCATCAGTACATTCGACCTCTTGGATTGCTTCGACTCGGTTGATATCTTTGCCTAATTATTTATCATATGTCTCTGTTGAATCTAATTTTAGTATCTCGATTTGGCTCTATCAGCTGTCTCTCGTTTTAGGGTTTCCGTCGATACCGGCTAAATCGTTTTACTAGATTAGATTGGTCTAGGCATCTACCACCCTGAAAATCAGAAAAGGGCTTGATTGTCTATTTATATTGCATTTTTTTTCATACTTAGTGCTGCATCAATTTGATCTACTAAGTCCTGATTAGAACCATAATCTCTAGCCTGCCTGTTGGTTGCCACTAAGGGTTTCATCGGGGTTTCAGCCGGTGAGCCATTTGGATATCGCATCGGCTTGCAAGGAATATACACAAGTTGGATATAGCCGATTGCAGCCGAGGCTTCATTGAATATTTAATCATTTGGATTTAATGACATCGGACTTCCAGTGATGTGTGCTTTAATCTTTAAATCGTATCTATTTCATCATGTGATTGGTTCATGCAATCTTATATACATCATGTTATTGTCAGCCGATCACCTTTATATAAATATTTGTTCACCACACAGCCGATGGATTCAAACCCTAACACCATCGGCTGGCATCAGCATCGGCTGGAATTGCACCATCGGCTTATCAGCCGATCAGTTAGTTTTTGGGTATCGGTCTATTGGCTGATGTGATTTATGTTCTGTTGTTTTGCATAACTTGTCAGTGGCAGGATCAAATTGACTGGCATGCCCGCGCTTGATCTATTATAGGACCTGCACTGGAGCTAAGCAGATCTCCCAGGCCGGCGTGTTGATTTTTCTCGTCAACACATTTTTGGCACGCCCAGTGGGACCGTGTTTTGGATAACACATATTTTTACACGGCTCGGCAGACCCATAATTGTAACGAGATGTCTGATGAAGAAGTCATGGCCGAGGAAGAACAATCTCTCAAGCTGACAAGTGAAGATAGGGAACAGTCTACTGAGCTGATAGATGACGAGACACTTCAAGAGATGGTTAATAACATCATTAATCGTGCTGTGTTCGATCAATCTGGAGTCTTGATGAGTGCATTATATGGTTTGATCAAGGAAATAGTTCCCAAGGTAATTACCTTAAGAAGTCAGCATGGGGGGCAAATTGGTGAGCAATTTCAAGACTATCGGCAACAACAAAATTGGCTCGGGGGGCAAGTTGATCGATATTAGTATGCAGAGCCACGTCAGCAATATCGGCCAGCGGAAATTCAAAGATATCCGTCCAGAGAGGATTGGGCCGATATAATTACAAAGGTAATGGAGGAGCAATTTGGAATTAAACGTAAAACTCAAATTTCTGTGTATCGGCCGTCATATCCCGAGTGGTTTGATGGGGTTCCACTTCCAAGCCGATACAAGGTTCCAGATTTTTCCATGTTTTCAGGGCAAGATGGTATATCCACAATGGAACATATCAGCCGATTCTTAGCTCAATGTGGGAAGCATCTGCTGAAGAAGCTATGAAAGTTAGACTTTTTCCATTGTCTTTGACTGGGTCAGCTTTTACATGGTTTTCATCATTGCCACAGAATTCCATTGGAAGTTGGGCCGATCTTGAAAAGCAGTTTCACATGTACTTCTTTGCTGGGGTTAGCGAGTTGAGGCTTGTAGATTTGATATCAGTTAAACAGCAAGAAGGGGAATCAGCTAAGGAATACATTCAAAGGTTTTGTAATATCCATAGCTGATGTTATAGTTTGAGCCTAAGTGATGAGCAGATAGCAGATCTTGCATTCCAAGGGTTGTCGGCAGCTAACCAAGGCAGGTTTTTCATCCATGAGTTTGACAGCCTGGCTCAGCTATTACAGAAGGTATCGGCTTATGAGAGCCGGTGTCAAGAAGAAGAAAAGAATCAGTTTTGGGGTGATGAAGACAAGGACAATTTTGAAGCATGACTTCTCATACTCCAAAACTGGGGGGCATGTGTTAACGCCAAAATTTGGTAAGCCCCGAAGTCCTTATCGGCTAAGGGTTAGGATCGGCACAGAGTCAGTATCGGCTTGGAGTTTTGACTCAGTCGATGGGGGTTTTCTGTTATCCATATCTTCAGCAGTCGGATTCTTGTTAGATTCTGTTTGAGAAGATCTTATCCAGAAGAAACCGAGGATCTTATTACATGTCCTAGGAACTACCGATACTACTCTTTCGGGAAGGATTGGGTTTTGGGTAGGATCCAGGAAAACTTCACTTGATCCTCAAGAAGCGTTGACTCGGGCTGCTTGGCTTGATCTTCTTGCTTGAAGCTTGGGCTTGACTTGACTTCCACCGGCTGATAAGCAACTGGGTTTGACCTCCAAGTTCAACAACTAGAAGAGGTGGAGGGGAAGGAGAGAAATTTGACAAATAATTTTGCAAAGACTCCAAAGGGATAGAAGAGATATTTTCGTAGATAAGGTTTTCACAAACTTGTCCCTAGGGTTTGACTATTTGGCTCAACCTGCAGTCGTGATGGCTCTAATACCAACTTGTCATGCCTGGAAATGTATCCCAAATCTCCAGACTATTTTTTCTTAAATCCCTATCTAGGAATCAACCAGGGTACACAAACTGACAAATTAATACACAGATCTAAATGTAAAATAAAGTGTAAAAAAATACATACAGAAAAAGCACTTAGTTCTTACACCCAAAAGAAACAATAGCGGAAAAGAAAGACGATCCTAGCGGGGCTTCAGCTCCACTCCACATGCAAACTCAACTGGGGTCTAAGCCTTGTCCTCTAACACCGTCTTCAACTCAAAAGCACTACACTTCTAAAAGGGGGAAGAATTGCAAGGCTAAGTACAACCACCATACTCAACAAGCCACACCAAGGATGCATACATGCAAAGGAATACAAAGGGGAGGCTTGCAGCTATTTTGTATAAATGTGGTTATAAAGCTTTATAGTTTAAATATTAGTAAAACAACTGAGTATTTAAGTCAATATTGAATCTTTACTAAACAATACTGTCCCACATTGTACGGGCCCAACCATTTCCACCTGAACTATACCAGTTCCATTAAGTCCAATTATTAAAGTTGAGACTAATCACGATGACTCTGCTTGATCGCCTATAACTACGGACATGACTATTCGAATAATTTTACTCTGATAAGAGCTGCACAACTTTCCCCACAAGACAAGATTCCACACATGTTACCATGCTCCGAAGTATCACCACGATACTGCAAAGGGAAAAATTGTGACAAGACCTTTTGCATAACTCCCCTAACCAATTGTATCATACAAAAGTTTCGCCCCCACTCCCATCAGGGCTGTGGGCAGCCTCCCGAGTGCCACGGTGAATCTGGAAGCCGATCAACCGGTTTAACCCCGGCCGACCCAACTCCATCGCGCCCATCCTCACCAAGGAACGGCGGCTAGAGGAAAGCTACACTACGAGTCAGCAGTTGCCCATTCTTGCTTGTGGTAAGCATTATAAGTCTTACAGGGTTTCCCATGAATCGGTCCTTAATTGTCATGGGTGCGACAATCAAAACCATGTACCCACAGCCCACCATTAAGTCATATTTTAGTTGGGATAATTATGACCAATAAGTTTGGCCAGGTGTTTCGAGCTTGCAGCTCAACATAAACTAAGTGCAGATGGTGTAATTATCCCATTTAGTGAGCTAGTGGTAAATAAGCATGGCTAAGCATATAATTCTAGCAGAAGTCAACATAAGTGACTAAAGCTAATCAAATTATCACCCAAGGTTGACAAAGGATTGGATAACAAGTAAATAAGGCACAAGCAAACATATAGGCAATTCCATCATTCCATGTAATTAGCAAAACATGCACTTTATTTGCAAACGTAAAACATTTATAAAATAGGTTCAATATACTTCAAGAAAAGTGTGACTTGCCTTGCGTCTTCAAACAACCTTCTGATCTCTTTTCCTCGTGTGTGCGTACCCCGAAGACGACGGAATCTACATGCTGACCCACAAAACGAGGAAAAACCCTAATAGAAACCAAATAAAGAGTTCATGGAAAGTAACAAACGTGTAGAGCTTAATTTTAGATGAATTTTGCAATTTGAATGGCCCAATTTGGAGTTCATATGAATTAGATATGAATTTTAGAAGTTCTGGATCATTTTAATGAATTCTAGAAATTAAAATAATTTATTTAATTATTTTAATCCCGAACAAAAATCGGCACGTGACACCACTCCACAGGCATCCTCGGACGTGGGACGAAGCCTACTCCTCCTCGAAGTCTTACTCTGCCTCGAAGGTCGGCTCTATGGGGAAGATTGAGCAAGGTTGAGTATTTCCCATGGTACTTAGCAAGTGATAACGAAAGAAAAGGTATGAATGCAAGTGGAGACAAGGAAAGGCTAGGGTTTAACTTTGCACAAAGCAGCATTTCACCATAATAGTTGAAGGCTGTAAAACATTTATAATTAATAAGCAGTATTGAACCAACCACTGTCCAACGTTATACCACGTTGTGATAGGCCCAAACCAACCACCTGATCTAGTCAAGTTCCATCAATCAAGTTATTTACTAGGGTGAGACTAATCATGGTGAATCTGGTAACTCGCCCATAACCGCGAGCACGACTATTCGAATAGTTTTACTCTGATCAGAGATGTACATCTGTACCCACAAGACACAGCTCTACGACAATTTTTTGTGTGCTGGTATACCACCACGGTACATCGGAAAGGGACTATGACAGGACCCTTCGCATAACCCCCTCTAACCAATCGCACCACACCTCGAGTTTCGCACCCACTCCTCTACAGGCAGTGGGCAGCCCTCCTCGTGTCTCGGTGAATCTAGCAGTCGATCAACTGGTACACCTCGGCCGACTTGACTCCATCACGCCCACCCTATCCTAGGTACGTCGGCTAGAGGCAAGCTACACTACAAGCCCAGCCGTTGCCCACGCTGACTTGTGGTACGCACGGTAATTCTTCCATGGTTTCCAGCAAACCGGTCCTTAATTGCCATTAGCGCGTCTATCAAAACCATTACGCCCATAGCACACCATTGTCATATTTTAGTTGATTATCATTTCCATAATGTCTCATAATTTAATTCATCATTAAAGAGTCTATTCTACAATAATTAAGTGAAATGACCCATTTGGTGAGCTAGGTGATCTAAGCAGAGCTAAGCATGTCCTAGACCAATATATAATCATATTAGTACCCAAGTTATCAAATGTTTAGTCTAATCAAGTCCTAAGGCGAAGCTCGGGCACTCGACGAGAGAGAGAGAGAGCACGGGAAGAGCTCGGGAGTTGGGGGGTTTGGAGGTGGAGGACGAGACGGCGAGTGGCGGGGTTTATATAGGGCTCAGGGAGGGGTAATGTCACGCCCGGAAATTCACACCGAATTTCGCAGCTAATTTGTGCCTTACATCCTCGTCCGGAATCACCGAGGTACACAAATCGACGTTATTGATAATACAGAATCCTCGTCTTAGAAACAATATAAAAGAGTTACATAAATGCAGCGGAAAAGAAAGTAAAACTGACTTAAGCTAAACTTTGACACGAGCGAAGCGGAACACCAACTCCACAGCTAAACCTTGACGAGAACAAGCCTACACCTCCTCGGAGACCTCGCTCTCAACCTCTGGCACTGAAGGGGGAAAAAGAAGCAAGACTGAGTACAACCACCGTACTCAACAAGTCACACCGGAAAAAAGGGGTACATGATGCAAGATAAATAACAAGGAAAGGTCAAGGGGCTCGATTTGGAAAAAAGCATTTGCGGTATATAATAATAATATTTGGAGACAAGTAAAACAGTAGTAATGATTAAGCAATATTAAACAAACACTGTTCAACGCTCAAACCACGTTGCAACAGGCCCATCCATCCACCGCACTAGTCATAATCCAACATTTCATTCGAATAAAGTAAATGAGACTAATCAAGGTGAATCGGTCGATCGCCCGTAACGTGGGCACGGCTATTCGAATAGTTTTTACTCGATCGAGGTGTACAAGCGTACCCAAGAGACACAATCCCACAACACAATACGTGCGCCGGTGCACCACCACGGTGCCCGGAAAGGAATTGTGACGGGACCCTTCACACAACCTCCTCTAATCAATCGTACCACACCAAGGTTTCGCCCCCATCCCCATCGGCAATGGGCAGCCCCTCTAGTGCCGCGGTGAATCCGGAAGCTGATCAACCCTTAAAACCGGGCCGACCCAACTCCATCACGCTCACCCTCTCGGGATACGTTAACTAGAGACAGTGTGCTACGGGCCCGACCATTACCCATGCGGCTTGTGGTATGCACGGCATTTCTTCCGGGGTTTCCGAGAACCGGTCCTTAATCGTCATGAGCACGCTAACCAAAGTCCAACCATGTGCTCACGACCCACCTTTCTTATAATTAAATATTATTAAAACCAAAGTCATATCTTAATATCGTCGGAAGATCCAATTTAGAAATAAACTTGATTAGTGTGACTTCCTTAAGTGAGCTAGTTGCGCTAAGCATGACTAAGCAACCTTAAACTATCATCTAGTCACATTGGATCCCAAGTTATCAATGGTATAGGGTAAACAATCCTATGGTTGAGTACAATAGGTATAAAACATCCCATAAAATGACATTCTAAAACATATGCGTATTTGAAAGAAACGGAGATATTTACATAAAATAGGTACAATATGGTCAATATAAGGTATGACTTGCCTTGCTCGGAGCGGGAACCTCGGCGACTACTTCGAAGAGAACGGGCTCGCGGAAAACTCGGGATCTACACGACAAACAAAGCACTCAACAAACACCCTAAAAAGTCTACTGAAACAGCACTGAAAAGTATTTTTAATGGATTCTTGACATTTTTCTGGATTTAATGAAATTTGAATGGACTAAAACGGAGCTCGGATTCAAAAGATATGAATTTTAGAAGTTTAATTGCGATTTTTAAACTAAACAGAAAAGATTAAATTATTTATTGCGCAATTAAGTCTGGTGACGTCACCCTTGCGCGCACGGGCTGGCGTCGCCCTAGGGCGCGCGCGCGCACGGCTGCAGCCTGGCGGGCGCGGCGCGGCGGCGGATTGCCGCCACGTGGCGCAATCCGAGCGGCCGGATTAGCGGCGGCGCGGCGCGATGCAGGCGGCCGGATGGCGCGATCGGACGGCGCGAGATCCGTCGCGATCGGACGGCGCGATCCGTCCGATCCGCAAGATCGGACGGCACGGGCGGCGCTAGGGTTAGGGTTAGGGTTTGGGCGCGGCGCGCGGCTCAAGCTCGCTCGCCGGCCATGGCCGCGCGGCGGTCGGCGGACCTCGTCGGCACGGGAACAACGACGGCGGGCGGCGCGATGCACGGGAAACGACGGCGGAGAGCGCCGCGGCTCGGGACAACGGCTCGGGGCAACGGCAACACGGGAAACCGAAGGGGAAACGCGGCGGCGCACTCACCGGAGATGGGGAAGACGACGACGGCGGTGACGATTTTGGGGCTAGATTGAACGGGAAACAAAGGGGAAACGCGGAGGCGCACGAGGGGACTTTATAGGGGCCGGAAAGAGGCCGGATTGCGCACGGGTTGAGCGCGAATCCCTCGCCGTCGGTTTCGGACTCGGAGAGAGAGAGAGGGATAAACGGCGACCGTTTCGGGCGCGGCGGCGTTGCGGCGCGCGGGAAGTGCGGGCACGAGTGCGGCGGCACGGGCGGAGCCGCGTGGGGCCCACGCGGCGAGGCGCGCGGAAGCGGCCGGGTAAGAGGCGGGCGGCGCGGCTATTGCTGGCGGCGGTGGTTAGGCCGGCCGGGCGCGGGGAGGCGGCTCCGACAGTGGGGCCCACTGTCGGTGGCCCTGGCGCGCGAGGGCGCGCGGACTTGCGCGCGGGCGGGACCGTGGGCTTCGGCCCACGTCCAGGAGAGGGCGCGCGCTGGGCGGGCGACGGCCCGGCGACGGGCGGGAAAAGAGCCGTACGGACGTACGGAAAAAGGAAAAAAAAAAAAAGAAAAAGAAAAAGGGAAAAGGGACTTAATTAAATTCCTGTTTGCTTATTTAATTGATTAAAAATACTTAGAGTGCTCTAAAAATTCCAAGTAAAAATCCTGTTAGCGTATTTTGACATGAAGAATTCAAGAAAAATCCTATCATGTCATTTCCATTTATTAATTGCATTTTAAAATTATAGGTTGACTCAGTTAATTTGAAATTCCGATTATTTCCGGTAAATTATTTTAAATGACTTTAGGGAAAAACTCGGGATGTGACAGTAGCTAGGGGGACGACGGGATTTGCGCCGGCATTAAGAGGGGCCTCGGATCCGCCATTTTATTACGCTGGTGAGCGGGATGAGGCAGAAACGGCTGGCATGATGGCACAGAGTGAAGGTGGGTTGAATGTGCGTGCGGGAGAGCTAGGCCGAGGAAGGAATCACGCGACGGCGCGGCGCGCGCGAGCAGCGGTGGTGCCGCCAGAGGTTGAAGACAGGGCTGACAGGTGGGCCCAACTGTCGGTGACCGGGAGAGAGGGAGGTGATTCATACTTTGGCGGGATGCGCGCACGGGAGATAAGCTGGGCCGGCCGAGGGAGAGAGAGAGAAAGGGAGGACGCGCCGCGGCGACGGGCGGCGGATTGGGCCGTCGGCTCAAGAAGGAAGAATTGGGCGGGAAAATTTGGAAAAAGAAAAAGAATTTCCCGGGATTTATTTAATTTCAAGAATTGATTTAATTAGTTAAAAATTATTTCTAGTGCTCTGAAAATTCCACTAAAAATATAGTTAATATATTTTGATATGTAGAACTCAAGAAATATTCTACCATGCCATTTCCACTTATAATTTGCATTTTAAAATTATTTATTTTCTTTAGGTTAATTCAACAATTAATTTATTTTGGGGATTTATTAAATAAGTTTTAAAAGGGAAAAACTCGAGGGTGTGACATCACGTCCGTGAGAGTTGTTTATCCGGGCTAAGGCTTCATGGTCGACAACTTTGAAGCTTGGTTGATCTTTATATATAAATTTATGGGATGGTGACGATTTCGATCCAGGGGGAATGTACTACGGCCTTTCAAGTTTGGGGATCTAGATGACACGGACCCACAAGTTTACGGACCGTTTGTGCACTTTACTCTTTAAGAAACAAAGTGTCGACAGGCTATACCCACCTATGGTATTTGTAGAGTATGAGATCCTTGGTGGCAGGGTATACGCGAGATTGAGGTAAAAGAGATCATACATGCATTTTGATACAGGTTTGGGCCCCTTTACTGACATGTAATAGTCCTACTCCTGTTTGCTGAAGCTGGTGTTTTCTTTATATATTAATATCACATAAGTATAATATTTGGGATGACTTAATCTAGTCTTTGGCGGCTTGGCAACATGGAGCCCTCGTATGTGGTCGACAGGTAGCATAGTCAGCTTCATTGAATATGAACTCGACGAGATTGGTTGTCTTATATTGACTTGTGCAGATCTGCATTGGCTTGTATTCGCCTCTGTTGGCCTTTGTTGGCGTGTCCCCTCTCCTCCTGAGGGGTCTTGTAGTTATACCCTCGAGTGGCCATTGTTCAAGTAGAAATAGGAAGCCATGTATGGAATTCGACCCTTGTCATACCTAAACAGGACTTTTGCTTCTTCTTTCTTATATGGAACACCTTCCGTATATGAGATATGGTTACATATAAAACTTGGAATGTGATAGGCCCATCGAGCCTAATACAAAAATATTAGGGATGTCTTTAGCCACCTAATTCCTCATCAAGAGTGAAGTATACAGTTAGTCCCTAAACTTGTCTGGATATGTCATCTAGGTTCTCAAAATCTCAAAATACAGATTTAGGTCACAAAACATGTTACATTATGTCATTTCGGACCCAAACTGCCACAACCCTCTCACGATCCTACGTGGCACTAACATAGTGTCATACTCGGATGTTGTCATGGCATCACCATCAATCATACACTGACTTACAAGTGGGGCCCACTAAGATTTTTTTTCATTTTTTCTTTACCTTATCTCTTCTGTTCCTTATTTTTTCTCATGCTCTCCTTTTTTTTTTTCTTGTCTTCCTTTGTTGCAGCGGTGGCCGCCACGCCCTCTGCTCGATCTCTGACACCACTGCCAGCAACCCCTCGATCTGTGGCACCACCGCAACTACGGCCATCCCGCTTGCTCCAAAAGTTGTCGCGGCCATCGCTCCAACCACCAGAGCTAATGGGAGAGGCTGAGGTCGAGCGCGATGTCGTGCATGGCCAGATCTGGATAGAAGTCATCAGTACCGGCGTTTGATCTGGGTCAACCTCCTTGCCGCTAGTTGTCCTCCTTGCACCGCCTCGCTATTCGGTTGTGGGCACTCAGATCATCCAGCCTCACCCTAGCCTTCTCCTTTTCTGGTGTTGTGGCCCCCTTCAACGCCACGGAACATGCCTCTAGCAACTCTAACCCGTCCGCATAAGCATCGACGGCGGAGGAGGGAGTATCTGGACCGGTGGTTGGGACCTCACTGTTTAAAGCGACAGCAGCGGGGTCGAGTGAGGGAGGATTCGGAGTGGAAGTGGACGACAACGACAAGATGAAATGGGAGTTTGCCTAGAGTATGATCAGCACATAATCATGTGTCGTGTGGAGGGCGCTTCCACTTCTGCTTCATCACGGCCGGAGCAGCCGATTTTTGCCTGTCGGCACTGCCATCGCCAGTCATTGTAGTGAGGATTTCTCTACCGCCGCCGCTGCCCATATTGAGGGAAAAACGAATGGAGAAGAGAACCATTCTCCCCCACACCTTTCCCCGCCATCCGCCCTCGCTTCCGTGCAGCAATGCTCCCCGTCGTCCTCGCCTACTAGGCAACGATGCACTGCATCGCGGATTGGACTGTCGCCACCGCCCACTGTGCCACTCCCCGCCGTCCTTCCTCGCCTCATGGCCGTGCCATCCTCCACCTCCTTGCTTTTGTCGTGCCATCCATCTGTCCTCGTCTTGTGTGGTGGTCTGGATTCCTTCCATGATGACCTCTAGCAGAATAAAATTTTTTTGAGTGGCCTCACTTGTCAGTTGGTATATGATTAGTGATGATGTCGTACCAACGTCCGGTGGCATGCCACGTAAGATTCAAGAGGGGTGGTGGCAGTTTGGGATCGGAATGACACAAGTTAATACATTTTTTGGGACCTGAATCCATATTTTGAGAGTTTGGGAATCTAGATGACATGGCCTCACAAGTTTAGGGACTGTCCATGCACTTTCCTCTTTAAAACAAAGTGACGACGGGCTATACCCACCTACGCTATTTGTAGAGTATGGAGATTGTTAATGCCAGGGTATACGCGAGATTGAGGTAAAAGAGACGGGAGACAAGGACTTTTATACCGGTTTAGGCCCCTTGACTAACTGAAAATAGTCCTATTCTTGTTGACCGAAGCCGGTGTTATCTTTATATATCAATATCACACGAGTATAATATTTGGGATAACATAGTCTAGTCTATGTCGGCTTAGCGGCATGGATCCTTCACATGTGCTCGACGGCTAAAGTAGTCAGCTTCCTCGAATCTGAACTCAGCGACATTGGTATTGTCTTGTATTGGCTTGTCCAGGTCTACCTTGGCTTGTAATCGCCTCTGTATGCCTTTGTTGGCATGTCCCCTCTCTTCCTGGGAGTCTTGTATTTATACGCTCGGGTGGTCCCTTATCAAAGTAGAACTAGGGAGCAAGTATAGAATATGATCCGAGTAGTCCTTGTCCTGTCCCGAGTAGAAATTTGCTTCTTCTTGCTTATCTAGAACACCATCCGTATTGAGGCATGATTCCGTATAAAACTTGGTATATGATGGGCCTTGCTGAGCCTAACATAAAAGTATTATGTATGTCTTATTTATAACACTAAAAGTAGCCCCCTACCTCAATGCAAATGACTAAGATCTATCATTGTCAGAATCACCTAGTCTTTTTCAAAATACTAAGTAGGCCTAGAATTCCCGACAAGTCATCTTTCTTAACCATGACAGCAAACATGATCATTGTTTGAATTTGGACTGAGGTGAATAAAAGAATATCAGCATGGCGGGTAAACCATCGCTTTGTTTGATCATTCTTTTTCTTTGTGTAGGTTCTCAGATCTATACAAGATATGCAGCCATGCTATAGTGTTGTCGTTATGAGTATTTTGTAGTTGCACAAAGTGCGACCACAAGACAACTCTTAGACTCTACTCTATCATGGGACCTCTTTTTATATGTACTGATACTTGAAGTCAGTAATCTGGCATCCATCTAGTGGGAAATAAATATCGACTATTGTGTGCCTTGGGACCAGTATATATCTTTTAGTTAAGTATAGGAATTGTTGGTTTTGAGCTTTATTTAGTCAAAACAAAGATGTCGACTACTATAAAGCGTCCAACTAGTCTCCTTTATTCAAGAAAGCCAATTGCTCTGATATCTGATTTTCCTGACATCAATTCTTGGAACAAATTATTGGACCGAAAGCCCTCAAGTGAATGCTTAGGAGTAGCATGATATAAATTAAAAGCATTTAAAATGAATCATATCTATGTGTAACAATAAATGAGTACTCTTACCATAGTGGTCCTCAGCTGAACGGAGTTGTGTACTCTTCTTAGCCCCAGTTGGTTTTATGAAAAAGTTTTCACGAAAATAACTTGAATCTCATAACAGACTATGTTGAAGTAGCGAATTCCTAGCCCCCAGCCATGATGTTGGGAAAACCAACTCCCGATTACATAACTAGTTAATATGTTACATTGGATACTCTTACATGACCAATTTTGACATGGTCGTTCGATCCTCCAGCACCTAACTAATCCAATAGTACGAGGCATCCCCGGCGAAGATTCTGAGACCAGGTGATAGTCAGGCTTAACGTAATAGGACGATAAGAAATAACCTCGACTAGTAGCAATATCAGACAAATATTGTACACTTGATATTATAAAAACCTTACATAGATTAATGCATGGGGATGATAGGATTGCTACACACACTAGTCGAGTCAGGACCAAGTGTAGTCGTATCCAGACCACTCGTAGAGGTGACAGGACGATCACTACCACGCTAGTCGAGGACCAGGCGTATAGTCGTATCTCGACTATTCGTAGATGTGGTGGAAGGATTGATACCATGCTGGTCGAGGACCAGGTACATAGTTATACCTCGACCACTTGTAGAGGTGATGAGATCGCTACTGCACTGATCAAGGACCAGGCGTGTAGTCTTACCTCGATCATTCATAGAGAACTCGTAGAGGTGGTGGGAGGATCTCTAACACACTGGTCGAGGACCAAGTGCCTCATGGACCAAGTGCATAGTTGTATCTCAACCACTCGTAGAGGTGGTGAGAGGATCGGTACCACGCTCGTTGAGAACTAGGTGCATAGTTATACCTCGACCACTCGTAAAGGTGGTAAGAGGATTGCTACCACGCTGGACGAGGACCAGGTGTGTAGTCATACCTCGACCACTCACAGAGGTGGTGGGATCACTATTACTTTGGATGAGGACATAGTGGGTAGTCATACCTCAACCACTCATAGAGACGCTTGAGTCGGTTATTACATATGCACCTCATGTGGCCACCAAGACTTCACATACCTAACTTATAAGCATACCAAACATGCGTTCGTAGTCATGCTAGGTGATCAAGCCGACGATGTTCATGGGGAGACTGTACGTAGCAACCTTTTTACAAATAGACCGAGTATGACTGGTACTAGATGTGAGATAGGCCACCGGTTTTTGTTGGTAGGTTTGGCCCGACAACTTCGTATTTTTGGAGAACATTCTCGACAATGGGGCATACTTGACCGCTGTTTACTCAAAGTATTTTCTAGAAGGCAATATAGATAATAGGAAATATCAAGCACGTACATGAAAAACTATATAAATATTCTAGTATTGTCAGGATATAGTGAGCAGTTTTAGCTTAAATATCGGGTAATATGTATACGGTAAACATGATTTACACAAAAAAGAACAGAGCAAGCCCTCGGATTATAGTAAGTCTAATATAAGAAACGTTCATACTGTGGATATTGTATTGGAAGAAGTACATAATTGGCCATCGAACTATCGTAAAAGTTTGTATTTAATCATCCAACTATAAAACCGGGTATCCTACACTCCCAACTATCAAAACCATGCATCTTCGGCCATTCGACTTGGTTTTACAAAAATTCCATGCCACGCTGACGCTGAGGGCTGAGTCGGCAGTGATGAGTCAGCATTGCCCGTTAAAAAAATCCCTAGGGACTTAATTTCCAAAAACTTCCAGGGACTTTTTGTAAAATCACGGGAGATCCTTTCTTTTTTTCTTTCCTTCTTTTTCCCTTCTTCTCTTCCTCTAATGCCAATGCCTGCCATCTATGGCTGGCATGGCGTCGTGCCTGGTGTAACATGACCATGGTGGCGGCTCGACATACAGGCAGCGGCCCGGTGCAAGTCCGGGCGCAGATGCTTCGCGGCCTATGGGGGCAGCAGCCGAGATGGTGCAGGCGCGGGCACGGTCGCTTGGCGGCTGGTAGGGGAGGCAGCCAGGCCGTGCCCACGGCAACCGGCATCATCAAGCAAGGAAGAAGAAAGGAACGAAAAATAAGAAGAAGAACAAAAGAAAAATAGAAAATTAGGGGAGAGGGAGGCTGCGCCATGGCGACGCCGGCGGCGCTACGGTGCCTACACCCGAGGGCCGCCCACACTACGTGATGCCCACTTTTGGCCACCATCCTCCGCACCTGCACTCGCCGCCACATAGCCAGCTGCTCATCGACCAATCTCGGCACGACGCGCGCTACCACCAGCACCACCACCGACGGGGAGCCCGACTTTCCTCTTGGCGGCGACGGTCATCTGCCAGTACCCACCCACACCCCGCAACTCCCACCGGCAAACCACCACGTACTTCGCGGCGAGCGTCTCTCACCGCCACCTGCACTCGCTCACCGTCCTCCCCTTCTCATGAGACCTCCCTCGCAAGGCGGTGGTGGAGTAGGAGTCGACGAGATTCTCCATTACAATGGCCCACTTCTAGAAGGCGGAGACGGAGTAGGACCACCTGTCATCGACCGCTATGACCTGGACCATGAGCCCGAGCGTCTCTGCGGGGGTGCACTCCGGCGCATTGCCGGAACGGGTGCGGCGTGGGCTGGGCGGCTAAGAGTGGCGCTTGGGCCTGGCGGCGGGGGTGGGCATGGCGGCGGGTCCCTGGCGGCCGGGAGCGCTTGCACCATGGTCGGCAGCCTCGGGACTCTAGAGGACGATGGCGATGACGGCAGCACCTAGATGATGAACGACCACTCTGCGTCGTCCGGATCCATGGCCGCCAGCTTAGTGGTCGGCGCACGCACTGACACTCTCTCCTCACTGGAAGGTAGGAGAAGGGGAGAAAAAAGTCCCTCAAAGTTTTTGGAAATTAAGTCCCTAGGGATTTTCTAACGGGCAATGCTGACTCAACCCTCAGTGCCAATGTGACATAGTATTTTTGCAAAACCGGGTCGGATGACCGAAGATACATGGTTTTGATAGTTAGGGTGTAGGATACCCAGTTTTGTAGTTAGATGGTGAAATACAAACTTTTACGATAGTTTGATGGTCAATTATTAACTTCTTCATACTTACCTTTATTAATACACTATTGGAGAAACCATTTTCGGTTGAAGTGCCAAAATCCACAATAGTCCCGGTTTGAGTTGCACCCGGGACTAAAGAATATTTCTAGTCCCGGTTTAAAAAGTCTACGGATTTCTAGGAACTTTAGTCCCGGTTCGTGTCACGAACCGGAACTAAAGATCATCTTTAGTCCCGATTCAAATATTGTCGAACTGTCATAGCGCGGGCATCTTTAGTCCCGGTTGGTAACACCAACCAGGACTAAAGAATCTATTTTTTGTCTCGGTTGGTCTTACCAACCGGGACTAAAGATGCCCCACGCTCTGACAGGTTCTGACAGCTCTGGTGCCATCTTTAGTCCCGGTTGGTAATACCAACCGGGACTAAAGATGATCTTAGTGCCGGTTGTTAACACCAACCGGGACTAAAGATGGCTTGCTTTTTATACTCCTTCTTCCTCCTCCAGCCCGAGCTAGCTACACTTGTCTTCAAAATTTTTCTCTAGCTAGAAGGGAGGTGTTGCCAAAATTTTTTGTGATTTTGTTTTGGTGATAATACACAAATCTTTGCTATCTACAAGGTTAGCAACTTCTTCCTCTTATGATCTATGCTTAGCACTTCGCATTTTACGGTTGTTTTCTATACATTTTCATCTCTAGAATTTTTTGTAAACATGAGGAGAGAGAAAATTTGTTTGGACTAATTATTTTGCTAAGCACATTACATTGTGTTGAGAAAAACTTAGGGAAAATAAAGAGGAAGAAAAGTATGCTTAGCACGTTACATTTCTAGGAATTTAGTCCGTATAATTTTATCTCAAAAAATGTTTATGGAAAATGATGAGAGAGAATCTTTTGGACAAAAAAGTAATAAAATAGATGACAAAGGACCTTTTAAAATAGATGCAAAATAATTAATTAATTTTATGTTTATCACTTTAAAAGACCTTTTAAAAATAAGTCTAATTTTTTTAGAACAACACATTACGTATGTTGGATTAGTATATAATAATTGTCTGATTACATATATATATATATAATTATTGTCAAAATATTTAAATGGTTTGAATTTCGTGGAATATTCTTACGATTTTTGTGCATTCCATGTAGATAGATCGGCAATGGATGTACAACGCGGATCGACGGTCCAGAAAGTTTATTCAAGGCGTGCATTCTTTTTTGAGTGTGGCTGATGCCAACAAGGAGAAGGGTTTCATACGTTGTCCATGCAAAAAGTGCAAAAACGAGAATGAGTATTCTACATCAAGAATTATTCATGCCCACTTGTTTCAGTCGGGATTCATGCCTCACTACAATTGCTGGACATCCTACGGAGAGGTGGGGGTTGCAATGGAAGAAGATGAAGAAGACGACGACAACATTCCAGACTGTGGTCAATATGGTGGGTTGGAAGAGAATACAACAAGAGAGGCGGGCGGGGATGCTGAAGAAAACGACGGTGCTGATGACCTTGGTCAGATGTTGCGCGACATACAGGGGGACTGCGAAGGCGTAAAGAAGGTGGAGAAATTGGAGTGTATGTTGGCAGACCACAAATGGTCCTTGTACCCAGGCTGTGAACAGGGGCACAAAAATTTGGGTATGGAAGGCCAAAAATGGTGTCAGCGACAAGGCTTTTGGCGAGTTACTAAAACTCGTGAAGAACATTCTTCCAGAGGGAAACGAATTGCCGAAATCAACGTACGAGGCTAAAAAGTTAGTCTGCCCTCTAGGACTAGAGGTACAGAAGATACACGCATATCCTAACGATTGTATCCTCTACCGCGGTGAGGAGTACGAGAACCAAGAAGCATGTCCGGTTTGTAAAGCACTTCGATACAAGATCAGACGAGATGATCCAGGCAAAGTTGACGGACGACTCTCGAAGAAAAGGGTTCCTGCTAAGGTGATGTGGTATTTTCCTATAATACCACGGCTGAAGCGTCTGTTCAGGAACAAGGAGCATGCAAGAATGATGCGTTGGCACGTGGAAGAACGCCTACAAGACGGCATGCTGAGACATCCCGCCGATGGGTCACAGTGGCGAAACATCGATAGAACATTTGAAGACTTCGGCGAGGATGCAAGAAACCTAAGGTTCGGCTTAAGCACGGACGGCATGAATCCTTTTGGAGAGATGAGCAGCGGGCATAGCACTTGGCCAGTGACGATGTGTATCTACAACCTCCCACCTTGGCTATGCATGAAGCGGAAGTACATTTAGATGTCGGTTATTATTCAAGGCCCGAAGCAACCTGGTAATGACATCGATATGTACCTGAGACCGCTGATCGAAGATCTAAAACTCTGTGGAATAAAGAAGGTGTTCCCGTGTGGGATGAAGATAAACAGGAGCAGTTTAACCTACGAGCGTTGCTGTTTGTTACCATCAATGATTGGCCTGCACTTGGCAACCTATCCGGACAGTCAAACAAGGGGTACAACACTTGCACCCACTGTATGGATGAGACTGAGTGTACATACCTGAAACACTGTAAGAAGGTAGTGTACATGGGCCATCGTCGCTTTCTTGCTGCAAGCCACCCTGTCCGGAGAAGAGGCAAAAATTTTGATCAAAAGGCAGACCATCGTACTAAACCAAAGCATCGCAATGGAAAGGCCGTGTTTGCCATGGTGAAAGACCTCAAAGTAGTATTTGGAAAGGGACCCGGCAACCAATCTATAGCAAGTGAAGGTGGTCTCGTGGCGATGTGGAAGAAGAAGTCAATTTTTTGGGAGTTGCCCTACTGGGAAGTCTTGGACGTCCGCCACGCAATCGACGTGATGCACCTCACCAAGAACCTTTGCATAAACCTGCTTGGCTTCTTAGGTGTATATGGAAAATCAAAAGATATACTTGAGGCACATAACAATCTGAAACATATGGCACAACGCGACGACCTTCACCCGCAACCAAAGGAGAAAGGAGTCCAATTCCTAAGTCTAGCCAGCTACACTCTAAGCAGGACAGAGAAGGAAATAATGTTTGAATGCCTGGAGAGCATCAAGGTACCATCTGGATACTCCTCGAATATAAAGGGAATAATAAGCACGAAGGATAAGAAGTTCGCAAATCTAAAGTCCCATGACTGTCACGTGCTGATGACATAGCTGCTTCCGTTATAATTCGGGGTATCCTTCTCGATAATGTCCGGGCAACAATAACAAAGCTATGTGCTTTTCTGAACGCAATTTCACAGAAGATCATTGATCCAGACAGACTAGAAGACTTTCAAAATGATGTGGTCCAATGTCTTGTCAGCTTTGAGATGATCTTTCCGCCTTCCTTCTTCAATATCATGATGCATCTCCTATGCCACCTTGTCAATGAGATCTGTATCCTCGGTCCGGTATTCCTACACAACATGTTCCCCTTCAAGAGGTATATGGGCGTTCTAAAGAAGTACGTCCGTAACCGTTCGCGTCCGGAGGCCAGCATCGCCAAGGGATATGGAACAGAGGAGGTGATTGAGTTTTGCATCGAATTTATTGAAGACCTCCATCCCATCGGGGTGCCTGAATCAAGCCATGAAGGTAGACTACGGGGGAAGGGAACTCTTGGAAGGAAGGCAATAATGAACATAGACAATGACTTGTACAGGAAAGCACATTGGACTGTGTTGCAACAATCTTCCTTGGTGGCTCCTTACATCGAGGAGCACTTGGCGATTGTTCGCTCGGAAAACATCGGTAAGATGGATGCCTGGATTACACGCCATCACATCGATGCATTCTCTGCTTGGCAGCGACAACGTCTCATGGGCAACGTGACCATTGACCAACAACTAGCCTTCTTGGAGAGGGGATCATCTTGCTCGATCACCACATTCCAGGCATATGAAATCAATGGGTACCCATTTTACACACGGGCCCAAGACTTAAAGAGCACGAATCAGAATAGCACTATTCGCATCGATGCCGTGGGATACAATGGTACGGCTAGCACATATTATGGCAGCATCAATGACATATGGGAGCTGGACTATAGACCTCTGAAGGTCCCTCTGTTTCGGTGCTAGTGGGTTAGGCTCAGTGGTGGAGGCGTAACAATTGATGCAAGTGGGATGATAACGGTCGACCTGAGCAAGGTTGGATACTCAGACGAACCCTTCGTCCTTGCCAATGATGTACGACAAGTTTTCTATGTCAAGGACATGGCTAGCAAATCAAAGAAGGGGAAAGGGTCCGACGAGCCAAAGCGCCACATGGTTCTCCCAGGCAAAAGGAAAATCGTGGGAGTCAAGGATAGAACTGACGAAGATTATGATCAGTTTGACGGGCAAACTCCGTTTGCGGTGGCGGTTGACCCGAGTATCCTCCTATCAAATGAGGACACCCCTTACTCATGCAACGATCATAATGAAGGAACAATTGTGCGGAGAAAGTACGTGAGGACAAATGTCACTTAGCTAAATTTATGTATGGACGATGTAAATTAAATTGAATCATTGAATATTATTGCTATTATTTGAATTTATTGTAAATTATTGAATCTATTGTAAATTATTGCCTTCAGGACCAGCGGTCTCAACATTTCCTTCTCCGACGTGTATCTAGAGTGGTTTCAGTGGACCCTCGTAAAATTTGCATGTCAGTCTGTCTTGCATCCATCATTGCTTAGCTCTCTATATATAGCCGCACTATCCAATCATTGCCATATCTCTTGCTAATTCCAAGTTTGATGGAGGTACACGAGTACTACTACGCCGCCATCACGGAATGAGGTGGCTATCAGATTATCTAAGAAAGAGCAAGACAGAAAGATTATGAAGCAAAGGGAGAAGAACAAGAAAAAAGAAGCACTGCCCACATTCTCCTTGACTTCACGAAGCGGCTTCGTCAATCGCCAGCTTCACCATCCGGTCCATGTGTTTGCTCATCAGCAGTAGAACATGAACTGCTTAACATTCTCCTTGACTTCAGGAAGCGGCTTCGTCAATCGCCAGCTTCACCATCTGCTCCATGTGTTTGCTCACCATCAGTAGAACATGAACCTCTTAACATGAATGGCTTGTATATGTTACAGGGAGCGATGAGTAAAAACAGAAAAAATGCTACTACGATGGATCATGACATGTTGAAGAGATCAAGATCGGTGAAGAAGTTAGGAAGAAGGCGTCGGGGCCTCTCCACGGATCATCAGGAGTAGCTGGATGCGGATATGGATGAGACGACTAAGATAAACTATTTCAAATAGGCCATATGCATATGCTAATTATATATTATTATTTAAATTTAAAATAGGTTTAAATATGACAAATGTTAATTATATGTTATTATTTCAATTTAAAATATTTTTCAAATAGGCCATATGTTAATTATATATTATTATTTAATTTTAAACAGTTTATTATTATTTAAATTTTAACATTTTCAAAATATTATTTTAATTTATAATATTTTTGTTAATTATATGAACATATGTTAATTATATATGAATATATGAACATATGTTAATTATATATGAATATAAAATATATCAACATATGAACATTATAATTATATATGAATATAAAATACAATATAATAGGGCATCTAAGAATTAGTCCCGGTTTGTAAAACAAACTGGGACTACAGGTGAATTTGAGTGGGCAGGAAACCATATTTAGTCCTGGTTGATGGCTTCAACCGGGACTAAAGATGGCCACCTACCTGGGCCACGTGGCTGCTGAAGGGTTACGCGGAGGCTACGCTAGCCGAAAAACAAAACTTTTTACCGCGCAAACCAGGAACACCTGCAAGTAAGGGCTGATACATCGTTACCGATTGGAGTATGCAGCGGAAATAGCCAATCAGGGCTATTTGATCTGGAACTGTGCTGGCCGATGACAGCCGATTCCCGCAAGCCGACAGCCGATTCCTGGGGACAGCCGATTCACCAATCGGCCGATTCGCCGATGTAACCGATTCGTAGAGTCGTCGACCGTGTTCTCGCGCCTCGCTCCGATGCGCTCGACCGCAGCCGATTCCACCACAGCCGATTCGTTGCCGATCAACAGCGCGCAACATTGCAACGCCTCTACCGGTATCCACACGTCCGGGAACAGAACGCCGAACACCCGTGTGCTAGCACGCGATGCAAGGCTAGGGTTTTGGCCCGAAGGTGGGAGGGTTTCCGTGGAGATTGATCTCGCTGACTTCTAAAGCCGCGTGTGATCAGATTGATTTCAACGCAATTGTCTTCAATTGACGTCAATCAGCTCTCCACCCCTCACCCTTTTATATAGAGTTGGCCGACTGGGATTAGTGGCCGATCAGGACTCTATTTCAAATCGGATCCTATCCGAATCTCATAGAGTCAGCCGCCCATACGTTGTAAGACCATAGGACTCTATCCGATCGAGCCGTATCCGAGTCCAACTCGAATGCCTGTTCTTATCCCCTTAAGCGTGCGACCCTGTAGGTTTAGGTATACTCAGTTTCGGCTATAGTCTAACTTAGCCGATCGTCGGCTCGAGTCCAACTCAGCCGACCTGTCAACAGCGGCGCCTAGCAGCACATATTGACACCATAGTATACAAGAATATTATATCAGCTCTGAACTTGTAATGTGTACACAAATCCCTTTGCCTCACGATACAAGTTAAGCTATAGGCAAGATGTGTGCCATCCCTTCAATAGCTTAACCATTCACTCGAACCGTATGAAACTGAATAACACTTTATTCATTTATACATAAACATTGACAATGATATCTAACATCTCCATGTTTCCTCTAGGGCATATCATTAACAGCTGCCCCGCCATCTTTTGTCCCGGTTGAAGCCACCAACCGGGACCGCAAACTTTAGTCCCGGTTGGTGGCTCCAACCGAGACTAGAGATGCCGTTCCTATATATAGCAAGGGCCTCACTGGGGATCCAACACTTAGCCATTTTCGCACTTTGCAACTGCATCGCCACCGTCTTCGTCAGTGTCGCTGAGCCCCAGGACGCCGCCGCAGCACGCTGTCTTTGCCATCTTCGTCACCGTCGTCGTCGCCGAAGGACCGCCACGCCGCCGTCTTCGTATCATTCGCAGGTTAGCGACGCGGCCCCCCAGATTTCCCCACATTGTGATGCTCTAGGGTGGGCCGCCGTCGATGCCATCGCCTCACCGCCATCGTCGCTGTCGCCGCTACCGCAGCCGCTGTCGCCGTCGCTGCCACCGCAGCCGCCGTCGCCATCGCCGCCGCCCCCTCCCCACGTCGCCCCTCCCGTCGCCGCCCCCTTCCCTTGCCGCCCCCTTCCCACGGCCCCCGATCCCCACGTCGGCCGCCCTAAACCCTAAACCCTAAGGCCGTCACCATCCCCTCCACGCTGCCGTCGCCACCCTTTGCATCCTCGCCGCCGCCGTCGCCGCACTCGCCTCCCCACCGCATGCATGCAACGGGTTGAATTGATTATGTGGAATTTGATGAAATTTTTGATAAAATTTTTCAATTTTGTGTGCATATGTGGAATTATGTGTATATTTGTATGTGTATGTATGTGTGAAATTTGTATGTGTATGTATGTGTGAAATTTTAAAGTTGCAAATTTTGTGAATGTTATATATGTAAATTATGTGAATTATATGAAATTTTAAAGTTGGAATTGATTATACAATGTATATTTGTATGTGTATGTTATTTTGTGAAATTTTGACGTGTGGAATTTAAAATATTAGATGGAATTTATATGTAAATGGACTTTATATGTAAATGAACGGTTTATTTAAATTTGAGTGCATGAAGATTGTGAATTTTGAATTTTGAATGTGTATTTAAATTTGAAATTTGAATGTGTATGTGACTTGTGAATTTTGTATTTTCGAACGAACGAGAACGATAAAATCAACAAACGGACGTAAACGAACGGACGGATAGACGGACGAACGAACGAACGAGTGTTCGTTCGTTCGTTTGTTCGTGGACGAACGGACGAACAGACGGACGGACGAACGAACGAACGAATGGACGAACGAACGGATGAACGGACGAACGAACGGATGAAGGGACGAACGAACGGACGGACGAACGGATGGACGGACGAACGAACGAACAGACGGACGGACGGACGAACGGACGAACGGACGTGGACAAACGGACGGATGAACACTCGTTCGTTCGGTCGTTCGGTCGGTCGTTCGTTCGTTCGGTCATTCGGTCGTTCGGTCGGTCGTTCGTTCGTTCAGTCATTCGGTCGTTCGGTCGGTCGTTCCTTCGGTCAGTCGTTCGTTCGGTCGTTACAACGTATATAGGCATGCAACGTCCTCTCTCTCCTTTCCTCTCCACTTCCACTCCTTCCACGTTATCTCCCTCACATCATTCTCCTCTCTTTCTCTCCTCTCCTCTAGATGATCGTACTCACGGACATGAACGAACGATAGAACGAACGGACGATAGTTTAGGGTTAGGGTTAAGGGTCCGAACGAACGGGCGTGAATGATAGAACGAATGGTTGGTCGGTCATGTTGTAGCAAAGAGAAACAAAAGAGAAGAAGAAGGAAAATATAGGACGTAGTCCGGCACATGCTAGAGACAAGTGTGCATATCTATAATTGTGATATTCTTTAGAAGTCTCTTCTAGGATTGAGAGAATCTGTGATTCTGAATCCATCTTCTTCTTTTTGTCTATTTTTTACGTAGACATACATGATTTTCATGAATAATTGATACATGTATTAACCGAATAATTTTTTTCGGAATTTTTTGATTAAGTCAACCCACAACAATCAAATGGCGGATCGTGACGAGGAACAGTTTCTCCTTGATGAGATCGCACGAGGAACAGAGTTTTACAACGAGGAGGGGAATGAAGATCCAGATCAATACCTCAACGAGGAGGGAAACGAGGGGGGAGGGGATGAGCAGGGGAACGAGGAGGGGAATGAGGGCTCCGCCTCCGCCTCCGCTGGACAGAAGAGGGCACGCGGGCAACGCGGCCTTAGCAAGCGCATAGAGGGTCGACATGTCATAACGGAGGTAGCATCTGACGGTCGACCAATTGCCCCAGAGGACGCCGCAATGAAGTTTGTGGCGCATAGCGGATGAGTGGTGAGGGATCACGTGCCCGTAAGCGTTGCCAACTGGAGGCGGTCAACCAAAGCAGGAGATGAGCAGAGCTATCTCCCAGACTCAGAGAAAGAAATGTTGTGGACTACAATGCTGCAAACGTTCACCATCCCTGACTCACAACAAGCAAGGGTCAAGGAATTGACGTAAAAGAAAATGGCAGAGCTCTTCAGGAACTACAAGAAAGAGTTACACAAGAAATATATCCTGAAGGGCCAGACCCCAGACTTTGACAAGTTTCCAAAGCTCAGAGATCATTGGGATGCTTTTGTTGAACACAAGACTGGGGAAGAAGCACAAGCTATCATAGAAAAAAACAAGGCCAATACAGCCAAAAAGAAATACCATCACAGGCTTGGGTCAGGCGGCTATAAGAAAGCAATAGAGAAATTGGAGAAAATGGAAGCCGACCTTGAAGTGTGAGATATCGTTCTAGGCACAGCCAACTGGCCGGACCGATCAAAGCACTGGTTTTATGCTCACGGTGGCTGACTTAATCCTATCGATGGCACAGTTATCTTTGGTGATGAAATTCAAGAAGCCGGATGGAGGTTAGAGGATACGCTGCAGGCCACTTCCTCGGGCGCGTTCAGGCCCGACAGAGAGAAGGACGAGCTAACGCTCGCCCTCCAAAACCCAGAGCATCCGGGGCGTACGCGAGGAAAAGACATCGTCCCCTAGAAATATGGGTTTCAAGCTGACATCGAGACGTACAAGAGCCGCATGAGGTCTAGGCGAGAGCACGATGTGATGTTCGCTGAGATGGAAATGAAGCTCTCGCAAATAGATCAAATTGTGGACAAAAGGCTGAACCACAGGTTGGCAGAGGAGCGAAGCCATTGGGTTAGGCAACAGCTGGATCCAGCAACACCCGCTCAACTACAGCAGCAGCGCAGCAGCTGCGCTTCAACTGGAAATGAAGGCGACTTGGCCCCACAAGCTGAACAGGGTCCGCCATGCCCCGTTGATGACATCACACAGCGGACCCCATGTGAGCTGCACATTCCGCTAAAGAACATAACAATAAAGGTATGTTTGCACTTTTATGTTGTACGTATATTTCCTTGAATAACTTGTCAATCAACATTCATTACTAACTAATAAGCAATCTTCTCGAACAAGTCACGTCCGGCATAGCCATTCCAGTAGACCGAGACGGCACGTACCACTCCCAGCCCGTTCCACCTGCGTACTCTAAAGTTGAAATTGAACAGGTGGAATGCGGCTACGAAGATCTCGAGCTGGATATCCCCAGAGGAGACGAAGAGCTGACGCTAGGAGAAACAACTCACGGAATATTTCTCTGGAGGAAGATCTTCATAAAATTCCCCGGACGAACAGTGTCTCCTATTGTTGCACCACCATCGCCTCCACGTGGGCCGTCTCCTCCACCCCCTTCGCCGCCTCCGCCTCCTGCGTCGCCTCCACGAGCACCGACTCCTAAACGGTCGTCTCCAACTCCACCGCCTTCTCAGTCTCCTCCGTTGCCACAACGAGCACCGACTCCTAAACGGACAACATCTCGAGCCACGTGGTCAATGTCAACCAGCAGTGGACCAAGAAGCAAGAGGCCTAAACTTGACCCACTCCCACCAGCCCCAAAGAAAACGGCGTACGACATGACTCCAGAGGAGCTGCACGAGGCCGTACAAGCTGAAGTCAAGGCTCACTTCAGAAAGAAGTCTCCTGAGAAGCCTCCTAAAATCCCCCAGGAGACCAAGGACTTCTTCAAGAAGACGTACCTAACGCCACAGCCTGAACCGCAACCTCATCCGCAGTCCGACTTCAACAGGACTATTCGGAAGGCTGCTGGCAAGGTGAAGAGAACGGACAAAGATGTACCCCAGCTCGGCATGCAGCCTCAGAAACCTCTGGAGTTCAGCACAGTTCCAAATGTTAGATCAGAGTTAAGACAATTTATGAAATCTGCTGGAATTTCAATGGATCAATTACACGGTCGTGCTCCCCTGACAAAGGCTCCGCTGAAATACAAGTTCAAACTTGAAAAGCCTCTTGTAAAGCCGGATCAAGTGAAAATGCTACCTACACAGATGTACTGCTTCCACAAGTGGTACATGCAAGATCCAACAAGGGTGGGGAGATGGTAACGAGCAGATATTCACTGGACTATTTCTTCGATGGAGGTGACTACTTCTATATTCGATTCGAAGACATATTCGACCTGTACCAGCTTGATGCCCTTGATGTCTCACTTCTAGACACGCGGGTTCTGTAAATATCGTTCTGTTATTTCGTTTTTTACCTCCTTGTATTTAGCTGACTAAAATTCTTTTTAACCGTTGTAGAATGGTGATCCAGTACTGCAACAAGCACAACTGTACCAAACATGGATTCATGGATCTACGCAAAATCAACGGCGTATTGGTTGATCAATTTCCTGATCCAACAGTGGACAACATTTACAATGCGCTGGTGATAAACCACTTCCGGTCGTTTATCCTTCTGCCCTACAACACTGCGTAAGTTTTTTCTTCCTTCTGTACCGATTTCAATCCCGTGTGCATATATAAATTTTCATATGTGTCATCTAAACCAATTTGCAGATTCCACTGTGTTCTGTTAGTAATTGACATGGATCACTCACGGATCCATGTCTTTGACTCAATGGATAAACCAGAGTCCACGTACGCAAAGATATTTGAACTGCTAAACAGGTAATGTCAATTTACTTTCTATTGCATATATACGGTTCTCGGATAATTACTAGCTAACTTTTAACTGCACGTAGAGCATGGGAACGCTTCGGGGTAATGTTCGCGGAAATTGGAAAGATAAGCTCTCCGTGAGTATGAACTTTCCAGTGAGTAACATGCTCCAAAGTTGTTTTGAATCATTACTTTGTTATAAAATATGAAATGTATATTAAATCTGTTGTCGTTTCTCTTTTAGTGTGCAAAACAGTTGCAGGGCACCAACTTATACGGATACTACGTCTACGACTACATTCACCACTTTGTGACCGATATCACAACTATCGACGATATAGATGCACGTATAACAGCTATTCATACATTACGTCTCGATTTCTTATTCACTTCATATATTTATTTCTCGTTTATTTGAATTAATGAAAGCTTATGCGAGTAAGAGACAATTTCCCCCACGAAACTTTCATACAAGCTGCTCAAGAAGAATTAATGGGATCTATAAACGAGCACAACATTGATCCTGCGGGGGAGTTCTATTTTAATTTAAGTAACTTAACCATCGGATCCATAAAATAGATAATTTTCTGTAACATACGAAATATATATGGATATTGTACATATTTTGATAATATATTATATGTATATATTTTATTTTCTTAAGTTCATTTATATGTGTGGAAAATATGTATATGTGTAATATATAGGCAGCAACACTGCTGAAAGAAGCAAGTTAAAAAAATAAAAAAAATCTTTAGTCCCAGTTGGTGGCTCCAACCAGGATTAAAGATGGCGGAGCCGGCCACGTGGCTCCGTCATCTTTAGTCCCGGTTGGAGCCACCAATCGGGACTAAGGATGACGGATTCGGCCACGTGGCTTTGTTGGAATAATCCCCGAGCACCCGCTAACTATACAAGGAAGTTTAGGTTGCTTAGTGTCTAGGCATGGCAAGCTGCATGTCCATGGACGTTGGGATGGCAACGACCGATTACGGGGTATGCTGTGATTGCCTAAATTGATTTGTGTCAATTGGTATCAGAGCCAAGTTTTCTCCACCGTCGCCATGGCATCCCAGTCGCTGTCTAAGAAGGAGCCGACGGATGATGGCAGCGGTGGGACCGAGATCAAGCCCTCGCGATCGCCGCCGCGACGTCGTGGCCGTCCACACAGTCACCGCCGCTCCAGCTCATGCGTCGTCGAGCGCGTCATCGAGCGCTCGTCCGCGAACGTCGCATGGCCGATGCTCACGCGGACGAACTACCCGGTGTGGGCGCTGGTGATGGAGGTCAACTTCCAGACTCTTCGGGTCTGGGACGCCGTCGAGCTCGGGATTGACGAGGACGCCGACGAAGATGAGTACCAGCACGATCGACAGGCCATGGCGGGCCTCCTGCGCTTGGTTCCCTCCGAGATGTGGGGAACGCTCGGTCGCAAGCGTACCGTCAAGGAGGCGTGGGACGCCGTCAAGGTGCTCCGTATCGCGGCGACCGCGCGCGCGCGCCGCGCGCAGCGGCTTCGCCGCGAGTTCGCGGCGCTCGTCTTCAAGGATGGCGAGACCGTCTCCGAGTTCGGGATCCGCATCATGTCGCTCGCCACCAACCTCCGCATCCTCGGCGACAACATCACGGACGCCGAGGTGGTAAAGAAACTTCTGCAGGTGGTTCCCGATCGCTGTCTCAAGCCGCCGTCTCCCTCGAGATGTTTCTCGATCTGAACAACACGTCGATCGAGGACGTCATCGGGCGGCTGCGCGTGTTCGAGGAACGCGGCAAGCCGAAGGAGATCACGGACGGCATGGGGCGACTCGCTCGCGAGGAGGACGGGAGGCGCGTCGCAAGAGCCGTCGCGGCGGGAGAGCTCCGGTGGCAGCGGCGGCTCCAACGGTCGCGGGAAGAACCACGGCCGCGGCCGCGGTCGTGGCGGTCAAGGCGCGACGCGCGCGACCACGACGATCATGGCGCGGGCGCTGGAAACGCTGGTGGTGGAAAGCCGCCACCTGGCACGGCCTGCAAGAAGTGCGGCAAGAAGGGCCATTGGGCCCGAGACTGCCGTGGCAAGAAAAAGAAGGCCGCGGCCCATGTGGCCCAGGCCGAGGAGGAGGAGGAACTGGCCCTGATGTACATCGCCGCTGAGACGGAGGTAATCGCGTCGCTGTTTCCTCTCCCCAATCCCGCCGCCGCCGCCGCCCGCCGTCGATGCACGCGCGCGCGTCCACCTCGCCGAGCCCAAGGTCCTCCTTCATCTCGGGAAGATGAGAAGGAGGCGGAGGGCCCTGCCGCTGGGTCCTCGACACCGGAGCGACAAACCACATGTCGGGATCGCGGTCGGTCTTCGCCGAGCTGAACTCGGGCATCACCGGCACCGTCCGATTTGGCGACGGGTCGGTGGTGAACATCGAGGGCAAGGGCACCGTCCTCTTCGCCTGCAGGAACGGCGAGCACCGCCGGCGGGAGGGCGTGTACTACATCCCGCGGCTCACCACCAACATCGTGAGCATCGGGCAGTTGGATGAGGACGGCTTCAAGATCCTCATCGAGTCCGGCATCCTGCGCCTCTTCGACCTACACCGCAAACTGCTCGCCAAGGTGGAGCGTTCCTCGAGCCGGCTCTACTTCCTCGACATGAACGTCGTCGCCCGGTGTGTCTCACCGCGCGCGCGGCGGCGTCGCTGGAGGTGGCATGAGCGGTTCGGGCACATCAACTTCCGGTCGCTCGGGAAGTTGGGGCGCAAGGACATGGTGCGCGGATCGCCCTCCATCGACCACGTCGAACAGTCCGTGAAGCGTGTTTGAGTGAAGCGAAGCGAACGCCGTTCCCCAAGGCGGCCGGGTTCCGAGCCGCGAACAACTTGAGCTGGTCCACGGCGACCTCTGCGGCCCCATCACGCCAGCGACACCGGCCGGGAACGTCTACTTCCTTCTACTCGTCGACGACATGAGCCGCTACATGTGGCTCACCCTCCTGCGTTCCAAGGCGGACGCACCGGCGCGATCATGTCGTTCCAAGCCCGCGTCGAGCGCGAGACGGGAAGAAATTGAAGGTGCTACGCACCGACAACGGTGGTGAGTTCACCTCGGTTACATTCGGTGAATACTGTGCAGGAGAGGGGATACAACGCCACTACTCGGCTTCATACACGCCACAATAGAACGGCGTGGTGGAACGCCGAAATCGGACGGTCGTGGCGACGGCGAGGAGCATCTTGCGCGCACGGGGAGTGCCCGGCCACTTCGGGAGAGCGGTGCACACCGCTGTCTTTCTCCTGAACCGGGCGCCTACGAGTGCGCTCACCGACGAGACGCCATACCAGGTGTGGTACGGGAAGAAGCCTCCAGTGCACTTCCTCCGTGTGTTCGGCTGCGTGGCGTACATCAAGAACGTGCGCCCACACCTCGGGAAGCTAGATGATCGCGGGCGCAAGGTGGTCTTCATCGGGTACCAAGATGGCTCTAAAGCCTACCGCTTCTATGACCCGGTGGCCGAACGCATTCACGTCTCGCGCGATGCCGTCTTCGACGAAGGAACGCGCTGGGAATGGGGAGCAGCCTCGGACGTCACCGAGCCCCACCCATTCACCATCGCGGAGGAGTACGAGCTGCGGCGCCATCAGCTTGAGGGACCGGCCCCTGAGCCTGTCTCTCCCGAGCCGCACACGCCGGCTCCAGCAGTGTCGACATCCTCCGGTCCGCGCACGACGTCGCCAGGCGCCCAGAGCGCTTCGGCGGCCTTGGGAGCGCCCTCAACACCGCAAGGGGCTGGAGCTCACGTCGAGTTCGCGACACCGCTCACCACCGACCCAAACCTGGACGATGACGATGATGAGGTGGAACACAGGTACCGCACCCTTGACAACATCCTCGGCACGGACGCGTCACCGGCCTGGAGCACCGCGACGCCGTTGAGGCCGAGCTTCCACCGTCGCCACGCGGTGAGTGTGGAGGAGCCCAGGTCGATCAAAGAAGCCAAGGGCGATCCCAACTGGGTCGGCGCGATGGAGGAGGAGATGAAGTCGATCCGCGACAACCAGACATGGTCGCTGGTCGAGCTTCCTCAGGGGCACCGCGCCATCGGCTTGAAGTGGGTGTACAAGGTCAAGCGCGATGAAAAGGGCATTATCGCCAAGTACAAGGCACGCCTCGTCGCCAAAGGCTATGTGCAGCGGCCCGGCGTCGACTTTGATGAAGTGTTCGCCCCAGTTGCACGACTCGAGTCGGTGCGGCTGGTGCTCGCCATCGCTGCCCATTTCGGTTGGGGCGTCCACCACATGGATGTCAAGTCGGCATTCTTGAACGGTGAGCTCCAAGAGGAGGTCTACGTCCATCAACCCCCCGGCTTCATCAACGACAAGCACAAGTACAAGGTACTGCGTCTTCACAAGGCGCTCTACGGACTCCGCCAAGCGCCGAGAGCATGGAACCAGAAGCTCGACGCCGAGCTGATGGCACTCGGGTTCACACGCTGCATCAACGAGCACGGGATGTATACCCGGGGCAGAGGTGCCGAGCGCCTGATCGTGGGAGTCTACGTCGATGACCTCATCATCACGGGTGGTGATGCCGACGCCGTCAAGAAGTTCAAGGCACAGATGCTGCGCACATTCCGCATGAGTGACCTCGGGCTCTTGTCCTACTATCTTGGACTCGAGGTCACCCAGGGCGCTCACGGCATCACGCTGCGACAGAGTGCCTACGCCACCAAGATCCTTGAGAAGGGCGGACTGACAGGGTGCAACGCAAGTGCCACACCCATGGAGATGAAATTGAAGCTCCTAAAAGAGGGCACGACGCCTGCTGTTGACGCCACCGAGTATCGCAGTCTCATCGGCAGCCTCAGGTACCTATGTAACTCAAGGCCGGACCTAGCATATGCTGTTGGGTACCTCAGCAGGTTCATGGAAGCGCCACGACAGGAGCACCTCGCGGCAGTCAAGCGAGTCCTCCGGTATGTGGCGAGCACGGTGCACTGGGAGTGCACTACCGTCCGCGGGAAGAAGAGGAACAGCGCCCCGGCGACAGGCTACTCCGCGGCGATTTAGGCGGGGACGTGAACGATCGCAAGAGCACGGGCGGTCTCATCTTCTTCATGGCCGGTGGGCGGTTGCTTGGCAATCGTCAAAACGAAAGTGGTCGCCCTATCGTCTGCGAGGCGGAGTACATAGCGGCGGCCGGAGCAGCGTGCGAAGGAGTCTGGCTAGCACGTCTGCTGGCAGAGCTCATCGGAGGAGATGTCCGCGCACCGAAGCTCATGGTGGACAACAAGTCCGCCATCGCACTGATGAAGAACCCTGTTCATCACGACCGGAGTAAGCACATCGATGTAAAATACCACTTCATCCGGGAATCTTGGGACGAGAAGGCTGATTGACATAGAGTTCGTCGGCACCGAGCATCAGCGGGCGACATTCTCACAAAAGCGCTCGGTCGTTCTCGGTTTCAAGAGCTCCGTAACGAGATCGGCATGAAGAAATTAGAATAGTTGCTCAAGGGCTTAGGAGGAGAATGTTGGAATAATCCCCGAGCACTGCTAACTATACAAGGAAGTTTAGGTTGCTTAGTGGCTAGGCATGGCAAGCTGCATGTCCATGGACGTTGGGATGGCAACGACCGATTACGGGGTATGCTGTGATTGCCTAAATTGATTTGTGTCAGGCTTCGTCATCTCTAGCCCTGGATTCGTAGTCTCGATTTGATAATCGAGACTACTGAAAGTTACCAATTGGAATTATTGAGCTATTCTCCACCATTGATATGTATGTATCTACAAAACTTGTAAATTAATTAAAATTAATCAATCACTCATTACCTTCGTCGGTCTGTACATGCCGTTGAAGTTTGACGCGTGCATATACATTGATGTATACGTGTAGCCCTACTGTTTGGTAGTGAATATATCCAAAGTTTGCATGACCATGTATACGTGCAGCAGTATTGTTACGAATGAAATACGCAGCTGCACGTGGATGGGCCTCCGCCCTCCGAGCTCAGGACGTGTGGAACTCGACTTGATGTGGCGAGTATGCCGCGGCCGAGTAGGAGTCAGGCCGGCAGACTTCCGGTCAAAGTCTTTTGGCATTGGAACAGCAAACCCAATATGATGGATAATCTGATTGGTGTGTTTCGTCTTGGTTGATGAGTCTTAAATTGACCTGACACTACTCAAAACAGTTACACTAGTCTCAATTTGTAATCCTCAGTAGTCTTGGTTGTCAAATCGGGACTACAAATTCGGGACTAGAGATGGATGACCTTTAGTCCCGGTTAAATATCGGGACTAGAGATGCATCTTTAGTCCCGGTTGAAGCCACCAACCGAGACTAAAGATGGCGGAGCCATGTGACCGGCTCCGCCATATTTAGTCCCGGTTGGTGGGTTAAACCGGGACTAAAGATTTTTTTAATTTTTTAAATTTGCCCTTTCTCCAGCAGTACTGTTATATATATATTACACATAAATATATAATTTACACACATTTAAACGAACTTAAGAAAGGAAATATACATATATTACCAAAATATGTACAATATTCATACATGTTTCCTAGCTAGCTTATAAAAAATTGTCTCTAATCTACTTTGTTGTGGATGGAGTGGTTTAGCTACTAAAACTAACGAAGAACTCCTCAGCGGGATCAACGACCTGCTCGTTAATAAATCCCATCAAATCTTCTTGAGCGGCTTGTATGAAAGTCTCGTGGGGGAGGTCGTCTCTTACTCGCATAAGCTGTCATTAATTAGAATAAACAAGAAATAAATATATGAAGTGAATAAGAAATCGAGACGTAATGTATGAATTGCTGTTATACGTACATCTAGATCATCGACAGTTTTGACTTCGGTCACAAAGCGGCGAATGTAGTCGCAGACGTAATATCCACATAGGTTAGTGCCCTGCGACTGTTTTGCACACTAAAAGAGAAACGATGACAGATTTAATATGCATTTCATATTTTAGAACATAATAATGATTCAACTCAAATTAGGAGCAGGCATGTTACTCACTAGAAACTTCATCCGCACAGAGAGCTTATCTTTCCAATTTCCACGAACATTGACCCGAAATCGTTCCCATGCCCTACGTGCAGTTGAAAGTTAGCACGTAATTATCCAATAACCGCATATATGCAATAAAAAGTAAGATGACATTACCTGTTAAACAGTTCAAATATGTCGGAGTATGTGGACTCTGGTTTATCCATTGAGTCAAAGACATAGATCTTCGACTGACCCATGTCAAGTACTAACAGAATCCAGTGGAATCTGCAAATTGGTTTAGATGACACATATAAAACTTTATGTATGCATGGGATTGAAATTGGTTCGGAAAGAAAGAAAAAACTTACGCAGTATTGTAGGGCAGAAGGATGAAGGACCGGAAGGGTTGCTTCACAAGCGCATTGTATATGTTGTCCACGGTGTCATTAGGAAACTGATCAACCAATGGGCCGTTGATTTTGCATGGATCCATGAATCCATGCTTAGTGCATTCGCACTTGTTGTAGTATTGGATCGCCATTCTATAACGGTTAAAAAGAATTTTAGTCAGCTAAATTCAAGGAGGTAAGAAACGAAATAACAGGGCGATACTTATAAAACCCGCGTGGTTAGAATTGAGACGTCGAGCGCATCAAGTTGGTACAGGTCGAATATATCTTAAAATCGGAGATAGAGGTAGTCATCTCCATCGAAGAAGTAGTCAATTGAATATTTGCATGTTATCATGTCTTCACCCTTGCTGGATCGTTGCATGTCCCACTGATGGAAGTGGTACATCTGAGTTGGAAGCCTTTTCATGAGATCCGGCTTGACGAGAGGCTTTCTAAGGTTGAACTTATGTTTAAGCGGAGCCTTCGCCAGGGATGCACGCCCGTGTAATTGATCCATATTAATTCCAGCTTCTTGTATGAATTGTCTTAAATCATGTCTAATATTTAGAATCGTGCTGAACTCCAGAGGCTTCTGTGGCTGCATGCCAAGCTAGGGTACATCTTTGCCCGCTTTTTTCGTCCTGCCAGCAGCCGACCGCTTTGGTGCGGGTGGCGGCGTCTTCTCAATTCTCTGAGTCCTTCTTGGACGACCGCTTGATATTGACGGTGCGCTCTTGGATGATGACCTTTTAGGAGTTGGTGCTCGTTGTGGCGACGGAGGAGGGTTGGAAGGCGGTGGAGTTAGAGAAGGCCGTTTAGGAGTCGGTGCTCGTGGAGGCGACGCAGGAGGCGGAGGAGGCGGAGGCGGCGAAGGAGGCGGAGGAGACGGCCCACGTGGAGGCGAGGGCGGTGGAACGATAGGAGACGCTGCTCGTCCGGGGAATTTTATGAAGATCTTCCTCCAGAGAAATATTCCATGAGCCGTTTCTCCTAGCATCGTCTCCCCGTCTCCTCCAGGGATATCCAGCTCCAGATCTTCATAGTCGCGTTCCACCTGCTCAATTTCAACCATCGAGAACGAAGGTGGAACGGGCCGGGAGTGGTAGGTGCCGTATCGGGCTACTGGAATAGCCATGCCCGACGCAACCTGTTCGAGAAGATTGCTTATTAGTTAATAATGAACGTTGATCGACAAGTTATTCAAGAAAATATACATACAACATAAAAGTATGAACATACCTTTATTGTTATGTTTTTCAGCGGGATGTGCAGATCACACGGGGTCCGCTGTGTGATTCATCCACGGGGCATGGCGGACCCGGTTGAGCTTGTGGGGCCAGCTCGCCTTCATTTCTAGTAGACGCGCATTTGCTCCACTTGTTGTTGGAATTGTGTGGTTGTTGCTAGACCCGGCTGTTGGCTAACCCACTGGCTCTGCTCCTCAGCCAACCTTACGGCCACTCTTTCGTTGACAATCTGATCGATCTGCGAGAGCTTCATTTCCATCTCAGCGAATCTAGCATCATTCTCTCGCTTTGACCTCATTCGGGTCTTGTATGTGTCGATGTCAGCTTGGAACCCGTATTTCCAGGGGACGATGCCTTTTCCTCGCGTACGCCCCGAGTGCTCTGGGTTTTGGAGGACGAGCGTTAGCTCGTCCTTCTCTCTATCGGGCCTAAACGAGCCCGAGGAACTGACCTGCACCGCCTCCTCTAACCTCCGTCCGGCTTCTTGAATTTCATCACCAAAGATCACTATGCCATCGACGGGATTAAGTGAGCCGCCGTGAGCATAGAACCAGTTCTTTGATCATTTCGGCCAGTTTGCTGTGCCTGGAACGATATCCCGTGCTTCTAGGTCGGCTTCCATTTTTTCCCATTTCTCCATTGTTTTCTTATAGCCGCCTGACCCAAGCCTGTGATGGTATTTCTTTTTTGCTGCGTTGGCCTTGTTCTTTTCTATGATAGATTGCGCTTCTTCACTGGTCTTGTGCTCAACAAAAGCATCCCAATGATCTCTGAGCTTTGGGAACTTGTCAAAGTCTGGTGTCTGGCCCTTCAGGATATATTTTTTGTGTAACCGTTTCTTGTAGTTCCTGAAGAGCTGTGACATTTTCTTCAACGTCCATTCCTTGACCCTTGCCTGATCTGAGTCTGGGATGGTGAACGTCTGCAGCATTGTCGTCCAGAGCATCTCTTTTTCTGAGTCTGGGAGATAGCTCTGCTCCTCTCCTCCTTTGGTAGATCGCCTCCAGTTGGCAACGCTTACGGGCACGTGATCCCTCACCACCCATCCGCTGTGCGCCACAAACTTCCTTGCGGCGTCCTCTGGGGCAATTGGTCGACCGTCAGGTGCCACCTCCGTTATGAAATGTCAACCCTCTATTTTCTTGCTGAGGCCGCGTGGCCTCTTCTGTCCAACGGAGGCGGAGGCGGAGGCGGAGCCCTCATTCCCCTCCTCGTTCCTCTGCTCGTCTCCCCCTCGTTCCCCTCCTCATTGAGGTACTGATCTGGATCTTCGTGTCCCTCCTTGTTTTAAAACTTTGTTCCTCGTGCGATCTCATCAAGGAGAAACTGTTCCTCGTCATGATCCGCCATTTGATTGTTGTGGGTTGAGGACTTAATCAAAGAATTCTGAAAAAAATTTAATCGGTTAATACATGTATTAATTATTCAGGAATATCATGTATGTCTACGTAAAAAAACATAGACAGAAAAGAAGAAGATGGAAAAAAATAGATGAAATCCGACAGACACTAGATCCAATTGTGCACATCCACAATGGTGATATTTTTCAGAAGTTACTTCCTGGATTACATCCACACCAAACGATCGAACGAACGAACGACCGAACGACCAAATGAACGACCGACCATTCGTTCAATCTATCATTCACGTCTCCGTTCGGTCGTTTGTTCGTTCACCCTAAACCCTAAACCCTAAATCCAAGCCTAACCCTAACCTATCGTTCGTTCACGTCCGTTCGTTCTGACCCTTAACCCTAACCCAAACCTAAATCCTAAACTATCATCCGTTCGTTCTAACGTTCGTTGACGTCCGTGAGTATGATCATCTGGAGGAGAGGAGAGAAAGAGAGGAGAATGATGTGAGGGAGATAAGGTGGAGATGAGAGGAAGTGGAGAGGAGAGAAAAGAGAGAGGACGTTGCATGCCTATGTACGTTGTAACGACCGAACGAACGAATGAACGACCGAGCGAACGACCGAACGACCGACCGAACGAACGAACGAGTGTTCGTTCGTCCGTCCGTCCATTCGTCCACGTCCGTACGTCCGTCCGTCCGTCCATTCACATCCATTTGTTGATTTTATCGTTCTCGTTCGTTCAAAAATACAAACTTCAGAAGTCACATTCACATTTAAATTTAAATCTATTCATGCATTTAAATTTAAATACACATTAAAAATTCTAAATTCACAATATTCATGCATTAAAATTTAAATAAACAGTCCATGTACATGTAAAGTCCATACAAATTTACAAATACACATCGAAATCATATTCACAAATTTACACATACATATCGAAATCATATTCACAAATTTACACATACACATCGAAATCATATTCACAAATTTACACATACACATCGAAATCATATTCAAATCCTCCTCATTCATTCACATTCACAATTTTTTGCAAATTTTAACATATAGCACGGCGGCGGCCACAGCGGCCACGGCGGCGGCGGCATGGAGGCTGGGATGCGACGGTGGCGACGAGGATGCAGGCGGCCGGTGGCGTGGAGGGGGAGGCAAGGTTTAAGGGTTTAGGGGGCGGCCGGTCGGCGTGGGGATCAGGGAGGGCACGGCAAGGGGAGGGGGCGGCGGCGACGGCTGTGGACACGACAATAGTGGCGATGGCGATGGCATCGACGGCGGAGGCTAACCCTAGCGCATATCACGGAGAAAAAAGGGGGCAGCGGCGGCTAACCTGCGGCAGCGGTGGCGACGGCGACGAAGACGACGACGCGACGGTCCTCCGGCGACGAAGACGGCGTGCTGCGACGGCGTCCTTGTGCTCGGCGACGGCGATGACGAAGAAGACGATGCACCTGTGCGAAAACAGCCAAGTGTTTGGATCTCAGTGAGGCCCTTGCTGTATATAGGCACGGGATCTCTTATCTCGGTTGAAGCCATCAACCGGGACTAGAGATGACATAGTCCCGGTTGGTGGCTTCAACCGGGACTAAAGATCATACCTTTTGTCCCGGTTGAAGCCATCAACCGGGACTAGAGATGACAGACAGCCACGTGTCCCAAGTAGGTGGGCATCTCTAGTCCCGGTTTAAGCCATCAACCGGGAGTAGAGATGTTTTCCCGCCCACTGAAATTCACCTCTAGTCCCGGGTGGTTTCATGACCGCGACTAATTATTACAGTGCCCAATTATATTGTGTTATATTCATATATAGTTATAATTAACATATATGTTCATATATTTATATATAATTAACATATGATCATATAATTAACAAAAATATTATAAATTGAAATAATAACATATAATTAACATTTGTCATATTCCAAACTATTTAAAATTTAAATAATAATATATAATTAACATATGGCCTATTTGAAAAATATTTTAAATTGAAATAATAACATATAATTAACATTTGTCGTATTTAAAACTATTTAAACCATAAACCCTAAACCCTATTACAGTGATGAGAACGGAGCAGCCTCCAAGAGCATGAGAGACGATGTTAGATCAGAGGAGAAGGCATTGACGTTCCGGCTCGTGTCGCAGATACTTCTACATTCCAATCACGCAGGCCGCATGAGGGTTTAGGGTTTAGCGTTTAGTGTTTAAAATAGGGTTTAGGGTTTAGGTTAAGGGTTAATTGTAAAAGGGATTAAGTTTAAGGTTTAGGGTTTAGGGTTTAGGGTTTAGGGTTTATGGTTTAAAATAGTTTTAAATACGACAAATGTTAATTATATGTTATTATTTCAATTGATTTTTTTCAAATAGGCCATATGTTAGATATATATTATTATTTAAATTTTAAATAGTTTGGAATATGACAAATGTTAAGTATATGTTATTATTTTAATTTATAATATTTTTTGTTAATTATATGAACATATGTTAATTATGAAGGGTTACGCGGAGGCTACGCTAGCCGAAAACAAAAACTTTTTACCGCGCAAACCAGGTACACTTGCAAGTAAGGGCCGATAGATCGTTACCGATTGGAGTAGAGTGCAGCGGAATAGCCAATCAGGGCAATCCGATCCGGAACAGTGTAGCCGATTCTCGCAAGCCGACAGCCGATTCCCGGAGACAGTCGATTCGCCAATCAGCCGATTCGCGCCTCGCTCGAGTCGTCCGATTGTGTTCTCACGCCTCGCTCGATGCGCTCGACCGCGGCCGATTCCTCCACGGCCGATGAACAGCGTGCAACGTAGCAACGCCTCTACCGGTATCCACACGTCCGGGGACAGACGCCGAACACCCGTGTGCTAGCACGCGATGCAAGGCTAGGGTTTGGCTCGAAAGTGGGGAGGGTTTCGTGGAGATTGATCTCGGCGACTTCGTTGCACGCGATGCAATTGACGTGTCGCAGCTCTCCACCCCTCCCTCCTTTATATAGAGTTGGCCGACTAGGACTAGTGGCCGATCGGGACTCTATTTTTGAACCGGATCTCATCCGTATCTCATAGAGTTGGCCGCCCATACGTCGTAAGCCTATAGGACCGATCGGATCCCTATCCGATCGAGCCGTATCCGAGTCCAACTCGAATGCCTGTTCTTATCCCCTTAAGTGTGCGACCCGTAGGTTCGGGTATACTCGGTTTCGGCTATAGTCTAACTTAGCCGATCGTCGGCTCGAGTCCAACTCGGTGACCCATCAACGGCGGCACCTAGCGGCACATATTGACACCATAGTATACAAGAATAATATCGGCTCACGAACCTGTAATGTGTACACAAATCCCTTTGCCTCACGATACCGGTTAAGCTATAGGCAAGATGTGTGCCATCCCTTCAATAGCTTAACCATTCACTCGAACCGTATTGGATTATCATGCGTTGATTGACTCCTCAATCAACTTAGCATGGCCATGCATTTCCATAATTCATTACCTCGAGAGGCCCATAGATATCTCTACAAAGGAGGGGCAAATTCCATCTTGATCACTCACATCCCACTCCATGTTTCATAGCAAACCCGAAAAACTACCTTTATAACTACCCGATTCTGGAATAGTGTTTGGTAGTCCCAAAGTAGGCTACTACACATGTTGGAATCCATGGTGATCTCAGGTCTAAGGAATTTGTACCAACACTACGAGACCAACTAATGGCACATTAATTCTGTATTGTCTCATGGTGGATCTATCCAACAATGTGTTCTCCAACACATGTGTCCATGTTTATTGATTTGGTATCTCCATACCCATGATCTATGAGACATGATCATCAATAAATAAACATGCCGATCTTAGAATCATATTTGTTCCAACAATATGACATATGATCGAGGATCGTTTAGAAATAGATTCATACATAAAGAGTCTCATAAATAAGTCACATACTTATTGATCAATACAAGATGTCTATTTCATGGAACTGAATAACACTTTATTCATTTATACATAAACATTGACGTGATATCCAACATCTCCATGTTGCCTCTAGGGCATATTACTAACAATCTCCCACTTGCACTAGAGTCAATCATGTAAGTATTTAATACCCATTGCTCTTGTGTGCGCCTCATGCTTGGTGAGGAGAGGTTTTGTCGGCGGATCGGCTATGTTGAGATCCGTGTGCACTTTGCTTATCTTGACATCACCTCTGTCCACTATCTCGCGGATGAGATGATATCGCCGAAGTATGTGTTTGGACTTCGATGTGACCTCGGCTCCTTGGCTTGTGCAATGGCTCCACTATTATCACAATAGAGAGACATTGGACCGGTCGTACTAGTCATCACACCAAGCTCGAAACGAATTTCTTGATCCAAACGGCCTCCTTTGCGGCTTCCGAAGCGGCAATGTACTCGGCCTGTTGTAGAATCGGCAACGGTATCACGCTTGGAACTCTTCCGTGTGCGCCTCCGTTCGGGCGAGAACACGAACCCAGATTGCGATCTATAATCATCCTTGTCCGTTTGGAAGCTTGCATCGGTGTAACCACTTACAACGAGCTCTTCTTCACCTCCATAGACTAGGAACATATCCTTAGTTCTTCTTAAGTACTTAATGACATTCTTTACGGCGTCGGTGACATTCACTGGATCGGCGGTATCTGCTCGTAGCACTCAAAGCGTACGAGACATGCAGGCATGCACAAAGCATGGCATACATGATGGATCCAATTGCCGAAGCATATGGAACCATACCCATCTTATTCCGCTCATCATGTGTCCGAGGACACCGATTCTTACTAAGATTAATGTCATGTGACATGGGCAAGAAACCTTTCTTGGAATCATGCATGTTGAACCTTTTCAACACCTTGTCATTGTATGTACTTTGGCTTAATCCAATTAGCCTCTTGGATCTATCTCTATAGATCCGAATGCAATATGTATCTTGCCTCCCTAAGTCTTTCATGGAAAAACTATTTTTCAATGAAGACTTGACGGATTCTAGCATAGGGATATCATTTCCAATCAACAATATGTCATCCACATATAAGATTAGAAATACAATTGCGCTCCCACTGACCTTTTTGTAAACACAGGCCTCTTCTTCGTTTTTGATGAAACCAAACCCTTTGATTACTTCATCAAAACGAATATTCCAACTCCGAGATGCTTGCTTCAATCCATAAATGGATTTACGTAGCTTGCATATCTTTCGAGCGATCTCGGATCGACAAAACCCCGAGGTTGTATCATGTATACATCCTCGCTTAGGTTTCCATTTAGGAAAGCCGTTTTGACATCCATCGCCATATCTCATAATCGAAATATGCAGCAATCGCTAGGATAATCCGAATAGATTTAAGCATTGCGAAGGGCGAGAAGGTTTCATCATAATCAACTCCTTCAATCTGTTTAAAACCTTTCGCCACCAATCGCGCCTTATAGATGTGAACATTTCCATCCATAACGGCTGTTTCTTAAAAACCCATTTACACTCAATGGTTTTGACACCATCGGTGGATCAACCAAGTTCCAAACTTGATTATCGTACATGGATTCTATTTCGGATTTCATGGCTCCAAGCCACTTGTTGGAATCGGGTCCCACCATCGCTTCCTCATAGGTCTTAGGCTCCTCGTTGTCTAACAACAATATATCACGTTGTTCCGCACTTGTGTACTGTCGGGTGCACGACGTGATCTTTCGACTCCGTGGGGCTGGTGTATCTACAAGCTGGTGGCACAACACTTTGCTCCTCTGTTGTGGTTACGTGGTCGCGAAACGTTTTCGGTGTTTCTTGAACTTCTTCAAGATGCACCCTGCTCCCACTAACCCTTCTTGAAAGAAACTCTTTCTCCAAGAAGACACCGTGTCGGGCGACAAACACTTTGCCTTGTTCCCGATTATAAAAGTAATATCCCTTAGTTTCCTTAGGATATCCCACAAAGAAGCACTTGTCGATTTGGGTGTGAGCTTGTCGGACGTAAACGTTTTACATAAGCCGCATCCCCAAATTTTGAGAAAAGACAGACTAGGGGTTGCCCTGTCCATATCTCATATGGTGTCTTTTCAACCGACTTAGATGGAACTCTATTTAGTGTGAGCGCAGCTCTTTCAAAGCATATCCCCGAAGGATAACGGAAGATCACTTTGGCTCATCATCGACCGCACCATGTCCAACAAGGTGCGATTTCTCCGTTCGGATACCCCATTCCATTGTGGAGTTCTGGCGGAGTCAGCGTGGAACAATTCCACAATCTTTCGAGATGTTTAAACTCTTGACTCAAGTATTCCCTCCACGATCGATCGTAGAAACTTGATTGTTTTTCCTAAATGATTACGTACTTCATTCGGAATTCTTTGAACTTTTCAAAGGATTCGGACTTATGCCTCATTAAGTAGATATAACCATATCTACTAAAGTCATCGGTAAAGGTAATGAAGTGCGATAACCACCTCGGCCGTTGAGCTCATTGGTCCGCATACATCGGTATGTACGAGTGCCAACAAGTCACTTGCTCTTTCACGTGTCCGTGAAAGGTGCCTTTGTCATCTTACCAAGTAAACAAGACTCACATGTCTCAAATGATTCAAAATCAAAAGAGTGAAGCAATCCATCCTTATGGAGCTTCTCCATGCGTTTCTTATTTATATGGCCTAAGCGACAATGCCGGATAAACGTGGGGTTTATATCATTAGAGAGTTGCCTTTCGTATTAATGTTATAGATGGGAGACGCTTCAAGATTCAAAACGTATAATCCATTCACCAATGGAGCATGAAAATAGAACATATCTCGAGATATATTGAACAACCATTGTTCATTGATCTAAAATCATATCCTTCCGCTTGCAAACATGAAGCGGAAATAACGTTTTGACATAGTGTTGGAACACAATAACAATTATTTAATTCCAAAACTAATCCCGAAGGTAGATGAAGTGGTGCTGTGCCGACGGCAAGCTCGTAGCAACGCTTGCTCCATTGCCGACGCGCAGTTCACCTCGCCCCTTCTCAATCCTCTACTTCTTCTCATTCCGCAACGACTTGCAAATATGAGCTACGATCCGGTATCAAATACCCAAGAGTCAGTAGGTGAAGTAGCAAGATTAATGTCTATAACATTAATACCTAGTTTTTCCAGACTCTCGATATAGCCAATCATCTTTATCACATGCGGATCGACGGGATTCCCTCAACAAGCCTGCACGCAAACAAGGACTTTGAGGTGTTGAACCTCTCGGCCCGAGCTTGGTTCTCAAACATGCCACGCAGTCCCTGAATAATAGTGTGAGCATCGCTGCTCTCATATTGCTTCTGAAGCTCAGGGGACATTGTAGCAAGCATGAGACAGCTTATATCTAGGGCATCATTAGTGTGCTTCTCGTAAGCCCTCCGTGCGTTGCGGTGGCGTTATTAGGCAAATCCTCGGGATAGGGTACTTCAAGAACGTACTCCTTACGCTCTTGCTTGAGAACAATTCTCGAGTTGCGATACCAATCCATAAAGTTTGTTCCATTTAATTTTTCCATTTCGACAATAGATCGCAAATTAAAAGCCTTGGGTGTAGTATTAGCCGCCATTTATTCTACAACGAGAAAAAGCAAATTTTAGCACAATGTTTATGCTATGTCTATTGTTAAACAATTTAACATTAGACTCTCATTACGTATTTTCCACCTTCCCTCTAGGTTACGTATTGGGTCAAGATCCACATGTTAATTAATTTTCTAGTGAACTTTGGCATCACTTGCTAGAAGATTAATAACATCGGTAAGCATCTCCTTGCTAATCATATCTCTATGTGACTCTTGTTGTTGGTGTGGCATCTCCATGCCCCGGCGCCAACCTATGCCCCAAGGCCCAAAACTGTTTTGATAGCCTTGTTAAGTAAACCAAATGCTCTGCATGTATATGTCGACATATACCCCTCGTGTTATGATAGAGAATGACACTCTGCTTTGCGAGACCCACCATTGACGAGCATAACGGTGATGGGTGCAACATTTGGAAGGGCATCATTACTAGTTAATATTGTGAGGGATGCTATCCTATCAAACAAACATATCACATATATGAAAGCGGTAGAATAGCATGAAATAGTACGGCCACCTTCACATGGTGATCTCCATCTCCATGTCGGCGCGAGGATCTCCATCTTCGGCACCATCTTCCAATGTGCATGATGCTTGATTTCTTCAAACTAAGCTACTACTATAGAAGCTCTAATTGAAGATTACATCAACTCGCAGGTCGTGAAAGAATATTACAAGCATTGCACGTATGAAAGAATATTACAGGGATTGCACATATGAAAGAATATCACATGCATCTCATACATACAATAGGGCCATACCATCTCAAAGCATTCTCTGCAAAAACAAGTTAGGCGTAGAAACGTTTTCTACTTATCGTAGAGCTACGGCACCGAGACGACCTATAAGGGGGTACGCGCACGAAATTCCTAGATCCAATCTATGAAATCGCTTACGGAAACCATATCGGCATAATCATATTATGCCATCCCGATACACTATCAAGGGAGATGATTTGCGTAGGCGCGAGGCAGCTAACAAGATCGGACTACGAGATAGCTTCGGCATAATCACATTATACCGTTCCGATACACTATCAAGGAACGCTATCTCAAAGCCGACTCAAACCGAGTTATATGGAAATTGCTTCGACGTAATCACATTACGCCGTTCTGATACACTATCAAGGAACGCAATTACCATGAACTCTCCTCAACAAATCCCGTAAAACCGGCACTTGTACTGACACTTGTACTGACGTAATCCTTGTTTATTTTTACCAAGCTGACTTGTACTGACACTTGTCCTTTTTGTAGCCTCCTCGGTCTCCATCAGCTGCCCCCCATGTGTCAAGCGAGAGAACTCCATCGGCTACGGGCAGTCAACATGTTGAAGAAGAACCCGCACCAGGTCCTACCGTTCGAGTAAGCATACTTCTTTCTCTCAAGAATTTATATCGGTTATCCATGTTATATTTTGATCACCCCAATCTCCTCTACAGACTCTAGCCGATATGATCCCGTTTGATATCAAAGAATTCATCGGCGAAGAGGAAGAAATAACAAGCCAGGATCAGGCCCCAATAGCCGACGATCTCAAAGAAAAGCTTCAAGACATTCATCGTCGGCTAGATATTGATCTGGACCAACTGGTCATAGAGTGTAGGCCGATCCGAACACGCTTCAACGACGTCCAGAGTCAGCTTCCTGGAGAATTGGGCGAAACACTTTTCCAGGCTGCATACATCGATCTACATCGATTCAAGTTGGAACGGGCCATGCAAAGAATGATCGACAGACAAGCCCAAGCCGACTTGACGGCTACAATCGATGCCACTCTACAGAACCTCATAACTGAAAAGGCCAAGTTGGAAGAGCTGGCGGCTGGTCCATCGGCTACTCAGACGGAAATTGACCAGTTGGAAAAAGAGCAAGTCGATCTGGAGGCAAAACTGGAGCAGTGCAAGGTTAAGATTGCCGAGAAGAAACAAGTATTAGCCGATCTCCCCAAGGCCACCGAAGAGCAAAGAGCTAAGGTGAATTCCACCAAGTTCTTGGGAGATTTAAACAAATCGGCTAAGGTGATCCCGGGCATCGAGGCAGAATATATCGCCACAATCGATTAGATCGAGCCATCAAGCAAAAGGCGATGTCGGCTATCCAAGACTTCCTCGGAATGTAATAGGGCTAGTCTCCAAAACTTTTTGTCTCAGCTTGTACATATAAATTTTGTAATCGGCTTGCTGCGCTTTAAATATCTATCATATGCCTTCTACCGATTCACTCAGTCTTCGCATCTTGAATGCCTTAAAACATTTTTAAAGCCCAAAAAATTTTGAAGTCCTCTGACTTTGATTTCTGACTTTGTATGATATATTCCCCCTAATTTTCTCAATGTTGCCTTTAGCATTGATACAATTATAAGATAAAACCATCCAACACCTGTTGGCTAAACTTAGATGATTTGAAAAATCAGAAGGGAAAAAACTTAGAGTGCAAATGTTCTAGAGGCGATGTGTATAGTTGTTAACGACCAAATTTGGTAACCAAATTCCTGAGTTCAGAGCCAAGATTGAAGCGGAATCAGATTAAGAGCGTAGTTTGCAGAGAAGCAGAGGACGCATCGGCTAAGACTAAATCGGCTGGAAGACTAGTCGGCTGAGGCTGAATCAGACAAGGATGGTCGATAGCCGATTCTGATTAGGAGATGGAGATTGAACCGATCCCAAAAAAGGAGCATAAAGATAAATATTGGATTCGGTTCCCAGATGTTCGTTAAAGATATTGCCATCTATGGATAGAGTCCTGTAACGGCAGTTATATCTGTATATTAGGAAGTTATATAGATTTTCCTTTTGTAATACGGCATGGGGTTGCGTCCTGAGATATTGTCGTACTGTAAATAGTAGATAAGGTAGAATCCGTGTCTTACACGGATATTGTTAAGCCTGGGTATAAATAAGACCGGAAGGCTCTTTGTAAAGATATCAACAAACATACAATCAATCAATCTCGACGCATCACCACCCTTTTTATTTTAGATGAGTTTCTCCTCTTGTTCGGGCTGCATCGTTTCTGATCTCCAAACAAGGTAGTGATTCGTCATTAGTGGTTTGTATCAAAGGGACTAGTGCTTCCATCGTCATGACACTCTAGTTCTGATGGTATAAACTGCACAATTTATCATACACAGCCTATAATCTAGAGCAATTTCTAGATCTGTCTTACGATGGACTGATTTCTATCTGAAGATCGTAGCCAATAAGGATAGTTCGAGGGGTTGAATTGGATTATATGTCGTGTCTACCGTCCCAAGGGGTTCACATTGACCCATACAGATCTGATATTTCTTTTTGTACTTAATGCTGTATCTAATCGACCTATTAAGTCTCTCTTAGAAGTATTAAGCTTTGTTTAGTTTAATGTTCACCATTAGAGACAGCGCTGGAGTTTCAGCCAACCTTATCTGTTTTAGTTATCTTTAGTTTTAATTGCTATTAGATATATTAGAACCACCTTTTATATTATGATCTTAATCTATCTAAGTCCCCTAAGCCGATATCAATCTGTCATGCTATGCTGACAGCCGATTGATCTAGGTTTAGCACATTTAGAAGAGATTAATATCTTTTTATAAAATGTATCGGAGTATTAGCCGATTCACATTAGATCTGCAGTATCGGCTAAATTATCAATGCAGACAATTACTACCCTAATGCGCTTTTAGCGTAAGTGATTTATACTGTCTCGGCATAGCCGATCTATCCCAATCACTTAGTTTAAGTATACTTTGGGATAATAATTATGTATAAATTGATGCCTTCAGCCGATCTGGTAAGATCTAATTTCAACTTAATGTCTATTTCTAGTTTCTTGTTGGCTACAGGATCAAACCAACTGGCACGCCCTCAATTCACCAGAGGGGACCAATTTGGACCTGCACTAGAGTAAAGCAAATATCTCAGACCAGTTCGTGGGAATTGAATTTCTCATCAACACGCTTTTGGCACGCCTGGTGGGACCAAGTACAGACTTCCGAATTCAACACAATGTCCAGCGACAAGAACCCAGAAATCAACGAGGAAAACGTCATCCCGGTGAGGATTGAACAACTGTCAGCTGAGCCACTAGCCGACTACAAACAGATGGTCGAGCAGCTGTAGGCTAATTACCTACAATCCTTCACCCAGACCAGATCTGGGGCTGTCCTCCAGAAGTTTAAGTTCAAGCTCGAAGACCTCAACACGTCCTCCGAGGAGGACAGGAAGGGGAAAAAGAAAATGGAGGATGTTAAACAAGAACAAGATGATTCGGAACTACACACCCTGCAAGGCCGAATCGACTCGGCTGTGCATCACGCCCTTATCAACCAAAGTGGCATACTGGTCAACACTCTCAACAATATGATAGCCACCGTGCTTGATTCAAAGATAGCCGATCAGCTGCAAAGAGGGCCAACCTACTTCACTAACGGCCAATTCCCAGGCTACAGGGTGTTGGCAACCCAAAATCGGCTGACACCGTCGCCTGCACAGCCAAATCCACCAGGAGGGGCCCCAATCCAGGGCCACACCACAACCCTGGTGGCCATCGGCTCCCTCCTGAGCAGTCATCACCACTGGCGAATTAGCCGCCTCCCGTTGTTAATCAACTCCATGACCAATATCCAGGAGGCCAACATGATCACCAGTATCGGCCGCAAGCACCACCACCACTTCAGTATCGGCAAGGACCCATGCCGTATGAACAATACGAGCCGATATCCCAAGCTCAAGACAACAGACCTTGGGCCGATCTGATTGCCGATGTAATGCATGATCAATTCAGTCTCAAGCCAAAGGACTCTGGTTACATGTACCGGTATCCGTATCCGGAACGCTTCGAGAGAATACCACTACCAAATCGGTACAAGGTGCCGGACTTCTCCAAGTTCTCTGGGCGGGACAACGTATCTACATACGAACACGTCAGCCGATTCCTGGCTCAATGCGGGAAGCATCAGCTACATACGTGCTCAGAGTCCGCCTGTTCCCGCTTTCATTGTCTGGATCGGCTTTTACCTGGTTCTCATCGCTGCCACACAACTCAATACAGAGCTGGGCTGATTTGGAGAAACAATTCCATAGCTACTTCTATTCTGACAACCATGAGATGAAACTATCGGACTTAACCAGCATCAGACAGAAGCACGAAGAATCGGTCCAAGATTATATTCAACGTTTCAGACAAATGAGGAACCGATGCTACAGTCTGATCTTATCGGACTCTGAGCTGGTCGATTTGGCATTTCATGGTCTTCTGCCGTCAATCCACGGAAGGTTTTCGGCTCAAGACTTCGAGGGCTTGGCCCACTTGGCCCAGAAAGTGACGGCCCACGAGCAGAGATTTCAAGAATCTAAGAAGGCCTTCAAGAAAGTCACCCACGTCGCCTACGCAACTGACACAGAATCAAGTGATAGCGATGCAGAGGTGGCAGTAGCCGAGTGGACCAAGAACAAGAAAGCAATAACCTGCCAATGGTTGAAAAGGTTGGCCAAGGAAGAGAAATATGATTTTGATATCACTGAAGCCGACAGGATCTTCGATCTGTGTTGATGAGAAATCTCTCTCACGCGCTGGCCTGGGAGATCTGCTTAACTCCAGCGTAGGTCCTTCTCGGCTGCCTGTTCAGTGCAGGGCGTGCCAGTTGATTTGATCTGTTAATCAACAAGAAAAACAAGAGAATAGGTGTTAAGTGTTTAGTTAGATCCCCATTGGATCGGCTAAGGGAATCCATGAACATATATATGCTATTCTAAACTATATTTAAGCCAAGTGACTGGAATAGATCGGCTATATCGAGACAGCATCAGTCGCTTAACCCAAATACAGTGAAGAATAACAAATATATGGATTGATAACCTAGCCGATACTGGAAAGCTAACAAGAAATCAGCTAGTACTCCGATGAATCTTATAGAAAGATATCACTCCTGAATCGAATGCATAGCCTAGAAATCGGCCATCGGCTGTCGGTGACAGGCCGATTTCGGCTAGTAACGTCCAACAGGAATGCGATCTTAACATAAGAGGCAATCCTAATACAAATCTAATGATAAACATATTAAAAGAAACATATTAGGGCAGATAAGGCCGGCTGAAACCCCGGCACTGTCTCTAAACAATATAAATCCAGCCGAACCGATCATTGGTAATTATAAGAATGACTTAATAGTTCAAACATGATGCAACATTAAGTATAAAAAGAACAACCCGATCTATTGTAGCCAATTTATATCTCTCGAGACGGTGGATACCGCATATAAACCAGCCAACCTTTAGATATAGCCCTATCAGCTACAAGTTCTTGATAGAACGAGCCAATAGCAGGATAGATCTAAACATTGATCTAATTTATATGTGCTATATGATAAATAGCGCAGTATAAATTCCTGATTCTAATGTGTAATTACGATGGAAGCACTAAAAACAGTAGATCACACCACTGATGACAGGCATTTACCTAGATCTGGGGATCGAAACGATGCAGCCCGTAGCCAAACAAAGTGCTCGTCTAAAGAAAAAGGTTGGCGATGCGCCGAAGGTTTGATTGATTGTGTGTATTTTACAGGGGGTCTCGGGTCCTATTTATACCCAAGATACAATTACCTGTATAAACCCTGGACTCTATCTAAACTACTATTTAAAAAACAACATTGTCTTGAGCGAGACCCATGCCGTGTTACAACTAACAGCTTAAACAAACCCCTAGATTACAGATACAATTGCCGTTATAGGACTCTATCCATAAGTGGCAATGTCATTTAACGCACAATTAACAACCGAATCATCTGTTTATCCTCAAACTTTTGTATTAGAAACAGTCTCATCTCTTCCAGACCTAGAATCGGCTATCGGCTGCCCCTGTCCGATCCAACCTTAACCGATTGGCCTCGCAGCCGATCATTCCTTAGCCAATGCGAACCCTATCTCCAGCCGATCCGACTCTACTTTGTCTTTGCCGACTTGGGGATTCGATTACCATATTTCAGTGTTAACACATGCCCCCAAGTCCGTGATACTGAGTGTTGCGGATTTGCTTTCCTGTTCAAACTCTCGCTTCTTTCTTGACCTAGACCGCTTTGGCTTCTCTCCAAATGCTCTTGAAATACGCACTCCCCTCGGCCGAAACGCTTACGCCTTCAAAGTGCACTCAGCCTCCTTCGCAAACAAGCTTCTTGCCTTCTCTCTCTTCTCCGGCGATTTCACCGGCGTCCGTCGAACTCCATCGCGTTCTTCAGATCCATCTTCACCCCCGAGCATTCCGATGGCTTCCACTGTCGCCGCATCAAGCTCCTCAGTCGCCCCGGCCACCACCGCTATGCCAGCCGTAGCCGCTGGGCCAACCGCCGCTGCCGTTCCGACCGTCACCGTGATCGAGTTCCCCGAGATACTCCTTTCCGATCCTTAACCCCTTTTTCATCCAGATTTACTTTCCCAACCGTGTTGTATCGATATTTCATTCAGCCATTCTTTGAGTAGCACTTTCCTTTATTTTCACCAATTAGTACTTCTCCCCTCTTTGAACTGTAATGTGCGACTGTTCTTGATTAGCGCCCCTTTTTTCTTTTACCTGTAGCACCTGTCACACCAAATATTTATCCCCAATTTGATACAAGCGGAAAAGTACTTTCTCGACCCTATCGGCAACACGGATCCAGCCGATATAATCATAGCCGAAACCAACTGGATCCCTTTTAATACTGCTAAGCCGTCCCTTGCCCACTAGAATGGAACATTCAAGTCCTGGCCGACCACCGATGCAGCCTGGGTCGAGTGGTACAAGAGGGTGCAATCGGCCAAGTACACTCGGTGGGAAGAAAGCGGGATCGTCCGGTGCAGGCGCCCTTGCCGGCATGGAAAAGACGAGCCGCTCTTATCGGCTGCAACTTACTTACGGAATAGCAGTTTCAATGCCTTCATCTTCCGGCAGGGCCGATGACTATCACGTTGGCCGACGTGTACATGACAAGCTGGGTGGACATCGAATCATCGGCCGACCCCAGCACCTTGAACTGAAAAGGCCAACATCAGTTCAAAACCAAGGCCATCGATGGGTGGAGCGGCTTCATTGCCCAAAACATGAGGGACGGGACAGTCGGCCACAGGGAGCACACTGCATTCCTAATGATGTGGCTCGAAAAGTTTGTGTTCTCGCGGATCGAGCGTGGGTCGACCGCCAACCGGCAGTTGTAGCCGAAGTTATAGCCGATGGGAGCAAACTTGCGCGGGGAAGTACCTCCCGGCTACTTGTATCGATGTTGCACGGCCGCCGCAAAGATAGCCGCCGATGCTCCCATCACCACTGGCAGCCCCTAGTGGTTCCTTCAAATCTGGTTAGTGCTGGCAACGCAAAATATAGCCGGTCGGCTCCCTCTGACAGCAGCAGCTGAATTCCCAAGGCTGGAGCCGATTGAAGATGATGACGGCAACCAGATCACCACCAGGAGGTGCATGAGCTACGGAGAGGCAGCAGCCGCCCACGCATGCTCGAAGCAATCGGCTGAACTGCTAGCCGAAAGGTTTATAGCCCTCTGTGATGGGTTGTCTCATGAGAACCGTGCCTGGTATTTCTACCGGGATCGGGGGCAGTTCGAGTTGCCGGCCGACTTCAATTGGGACGATGTCAACTCAGCCGACAACCCGAGATGCAGGGAGCTATTCACCGCCACTCTATCCCCCTGCATCCTGCCGATCGGGATCCATCAGGGCCGATCAGTGCCCAAGAGTTACGAGTTCTACTACCTGGTATCAGCAGCGAGGCAGTTCGGTCTTGGGCAGCTGCCCATCAGCTTCTTATATGCCGACAAGATTGAAACGAGGGGAGTGGTCAGCCAAGACCTGATAATGGATCGGCTGCTGAATATAGCCGGCCCTCCCCTCGGCGACGTCGGCGTGATGACATTATCGCTGAAGAAAAGCGCCGGTTACGACCGTTGGTGGGCTGAAATCAAGCGCCACATCTTCCATCAGCGGTCGTTCCATTACGTTGACCTTCTCCGCCCGAAGAGATCCCTCGGTAAGCTTTAAGTCCCAACTGATTTTCTTCTTCCCATCATCGGCTGACATAGCCGACTAACATTTGCCCCTTGGTCCGCAGGAGAGGAAGACGGAGCGACCGACGGTGAGCGATTCCGGTCGCCCCATTGAATACCGTTTAGGTGTTACGCAGGGCGGCCTTGCTCTGTCGACCATCGGTGGGAGGCGCCCGAAGGCGGCGTCGTTGCTGCGAGGGCGGGTGCGTCGGCCCGATCGCACGAAGAGAAAGGTTGCACCACTACCACGGTCGTCGGCGCGCCTGCCCCAAGAGGCTAAAAAAGACAAAATCGCGGCGCAGTCGATAGCCTCCCCTTGGATCCGGCCGTCGCGCGGTTCCTCGACGCTGTCGCCGGCGAGGAAGTGCGGCGGCTATCGGGCGCGGCCGAACCGGGATTTCGAGTCTGAGTCGGTCAATGCCCCGGCCGGCGTCTGCCAGTCCCAAGTCCCCGACAAAACGTCGGTCGGTAAGCCTTCACTCCATCAGATTTGGCTTCATGATGATCACTTGCATCTGATCGAACCATTCCTTTCAGGTCATGAAATTGGCCGATCGCACCTCACGCCCCACGCCAACGGTAATAATCCTCCGTTATTTGACTTCTAGTAACCAATCGACTTGTCCGTTAACTCTTCCTTTTGCAGCCCATGCGGTCTCCATCGGCTGCCCCCCAGGCGTCCAGTGAGCATGCTGCGCCTGTCGGGGGCGGTGGCGACAACGCCGATGAAGAGGCCCCACGGCGCGCGGCAACGATCCGGTCGAGTCAACCGCTCCGACCCGGTGCCAACGGTAAGCCAACTAAATTTGATGATTGGTTTTGTCAGCATAATATCTTCTTGATCATCTTCTTCTTTGTTGTAGAACATAGCCGACCTCCTCAACTTTGACTTGTCGAAGTTCGAGGAGTCCGGCGACATCAGCGAGGAGGCGTCGGTGATGCCGACTGAGGACCTGAGGGCCACCTTAGCCGACATCGGCAATCGGCTGGAAGCCTCGCTTGATGCGCTGGTGGTCGACAGCGGCTCGATACGCGCACGATTCAGAGATATCCAAGACCAGCTGCCAGAAGCCCTAGCCGAAGCCATTTGTGCCGGCGACCTTCATGGAAGCCCATCAGTTCAAGTATGAGCGGGCACGGCAGCGGATAATCGATCGCCACGAGAGCCAAGTGCGGTCGGCCACCATTCAGTCAACCAAGGGCGCCATCGAGAGTCGGAAGGCCGCCTTCGATCGCCTGAAGACCGAGCCGGCGGCCAAGCTCGAGCAACTCCTCACTCTTCTAGATCAGCTGATAGCCGATCTCGTCCAAGTCAAGAACGAGATCGATGTTCACAAGGAGTACATGGCTGGCTTGTCGGCCAAGATCGAAGCTGAACGCCAGGGCATCAAGGCGGCCGTGGCACATCTGCGCAACCTGGTGAGGAGCGTCCGCCGGTGGCGGGGTCGAGGCCGACGACGTTAGGGCCATCGAAGAAATAGACCAAATTAGGCAGAAGGCGTTGTTGGCCATAGCCGATTTTCGAAAAGATGAGATTGTAATATTCTGATCTTCTCAAATCGGCTAACGCTTCTGTATCATACTTGTCATGCTTATGTGATGAGATTGGATGATCATTTTACTCGTGCTTGTACTTGGTTTCGAATCGTGTGACATAATTTATCGATCTTCTGCCACTGTGTTCGTAGATAAGATCGGCTGTACTTGTAGATAAGATCGGCTTTCAGCCGTGCATGGCGTCTTGACTTGCTCATGTTGAAATCGGCTCCAGCCGCTCGTATCGTTTCGTGTTGCCGATACCGAGACTACACCACGACCGTTAGTGTTAGCGTTTGAACATCGGTCTCATTGGCTATCGGCCAATAATATCCGAATACACCGCGATTCGGTTTCATAGTCTAACTCATCCGAATCTGTATTTCAAAAACCCCTGAGTTCTGAATGATAGGTATCCAGTCTTGAGTAGTCGCCAACCATTCATCGATTCCCAACGCCTTTAATGATGACCTCTTCGACTTTCACATCGGCAGCAACCTTTCTCATCCGAAACCGCATCTGTTCTTTCTATAAATGGAACCCCTCAGGCCTTCCCGAATAACTCATAGCCGAAGAAGAAACTCACTCTCCAGGTGTACAACATCTAAATTTCCAAGCTTTCGACATGGCTCCTTATGGCTTCCTCAAGCTCGTCGGTGAACCAGGTGATTTCCCAACTCATCCATCCTCACCATTTCTTCTCTCTAAGTACTTAGGAGTTAACCTTCTCGCAGCTGCTCCATCCCCTTCGGGTGATTCTAGTGATCATGGACACGCGGTATGAACTGACGGCTAGCCAAGAACGACAAGTGAGAACCAACTTGAAGCGCTTCAGGGAACAGGACACTCGTCATCCTGCGGCCAGACCTCCCATCTACCTTGGTAGCGTCCCGGCCGCTATTTCTTTGGCGTATTCAACGCTCACGCGCCTCGACAGGCTGGAAGCAAGGCAAACACGACTTGCCAACGAACTGTTAACCACAACCACTGATGTAAGGGTCACTAGGCTAGAGTATTTTATCTTGGATGCTTTAGAGTTAGAGTCTCCAGAGGCCGTCAACCGAGCCCTGGCGACCATCAGAGATTACCTAGGAGATGTGTAACCAAAAACGGCTTTACGCCGATTATGAATAAAAATCGACGAATGTTGTAGCCTTATTTTGCGTTGCAATCGGGCTGATTCTACGATCGGCTTGTGTATGTATATGCCTCCGAGTTTTGTTGATAGCTTCGGTGTCGACAAAATTGTGAGTTCGAGCCGTTCGTGCATCCTAGCCGTCCCTATCGGTCAATCATGAGCCGATCGTAGGACACTTAGCAAAAAATGTTGTATAAAAATGCCTAATGGTGATGCCTCGTAAATGTAAGACATCGGCTGTCGTAAATCGGTTGAAGTAACCATAGCCGAATCACGAGTTGATCCACACGCTTGGGTAATATTTTTTTAAATATTTTGCATTAAGAGCCCTTCCGAATATCTCTCCATCCAGTCCTTTTAGCATGTAAGCTCCTTTGGAGACGCATTTGTGGATCTTGAAAGGCCCTTCCCAATTTGGTGACCATTTGCCGAACTTGTTGTCTCTAGATCCGATCTGTAGTATAAGCTTCCAAACGAGCTCGCCTTCTTCAAAAGATTTAGCCACCACCTTCTTATTATAATGTCTGGCTACTCGCTCTTTATCTTTTGTGACTTTTTCCAACGCCCTTATCTGGATAAAACCGGATCTTCGATTTGTCCACCATCGGTGATAATAATCATTGGGCGTGAGTTGATCCGTAGCTGAATGCGCCTTGAGCGATGACACTTTCCCATGGCAGACCTTGCTTCATGTCCATAGACTAGTTTGTATGGAGGGACTTGGATTGACCGTGGCATGCCATCCGATACGCCCACAGTGACTCGGCTAATCGGTTGCCATTGCTTAGGATACTCGGAGATCTTTCTTTTAATCAGCTTGATCAAACTTTTGTTTGAGGCCTCGGCTTGCCCGTTGGCTTGTGCGTAGTACGGCGAAGAATTAAGTAGCTTGATCCCCATGCCGTCGACAAACTGAACTAATTCGTCCGATACAAAGATAGATCCACGATCGTTGTTATTGTTTGTGGAACGCCAAATCGGTAGATGATGTGTTCTTTGACAAACTCGATTGCGTCCTTAGAATCCACTTTTCGAGGGGAATCGCTTCCACCCATTTTGTGAAATAGTCCGTTGCCACCAGGATAAACTTATGCCCTTTGCTTGAGGGCGGATTTGATCTGGCTGATCATATCAATGCCCCATCCTCTGAACGGCCACGGCTTGATGATCGGGTTCATAGCCGATGCTGGTGCTCGTTGTATGGCGCCAAACTTCTGGCAATCCTGGCACCCCTTGTAATATCTGAAACAATCCTCCAGCATCGTCGGCCAGAAATACCCTGCTCGACGAAGTAGCCACTTCATTTTGTGGGCGGATTGGTGCGTGCCACAGATTCCTTCATGTACTTCCCCGATGGCCACTGTACCTGATCGGCTCCGAAACACTTGAGTAGCACGCCATCAATCGTCCTATAGTATAGGTCTTCATCGAGCAACACGTATCGTAATGCCTTGTATCGTAGTTTTCTTGTGGCCGACTGAGAGGGGTTTTTGAGATAGTTGTAAACTTCAAGCCTCCAATCATCGGCCGCGATGGCGGCCACGTCCATGTCTACTTCTTTCAGCATCGGCCGATAGCCTGATGCCCCTTGAGCCAAGTCATTGGCCTCTGTGTTCTATTCTCTGGGGATATGCTTCAAAGTGACTAGCCGAAAACCATCCATTAATTCCCGGCATTGCCGATAATAGACCAACAGCGCATCATTTTTGCATTCATACTCTCCTGATAATTGGCTGATGACCAATAATGAATCCCCCATTATTTCGATGGCGTCGGCTTCGACTTCTTTGAGTAGGTACAATCCTTTAAGGACGGCTTCGTATTCGGCTTGGTTTTTTGTAGCGTGGGGGTTGATGGCAAAGGCAAACTCGAAGCTTGCCCCCTGGGCGAAATAATGACCAAGCCGATGCCACAGCCATTGATGCAAACCGAGCCATCGAACGTCAGGGTCCAAGGCATAATTTCCACTGAGCCGATTGAGTTGTTCCTGTGCTCCACAATGAAGTAGGCTATGGCTTGCCCTTTGACTGCCCTTGGTGCCTGGTACCTCAGGTCGAACTCTGTTAGTTTGAAGATCCACTTCCCGATTCTTCCTTTGAGCACTGGAGCCGATAGCATATACTTGACTACATCGGCATTGCAAATTACCGTACACTCGTTGGACAGCAGATAGTGCCTTAACTTTGTACATGAAAAATAGAAGCATAGGCATAACTTCTCCACAGGTGAATACCTTGTCTCTGCGTCTAGCTGAAGGGTTACGCGGAGGCTACGCTAGCCAAAAACAAAAACTTTTACCGTGCAAACCAGGAACACTTGCAAGTAAGGGCCGATAGATCGTTACCAATTGGAGTAGAGTGCGGCGGAATAACCAATCGGGGCAATCCGATCCGGAACAGTGTAGCCGATTCCGGAGACAGCCGATTCGCCAATTAGCCGATTCGAGTCGCCGGCCGCGTTCTCACGCCTCGCTCCGATGCGCCCGCCGTAGCCGATTCCACCACGGCCCGATCGCTCCGATTGCGGCCGATCCGAAGCCGATCAACGGCGCGCAACGTAGCGGCGCCTCTCCGGTATCCACACGTCCGGGGACGAACGCCGTACACCCGTGTGCTAGCACGCGATGCAAGGCTAGGGTTTGGCTCGAAAGTGGGGAGGGTTTCCGTGGAGATTGATCTCGGCGACTTCGTTGCACGCGATGCAATTGATGTCTCACGCTCTCCACCCTCCCTCCTTTATATAGAGTTGGCCGGCGGGACTAGTGGCCGATTAGGACTCTATTTTGAATCGGATCTCATCCGTATCTCATAGAGTTGGCCGCCCCACACGTCGTAAGCCCATAGGACTCTATCCGATCGGATCCCTATCCGATCGAGCCGTATCCGAGTCCAACTCGAATATCTATTCTATCCCCTTAAGCGTGCGACCACAGCAGGTTCGGTATACTCGGTTTCGGCTATAGTCTAACTTAGCATGGCCATGCATTTCCATAATCCATTACCTCGAGAGGCCCAGAGATATCTCTCCAAAGGAGGGGCAAATTCCATCTTGATCACTCACATCCCACTCCATGTTTCATAGCAAACCCGAAAACTACCTTTATAACTACCCGGATACGGAATAGCGTTTGGTAGTCCCAAAGTAGGCTACTACACATGTTGGAATCCATGGTGATCTCAGGTCTAAGGACTTTGTACCAACACTACCGAGACCAACTAATGACACATTAATTCTGTAGTGTCTCATGGTGGGTCTATCCAACAATGTGTTCTCCAACACATATGTCCATGTTTATTGATTTGGTATCTCCATACCCATGATCTATGAGACATGATCATCAATACATTAACATGCCGATCTTAGAACCATATTTGTTCCAACAATATGACATATGATCAGGGATCGTTTAGAAATAGATTCATACATAAAAAGTCTCATAAATAAGTCACGTACTTATTGATCAATACAAGATGTCTATTTCATGGAACCGAATAACACTTTATTCATTTATACATAAACATTGACGTGATATCCAACATCTCCATGTTGCCTCTAGGGCATATCACTAACAATCTCCCACTTGCACTAGAGTCAATCATGTAAGTATCTAATACCCATTGCTCTTGTGTGCGCCTCATGCTTCGGTGAGGGAGAGGTTTTGTCGGCGGATCGGCTATGTTGAGATCCGTGTGCACTTTGCATATCTTGACATCACCTCTGTCCACTATCTCGCGGATGAGATGATATCGCCGAAGTATGTGTTTGGACTTCGATGTGACCTCGGCTCCTTGGCTTGCGCAATGGCTCCACTATTATCACAATAGAGAGACATTGGACCGTCGTACTAGTCATCACACCAAGCTCGAAACGAATTTCTTGATCCAAACGCCTCCTTTGCGGCTTCCGAAGCGGCAATGTACTCGGCCTCCGTTGTAGAATCGGCAACGGTATCCGCTTGGAACTCTTCAGGTGCGCGCTCCGTTTAGGCGAACACGAACCCAGTTGCGATCTATAATCATCCTTGTCCATTTGGAAGCTAGCATCGGTGTAACCACTTACAACGAGCTCTTCTTCACCTCCATAGACTAGGAACATATCCTTAGTTCTTCTCAAATACTTAAGGATATTCTTTACGGCGATCCAGTGATCTTCACGGATCGGCGGTATCTGCTCGTAGCACTCAAAGCGTACGAGACATGCAGGCGTGTACAAAGCATGGCATACATGATGGATCCAATTGCCGAAGCATATGGAACCATACCCATCTTATTCCGCTCATCATGTGTCCGAGGGCACGATTCTTGCTAAGATTAATGCCATGTGACATGGGCAAGAAATGCCACGCCCGAAAATTTATCCCAAATTTCGACTATTTTATGTATTAAATCCCTGTCCGGGAATCAAGCGGGTACATAAAATGACAAATTAATAGACGAGATCCAAACGTAAAAACAAAGCGTAAAAATAAAAATACTTACGAAGAGGCACTTAGTCCTCACACCCAAAAGCTACGGCGGAAAAGAAAGACGACACTAGCGGGGCTTCGGCTCCACTCCACGAGCAAACTCAGCGGGTCCAGCCTTGGTCTTCTAACTCCATCTTCAACTCGGAAGCACTACACTTCGAAAGGCGGAAAAATCGCAAGGACCGAGTACAACCACCGTACTCAACAAGCACACCAGAAATGCGGACGTGCCGGGGAGACAAGAGTGGCTTGGGCTATTTTGCATAAATGCGGTTTACAAACATTTAATTATTTAAAAATAGTAAAATAGTTGAGTAATTAAGGCAATATTAATCTTCCACCGAACAACGTTATCCCCACGTTGAACGGGCCCAACCATTCCACCCGAACTAAACCGGTTCCATTAAATCAAATTATTAGTGGGACTAATCATAGTGAATCGGTCAATCGCCCATAACCGTGGGCACGGCTATTCGAATAGTTTTACTCTTGATCAGAGGTGCACAACTTTACCCACAAGACACGATTACACACATGTTACCATGCCCCGAAGTACCACCATGATACTGTAAAGGGGGAAATCGTGACAAGACCTTTCGCATAACTCTCTCTAACCAAGCGATACCACACCAAGATTTCGCCCCCACTCCCCGCGGGCGGCGGGCAGCCCCTCTCGTGCCACGGTGAATCCGGCGGCCGATCAACCCGTAAAACCGGGGCCGACCCAACTCCATCACGCCCACCCTCACTAGGGTACGTCGGCCAGAGGAAAGCTATGCTACGGATCCAGCCGTTGCCCATTCTGGCTTGTGGTTTGCACGGTATGTCTTCCGGGGTTTCCCATGAACCGGTCCTTAATTGCCATGGGTGCGACCATCCAAAACCATGCACCCACAGCCCACCATTATGTCATATTTTAGTTGAGATAATTATGACCAATAAGACATGGTCAGGTGTACCGAGCTTACAGCTCATTAGAGACTAGAATAAAGTGTAATTATCCCATTTAGTGAGCTAGTGGTAATTAAGCATGGCTAAGCATATAATTCTAGCTAGAATCAACATCAGTGACTAAAGCTAGTCAAATTAACACCCAAGGTTAACAAAGGACGGATAACAAGTAAATAAGGCTCAAACAAGCAGATAGGTAATCCATCATTCCATGTAATTAGCAAAGCAATGCAATTTTATTTGCAAAAATAAAACATTTATAAAAATAGGATCAAAATGCTTCAAGGGAAGTGTGACTTGCCTTGCGTCTTCAAGCAAACTTCTGGGCTCTTTCCCTCGCGAGCGCAAACTCCGGAAACGGCGGAATCTACACGTTGGCACGCAAAATAAGGGAAAAACCTAATAGAAACCAAATAACAGTACATAAAAAGTAAACATACATGTAGAGCTTAATTTTAGATGAATTTTGCAATTTGAATGGCCCAATTTGGAGTTCGTATGAATTAGATATGAATTTTAGAAGTTTTGGACCATTTAAATGAATTCGAAATTAAGATGATTTATTACGCAATTTTTAATTAATTTTGAGCTGGAAAAGGATGTTTAAGACATCAGCTCCGATCGGTTCACGAGTTCACAAAGATTTGGGTGGCTAGGATTGAACTAGGAACAAAGGATGAGTGGCTCAAATTAAACCAGAATAAATCTATAAGGATGAACGGCTTGGATTATGCTAATCAAGATTTGATGGTTTAGGGCTGGGATGTGATACACATCAAAAGATACATGGCACAAAGGAGCTCACACGGCGCGAGGTGGCGGCCACGAGCAGCCACACGGGCACGACGGCCGCGGCTCGAATGGGTAGGGCGGCGACGGCGAAGTGCGATGCGGCAACGACGAACCACGACACTCGGTGAAAACGGAGTTCACTAATGGGGAGAGGACGGTGAGGCGACTCTTACCACTACTTACCCAACGACGAGCGCGCGGCGGGAGACGGCCGGCTACGAGATGGCGGCGGCCGAGCTCGGGATGACGGCGACAACGGCTTTCCGGTGGCTTTCGGTGGAGGAGAGGTGGAGGACGGGCTTTGGCTTGCTGCTATGATGCCGACGGTGAAGGCGGCAACGTGCACGGCGACGGAACGGCGACGAGGCACGGCCGAAGTGCAAACGGAGGCGGCGACGCACGGGTCCATGGCGACGGTGGCCTTCCGGTGATGTTTGGCGCAAGGGAGATGGATGCCGGGCTTCTCCTCACTGCTGCGATGCCGGGGAAGGCAACGGCGCTGATTGGGAGCAGCCGAGGCGGCGGGAAAAGGTTGCCGGAGTTGCGGCCGACGGGGAGAGAGATGGGAACTCGCGGGGAAGATGGCTAGAGCACGGGAAAAATGAGGAAACCGAGGAGGAGATCATGGGGGTTCTATTTATAGGCTTGGGAGGGAGAGTCCCGCACCGGGAAGAGAGGATTTGGCGCCGGATTTTTAGGTTTATCCCGAGTTCGTCGGGATAAGAACGGGGCCAAAATTCGCGCGATTTAGCACGGGATTGAGGGGGGTTTCATAGGGGAAATGTAGAGGAGATCGAGAGGAATCCGTTCCCGCAACTAATTTTTGATTTGGGCAAAGGATTGGGCCGGATTTGGTGGAGGAAACAAAGACACACTTTTCGGGCACTGTTTGGCACTGTAGCACGGGCTGGAGGTTGAAGACGCCACTGTAGCAGGGAGGTAAAACAGACTTTTCGATCCAAACATCCTTTAATTCTTATAAATACTTCCAATGCCCAAATAATTCCAAGAAAAATCCTGAAAATATATGAACACCCATAGTATTTAATTAAAATATCTCCAGCTCATTTAAAGTTTAATTTATTTATTTAAATAATTATTGAATTGTTCTTTGTTTTATTAAAATTATTTATGGAGCTCCAAAATTTCACGAAAAATTTTAGAGAGCACTTTAGGGCATGGAGAATATTTCAAAAATATTTCCAGCCATGATTTTTAAAGGAAAATTTAATTTCCTTAATAGATTCACTTGATTTACTTTGTTTTTCTTTTTATTTAATTTCTAGAAAATAATTTATTAAATGATTTTTATTCCCGAACGAAAATCGGGCTGTGACAAATCTACCCCTCTTACGGAATCTCGTCCGAGATTCGGGGCTAGAAAGAAAAAGGTAGGGTGAGATTGGGTTGGCTGCTAAGCTCTAAGGTTTCTTCGGCTCACACTGATTGACCAAACGTGCGATGGTGGGTTGAACAAACTGCACAACGACCATGGATTCAACCACGGTGTTCTGCGGCTTCACCAACCAAACTAAGCGCGATCCTTCTGTTCGTCACGACCGGATTTCATGAACTCAAGCGCTTACTTTCCTCGAGCGCACAATTAATATTGACAAACTTGACAAGCGAGAACTCACTCTGCCGATCATTAATTGATGGTACTTTTCGAGACCTTGTAACCGACTTTCGTGAACACATAGACCACTGAAATCTTCTTTTTTTCCCTGTGAAGCTGCTTTCGATCCAACATCAAGTATTTGAAGAAATGCTCGATCGACCTTTCATCGGATTTGCATGTTCTCAAATGATGCTTCTTTAGATGCACTTGTTGACACGACGGCTTGGGGGTGCCTTAGACTCGAACCTGCTAACTTGTGATTGTTATAGCCTCGATAACGGCTCACAACCGACTCTTTTGGTTACAACTCAATCTACTTTGCATGGTCGAACCTCCAAACGAACGGTTATAAGATATAACTAAACTCATCTTCGATCTCGCTTTTAAAACCAGTGGTTAAGCTTTAGCGACCGTGAACAATTTCACTTGCCATTCTTTTGAGGTTGACCAACATTTCGTGATTTACCAAGAACCTTGACTCTGAACATTAGATACTCCATCGATCGATCGAAATGAAACGAAGACTATGCCCTCCCTTTCTAGAGACTCCTGGAACTCGACACTCAAATGATAACGGGAGGTTACACATTGGAATGACTCTCATGCAACTCTTGAACATATTGACTTTTGATTTACTTTTTTCATTTGGTGTAATTCCGACACCTGTTCCGCTTCGACCGACTTTGGTGCCATCTGCTGAACATAACGTGTAGTTGATATTCTTTTCTTGAAACAAACACCGATCACCTAACGAATCAAGCTCAAAAGGTTAACCCCACGATATAGCATTCCACTTCTTTGCTTATCTTTTACTGACTCCTCTGGGTTAATAGACCATAATTTCTGCAGTTGCTTTCTCCGCACAATACCAAAATCTGTACGTCTACTGAAAACTGCCCTTGATGTTGCCTAGAGTTTATGTTCTCTGACCAAAACAAGCTCACTTTTGTACCTTGGGTAGAATTGATTCACAAGGAATTATTCTCTTATCACATGTTCTGTGGACTGTATTGTATGACTTGACCTCTGCATCCATTTACTCCAGGCAGGGGTGATGAAGCAATTCCGTTGTCCTCTTCGTAGGAAGCACCGAGGTGGTTCTCCGTAGACTGTAACGGTATTCTGGAGATAAAGAAACCATTATTAATCAATGCTCATCATTAGGGTGCAGTTACCACTTATTACTCTGACAACCCTTTTTATGATTTTGCTTTCTACTATTTCATTACCCTTTTCATCCTCATGAGGTATCACTTATATTGTCCTTCAAAGAGATCTCGCCTGTCGAGTGTCGGTAGTCTAACCACTCTTACTTCTTGTTTGACCAAAACTTTTCCTTAGTGGCAATTAGATTCTTAGTCTTGACAAAACTGCTCTGACCTGACAAAGAAACTATAAGTTCCTTGTGACATTTGTCAGATACACAAGTTGACCCACTTTTTTTTGGCTACACAATATGAACCCTGAGAGAAGGAACAAATTATCTGTCTTGTACTCTTATTTTGCTTCCTCTTTCAAGTGCATAAGCGTAATAAGTCTTACGTGCACAAGGAGGGTACTTGAACACCAAATAATTAAAGACGGTTATTGAGCACTTGCTAGACACAGCGTTAATGGTATGGAATCGCCCCTTCCCGATCCCCGGGTTGATTTTTTTGTTGTCCATCGTAGTGTATAGATTGATCCATGCTTTACTCAATGTTCCCTCTTATTACATAAGCGCCATGAAACTTCGGGTGTCATGAGCGGTTCTTGAACACCCAAGACTTGTAGACTCTTGTTGACCTTTCTTTGGTAGAAATTCGGTTGGTATGGTTTTCTTTTTTTCCTTTGGTGGTCCTTACATGGTTGACTCGTTCTTTTTAATGATTCTTGTGGGTTCCAATTAGAACAACGACTTGACGATTGATTCTTTTTTCCTTAGAGAAATGTCGGTCTTCTTAGTAGTGAAGCAGACAAAACCTTCCTATTGTTGTTGCCACTTTCCTGTGATTACTTGTTAGGTTGTTGAGTTGGAATGACATGGGGTGTCCGTTTGGGGTTGACGTCGTCAGTGGCTGTTGCTTGAGACCTTGCTTGGTAGGTGTAGTGGGGATTTGTACTATCTTCTTTGCAGTTGGACCGGACAAGCGCTTTTCCCAACCTGCTTGCCTTTGGTGTTGGTACGTAGCTTCGAAGCGGTTGCCGTGGAATAAATTGTTCGAGATAGAAACTTCACATTTCGATTACGGTTGGTGCCTCTTGTTTTCCTGATGTCCAGGGCTAGACTTGACCACTCTGTCTTTGGGGTGAGGCAACCGGGAAGTAGAGACGTGGACGGACAGTGTCGGTAGCTTGACGACATTGATACCTTGCATTGGACCACCTTTGGAGAAATTACTTGTCTTTCCCACAATTGAAGTAGCGGTGGATTGACTTTCTTCAAACCGGACAGTTGTTGCAGCGGTGTCTCAGCTCAAGATCATTAAAACAATCCAACCTTCGTTGGCTTCCACAATGGTTGGAGTTGGTTGGAGAGCGAAAATCATTGTTAATGTTGTTGTTGTTGACCGGGAGTTAACGGGGAGGTTGCAAGGGTGTCCTTTAGTCCTTCGTTGGCTTTGCTAGCATGGACTTCAGTTAACGGTTCTTAAGCACATGACTTATTCCCTCACACAAGAAATGTGCGACTTTTCTCTTCATAGAGTTGGGCTGCGGTGTACCAAAATTTTATTTTCGGGTAGTTTATCCAAAGCTTCTTCTTTTTCTTATGATTAACACTTCATCATCAGTTGGCGTCTTGGCATACAACTTTCAAGCATGATCGAACACTTTGGCAAAACTTGTCCTTGTACACCATAACCACTTTGGGTAACACTTGTGAGTTCGAGGTTGATGGTGACTCACATCGTTGGCCGGCTAGGGACAACTTGCTACATGCGACGGTAGTCGTATAGGTGATTGCAATGGAATGTACCGGATTTGATCTTGATTCTGAATTCTGAGCTTGCATCTATGACCATCGGTACCACTGCTATGTCTTCTGTATCTGGCTTTGTATCTGTTGCATCCGCTACTTGCATGTTCATCATCGACCTTGGGAACCGAGAAACGAGCAAGAGAGGTTTCCGTCACGAGCATGGGTGTGGGTGATCGATCAAAGGTTCTGACCTCAACACACGATAAGGGTACTATGGTTGCTGACACTTTCTCTGGCACTGACTAACTGCTGACCAGATAAAAAGAGTGGAAGAGAGAAGTTGCTAAAGATAAGACCTTAACCCACTTATTTATTGATCTGATATGGGTAGACTTTTACTCTTCAAGTTGATTAATCAAACAACCTAGTATGGTCACATCCCCACCACTGATGTGAGCCATACACCTACACACAGCAAACAACACACGGCCTAGGAACTATCGATGCTACTCTTTCGGGAAAGATTGGGTTCTAGGTGAACTCCAGGAAAACTTCGCTTGATCCTCGAGAAGCGTTGACTCGGGCTGCTTGGCTTGATTGACTTGCTTGAAGCTTGGAGCTTGACTTGACTTCCATGGGTTGACGAGCGACTGAGTTTGTCCTCCAGGTTTAACCACTAAGAGAGGTGGAGGGAAAAGGAGAGAAATTTTACAAATCACTTTGTAGAGACTCCAAAGGGATAGAAGAGATATTTTCGCAAATAAGGTTTTCGCAAACTTGTCCTTAGGGTTTGACCATTTGGCTCAACCTACAGTCGAGATGGCTCTGATACCAACTTGTCACGCCCGAAAATTTATCCCAAATTTCCTGACTATTTTATGTATTAAATCCCTGTCCGGGAATCAACCAGTACATAAAATGACAAATTAATAAACAGATCCAAACGTAAAAACAAAGCGTAAAAATAAAAATACTTGCGAAGAGGCACTTAGTCCTCACACCCAAAAGCTGAGCGGAAAAGAAAGACGACACTAGCGGGGCTTCGGCTCCACTCCACGAGCAAACTCAGCGGGGTCGAGCCTTGGTCTTCTAACTCCATCTTCAACTCGAAGCACTACACTTGAAAGGGAAAAATCGCAAGGCGAGTACAACCACCGTACTCAACAAGCCCACCAGAAATGCGGACGTGCCGGGGAGACAAGAGTGGCTTGGGCTATTTTGCATAAATGCGGTTTACAAACATTTAATTATTTAAAAATAGTAAAATAGTTGAGTAATTAAGGCAATATTAATCTTCCACGAACAACGTTATCCCCACGTTGAACAGGCCCAACCATTCCACCGAACTAAACCGGTTCCATTAAATCAAATTATTAGTGGGACTAATCATAGTGAATCGGTCAATCGCCCATAACCGTGGGCACGGCTATTCGAATAGTTTTACTCGATCGAGGTGCACAACTTTACCCACAAGACACGATTACACACATGTTACCATGCCCCAAAGTACCACCATGATACTCGTAAAGGGGAAATCGTGACAAGACCTTTCGCATAACTCCCTCTAACCAAGCGATACCACACCAAGGTTTCGCCCCACTCCCGCAGGGCGGCGGGCAGCCTCCTCTCGTGCCACGGTGAATCCGACGCCGATCAACCCGTAAAACCGGGGCCGACCCAACTCCATCACGCCCACCCTCACTAGGGTACGTCGGCGAGGAAAGCTATGCTACGGATCCAGCCGTTGCCCATTTACGCTTGTGGTTTGCACGGTATGTCTTCCGGGGTTTCCCATGAACCGGTCCTTAATTGCCATGGGTGCGACCATCCAAAACCATGCACCCACAGCCCACCATTATGTCATATTTTAGTTGAGATAATTATGACCAATAAGACATGGTCAGGTGTACCGAGCTTACAGCTCATTAGAGACTAGAATAAAGTGTAATTATCCCATTTAGTGAGCTAGTGGTAATTAAGCATGGCTAAGCATATAATTCTAGCTAGAATCAACATCGGTGACTAAAGCTAGTCAAATTAACACCCAAGGTTAACAAAGGACGGATAACAAGTAAATAAGGCTCAAACAAGCGAGATAGGTAATCCATCATTCCATGTAATTAGCAAAGCAATGCAATTTTATTTGCAAAAATAAAACATTTATAAAAATAGGATCAAAATGCTTCAAGGGAAGTGTGACTTGCCTTGCGTCTTCAAGCAAACTTAGGGCTCTTTCCTCGCGAGCGCAAACTCCGGAAACGGCGGAATCTACACGTTGGCACGCAAAATAAGGGAAAAACCTAATAGAAACCAAATAACAGTACATAAAAAGTAAACATACATGTAGAGCTTAATTTTAGATGAATTTTGCAATTTGAATGGCCCAATTTGGAGTTCGTATGAATTAGATATGAATTTTAGAAGTTTTGGACCATTTAAATGAATTGGAAATTAAGATGATTTATTACGCAATTTTTAATTAATTTTGAGCTGGAAAAGGATGTTTAAGACATCAGCTCCGATCGGTTCACGAGTTCACAAAGATTTGGGTGGCTAGGATTGAGCTGGGAACAAAGGATGAGTGGCTCAAATTAAACCAGAATAAATCTATAAGGATGAACGGCTTGGATTATGCTAATCAAGATTTGGTGGTTTAGGGCTGGGATGTGATACACATCAAAAGATACATGGCACAAAGGAGCTCACAGCGGCGAGGTGGCGGCCACGAGCAGCCACACGGACGACGGCGGCGGCTCGAATGGGTAGCGGCGACGGCGGGTGCGATGCGGCAACGACGAACCACGACACTCCGGTGAAAACGGAGTTCACTAATGGAGAGAGGACGGTGAGGCGACTCTTACCACTACTTACCCAACGACGAGCGGCGGCGGGAGACGGCCGGCTACGAGATGAAAGCGGCGAGCTCGGGATGACGGCGACAACGGCTTTCCGGTGGCTTTCGGTGGAGGAGAGGTGGAGGACGGGCTTTGGCTTGCTGCTATGATGCCGACGGTGAAGGCGGCAACGATTACACGGCGGCGGGAACGGCGACGAGGCACGGCCGAAGTGCAAACGGAGGCGGCGACGCACGGGTCCATGGCGACGGTGGCCTTCCGGTGATGTTTGGCGCAAGGAGATGGATGCCGGGCTTCTCCTCACTGCTGCGATGCCGGGAAGGCAACGGCGCTGATTGGGAGCAGCCGAGGCGGCGGGAAAAGGTTGCCGGAGTTGCGGCCGACGGGGAGAGAGATGGGAACTCGCGGGGAAGATGGCTAGAGCACGGGAAAAACTCGGGAAAAATGAGAAAACCGAGGAGGAGATCATGGGGGTTCTATTTATAGGCTTGGGAGGGAGAGTCCCGCACCGGGAAGAGAGGATTTGGCGCCGGATTTTAGGTTTATCCCGAGTTCGTCGGGATAAGAACGGGCCAAAATTCGCGCGATTTAGCACGGGATTGAGGGGGTTTCATAGGGGAAATGTAGAGGAGATCGAGAGGAATCCGTTCCCGCAACTAATTTTTGATTTGGGCAAAGGATTGGGCCGGATTTGGTGGAGGAAACAAAGACACACTTTTCGGGCACTGTTTGGCACTGTAGCACGGGATGGAGGTTGAAGACGCCACTGTAGCAGGGAGGTAAAACAGACTTTTCGATCCAAACATCCTTTAATTCTTATAAATACTTCCAATGCCCAAATAATTCCAAGAAAAATCCTGAAAATATATGAACACCCAAAGTATTTAATAAAAATATCTCCAGCTCATTTAAAGTTTAATTTATTTATTTAAATAATTATTGAATTGTTCTTTGTTTTATTAAAATTATTTATGGAGCTCCAAAATTTCACGAAAAATTTTAGAGAGCACTTTAGGGCATGGAGAATATTTCAAAAATATTTCCAGCCATGATTTTTAAAGGAAAATTTAATTTCCTTAATAGATTCACTTGATTTACTTTGTTTTTCTTTTTATTCAATTTCTAGAAAATAATTTATTAAATGATTTTTATTCCCGAACGAAAATCGGGCTGTGACAAGAAACCTTTCTTGGAATCATGCATGTTGAACCTTTTCAACACCTTGTCAATGTATGTACTTTGGCTTAATCCAATTAGCCTCTTGGATCTATCATATAGATCCGAATGCCTAATATGTATCTTTGCCTCCCTAAGTCTTTCATGGAAAAACTATTTTTCAATGAAGACTTGACGGATTCTAGCATAGGGATATCATTTCCAATCAGTAATATGTCATCCACATATAAGATTAGAAATACAATTGCACTCCCATGACCTTTTTTAAACACGAGGCCTCTTCTTCGTTTTTGATGAAACCAAACCCTTTGATTACTTCATCAAAACGAATATTCCAACTCCGAGATGCTTGCTTCAATCCATAAATGGATTTACGTAGCTTGCATATCTTTCCGGCGATTCGGATCGACAAAACCCTCGGGTTGTATCATGTATACATCCTCGCTTAGGTTTCCATTCGGGAAAGCCGTTTTGACATCCATCTGCCATATCTCATAATCGAAATATGCAGCAATCGCTAGGATAATCCGAATAGATTTAAGCATTGCGACGGGCGAGAAGGTTTCATCATAATCAACTCCTTGAATCTGTTTAAAACCTTTCGCCACCAATCGCGCTTATAGATGTGAACATTTCCATCCATATCGGCCTTTTCTTAAAAACCCATTTACACTCAATGGTTTTGACACCATCGAGTGGATCAACCAAGTTCCAAACTTGATTGTCGTACATGGATTCTATTTCGGATTTCATGGCTCCAAGCCACTTGTTGGAATCGGGTCCCACCATCGCTTCCTCATAGGTCTTAGGTTCATCATTGTCCAACAACAATATATCACATTGTTGCACTTTGTGTACATCGGGTGCACGACGTGATCTTTCGGACCTCAGTGGGTGGTGTATCTACAACGGTGGCGCAACACTTTGCACCTCCGTTGTGGTTACGTGTATTTGAAACATTTTAGGTGTTTCTTGAACTTCTTCAAGATGCACCCTGCTCCCACTAACCCTTCTTGAAAGAAACTCTTTCTCCAAGAAGACACCGTGTCGGGCGACAAACACTTTGCCTTGTTCCCGATTATAAAAGTAATATCCCTTAGTTTCCTTAGGATATCCCACAAAGAAGCACTTGTCGGATTTGGGTGTGAGCTTGTCGCGTAAACGTTTTACATAAGCTTCGCATCCCCAAATTTTGAGAAAAAGACAAACTAGGGGTTGCCCTGTCCATATCTCATATGGTGTCTTTTCAAGCGACTTAGATGGAACTCTATTTAGTGTGAGCGCGATTTGTTTCAAGAGCATATCCCCGAAAGATAACGGAAGATCACTTTGGCTCATCATCGACCGCACCATGTCCAACAAGGTGCGATTTCTCCGTTCGGACACTCCGTTCCATTGTGGAGTTCTGGCGGAGTTAAGCGTGGAACAATTCCACAATCTTTCGAGATGATTACCAAACTCTTGGCTCAAGTATTCCCCTCCACGATCGATCGTAGAAACTTGATTGTTTTCCCTAAATGATTACGTACTTCATTACGGAATTCTTTGAACTTTTCAAAGGATTCAAACTTATGCCTCATTAAGTAGATATAACCATATCTACTAAAGTCATCGGTAAAGGTAATGAATGCGATAACCACCTCGGCCGTTGAGCTCATTGGTCCACATACATCGGTATGTACGAGTGCCAACAAGTCACTTGCTCTTTCACGTGTCCCGTGAAAGGTGCCTTTGTCATCTTACCAAGTAAACAAGACTCACATGTCTCAAATGATTCAAAATCAAAAGAGTGAAGCAATCCATCCTTATGGAGCTTCTCCATGCGTTTCTTATTTATATGGCCTAGCGACAATGCCGGATAAACGTGGGGTTTATATCATTAGAGAGTTGCCTTTACGTATTAATGTTATAGATGGGAGACGCTTCAAGTTTCAAAACGTATAATCCATTCACCAATGGAGCATGAAAATAGAACATATCTACGAGATATATTGAACAACCATTGTTCATTGATCTAAAATCATATCCTTCCGCTTGCAAACATGAAGCGGAAATAACGTTTTGACATAGTGTTGGAACACAATAACAATTATTTAATTCCAAAACTAATCCCGAAGGTAGATGAAGTGGTGCTTGTGCGACGGCAAGCGTAGCAACGCTTGCTCCATTGCCGACGCGCGAGTTCACCTCGCCCCTTCTCAATCCTGTACTTCTTCTCATTCCCTGCAGCGATTTGCAAATATGAGCTACGATCCGGTATCAAATACCCAAGAGTCGGTAGGTGAAGTAGCAAGATTAATGTCTATAACATTAATACACGAAGCGAAGTCGTACTTTGCTTCTTCTTGAGATCCTCCATGTACTTCTTGCGGTTCCTTTTCCGGTGGCTTTGTCTCCATGCAACGAGAAGCAAACTTCTGCATCGATCATTAGAGGCACTCGCGATCTCATCGGGAGTTAACTTCCTCTTGGTGCAAAGTTTCTTGACAGGTGGTTTGCGCTTGTTACGCATCATCATCACATGATGACCGTTTTTTGGATACTCTCCTCATTGTCTTTAGCATCCCATGCAATTCAGCCAAGGTCCTATCCATATTGTTCATGTGATAATTTAATATGAATGGCTCAAAGCTCGGAGGGAGCGACTGGAGAATCACATCAGTAGCCAACTCTTTGGCTAAGGGGAAAACCTAGTTTTCCGGACTCTCGATATAGCCAATCATCTTTATCACATGCGGGCGACGGGATTCCCCTCAACAAGCTGCACGCAAACAAGGACTTTGAGGTGTTGAACCTCTCGGCCGAGCTTGGTTCTCAAACATGCCACGCAGTCCCGAATAATAGTGTGAGCATGTTGCTCTCATATTGCTTCGAAGCTCGGGGGACATTGTAGCAAGCATGAGACGACTTATATCTAGGGCATCATTAGTGTGCTTCTCATAAGCCCTCCGTGCGATTGCGGTGGCATTATTTGGCAAATCCTCGGGATAGGGTACTTCAAGAACGTACTCCTTACGCTCTTGCTTGAGAACAATTCTCAAGTTGCGATACCAATCCATAAAGTTTGTTCCATTTAATTTTTCCTTTTCGAGAATAGATCGCAAATTAAAAGGTGCTTGGGTGTAGTATTAGCCGCCATTTATTCTACAACATAAAAAGGAAAGTTTAGCACAATGTTTATGCTATGTCTATTGTTAAACAATTTAACATTAGACTCCCATTACGTATTTTCCACCTTCCCTCTAGGTTACGTATTGGGTCAAGATCCACATGTTAATTAATTTTCTAGTGAGCTTTGGCATCACTTGCTAGAAAATTAGTAACATCGTAAGCAACACCTTGCTAATCACATCTCTATGTGACTCTTGTTGTTGGTGTGGCATCTCCATGCCCGGCGCCAACCTATGCCCCAAGGCCCAAAGCTGTTTTGATAGCCTTGTTAAGTAAACCAAATGCTCCTGCATGTATATGTCGACATATACCCCCTCGTGTTATGATAGAGAATGGCACTCTGCTTTGGCGGACCCACCATTGACGAGCATAACGGTGGCAGTGCAACATTTGGAAGGGCATCATTACTACTTAATTTTGAGAGGGATGCTATCCTATCAAACAAACATATCACATATGAAAGCAAGAAGAATAGCATATAATGAAATAGTATGGCCCCCTTCACATGGTGATCTCCATCTCCATGTCGGCGCTGAGGATCTCCATCTTCGGCACCATCTTCCAAATGTCGAATGCTTGATATCTTCAAACTAAGCTACTACTATAGAAGCTCTAATTGAAGATTACATCGACTCGCGAGTCGTGAAAGAATATTACAAGCATTGCGGTATGAAAGAATATTACGGGGATTGCACATATGAAAGAATATTACATGCATCACATGCATCTCATACATACAATAGGGCCATACAATCTCAAAGCATTCTCTGCAAAAACAAGTTAGGCGTAGAAATGTTTTCTACCTATCGCGAGGATACGGCATCGAGATGACCTATAAGGGGGTACGCACACGGCGGTCCCGCTACACTATCAAGGGAGATGGTTTGCGTAGGCGCGAGGCAGCAACAAAGTCGGACTACGAGATAGCTTCGGTATAATCACATTATACCGTTCCGATACACTATCAAGGAATGCTATCTCGAACCCAACTCAAACCGAGTTATTTGGAAATTGCTTCGACGTAATCACATTACGTCGTTCCGATACACTATCAAGGAACGCAATTACCATCTACTCTCCTCAACGAGATCAGTAAAACCGATTGATCTAATCAACCCGTGCGCAAAACTTGTTCCGAGATCAATCTAAAACCCGAGCTAAGCAAGATTAGCTCGATACCCTTGAAGGGTTACGCGGAGGCTACGCTAGCCAAAAACAAAAACTTTTACCGCGCAAACCGGGAACACTAGCAAGTAAGGGCCGATAGATCGTTACCGATTGGAGTAGAGTGCGGCGGAATAACCAATCGGGGCAATCCGATCGGAACAGTGTAGCCGATTCCCGGAGACGGCCGATTCGCCAATCAGCCGATTCGAGTCGTCCGGCCGCGTTCTCACGCCTCGCTCCGATGCGCCCGGCCGCGGCCGATTCCACCACGGCCCGATCGCTCCGGTGCGGCCGATCCAAGCCGATCAACGGCGCGCAACGTAGCGGCGCCTCTACCGGTATCCACACGTCAGGGGACGAACGCCGTACACCCGTGTGCTAGCACGCGATGCAAGGCTAGGGTTTGGCTCGAAAGTGGGGAGGGTTTCCGTGGAGATTGATCTCGGCGACTTACGTTGCACGCGATGCAATTGATGTCTCACGGCTCTCCACCCCTCCCTCCTTTATATAGAGTTGGCCGGCTGGGACTAGTGGCCGATTAGGACTCTATTTTGAATCGGATCTCATCCGTATCTCATAGAGTTGGCCGCCCACACGTCGTAAGCCCATAGGACCCTATCCGATCGGATCCCTAACCGATCGAGCCGTATCCGAGTCCAACTCGAATATCTATTCTATCCCCTTAAGCGTGCGACCACAGCAGGTTCAGGTATACTCGGTTTCGGCTATAGTCTAACTTAGCCGATCGTCGGCTCGAGTCTAACTCAGCCGCACTGTCAATAGCGACGCCTAACGGCACATATTGACACCATAGTATACAAGAATAATATCGGCTCGAACTGTAATGTGTACACAAATCCCTTTGCCTCACGATACCGGTTAAGCTATAGGCAAGATGTGTGCCATCCCTTCAATAGCTTAACCATTCACTCGAACCGTATTGGATTATCGTCTTTGATTGACTCCTCAATCAACTTAGCATGGCCATGCATTTCCATAATCCATTACCTCGAGGGGCCCGGAGATATCTCTCCAAAGGAGGGGCAAATTCCATCTTGATCACTCACATCCCACTCCATGTTTCATAGCAAACCCGAAAACTACCTTTATAACTACCCGATTACGGAATAGCGTTTGGTAGTCCCAAAGTAGGCTACTACACATGTTGGAATCCATGGTGATCTCGGGTCTAAGGACTTTGTACCAACACTACACGAGACCAACTAATGGCACATTAATTCTGTAGTGTCTCATGGTGGGTCTATCCAACAATGTGTTCTCCAACACATATGTCCATGTTTATTGATTTGGTATCTCCATACCCATGATCTATGAGACATGATCATCAATCAATAAACATGCCGATCTTAGAACCATATTTGTTCCAACAATATGACATATGATCGAGGATCGTTTAGAAATAGATTCATACATAAAGAGTCTCATAAATAAGTCACGTACTTATTGATCAATACAAGATGTCTATTTCATGGAACTGAATAACACTTTATTCATTTATACATAAACATTGACGTGATATCCAACATCTCCATGTTGCCTCTAGGGCATATCACTAACACTAGCAACCGTCGACTGAGATAGAAAATGGCTTTTTTTTGCCGTTGACCTCTTGGATTAGGACTGAGCCGATTGATTTGTCATCGGTTGACAAGTACAGCTTGAACGGTATCCCCTTTTGTGGAGACATTAAAACTGGAGGGGCTTAGATAATCTTTTATGTTGTCTAACGCCTTTTGCTGCTCTGCCCCCCATGTGAACGTCTGATCGGCCTTCAGCCGAAGCAGTGGTGTGAACGGCTCCATCTTTTCTGAGAGGCTAGCTACGAACCGTCTGATGAAGTTTATCTTGCCGATCAATGACTGGAGTTGTTTTTTATGTTTTGGAGGTTGAATTGTCTTGATAGCATTTATGCTCCTTGGTGTAACTTCAATCCCTCTTTCATGGACGAGAAATCCCAATAATTGCCCGGCGATCGCGAACGCGCACTTAAGCGGATTCATCTTTAGACCATATTTCCTCGTCCGTTCTAACACTTGTCTCGGATTGGCTATGTGGCCTTCTATCTCCCTTGACTTGACAACCACGTCATCAATGTATATCTCTACCAGTGAGCCGATCATATCGTGAAAGATGTAATTCATGGCCCGTTGATATGTTGCCCAGCATTCTTCAAGCCGAACGTCATTACTACCCATTCGTACAGCCGATAGCGCGGGACACAGCGGTCTTGTGGATGTCTTCATCGGCCATGAATATTTGGTTATACCCTGCATTGCCATCCATGAAGCCGATGATTTTGTGGCACGGCGGCATCGACAAGCGGATCGGCTATCGGCATTGGGTATTCGTCTTTAGGGGTTGCCTTGTTTAGATCTCGAAATCGATGCACACCCTAAGTTTACCGTTTTTCTTTAACCTTGGAACGATGTTTGAGACCCACTCGGCGTATCGGCAAGGCCGAATGAATCTGCGTCGTACGCCAAGTGATTTCGGCTTTAATTGCATCGTACATATCGGCCTTAAACCTCACGGGAGGCTGTTTGAACGGCCGATAGCCTGCCTTATGTCGGCGGTGATGGACCACTATCGATCGGCGAGACCGGGCATCTCGAAGTACTCCCAAGCAAAACAATCTTTATATTCTTTCAATAATTCAATAAGCTGGGATCTACAATGAGGAGATAGATTTTTGCTAATGTACGTGGGCCTCGGCTTATCACTAGAGCAGATGTCGATTTCCTCTAACTCGTCAGCCGACGTAAAACCTTGCCCTAACTTGCCATCGTCTTCGTCCACGATGGCTACGCCGAGAAAGCTCGAGCCCTCCACCATGTCTTGTTCAAAGCAGCAGCTGCGGCTCGTCATTTCCGATGGGCTGTATCATTGAATTGGAGACATTTAGAAAATTGGCTTGCCAGATTTTTCTGGATAAACAATCGATGCCCTCGATTTCCCAAAGCGGCAAATCGGCATTCACAACACTAACTGACCTGTCGGCTGGCACGATCTCGATCTTGTCGCCAACCCATTGGATCGAGGCTCGATGCATTGTAGAAGGGATGCGGCGGTTAGCGTGTATCCGGTCCCTTCCAGCGACGGGCATGTAAGACCCCTTCCGTCGATGACAAAGAATGTTGTGGGCACGGTCTTGTTGCCGATGGTCAGTTCAACGTTGAGGACGTCCTTCGTTTCCGATGGGTTGTCGCCGAAGTCCTTGAGCACCATGTTGGTTTTTATCAGGTCTTCAGCTCCTTTGCCTAATTTTCTGAATGTTGCGTAGGGCATGAGGTTGACTACGGCTCCCCCATCGACTAGCATTTTGGAAATCGGCTTGCCGTTAACGAATCCTTTAACGTACAACGGCTTTAAGTGCCGATTTTTGGTTCCTTCGGGTTTGTCGAAGATAGCCTGGTCTGGTGAGATCGCTAGCTTTGCTAGGTCATCTTCAATGGTGTACGCATCGGCCTCGGGAGCGCCGAACTCGGGGCAATACAAAGACCATGTTAACCGATGCGAAATCTTGCCTTTCCCTTTGGCTGCCCTCTGGCTTGGTCGGCTGGGCTTTCCTCGGCTTGCTCTTCGTCATTTATGGCAGCCTTCTTTTGGGTACCTTGCCCGCCGACGGCGCTGCTCGTGGATCATTTGCTGCACTTCGTCTTCTCTCCCTTCACGCTTAAGCCGTTGAACCCTTCTTTTCTGCGTCTTTGTGAAGAGATCGGACGGGCACCATTGGGGATTGGCCGATTCCTCATCATCGGCCTCTTCATCGTCATGGTTGTTCCTATCACGGTTTTCATCGACGGAGAAGTCCTGATGGATCGGGCCGAGTCGATCATGGACAGACCGCCGCCTTTGGTTTTATTTGTACGGCTCACGGGGACGAACCGAGTTGGACATGCGGGCGATAAGCTCTCACGTGCCTATCGTCGCGGCGATCGTTACATGCCGGGCAATCATCTAGCGTTGGCAGTCTCATGCCAGATTCCCAGCAGTACCTGAAAAAATCACAATGCCAATGCGGATCGGCATTTGTCGTGGTTCACCTCGTATCGTCGGCTTTGGGTGTTCGGCTCGCGCCGACGAGGTGCTTCGTTGTAAGTTTCTTCATGCTGAGACCGGTACTGATGGCGGTGTCGGCCGTTCATGGATCGGTGTCGGTCGGCCGATGCAGTACTGGGCGCACCATGTTAATTGGCGCGGCGTGGCATCCAACTTGGTCGCCTTGCCTTGGCCCGATCGTTGTGTTGACTAAGCCGTGCGCCATTCTGTTCTGTCGATCAGCTTGCCTAGGGCCGGCTTGGACCGTATTGATCGGGAAAGGATTGCCGTCTACTTTCATCGGCCGACTTGAATCGACAAATTTTAGCTTCCCGGCCTCAATTGCCGACTAGATTTGCTGCCTGAAGACCTTGCAGTCATTGGTGGCGTGGGATGTGGAGTTGTGCCACTTGCAGTACTTCTTTTTCTTCAGCTCTTCGGCCGACGAGATCACATGATTTTTGGGCAACTGAATCTGCTTCTCCTTGAGCAGTAAGTCAAAAATCTTGTCGGCCTTGGTGATGTCGAAGTCTTACCTTTCTTCCTTAGCCGTCTTCAGCAGCCATTGGCAGACGATGGCCTTTTTGTTCTTGGCCCATTCGGCTGCTGCCACTTCTGCATCATCGTTATCGGACTCGTAGTCGGACTCGACGACGACTTGAGTTATATTTTTGACGGCCTTCCTGGTGTCTTGGAATCATTGTTCGTGGGCCGTCACCTTCTGCGCCAAGTGGGCTAGGCTGTCAAAGTCCTGCGCAGAGCATCGTTCTTGGATTGGCGCGATTAAGCCGTGGAAGGCGAGATCGGCCAGCTGGGCGTCTGATAGCACCAGGCTATAACATCGGTTCCTCATCTCCCTAAAGCGTTGGATGTATTATTGGACCGATTCGTTGTGCTTTTGCCTAATGCTGGTTAGGTCCGACAACTTCATCTAGTGGTTGCCAGAGTAGAAATAGCTGTGGAATTATTTTTTAAGATCGGTCCAACTCTGAATCGAGTTGTAGGGTAATGAGGAGAACCAAGTAAAGGCCGATCCTGAAAGAGAAAGAGGGAACAATCGAACTCTCAAGGGGTCCGTAGCCGATGCTTCACCGCATTGCGCCAAGAATCGGCTAACATGCTCGTATGTTGAAATATTGTCGCACGAGAACGAAAAATCTAGGATCTTGTATCGGTTGAGCAACGGGATCCGTTCGAAGTGCTCCGGATAGGGATACCGATACATGTTCCCGTAGTCTTTCCGCTTGAGGCCGAATTGATTGTGCATGACGTCGAGATCGGATCGGCCCATGTCCGGTTGTCTTCTTTGTATCGGCTCGTATGGGTCATGCGGCGCGGGTGCTTGTCGATACGGCGGTGGCGTCGTCGAGGCCTACAATGATGATCTTGACGACCTCCTTGTTCGGTAGTGATTACGGCGGGAGGTGGCGATAGTACGGTTGTGGCGGCTGGCGGTCACGAAAGCTTGATTGTCGGCCACCGGCATTGTGTCGTCTATGCGGATCAATCGGCTCTAACAGCCGATTGTCATTGAATATATTAGCGGCGATCATGGGGCGGCGGCATTGCGATTCGTATAGTAACTACCGGCCTTGTAGATGATTCGCCTGGATTTGGCGACCGAGGGCTCCTCCGGTGGCCCTTGTTGTGCTATCGGTGGGATTGGCCGATCTGCGTGACTAGCGTCCTGTAACCAGGAAATTGGCCATCGTAAAGTATGTTGGCCCCGTTGCGGTGGTCGGCTATCTTGGCGTCTACCACGGTAGCGATCATGTTATTGAGAGTGTTGACCAAGATGCTACTTTGGTTGACCAATGCGTGGTGAACGGCCGAGTCAATCCGATCTTGTAGAGAATATACAGCCGAGATCATCTGTACCTCGGTCGGCTCCTCCACCTTTGTTTGCCGTTTGTGTCACCGAGAGGAAGATGCCGTAGTATCGTTCGAGCTAAACTTGTATTTTTGGTGCATGCCCGGATCTTGTTTGGGTGAAAGATTGTAAAATAGTTAGCTGGAGCTCTTCCACCATCTTCTTATATTTGGCTTCTTGTTCGTGATAATTGTTCCATCTTTACTGAGGCACAATGTTGTCTGGGGAAGCGAGGGGGCTCTTGGAGTCGACCATCTTGCCGCTGAATCTATGCGTCCGAGTCGAGTGACAAAGAAAGTCCCCTGGCGTGCCAAGAAGCGTGTTGATGAGAAATCTCTCTCACGCACTGGCTGGGAGATCGCTTAACTCCGGTGCGGAGTCCTTCTCATTGCTGTTCGGTGCGGGCGTGCCGATTGATTTGATCTGTTAATCAACAAGAAAAATAAGAGAATAGGCGTTAAGTGTTAAGTTAGATCCCCATTGGATCGGCTAAGGGAATCCATAAACATATATATGCTATTCTAAACTATATTTAAGCCGGTTTTGGAATGGATCGGCTATTACGAGACGGCATCGGTCGCTTAACCCAAATACGGTGAAGAATAACAAATATATGGATTGATAACCTAGCCGATACTGGAAAGCTAACAAGGAATCGTCTAGTACTCCGATAAATCTTATAAAAAGATATCACTCCTAAATCGAATGCATAGCCTAGAAATCGGCCATCGGCTGTCGGTGATAGGCCGATTTCGGTTGGTAACGTCCAGCAGGAATGCGATCTTAACATAAGAGGCAGTCCTAATACAAATCTAATAATAAACATATTAAAAGAAACATATTAGGGCAGATAAGGTCGGCTAAAACCCCGGCACTGTCTCTAAACAATATAAATCCAGCCGAACCGATCATTGGTAATTCTAAGAACGACTTAATAGTTCAAACATGATGCAGCATTAAGTATAAAAAGAACAACCCAATCTGTTATAGCCAATTTATATCTCTCGAGACGGTGGATACCGCATATAAACCAGCCAACCTTTAGATCTAGTCCTATCAGCTGCAAGTTCTTGATAGAACTAGCCAATGGCAGGATAGATCTAAACATTGATCTAATTTATATGCGCTATATGATAAATAACGCAGTATAAACTCCTGATTCTAATGTGTCATTATGATGGAAGAACTAGAAACAGTAGATCACACCACTAATGACAAGCATTTACCTAGATCTGGGGATCGAAACGATGCAGCCCGTAGCCAAACAAAGTGCTCGTCTGAAGAAAAAGGTTGGCGATGCGCCGAAGGTTTGATTGATTGTGTGTATTTTACAGGGGTCTCGGGTCCTATTTGTACCCAAGATACAATTATCTGTACAAACCATGGACTCTATCTAAACTACTATTTAAAACACAACATTGTCTCGAGCGAGACCCATGCCGTGTTACAACTAACAGCTTAAGCAAACCCCTAGATTACAGATACAATTGCCATTATAGGACTCTATCCATAAGTGAAAATATCATTTAATGCGCAATTAACAACCAAATCCTCTGTTTATCCTCAAACTTCTGTATTAGAAATGGTCTCATCTCTTCGGACTGGAATCGGCTATCTTGCCCCTGTCGATCCAACCTTAACCGATTGGCCTCGCAGCCGATCATTCCTTAGCCGATGCGACCCCTATCTCGCCGATCCGACTCTACTTTGTCTTTGCAGACTTGGGGATTCGATTACCAAATTTTGGTGTTAACAATCTGCTGCTGAAGGAGAAGCAAATTCGGCTACCAGACAACCACGTTATCCCATCAGCCAATGAGCTCAAAAAGAAAAAATATTGCATGTGGCACAACACTACCTCCCACAGCACGAACGACTTCAAGGTGTTCAGGCAGCAAATCCAATCGTCCATTGAAGCTGGGAAGATAAAGTTCGAAGAATCGACTAAGCCGATGAAGGTTGATGGCAACCCCTTCCCGGTCAACATGGTCCAAACCGGCCACGGGCGAGCTGATCGACAGCATCGAATGACGTACAGTTCAGCCAAAAAAGTTAGCACCAACTCAGGTGAAGGGTTACGCAGAAGCTACGCTAGCCGAAAACAAAATTTTCTACCGCGCAAACCAGGAACACTTGCAAGTAAGGGCCGATAGATCGTTACCGATTGGGAGTGCGGCGGAAATGACCAATCGGGGCTATCCGATCCGGAACAGTGTAGCCGATTCTCGCAAGCCGACAGATGCACACGGGACAGCCGATTCGCCAATCAGCCGATTCGCAGATGCCGTAGCCGACCCGAAGCCGATCAACAACGCGCAACGTAGCGGCGCCTCTACCGGTATCCACACGTCCGGGGACAAAACGCCGTACACTCGTGTGCTAGCACGCGATGCAAGGCTAGGGTTTGGCTCGAAAGTGGGGAGGGTTTCCGTGGAGATTGATCTCGGTGACTTCGTTGCACGCGATGCAATTGACGTGCCGCAGCTCTCCACCCCTCCCTCCTTTATATAGAGTTTGCCGCTGGGACTAGTGGCCGATCGGGACTCTATTTTGAATCGGATCTATCCGAATCTCACGAGTTGGTGCCCATACCTCGTAAGCCCATAGGACTCTATCCGATCGGATCCCTATCCGATCGAGCCATATCCGAGTCCAACTCAAATGCTGTTCTTATCCGCTTAAGCGTGCGACCCTGTAGGTTCGGTATACTCGGTTTCGGCTATAGTCTAACTTAGCCGACCATCGGCTCGAGTCCAACTCGGCCAGGCACATCACGACGACGCCTAGCGGCACATATTGACACCATAGTATACAAGAATATAATATCGGCTCGAACCTGTATTGTGTACACAAATCCCTTTGCCTCACGATACCGGTTAAGCTATAGGCAAGATGTGTGCCATCCCTTCAATAGCTTAACCATTCACTCGAACCGTATTGGATTATACATGCGTTGATTGACTCCTCAATCAACTTAGCATGGCCATGCATTTCCATAATCCATTACCTCGGGGCCCATAGATATCTCTCCAAAGGAGGGGCAAATTCCATCTTGATCACTCACATCCCACTCCATGTTTCATAGCAAACCCGAAAACTACCTTTATAACTACTCGATTACGAAATAGCGTTTGGTAGTCCCAAAGTAGGCTACTACACATGTTGGAATCCATGGTGATCTCAGGTCTAAGGACTTTGTACCAACACTACCCGAGACCAACTAATGGCACATTAATTCTGTAGTGTCTCATGGTGGGTCTATCCAACAATGTGTTCTCCAACACATATGTCCATGTTTATTGATTTGGTATCTTCATACCCATGATCTATGAGACATGATCATTAATCAATAAACATGTCGATCTTAGAATCATATTTGTTCCAACAATATGACATATGATCGAGGATCGTTTAGAAAAGATTCATACATAAAGAGTCTCATAAATAAGTCACGTACTTATTGATCAATACAAGATGTCTATTTCATGGAACTGAATAACACTTTATTCATAAATACATCAACATTGACGTGATATCCAACATCTCCATGTTGCCTCTAGGGCATATCACTAACAATCTCCCACTTGCACTAGAGTCAATAATGTAAGTATCTAATACCCATTGCTCTTGTGTGCGCCTCATGCTTCGGGTGAGGAGAGGTTTTGTCGGCGGATCGGCTATGTTGAGATCCGTGTGCACTTTGCATATCTTGACATCACCTCTATCCACAATCTCGCGGATGAGATGATATCGCCGAAGTATGTGTTTGGACTTCGATGTGACCTCGGCTCCTTGGCTTGCGCAAGGGCTCCACTATTGTCACAATAGAGAGACATTGGACCGGTCGTACTAGTCATCACACCAAGCTCGAAACGAATTTCTTGATCCAAACAGCCTCCTTTGCGGCTTAGAAGCAGCAATGTACTCGGCCTCCGTTGTAGAATCGCAACGTATCCTGCTTGGAACTCTTCCAGTGCTGCGCCTCCGTTCGAGCGAACACGAACCCAGATTGCGATCTATAATCAGCCTTGTGTTTGGAAGCTAGCATCGGTGTAACCACTTACAACGAGCTCTTCTTCACCTCCATAGACTAGGAACATATCCTTAGTTCTTCTCAAGTGAAGGGTTACGCGGAAGCTACGCTAGCCGAAAACAAAAATTTTCTACCGCGCAAACCGGAACACTTGCAAGTAAGGGCCGATAGATCGTTACCGATTGGAGTAGAGTGCGGGAATAGCCAATCGGGCAATCCGATCTGGAAGAAGTGGAGACTCCGGAGACAACGGCCGATCAACGGCGCGCAACGTAGCAGCGCCTCTACCGGTATCCACACGTCGGGGACGAACGCCGTACACCCGTGTGCTAGCACGCGATGCAAGGCTAGGGTTTGGCTCGAAAGTGGGGAGGGTTTCCGTGGAGATTGATCTCGGCGACTTACGTTGCACGCGATGCAATTGATATATGGCAGCTCTCCACCCCTCCCTCCTTTATATAGAGTTGGCCGCGGGATTAGTAGCCGCTCGGGACTCTATTTTGAATTGGATCTCATCCGTATCTCATATAGAGTTTGGCCGCTCACACGTCGTAAGCCCATAGGACTCTATTTTGAATTGGATCTCATCCGTATCTCATATAGAGTTTGGCCGCTCACACGTCGTAAGCCCATAGGACTCTATTTTGAATTGGATCTCATCCGTATCTCATATAGAGTTGGCCGCCCACACGTCGTAAGCCCATAGGACTCTATCCGATCGGATCCCTATCCGATCGAGCCGTATCCGAGTCCAACTCGAATGCTGTTCTTATCCCCTTAAGCGTGCGACCACTGCAGGTTCAGGTATACTCGGTTTCGGCTATAGTCTAACTTAGCCGATCGTCGGCTCGAGTCCAACTCGGCGGCACATCACGCGCGGCGCCTAGCGGCACATATTGACACCATAGTATACAAGAATATAATATCGGCTCACGAACTGTAATGTGTACACAAATCCCTTTGCCTCACGATACCGGTTAAGCTATAGGCAAGATGTGTGCCATCCCTTCAATAAGCTTAACCATTCACTCGAACCGTATTGGATTATCGTGATTGATTGACTCTCTCAATCAACTTAGCATGGCCATGCATTTCCATAATCCATTACCTCGAGGGCCAGAGATATCTCTCCAAAGGAGGGGCAAATTCCATCTTGATCACTCACATCCCACTCCATGTTTCATAGCAAACCCGAAAACTACCTTTATAACTACCCGATTACGGAATAGCGTTTGGTAGTCCCAAAGTAGGCTACTACACATGTTGGAATCCATGGTGATCTCGGGTCTAAGGACTTTGTACCAACACTACACGAGACCAACTAATGGCACATTAATTCTGTAGTGTCTCATGGTGGGTCTATCCAACAATGTGTTCTCCAACACATATGTCCATGTTTATTGATTTGGTATCTCCATACCCATGATCTATGAGACATGATCATCAATCAATAAACATGCCGATCTTAGAATCATATTTGTTCCAACAATATGACATATGATCAGGGATCGTTTAGAAATAGATTCATACATATCGAGTCTCATAAATAAGTCACGTACTTATTGATCAATACAAGATGTCTATTTCATGGGCTGAATAACACTTTATTCATTTATACATAAACATTGACGTGATATCCAACATCTCCATGTTGCCTCTAGGGCATATCACTAACAATCTCCCACTTGCACTAGAGTCAATCATGTAAGTATCTAATACCCATTGCTCTTGTGTGCGCCTCATGCTTCGGTGAGGGAGAGGTTTTGTCGGCGGATCGGCTATGTTGAGATCCGTGTGCACTTTGCATATCTTGACATCACCTCTGTCCACAATCTCGCGGATGAGATGATATCGCCGAAGTATGTGTTTGGACTTCTGATGTGACCTCGGCTCCTTGGCTTGCGCAATGGCTCCACTATTGTCACAATAGAGAGACATTGGACCGGTCGTACTAGTCATCACACCAAGCTCGAAACGAATTTCTTGATCCAAACAGCCTCCTTTGCGGCTTGAAGCGCAATGTACTCGGCCTCCGTTGTAGAATCAGCAACTATCTGCTTGGAACTCTTCCAGTTTGCGCCTCCGTTCGGCGAGAACACGAACCCAGTTGCGATCTATAATCATCCTTGTCTGTTTGGAAGCTAGCATCGGTGTAACCACTTACAACGAGCTCTTCTTCACCTCCATAGACTAGGAACATATCCTTAGTTCTTCTCAAGTACTTAAGGATATTCTTTCTGCGATCCAGTGACCTTCACTGGATCGGCGGTATCTGCTCGTAGCACTCAAAGCGTACGAGACATGCAGGCGTGTACAAAGCATGGCATACATGATGGATCCAATTGCGAAGCATATGGAACCATACCCATCTTATTCCGCTCATCATGTGCGAGGACACCGATTCTTGCTAAGATTAATGCCATGTGACATGGGCAAGAAACCTTTCTTGGAATCATGCATGTTGAACCTTTTCAACACCTTGTCAATGTATGTACTTTGGCTTAATCCAATTAGCCTCTTGGATCTATCTCTATAGATCCGAATGCTAATATATATGCTTGCCTCCCTAAGTCTTTCATGGAAAAACTATTTTTCAATGAAGACTTGCGATTCAAGCATAGGGATATCATTTCCAATCGGTAATATGTCATCCACATATAAGATTAGAAATACAATTGCGCTCCCACTGACCTTTTTGTAAACACAGGCCTCTTCTTCGTTTTTGATGAAACCAAACCCTTTGATTACTTCATCAAAGCGAATATTCCAACTCCGAGATGCTTGCTTCAATCCATAAATGGATTACGTAGCTTGCATATCTTTCCGAGCGATTACGGATCGACAAAACCACGAGGTTGTATCATGTATACATCCTCGCTTAGGTTTCCATTTAGGAAAGCCGTTTTGACATCCATCGCCATATCTCATAATCGAAATATGCAGCAATCGCTAGGATAATCCGAATAGATTTAAGCATTGCGACGGGCGAGAAGGTTTCATCATAATCAACTCCTTGAATCTGTTTAAAACCTTTCGCCACCAATCGCGCTTATAGATGTGAACATTTCCATCCATATCGGCCTTTTCTTAAAAACCCATTTACACTCAATGGTTTTGACACCATCAGGTGGATCAACCAAGTTCCAAACTTGATTGTCGTACATGGATTCTATTTCGGATTTCATGGCTCCAAGCCACTTGTTGGAATCGGGTCCCACCATCGCTTCCTCATAGGTCTTAGGTTCATCGTTGTCCAACAACAATATATCACGTTGTTCACTTTGTGTACATCGGGTGCACGACGTGATCTTTCGGACCTCAGTGGGTGGTGTATCTACAGCTGGTGGCGCAACACTTTGCTCCTCTGTTGTGGTTACGTGGTTGAAACGTTTTACGGTGTTTCTTGAACTTCTTCAAGATGCACCCTGCTCCCACTAACCCTTCTTGAAAGAAACTCTTTCTCCAAGAAGACACCGTGTCGGGCGACAAACACTTTGCCTTGTTCCCGATTATAAAAATAATATCCCTTAGTTTCCTTAGGATATCCCACAAAGAAGCACTTTGATTTGGGTGTGAGCTTGTCGGGTAAGCGTTTTACATAAGCCGCATCCCCAAATTTTGAGAAAAGACAAACTAGGGGTTGCCCTGTCCATATCTCATATGGTGTCTTTTCAAGCGACTTAGATGGAACTCTATTTAGTGTGAGCGCATTGTTTCAAAGCATATCCCCAGAAGGATAACAGAAGATCACTTTGGCTCATCATCGACCGCACCATGTCCAACAAGGTGCGATTTCTCCGTTCGGACACCCCATTCCATTGTGGAGTTCTGGCGGAGTCAGCGTGGAACAATTCCACAATCTTTCGAGATGATTACCAAACTCTTGGCTCAAGTATTCCCCTCCACGATCGATCGTAGAAACTTGATTGTTTTCCCTAAATGATTACGTACTTCATTACGGAATTCTTTGAACTTTTCAAAGGATTCGGACTTATGCCTCATTAAGTAGATATAACCATATCTACTAAAGTCATCGTAAAGGTAATGAAGTGCGATAACCACCTCGGCCGTTGAGCTCATTGGTCCACATACATCGGTATGTACGAGTGCCAACAAGTCACTTGCTCTTTCTGTGTCCCGTGAAAGGTGCCTTTGTCATCTTACCAAGTAAACAAGACTCACATGTCTTAAATGATTCAAAATCAAAAGAGTGAAGCAATCCATCCTTATGGAGCTTCTCCATGCGTTTCTCATTTATATGGCCTAAGCGACAATGCCGGATAAACGTGGGGTTTATATCATTAGAGAGTTGCCTTTACGTATTAATGTTATAGATGGGAGACGCTTCAAGATTCAAAACGTATAATCCATTCACCAATGGAGCATGAAAATAGAACATATCTACGAGATATATTGAACAACCATTGTTCATTGATCTAAAATCATATCCTTCCGCTTGCAAACATGAAGCGGAAATAACTTTTGACATAGTGTTGGAACACAATAACAATTATTTAATTCCAAAACTAATCACGAAGGTAGATGAAGTGTGTGCTTGTGCCGACGCAAGCGTAGCAACGCTTGCTCCATTGCCGACGCGAGGTTCACCTCGCCCCTTCTCAATCCTCTACTTCTTCTCATTCCCGCAGCGATTTGCAAATATGAGCTGCGATCCGGTATCAAATACCCAAAGAGTCGGTAGGTGAAGTAGCAAGATTAATGTCTATAACATTAATACCAGAAGCGAAGTCGTACTTTGCTTCTTTTTGAGATCCTCCATGTACTTCTTGCGTTCCTCTTCCGGTGGCTGTCTCCTTGCAATAGAAGCAAACGGCATCGATGCGCCGACCCCTTCTTGCCCTTCTTTGCATTAGAGGCACTCGCGATCTCATCGGGAGTTAACTTCCTCTTGGTGCAAAGTTTCTTGACGGTGGTTTGCGCTTGCCTTACGCATCATCATCACATGATGACCGTTTTTGGATACTCTCCTCATTGTCTTTAGCATCCCATGCAATTCAGCCAAGGTCCTATCCATATTGTTCATGTGATAATTTAATATGAATGGCTCGAAGCTCGGAGGGAGCGGCGGAGAATCACATCGGTAGCCAACTCTTGGCTAAGGGAAAACCTAGTTTTCCGGACTCTCAATGTAGCCAATCATTTTTATCACATGCGCGGGATTCCCTCAACAAGCACTGCACGCAAACAAGGACTTTGAGGTGTTGAACCTCTCGGCCCGAGCTTGGTTCTCAAACATGCCACGCAGTCCACTGAATAATAGTGTGAGCATCGCTTGCTCTCATATTGCTTACGAAGCTCGGGGGACATTGTAGCAAGCATGAGACGGCTTATATCTAGGGCATCATTAGTGTGCTTCTCATAAGCCCTCCGTGCGGTTGCGGTGGCATTATTGGCAAATCCTCGGGATAGGGTACTTCAAGAACGTACTCCTTACGCTCTTGCTTGAGAACAATTCTCAAGTTGCGATACCAATCCATAAAGTTTGTTCCATTTAATTTTTCCTTTTCGAGAATAGATCGCAAATTAAAAGCGGGTGTAGTATTAGCCGCCATTTATTCTACAAGAAAAAGCAAAGTTTAGCACAATGTTTATGCTATGTCTATTGTTAAACAATTTAACATTAGACTCCCATTACGTATTTTCCACCTTCCCTCTAGGTTACGTATTGGGTCAAGATCCACATGTTAATTAATTTTCTAGTGAGCTTTGGCATCTTGCTAGAAAATTAGTAACATCGATAAGCAACACCTTGCTAATCACATCTCTATGTGACTCTTGTTGTTGGTGTGGCATCTCCATGCCCGGCGCCAACCTATGCCCCAAGGCCCAAAGCTGTTTTGATAGCCTTGTTAAGTAAACCAAATGCTCTGCATGTATATGTCGACATATACCCCCTCGTGTTATGATAGAGAATGGCACTCTGCTTTGGCGAGACCCACCATTGTGAGCATAACGGTGGACAGTGCAACATTTGGAAGGGCATCATTACTACTTAATTTTGAGAGGGATGCTATCCTATCAAACAAACATATCACATATGAAAGCAAGAAGAATAGCATATAATGAAATAGTATGGCCCCCTTCACATGGTGATCTCCATCTCCATGTCGGGCGAGGATCTCCATCTTCGGCACCATCTTCCAAGTGTCGAATGCTTGATATCTTCAAACTAAGCTACTACTATAGAAGCTCTAATTGAAGATTACATCGACTCGAGTCGTGAAAGAATATTACAAGCATTGCACGTATGAAAGAATATTACGGGATTGCACATATGAAAGAATATTACATGCATCACATGCATCTCATACATCTCATACATACAATAGGGCCATACCATCTCAAAGCATTCTCTGCAAAAACAAGTTAGGCGTAGAAACGTTTTCTACTTATCGCGAGCTACGGCATCGAGACGACCTATAAGGGGGTACGCACACGGCGGTCCCGCTAGCGGTAGCGGGCGGGGGTCGGGAACCAGACGAAATTCATAGATCCAATCTATGAAATTCGCTTACGGAAACCATATCGGCATAATCACATTATGCCGTCCCGATACACTATCAAGGGAGATGTTTTGCGCGGCGCGAGGCACAAACAAGATCGGACTACGAGATAGCTTCGGCATAATCACATTATACCGTTCCGATACACTATCAAGGAACGCTATCTCGAAGCCGACTCAAACCGAGTTCTATGGATATTGCTTCGACGTAATCACATTACGCCGTTCCGATACACTATCAAGGAACGCAATTACCATGAACTCTCCTCAACAAATCCCGTAAAACCGATTGATCTAATCAACCCGTGCGCAAAACTTGTTCCGGATCAATCTAAAACCCGAACTAAGCAAGATTAGCTCGATACCCTTTGAAGGGTTACGGAAGCTACGCTAGCCGAAAACAAAAATTTTCTACCGCGCAAACCAGAACACTTGCAAGTAAGGGCCGATAGATCGTTACCGATTGGAGTAGAGTGCAGCGGAATAGCCAATCGGGGCAATCCGATGCGGAGGTGTAGCGATTCCGGAGACAACGGCCGATCAACGGCGCGCAACGTAGCGGCGCCTCTACCGTATCCACACGTCGGGGACGAACGCCGTACACCCGTGTGCTAGCACGCGATGCAAGGCTAGGGTTTGGCTCGAAAGTGGGGAGGGTTTCCGTGGAGATTGATCTCGGCGACTACGTTGCACGCGATGCAATTGATATATGGCAGCTCTCCACCCCTCCCTCCTTTATATAGAGTTGGCCGGCGGGATTAGTAGCCGCTCGGGACTCTATTTTGAATTGGATCTCATCCGTATCTCATATAGAGTTTGGCCGCTCACACGTCGTAAGCCCATAGGACTCTATTTTGAATTGGATCTCATCCATATCTCATATAGAGTTTGGCCGCTCACACGTCGTAAGCCCATAGGACTCTATTTTGAATTGGATCTCATCCGTATCTCATATAGAGTTGGCCGCCCACACGTCGTAAGCCCATAGGACTCTATCCGATCGGATCCCTATCCGATCGAGCCGTATCCGAGTCCAACTCGAATGCATTCTTATCCCCTTAAGCGTGCGACCACAGCAGGTTCAGGTATACTCGGTTTCGGCTATAGTCTAACTTAGCCGATCGTCGGCTCGAGTCCAACTCGGGCACATCAACGACGGCGCCTAGCGGCACATATTGACACCATAGTATACAAGAATATAATATCGGCTACGAACCTGTAATGTGTACACAAATCCCTTTGCCTCACGATACCGGTTAAGCTATAGGCAAGATGTGTGCCATCCCTTCAATAGCTTAACCATTCACTCGAACCGTATTGGATTATCGTCATTGATTGACTCCTCAATCAACTTAGCATGGCCATGCATTTCCATAATCCATTACCTCGAGGGCCCAGAGATATCTCTCCAAAGGAGGGGCAAATTCCATCTTGATCACTCACATCCCACTCCATGTTTCATAGCAAACCCGAAAACTACCTTTATAACTACCCGATTACGGAATAGCGTTTGGTAGTCCCAAAGTAGGCTACTACACATGTTGGAATCCATGGTGATCTCGGGTCTAAGGACTTTGTACCAACACTACTGAGACCAACTAATGGCACATTAATTCTGTAGTGTCTCATGGTGGGTCTATCCAACAATGTGTTCTCAACACATATGTCCATGTTTATTGATTTGGTATCTCCATACCCATGATCTATGAGACATGATCATCAATCAATAAACATGCCGATCTTAGAATCATATTTGTTCCAACAATATGACATATGATCAGGGATCGTTTAGAAATAGATTCATACATATAGAGTCTCATAAATAAGTCACGTACTTATTGATCAATACAAGATGTCTATTTCATGGAACTGAATAACACTTTATTCATTTATACATAAACATTGACGTGATATCCAACATCTCCATGTTGCCTCTAGGGCATATCACTAACATCAAGTACTTAAGGATATTCTTTACGGCAGTCCAGTGACCTTCACCTGGATCTGACTAGTATCTGCTCGTAGCACTCAACGCGTACGAGACATCTGGGCGTGTACAAAGCATGTCATACATGATGGATCCAATTGCCGAAGCATATGGAACCATACCCATCTTATTCCGCTCATCATGTGTCCGAGGACACCGATTCTTGCTAAGATTAATGCCATGTGACATGGGCAAGAAACCTTTCTTGGAATCATGCATGTTGAACCTTTTCAACACCTTGTCAATGTATGTACTTTGGCTTAATCCAATTAGCCTCTTGGATCTATCTCTATAGATCCGAATGCTAATATATATGTTGTCTCCCTAAGTCTTTCATGGAAAAACTATTTTTCAATGAAGACTTGACGATTCAAGCATAGGGATATCATTTCCAATCGTAATATGTCATCCACATATAAGATTAGAAATACAATTGCGCTCCCACTGACCTTTTTGTAAACACAGGCTTCTTCTTCATTTTTGATGAAACCAAACCCTTTGATTACTTCATCAAAACGAATATTCCAACTCCGAGATGCTTGCTTCAATCCATAAATGGATTTTTGTAGCTTGCATATCTTTCCAGTGATTCTGGATCAACAAAACCCCGAGGTTGTATCATGTATACATCCTCGCTTAGGTTTCCATTTAGGAAAGCCGTTTTGTCATCCATCTGCCATATCTCATAATCGAAATATGCAGCAATCGCTAGGATAATCCGAATAGATTTAAGCATTGCGACGGGCGAGAAGGTTGCATCATAATCAACTCCTTGAATCTGTTTAAAACCTTTCGCCACCAATCGCGCCTTATAGATGTGAACATTTCCATCCATATCGGCCTTTTTCTTAAAAACCCATTTACACTCAATGGTTTTGACACCATCGGAGTGGATCAACCAAGTTCCAAACTTGATTGTCGTACATGGATTCTATTTCGGATTTCATGGCTCCAAGCCACTTGTTGG